>CM038669.1:684517893-685717893 GCA_021605145.1 Aegilops bicornis | reverse complement strand
AAATAAATAAATTCAGACAACTGATTGAGTGCTTGGGTCTGAGGTGTTGGCTCGCATGCAAACCCATTCAAATCCTCGCCTACCCTGCTGCACAAAAATCACGAATTTACCTGTCTACTACTATGTACTAGTAGTTCTATTTTTACTACAGAAGATGTCGTGGTAGCTGGTTAATTTGGTAATTATGGCAGCAGCAAACTAAGCTACTCTCGGACGTAAGAGGAAGTTTGGATCCAAGGGACTTATTTTAATCTGACTAAAAATAGTCTTTTTAAAAGGCTAAAGTTTCAAGCACCCCTGATTATAGAGGGGTTAAAACTAGTCTTGAGACTAAATCTTTTTAGTCAGGGGTACCCCTACTAAAATATGGATTAGTCCTCTCTCTCCTTATTTAACTTATCTCCTTTAACACAGTCAAATTCTGGATTGAAGGGTTTGGAGGATAATAAATGCTCATTAACTTGATTTTAGTCTCTTTAGTATTTGGATCCAAGCATGACTGAGGCTAACAAGTTTTAATCCCATTACTTTTAGTCACGAGACTAAAACGTATCAAGCATCCTTTAAATGGAACATGCCGTGGGGAGCTGGTGGTACATGTTGGGTTTGCTGGCCGTCGATGTTTATGGCCAGTTATGCTTGTGTCGTCGTATGCAGGGCAGAGACTTGAATGAGGGGTGGTAACTGTTGCATGCCTCTCTGACTGACTTGTCGTGCATTCGTCCTAGCACATGTCGATCACATTGTGCATTGGAAATGGGTGGTGTCACTGTAGGATTAGGACTGGTACTAACTACTGTAGGAAGAAAGAGATTCCATCCGGACATCATGTGTACGGTACACGTATTTGTATGGCTGCAAACACATACACGCATGCATGAATGTACAGGAGTAGTACATCACAGTAGCATATGTGGGCCAAATTCACTGTTTTGACCCTTTTCCTTAACTTAAGCACGATTTGACCCTATGTGCAAAAGTTTTCGGATACCCTTTTCCTACCGCCATTGTCTATGGCGGTAGGGTAACACACCCTACCGCCAAGGCCTTTGTCGGTAGGACTTACTTACACCGTGGCGGTAGGGTTACACGTCCTACCGCCATCGACTGCGGCGGTAGGGTCCTTTCTGCAAAAAATGAAAGCGACGGTGCAGGTAAGTCCTACCGCCAAAGGCCTTGACAGTAGGGTGTGTTACCCTACCGCCATAGACAATGGCTGTATGAAAAGAGTCAGATCCGAAAAACTTTTGCAGATAGAGTCAGATCATGCTAAACTAACGAAAAAGAGTCAAACCAGTGAATTTGGCCGCATATGTGCACACATGCATGTGCAGCATGAATTTTTGTCGGGCAAAACCACCTAGGTTCTCATATTGACAGAAAAGATCATCTACATACCATATCGTTAAAAAAGACAACCTGCCCGTGGCAGCAGGTCCGGCAGCCAACACGTGGCACCTGCCGCCACGAGCGCAGGCGGCAGCTTCGGCTGCACATCATTTCTCGTCCGCGTGCAGATGCAACGGAACGGAGCGGCCCAAATGGGCTCGGCCGCCACTGCCGAGGCGGCAGGTGCCGCTGCTTGCTGCTGCGCGACGGGACAACACTCTGGAAACAATCCTCGGGCATGGATACAATACAACTGCATGCATGCACGTTCTATTGAATAGTGTATTGTACATACTGCTTTATACTCCATAAAAAACGATGGACTGAGGATTAATTCCAGGTCGGCCAAGAAGTCGTGGCACTACGTACTAGTATACTGCCAAGTGCCAAGTGCCAACAACCTCTCGTTATACAGAATCCTATACCGCTGTCTCTTTTGAACCTCACGATCCCGGCCCATGCATGCAAGCAGCAGTACAAGCCGCCTCGAGGCGTTGGCGGCAGCCGACACGTAGCCCGTGCTGCCGCCGCAGGCAGTGGCGGCCGGACCCACCTAGTCCGCTCCGTTCCGTTGCGTCTGCGCGCGGACGAGAAATGCTGTGCAGCCAAAGCTGCCGCCTCCGCTCGTGGCGGCAGGTGTTACATGTCGGCTGCCAGACCTGCCGCCACGGTGTAGGGGTTCTTTTTTGACAATACGATGTGCGGGTGGTTTTTTCTGTCAATACGAGAACGTGGGTGGTCTTTTCAGGGCCGGCTCTATGATTTCGAAGGCCCCGGTGCGAACCCGACCAATGGGTCCAATACAGAGAAAAATCCAATTTGATACATGATAATATAAAATTGCTATAAAATCATAAAACTAATATATTTTTACTAGAATCAAGCATATGTTATTTTCCCTGTCTTTGTTCCAAACCAAGTATCATGGAAGTTACAACGCAGAAAAAACATATAGAAATAGCATGCTAACCTCCAGTGATCATGTGAAACGAGACTTTCGTGCATTTTTTGACGCAAAATCATCAATGAGAGTGTCAAGATCAATACTATCCAGCATATTCTTCTCAATGCAGCACATGGCCAATCCATTCAATCTTTCTTGAGACATCGTTGACCTCAAATAATTTTTCAATAGTTTCAATTTTGAGAAACTCCTTTCAGCTGATGCAATAGTCACATGTATGGTCAAAAGGATACGATAAGCAATTGAGACATTTAGATAACAATCCGCATCTCTAACAAACTCAAATATCTGATCAGCTGACATGAATGTGTTTGGCAATGTCATCTGCAGTACTTTTAGTTCAGAAACGAAATCATCTAGATCGACATCTGCTGACTTACCATGAGTGAATTTGTTGACAAAATTAGTGTAACATCTTCTTAGATCATTATCACCCAAGGACTTCAACTCTTTCGAGTTGAACAAGAAACCAAATATGCTTCCAAATGTCTTCAGTTCCTCAAATCTAGTAGTTAGGGAAGCAATTGCAACATCAATCATCACCAAAAATTATTTAACTCTAAATGATTCCACCTCACTTGCTTGCGTTTCTTCATTCTGGTTATTTTCGTCATTGCCACTAATTTCATCAAACTGTCTTTTTCTAGTAATACGTCTCTTGACAGGAAACAAAGGTTGTCAATTGCAATAGATCTCGCAATATCCAAACTAGTTGCAAAGCCGTCATTTCTGTACTTCTTAAAATATGAGATGGCACCTTCAATCTGTTTAAGAGTAACATCAATTCACACAAACTTAGACTGCAACTTCTTACTCACCATGTTTACAGTGAACAAAATGTCATGCCAAATGACCATGCCAAGTAAAAATTCAAATTTCTCAAGTGCGCTACCAAAGATTTTGCGTCGCTCTTAGTCTTGGCGTCATCGGTAGAAGTTCTCTTCAATTCCAGTAATGCTTTTCTTAACTCGGGTGCTTGATATCTGATAGCCTGAACACTCTTTATTCGACTCTCCCATCAAGTGTTACACAAAGACTTAACTGTCATTTTTGGAACATGATCAAGCAATAGCTGCCATCTTTTAGTAGAGCTTGAAAACAATATATAAATTCTTTGCACAACACCAAAGAAGGTAATAGCTCCAGGTTCAGGGAAGAATGATGATCTTGATCAGTTGATCTCTTCCCAAAAATCAGCTCCAGGTTCGGTGCGGTGCGCTGGTGTCGGCGTCAGGCGGCGTGTTGTTGTGTCGATGCGTCTCCGTGCTCCTGTGTCGGTGCGTCTCCCTGGATTCCAGGCGAACGACAACGCGTCGTTACTGGGCTTGGTTGGGCAGGCCCTAGTGGTGGTTGCGTGCTGCTTGCTGGGTGGGCTCAGAGCTACCTGGGCTGGACGTTATTCATTCTTTTTTTCCCACTAATCCGTAATATATAGTATATACTGCATATATACTATGGGCCCCCTTTTAGTCTGGGCCCTGGGCCGTCGCACCTCTCGCACTGGTCCAAAGCCGGCCCTGGGTCTTTTTTGACGAAAATTCATGCAGCACAACACAGTAGTACAGTGGTGTCTTGATTAACCGGTAGATTTTTTGTCGAAAGAGACCCTCTGCCGACTGGAATTGCCAAAAAAGACCCTCTGCGGACGAAATGGACAAAAGAGACCCCCTCACAAGTGGCGGCGGTAGCAGGCGACACGTGTCACCCGCCGCCACTCCATGAGGCGGCGGGCAGCCGCCACCGCAGGAGGCGGCCTCGCTGGGCACAACGGCTTAGACACGCAGCGTGCCAGACGGAACGGGCAGCGCCACGTGGCCCGGCCGCCACCGGGTGAGGCGGCCGCAGCCGCATTGCCGCCTCGCCGACACGGCTCGAGCGCTGGCCTAGCAGGTGGGCAGCGCCGCCACCAGCCGAGGCGGCATGCCTGTGATGCTGCACGCGGCGACGGCGCATAACGGCGCTGATTCCGAGGCGCGACAGCTACATCGCTGCGGTGACTCCGGCCGCTGGAATATGGGCGCTTTTGGTTCTTTCGCCCGAATCGATCCCGCCTTTGTTTCTTTTGCCTCAGCGGATGCGATGGCACTGGGAATCCGATGCTGCGGGAAGCTGTTGTGCCGACACTACAGGGATCCTAAATTTCACCGCTTAATTTTCTCGCCATCATTTATCGTCTGAGCCTATAAAAGGAGACACCGAGGCTCTCGTCCAGCCATCCTCGAAATCGGCACTGCGCAAAGTGTGTAACACATTTTTTCAGTCGGTATGAGTTTGCCTTGCTCGGATCAAAGCATTAGGCCGAGGAAAATGAAGAATGCAAGTTTGCCTCCGGGGATGGCAGTCCTGCGGTGTTGGTGTGGCGATCTTTGCAAGGTGAAGGAGGTTACGGATTTTTCAGATTGGTTGGGCATGAAGTTTTTCATGTGCGCCAATTATGAGGAAGATCCACCCATAGCTATTTCAGAGTACGACAAGCCTCCGGTATGCTTTAACCATCACAAATAGATATTTTTGGTATTTTGATAGATTCTTTAATAACATTCTGGTTTCTTGTTGTAGTCTCCTCCGCCTCTGTGCATGTACCATCGTTGGATTGACACGGAAATGCCGGCTTGGGCAGTGACTGAGATTCGTGAAAGAAGTCACCGTGCGTGGAATAGTTTCTATGCGGAAGAGCGACGCGAGAAGGCGGAAGCTGAGGAGAAAGCAGAGCAAGAGAGAGAGTTAAAAGAATACTATGCGGAGCAACACCGGTTTTTTCAGGATTTAGGAAAGAAAAACAGGGAAGAGGCTCGTCGCATGGACGAGCAGGAACGACAGCGAAAGGAGGCTCGTGAGGCGGAGAGGCAGAGAAAGAAAGAAAGGGCTCGTCGGGCCAAGGCAGCAGAAGAAGCTGGCGATGAAAAAGGAAAATATCCACGTTGGACTCAGTAGATTCCTGTGGTAGTATTTTAAATTTCGCAATCATTTGTATCTTTATTTCTGCAGCTTAATGTAGCTTTATTTCAGTAGTTAAATGTAGCTTTATTTAAATTCTCGATGTATCTTATTTTCAGTTGTACCTTGTCGTGTTGTATCTTATTTTCAATTGTACCTTGTCGTGATGGAAAAAATATAGTTTTAGAATAAAGTAGTGGCATTTTCTTTCCCTCCACTAATTATCGAACATCGTGCAACAACTACAAAATGAAATTAAGATAGAACATGATGCCTTACAATAAGAGAGTACAAACTAATAATGCAAGTACATCTGAATTAAATAGTAGAACTGGAATACAACTTAAAACTACATGAAGGCATCATCGTCATCCTCCGTCGATGCAGAACTCTTGCCCTTCGAGGATGCAGAACTCTTACCCTTGAACGATGAAGAACTCTTGCCCTTCGAGGATGCAGTACTCTTGCCCTTGGACGATGCAGAACTCTTGCCCTTTGACGATGCAGAACCCGGAAGCGGCGGCATGAAGATATCATCTTCGTCCTCGCTCTCCTCAGTCCATAAAAATGGATGCTTTTCTGCAGTCCTTCTAAAAGTTTCACTCTTCGGCTCCACTACCTTCTTCCACCTTGCATTCAACCTAAGAAGTTCTTTGCGTACCTCCTCATAGGTCCTTTCAGGCCACCCAGACCTACGTAATTGGTGAGCCAACTCATTCATTATGGTGTCACTACCGCTGAGTTCGTCCCATGGAACTATCCTATTGTCCATCCTGAAATTGGTAGCTAGCCTCAGAAGAGTGCTGCTCATCCCAGGGTGAAAACTACGATCGAAAGGATAATGGGACATCTCGACTACACTACACTCGAATGCTTATCCACCTCCGTCAAGGGGTTTTATAGGTAGAGAGGAGAAAATGGCGGGAAAGAAACATTTGCGGTATGGCGGAAAGGGTTGGCGGGAAGGGGTTTGGCGGAAGCAGGTGGCGAGGAAGATATGGCGGGAAGGGGTTGGCGGAAAGCGGGCCTAACATAAGCAAAAGAGTGGAAGCGGATAGTATGGCGGGAGATATAGGCGGGAAAAATTGTTCCTGGCTGGTGCATTTTATTTCAGCATACATAGATGTTCAAATCGAAAAGTCTGATACAGACATATGTAGATACAATGGGTCGCGCATGTGGATAGATGAATCACCCTACTTACAATGACCACCTGGCCTTTCCTTACGACCGGAAGGCGACAAGCGATTAGGTGGCCGAGTTACACGAAGAGCGCGGCCGTACTCCAATTCGGCTTCATGTGTCTGCGAGTCCTGCGTAGGTGGTGGAGTCGCGAATCCTTGTTGCGAACCTGAAGCGTAATTGTAGGCGTATGGTTGTGACTCTGCAGGAATAAAAGATGGGCCAATAACGTCCCCTCCAAGAACTCAGTAACTAATGATGTAACCGTGTCGCCATGATCATGTGAAGCTCCCGGAGGCCTGTGTTGACGCCATGATCATGTGATGCTCCCGGAGGCCTGTGTTGACGCCATGATCATGTGATGCTCCCCGGAGGCCTGTGTTGACGCCACGTTGGGTGTTCTCATCGCCCCAATTTACATCAGGTATGTCCTGCACATATAAACATTTTAATCAAACTGTTAGAGGATAATATATGATATCATTGTAAATGCATTGAAATGTAAACATGACTACCTGATTATATCCCTCTCCTATACTGTCTGGCGATTGTACGTGGTGCTGGTTTAAATCTGGTACACGAGTCTCCTCGGGCATGGGGATCCCTCGCGTGGAGAGATACGGCTGAGATCCCTCACCTTGGGTGTATGCATCATATCCTGTATGCGCATATGGGTTAGGGAAAGAAACTGCTCGGGCATCGATTCCAAGCCCGTGCCATGGTCCCGAGATGTCTCCCTCGATGAAGCTGCATCGAAGAAGAGCGATGCAGTGGCAGAGATGAGTCCTGTCGTGGCAATGTCGTTCTAGTACTCGTACCCTCCCCCCACTGCCCATGGCTCGTACGCGCCTCGCTCGGTCTGGACGACGGCGCCGCACTTGGTCTGGCTGACCTCGGTACCGGCATGTTGTATGCTCCAGTGACAACGTCGTCGCCTCTACCGCATCTGAACTTCTTTGCCAAGTATTGTTGAAGAAGTTTCTGGAATGTCTTCTTGAAATGGGCCCCTGGGCCGCATGCTATCCGTAGCCATCTGCCCTACTTCGTCGCAATTTTCAAGCTAAACAATATTTGGATGTTATTTAGTTCAAATGATTATGAAATGATGGACCTAAAAAAGTTACAAGTGATTACCATCTGGTCACGATAGTAAGCTGCATGTAGCTCAACATGTCTCCGCGCCTGCTCCTCTTGTGTGAGATGTGTTGGTATAGTAGCTGGCTGACTGGCCAGGCTAGCACGTGTGTTCATGCAGTACCACTGCTTGTACGCTTGATCTGTACTTCCATCGTATGGTCTGCAAAATTAAATTATTACATAACCGTTGTGATGAAAGCAAAGCATCTTCACGCATCGTATGATCATCGTAATAAAATAGTATACATAAAATAATGTAAATAAAATATACCTAAGTTGATGCACTATATCCGCTAGCGCTTCATTTTCCCACTTGTGTACCATTCGATGTTATGTTCCCTCCAATCGTATAAATTCCAACCCCTGCCCATATTGGTTAGCCTGCAAATTATGTAACAAAGTGTGAGTTTAGTATATTAAAAATGACACTAACTATTTAGGGATGTCACATCTTACTTATGTGTTTCCTCGTCGATACGTCTAGGAAAAGGTGGTGGAATTTCTTGATAGAGACCGAACTGTCTCATTACACGCTCTGGGTTGTAAGGCTCAACACACCACAGGAACAATAAGTTGCAGCGAGTCAGCCAGAATGCACTATCGCTCAACATGCCTGGTGTGAAGTGTCGAGCATCAAAGACCATTTGTAGCTGGTCCTGAGTCCACGGGTTCCATGTGACCTCTGCCACATCAAGTATCTCAAACTGCTGGTGGTACATAGGGTAATTTTTTTTGCAATATCTGGAGACCAACGTTTCCGTGCCTTTGTCCACCTAGTGGCCATAGTTGCGCTGGCACCCTCGCTAAAGTCGTATGGGTATACGGGTTGTACTATACGAGGTCGTCCTACAGGGAGGTATTCCCAGGACCACAACTGTAGAAACTCATAGGCGACACAAAGTAATGGAGCTTTTTGTGCGAAGAGGTTTTTGCGTGGCATCACACAAGCCTCTGTATGTATGAGATAGCATGGCAGAACTGAAGCTGTATTTTGGCTGCTCGGGTAAGGTTCATCTACCATATTCTCTGCAATGTAGATGAGACCAGGGATAACAACGTCCCCATGTGAATTTGGAAATAGATTCCCGAGGAGCCACAACAAATATGCAAACAGATATCTTTTTCTCGTCTCCTCATTGGCGAAGCTAGATAAATTAAGAAAGTTATCACGGTCGAGGGGATGCCCCGAGGGTTACCGTAATCGCCAGATTCTGCATTTCCATCCCAAGACGGGCTGCTATATCTAATCCCAAGATGGAGACACTCGTGGAGAGTCTACCGGCTCACCTATAATTGGTAGAGCAGTGATCATAGAAACATCTTTCAGTGTAGGTGTAAGCTCCCCAAAACGAAAGTGAAAGGTGTGGGTTGCAGGTCTCCACCGGTCAACGAGGGATGTCAAAAGGGATGGGTCCGAACGTACTTGGTCGTCGCATGATGTGAGCCTAGCAAAACCTTGTAGTCCATAAACTTCAAGGTGAGCAAGGAAAAAATTGTGTATTGGCCATGTTTTCTTTATGGTTCGAAGTCTGAAAGGCCGATAATCATGCTTAGTATTTGGTTTCAAAAATAGGTGGCAACGGTGGTCAAGCGCCATGGGGCCCTGCAAAAGCACTGGCACTTCACCCATAACCTGCACACAAATATACAAATATACATTACGAGGAAGACGGAAATACAAATGCAAATCAAAATTAACTTAAAAAATACAAAGAGATACGATTTACATTAATTATCTGAAGTTAACATCAGGAGTACAATAATACAAAGAGATTCAATTTAAATTTAATATAAGTACACATAACGAGTAGAAATATAAATAGACATGGCGAGTACATATATATCAACATCATGCGTTGTTGTTGGCTCGATACGGGCAGTCTTTGCGTGAATGTCCAGGCCACAATATAGGAACCACAACCAGCTATCTTTGTTCTCGCTCTCGACCAATGCATATGCAATAGGAAGAAGCTGATTATTTGCATCCGCTGCAATCGCCATTAATAGTGTGCCCTTGTACTTTCCAGTGAGAAAGGTACCATCAACTGATAATACCGGGTGACAGTGCCTGAAGGCTTGTATAGTCTGGGCGAATGCCCAGAATAAGCGGTCCAGGATTAGCTCACCCGGGTTCATTGGGTTTGGAGTTCTCTCCGCCAAACTTGAGTCCCCCTATTAGCACTTGCTATTTGATGAAGCATTCTAGGTGCATAAGAGTATGCCTCCTCATAGGTACCATACAAGTTCTTGAATATATTTTCCTTCGCATGCGCCTAGCCTTGTTTGTAGCTAACAGGGAATCCAATTAGATCCCCTGCATCTTTTTGCAGAGCCCTAACACTAATGTTGAGACTTCCCTGCACAATTGTTTCTATCGTCTATGCCATATATTTTGCTGTCACATTGCAGTGATCTGAAAGAGTCCCAGTTTGCTCACAGGTATGCTCCACTATTTTTGTGATATGCCATGACTGACATACCCCAGGCTTCAGTCTAGCGAGAACTCTTCCGGCAACCTTTCGCGGTGTGGATGCATATGACCTTCAACTCTTTTTATCGGTACTTCACTCTATGCTTTGGCGGTGGATGCCGATTGCATAGCTACCCATTGCCCGGTAAGCAGACTTCTTATGTCCGGGAAAACTTGCCCAACCTCCGTGCTCCCGCTCCTAGGCCGTAAGCGAGTGACATTCATTGGTGATGCTCATATCCTGTAAAACCCAGGTTGCGATTGCCGCGCGACCGCCCTCGAGGAGGAACATCTTCTTCTTCGCTTGACTCAAGACGCAGAAGAATGATCATCATCATCTAAGCGCCTCCGCAATCCCTCCACGTGTTCGCTCATGTCAACAGCCGAGACCAATATCCTGTGTCATACACGGGCTGGCCGCCGTCGGTTCCGATGGGCGCCGGGGCTGATGTGATGGCCAACTCGACCTCACCACCCTGCCATCGCATCCGCAACATCAATGACTGAAATGAAATCCACATACACCATCGGCTGACCATACATTGAGTTATTGGGATTGCTTGCAAACCTCATGTACGACCCCACGACCGATCACCGTGGATCGGCCGCAGAAGCCCAACGGGCAATTGTCCCATCATTTCCTCCGTCAGCAGCGAAGGCCTCCATTGTCATTTTCCCCGTTGCATCCCTGGGCCAAACACCGCTCGGATGCACCTTCTAACTGCTGCGTAACCCACGTTGACCATGTCTCTCACTACAACTGTAGTCGACTCGCACAAGGACACATCCACCCCCAATGGACCGTCGCGTAAGACGTTCCCATAGTACACTACTAAATTTTCCATAGTACCTAACCAACATACATTTTTACATTGCAAACAATTAGTAACAGAACATTTAGTAGTAGTACGATGACAACATTTACATATCATACGACTAAAATAATAATCGTATTTTCGTTACAAAAATAATAATCATTTGCTTAGACTTTCCGGGTTGTTTGGTTAACAGGTATTTAGAGATCTAATTTTTCTCAAACTCGTCTACTAGCGTCACAAACTAAAACTCTGTTTGCTTATCTCTAACTACCCCTAAAATATCCTAAACTCTGTTTGCTACTAAGATGATTTGTTTTACCTAATTACATACATCATCAAGTACATTAGCACAAATTCGTAACATACAAAATTTAGATTATTTCGACATAACAAAGTAGACCTGCAGCCTCCTAACTATAGACTTATTAATAAATATACCACATGAAATAACATACCACATGCAATGAACAATTACAGTACAAGTGTTTCTTAATTACCGTATTAAGATTTCTTGCATGTCAATACTAATGGACGCACCTAACATTGATACAACATCTTCAACCTACTCTTCTAAAAAATATATTATAAATGCTACATCTGTCGTCTCAAATTATTTCTAACCTCTAATCACTAACATTGCATAGCTAATGATGAGCTAAAAGACTAACTAATTACCACCTTGCATGCACAAAAAATCAATTTATTGCAAAGCTCATACCTTGATCTTCAACTTCAGAGTTCACTTCGCTAGGCAAATCGTACTCCTGAAGCTCTAAATGACTCCAAAAAGTGATGAAATAATGCCTAACAAAATACATAACACATAGTTATGAACTAAACAAAAAGGGTAAAAATATAATGCATGCAAACGAAACCAACAAAAATGGATAGATCTTACCTTCGTCTATCTTTTCTTCAACTTCAACATATTCAAAATCCAACTTCAAATCGCCCTAAATCACGAGTGAAAGTGCCTGCTGAGTTTTTCTTTCTCTCTGTTCTTACACACTCAGAAGGTAGAAGAGGATGCTAGTGTGCTTGCGCACGGAGCAGAAGCATACTTTATAAAGGAAGAGAATCCCTGTAGTGTCGGCTGTGAGGTTCCCGCAGCCTCGGATACCCGCAGCGAGTGATTCCCGCAGTGCCATCGAATCTGCTGAAGCAATAATCGGCGTGATTCTCGCGGTGCCGTCGCATCCGCTAAGGCAAAAGAAGCAAAAGCGAGTGATTCCGCCCGTGAAATTAAATGCGTCCTCCGGCGTGGGAATCAGCCCGATTAGCAACAGCGAGCCCGCGAAATTAAATGCGTTGTTGCGCTGGCAAAGCAACAAGATTAAGCAAGGAACAAAAGTGACGCCACGGGAATCGGCGCGAAAAAGTGTCCGCCAAGACGGGAATCGATTACTGAAGCGGCGCTACCGCCTCACGGTGGCGGCCGGGCCCGCTGTCTCGTCGCAGCGCAGACCGTGTCGGCGAGGGGAAGCGGCAATGGCGGTGGCGGCCGCCTCACCCGGTGGCGGCCGGGCCCACGTGGCGGCCCGTTCCGTCGCTGACACGCCTGCACTATGCAGATGCCGTTGTGCCCCGCGAGGCCGCCTCCTGCGGTGGCGGCCGGGCCCGCCGCCTCGTGGAGTGGCAGCAAGTGACACGTGTCGCCTGCCGCGCCTGCCGCCACTTGTGAGGGGGTCTCTTTTGTCAATTTCGTCCGCAGGGGGTCTTTTTTGGCAATTCCAGTCGGCAGAGGGTCTCTTTCGACAAAAAATCTAACCGGTTGACTGTGCCACGTACAGCCGGTGGTCAGTTGTTCACATGCAGGATATACGTACAACGAATTCCAAAATCACTTGTTAAAGGAAGGTGGCAAGTTTGTTGGAGGTTCTGTTCAACCGTCAATGATACATTTGGACTCGGGCTGAACCTGCATCAGGCAGCAAGCGAGCGGCCCTAACAAGAGCCGTTCGTTGGGGTGATCGTGATCGTCACGGTGGTGCTGTCATTTCAGATTTCACACGGCACGACGTAGACGGTCGTGCTGGACTGGACGCACGTATGTACGCGTACCGCGCGTGTGTGTATGGGTTTAGTCCCTGTCTTCCAAACGACCGCAGATCACGTACGATTGAGCTGACCGCGGGTGGTTCCTCTCGCGGTCGTACGTCGGTCGGGTTCCTCTCCGGCGGGTGGTTCCCCGCCCGCTTCCCCGACGACTTGTCAAAGCCGCGGCAATTAATATGGCGTTGCTCCAAGTCCACGGAGCGTACAGCCACATGCTCGCCCGTACCGTACGTCTTGCTCCATCCTTGTGGGTTTTTTCATGGCCGCGACTCGCGAGGTTGGCGTCGCGTCGCCGCGGTGCACGACGTAGACGTGAACGACATCGAGCTGTTCGTACGAACGCGTGCGGCGCGCGTATGGGTCCTGCTCGCGGTCGCAGATCACGTACGGTACGACCGACTGGCCTGAAAGCGAGGGAGACGGAGACGGGGGCACATGCGTGCGGGCTGTAAAAGAACAGTGCAATGAACAGTAATCACTGATATTGATTGATTGTGGTGATGTACAAATATATACTCCCTCCGTTCCGATTTACTCGTCGTGGTTTTAAGCCAATTTGACTAAAACCACGACGAAAGAATCGAAACGAAAAACTCCGGAAGAGGCACATCGCACAGAAGCGATGGTTACAATAGGCACGATTGAAACGACGCGTCCGTTGCTAATAGGATGCGATCGTTCGGGAGCGAAACCGTCTGTCCGTTCCACAGACAGAGATTCTATTTAATTAAACTAACTAATTAAATCCTAACACTCCCCCTAATCTCTCCTTCAATTATTTTTGTAAACATCATCATCAACATCTTAATCATCATCATTATGATTAGTCTTCTTCAAAAAACCCTGTAGGAAAAATATAAGGAGATATATACAATAGTACCATCAAAAACTCCTTCCAAAAACTCAGTGGGAACATAAGAAAAAACCAACATATCACAATGCATGCATTACTATTGCCTCATTAAAAACCTTTCATAAGAAACCATTTAGAAAAAACTTATAAAGGAAAAGAGTATAATATCAAAGATCCGAGGATCACAAACAGATAAATATTTTGCAAACGAAGTCATATGATAATCTTGCTGATTTGTTTACAAAGTCATTACCAAGTTCTTTATTTGAGAAGTACATCAATGAAATTGGTATGAAACGATTTTGGGATTTGCAAAGTTCAGGGGGAGTGTCTCCCTGAATGGGCAAGCACTGCTAGCTTCACGGATGGATGGACGGACCTGTCGTCGACCGTACGTCGATCTGGTTCCTATCCGGTGGGTGGTTTCCGGTCCGGGCCGACGACTTGTTGAACCTGCGCTAACTAATCAATCGATCATTGCTCCAAGTCCACGGACCTCTGGTCAACGATACCTTTGGCCTTAAGGAGGTCCTCGGACAGATCTGGACGTTCCCCAGAATAAACAGGTGCATGTGGTCACTCTCCTGTGGGACTGGTGAACAGCAAGAAACAAGGTAAACGCTGATGAAAAGGCACTATCAATTGCTGAAACTAGTACTTTTATCTCTTGCTCCTGTTGATCCTGATGCTCATGTTTGAAAGCCGCCTGAGCAAAATTTCATCAAAATAAATTTCGATGCAGCTTTCCTTCAGGGCACGGGCTCCGGTGCATGGGGCTTCATTGCGCGGGATGAGGCGGGCTCTTTCATTGCTGCAGCAGCAGGCAAACTTGATCATGTCCAAAACGCTCTTCAGGCTGAAGCTTTGGCTTGTCTCAAGGCGATCAAGGGGGCTGCTGACCTGGGAGCTTATAGGATTGCGTTTGAATCAGACTATCAGGTTTTGGTTGGGGCGCTGAAGTCGAGAGATTATGATAATTCCTACATTGGTATCCTCCTGCATGAGGCTCGTAGTTTATGTTACTGGAGTTAGAGCATCTATAGCCGGACTTGGTAAATCCGGTTCCTCAAACGCCCGCGGACTCGTCCACTTCCGCGGGCACTGACCGGGCACCACTCAAGTGTTGCGTCGTACATTTATATATAGTAAATTTCGATCCTCAGATCTATGCAGTCCATGCACGTCGATCGTACGGTACAAACTGTCTGAATGCCAAAGCTCGAAACAAAGCAAAGCAAATCATAGTTCAACGAACCGGACATGGCGAAACAAAATCAATGTCTGAGCGTGACGGATGGCCTCGGATCACTGGCTGGGCGACTGTTCCGAGCGGAATGCATCATGCTCGTCCTGCTCTGTCTGCATTCGAGCAACCTCCTCTACCTGCATCCGGGCTGCCTCCTCCGCCTGCATACGGGCCGCAGCCGCCCATGCCGCCTCGTACTTCCTATGGTCGTTGATCTCCATCTTCTTGTCCACAAGACACTTCTTCGCATGCTCATCATAGAGGGTCTCATCTGCCAACATGATCCCTGCATCTTTCGCGTCCCGTGCGAGTTGCAACCTCTCCTTTTTAAGATCTATGTCACCAAATGTCTTTGCCTTCTCAAGCTCCCATTTGATCGCCGCTTGTTGCTTCTCCAACTCGATCTTCTCCCTCTCAATTTCCAGCTTCTTTTCCACCCTCTTTCGGTCCCACTTCATCCTTTTCTTTTACGCATCCAACATGAGCTTTTACCTCTCCTCCTTCTTGTTTCCCTCACCGAAAAATGCCCATCCATGTGGACGACATTTTGGTAGCCGCGGCATCACGGGCTGCACGTGCCTTCTCCCACTTGTTTCCCATGACTTGGCGGTTGTCCTTTGGCACGGTGACTTTTTCATTCGTCACAGGATACAAAGTGGCTGCCGCCGCGGTCTAGCAAACAACATATGTATGAGCACGAGAATGCAAACACAAGAAGCATATGCAATAGACGACAAGATGAGGCAATCGAGCTTACGTGAGTTGCGACTCCCATCCCACTTTGAGGGTGTTTGGTCACTTGTGAGTAGTAGCCGACGTACTTGTTCACTTCCCCTTGAATGATTCCCCAACGATGTTGGAGAGATGGCACACTGCGGGTGGTCACGATAGGATGCGGCTCCACATACTCCTTTTGCTCATGATACTCCTTCCAAATCTTCGTCCAATAGGTGTTCCCCTTTTGCTCGATGCCGCATATTGCATCTATTGTTGTGGCCAACCAAGCTTTGACCAACAAGATGTCCTCAAATCTTGATAATGCCAGACCTCTTGCCTTCGGCGTCTTGGTCTTCTTCTTCTTTCTCGGGTTGGGATCGGTTGTTATTCCAACTTCAAATGCGGTGGTGGCCTCCAATTCATACTCCATTTCAGTCGGATCTTCATTTTCATTGATCATGTTCGACAAGAACGCCTCCTATATGATTAAGATTTGCAAGCATTCATCATGAGCAAATTGAACTAGTGGCCTATGCTAAAACATTGATCGGACAAGAGCAAAGAAAACGCATCGACTCTTGTTCGATCATTCCGTCGAACATGTTGACGGCAGCCCGGGCACTGCCGGAGCCCGTGCTCATCCGCGCCCGAACGAGCTGCGACGAGTCACACACGTCGACCGCCGGCATCTGCGTGGATGGAAAGCTGTCCGGAATGGCCCAGCCGGCAGTCGGATCATCCTATGTCCCAAGGGTTCGGACAGCGTAATCCTCGTAGGCGCTCGGAGGAAAGGGGTGTGGGGATCCGGGCGCGGTGGAGGAGACATCTGCTCCATCACGTCTGAACCTCCATGCGACGCCGCCGCCTCTCCCTCTCGTTGCCGGCGTCACCGCCACTTGCGGGCGACGTTCTCCTCTTTGCAAGTCGCCGCTGACGAAATCACGCCGCCGACAGATGAGGCAGACTGCGTCTCCGTCGCGGCGGTGTGGGTCGGGTTGGACGACAACTCCGGCGTTGGATTGAGACCGGAGGTGAAGATTGGGAGTAAGGGTGGAGGCCGGCCAGGGTCCGGGCAGGAATGGTTAGAGGGCAACGATAGGAGGAGGAAGGGTTTGGTGCAATTTGGGGTGGCGTGTCGGGCGTGCCTGGGCGCCTCCATATCCGCCACATATTTGGGCTGGATATAGGGGGTGCCGGTTAGCCCGAGCATCTGAGGGTTGTTTGAGGGATCCGTCTGGGTCAAAAAATCATGACCCGACAGTGACCGGGTGGCCTGCCTGGATGTATAAGGCGTTTTGAGAGGTCCGGCTGTAGATGCTGTTAGTGGATGATGCTTGGGACCTTGTTGCGTCTTTTCTCTTTTGGTCTGCTGCTGTTTGCTCCTGTGTGAGCGGTTTATCTCTTTAGCTTCTGTGTGAGCATTCCCATTTATCAGACTTTATTCTCTAGGTGTGTGTTTTTGCCCGTGTCGTCGGGCCATAGTAAAGTGTTTCCATGGCGAGCACTTGCAGTGAGTTCTCCGGCGACGCATTGAACTCACTCTCCCCTTTCTTGCCCCTTTTAAACTCTTGTAGATTCGGATGATTGTATTTATTTTACACATTTAACGGAAAGGGTTATGCCCGGTTCCAAAAAAAAAGGTACACGAAGCTCTCGTTCAAAAGAAAAAAATATATATATACTGAGCTAGCACAAAGGCTCCATCCGTCCCCAAATACATGATGTATAAATCTAGTCAAAAGGTCATTCTTTCTGAGTTGGCCCAAAAATATAGAAGAAAATGTCAACAACTATAAAATTAAATAAATAGATTACAAAAGTATATGTGGATATATTGATAATTATTTGATATTGTTTATCTTAATAGTTTTGTATATATACTTGGCCAAACTTAGAAAGCATTGATTTTTTAACTGAATTTATATCCATCTATTGGGGGGCAGAGGTAATATCTCTGAGAGTTTAGGGCTCCTTTGAGTCAAAGGATTTTCCTAGGAATTTTGGAGAATTGAAATCCTTAAGAAATTTTCCTATCTTGTTTGTTTGATTCACAGGATTGAATAATATAGGATTTATTTTCAAATGATTTCCTTGTACTACTTTTCATAGGATTTCTAGCATTCATTCTAAGCTCTTTGAAAGAGTCCTTTGTTTTTCCTATGATGCAATCAAATAAACCAAAATCCTGTAGGATTGAGATGAGCTTGAAATTTCAATCATATATATTTCATGTTCCCGTGTTTTTAGAATCCTACGAATCAAAGAGGCCCTTTGACGATCATTTGACGGGTCATTCTAGTTCATCGACCATCACGGTGCGTGCAATTTTGAAATTCCATGTTCTCGTCCGTCAAGATGTTGGCCTTTCGCATCAGTGAGGCACATTATCTAATCGCTTTACTGACCTCGCTGTAGTAAGCAGACTTTCTCACCAAAAAATAGCATATTCTGCCAATTTGAAAAAAACAATTAATTTTTTTCCAGTCGGTTCTACTATTAAAACATAGACACTTAAAAAAAATTGAAAACATGTTTTGAAATTTTCAAAGAAAATTGAATGTTTCTAATTTCTATTGAAAATTCCAAACAAAAATTCAAAATCCTAAAAAAAATTGAAATTTATGAGAAATTTTCAAAAATTCTTAATTTTTGAAAACACAAACATTTTCCCAATTGACAAACCAAGAATTTGTTTATTTTTTTAAAACAAAGAATTTTGGAAAACATGTACATTTTTGGAATTTCCGAAGATTTTTTGTACAAGAACGGAAACATGAAAAAGTAAAGGAAAACAATCCTTGAAACCAGGAAAAGAAAAAACATAAAAAGCAGAACGAATGATTCTAAAATGTTTCCAGAAGCAGTAGAAAACCAAACAGCCAAGCCGAGACAACTTTGTGCTATCGTTGGATAAAATGGGCCGGACGTGCCGAAAGGCATGAAATTAGGAGCAACTAGTTGTTGATGAGCGCTTCTTAGGGAGCGCCACAACGATCAGCATCACTTGGCGTACTCTCAGCCGTCGTCAAGTGTCGCACTTTGGACGTTTCCTTCGGATTTTGTTTTTTTATTTTTTCGACGCGTTTTCGACTTTTTAAAAACAATAAGGCTCCCGGACCGGATGGATTCCCGGCAGAGTTCTATAAAAAGTGCTGGCACATTATTAAGGGGGATTTACTACCTATGTTCCATGATCTGTTCTCTGGACAGCTTCAATTATTTCACTTGAATTTTGGGACTATCACACTGCTTCCTAAGAAGACGGATGCGGTGAGAATTGAGCAATTCAGGCCGATCTGTCTCCTCAATGTTAGTTTCAAAATTTTCACGATGGTCGGGACAAACAGACTCACACAGATTGTGCATGCTGTGGTGCAACAGTCCCCAATCGCTTTCATGCCGGACATAAATATCCTTGAAGGGGTGGTAGTCCTGCATGAGACGCTCCATGAAATCCATTCTAAAAAATTAGATGGAGTAATTTTTAAGGTGGATTTCGAGAAAGCGTATGATAAGGTCAAATGGCCATTCCTCCAACAGTCATTGCGTATGAAAGGTTTTGATGCAGCCTGGCGCCGACAGGTTGAATCATTTACGCAAAAAGGTAGTGTGGGAATTAGAGTTAATGATGACATCGGTCACTATTTCCAGACACATAAAGGCCTAAGACAAGGAGACCCGATGTCCCCTATCTTGTTTAACATTGTGGTGGATATGTTAGCAATTTTGATAGGAAGGGCTAAGGAAAATGGTCAAGTAGGTGGATTGGTACCTCATCTTATTGATGAAGGTGTTTCCATCCTTCAATACGCTGATGATACAATCATTTTTATGGAGCATGACTTGGCCAAGGCGAGAAATATGAAGCTTGTGTTATGCCTATTTGAACAATTGACCGGGTTAAAGATTAACTTCCATAAGAGCGAGCTGTTCTGTTTTGGTAGGGCCAAAGATGAACAGGATGCTTATAGGCAATTGTTTGGGTGTGAGTTGGGAGAGTTGCCCTTCTCTTACTTGGGGATTCCAATCCACCATCGTAGGCTGACAAACAGAGAATGGAAGTGCATCGAGGACCAATTTAAGAAGAAAATGAGTTGCTGGAAGGGTAAGCTCATGTCATACGGAGGCCAATTAATCCTAATTAATTCGGTGCTCACGAGTATGCCAATGTTTCTCCTATCGTTCTTTGAGGTCCCAGTTGGTGTTAGGAAGAGACTGGACTTCTATCGATCGCGTTTCTTTTGGCAGGGTGATGAGCTTAAAAGAAAATATCGGCTTGCTAAATGGGATATCATCTGTAGACCGAAGACCAAGGGGTCTAGGTATTGAGAACCTAGAAGTTAAGAATAAATGCCTTCTTAGCAAGTGGCTGTGGAAGCTCTCGTCGGAGAATGATGCTATGTGGGCTCAAATCCTTCGCAGCAAGTACCTCCAGACAAAAACTTTGTCCCAGGTTTCAGTCAGGCCGACCGACTCGCCCTTCTGGAAAGGCCTGATGAAAGTTAAACGTGCTTTGTTTAATAGGACGAAGTTTGTTATTGGAAACGGCTCGAGTACACGTTTCTGGGAGGATACTTGGCTCGGCGAGACACCCTTGGGCCTTGGCCATCCAATACCCGTCTTTGTACCGCATTGTTCAACGACTTGAGGTGTTCGTCATTTCGATCCTTCAATCTGCCCCCCTTAACATTCAGTTCCGACGAACGCTAGCGGGCAATCGTTGGGAAGAATGGCTCCGTCTAGTTAGGAGACTGATGGATGTCCAGCTTTCACAACAACCCGATGAATTACGCTGGAAGTTGACTAAGTCTGGAGTATTCACGGTTAAATCAATGTATATTGATGTTATTAATTCGAACTCCATTCCTATGTCCAAGCATGTTTGGGATATCGAAGTTTCTTTGAAAATAAAAGTGTTTATGTGGTTTGTTCATAAACAAGTTATTTTAACTAAGGACAACTTGATTAAGCGTAATTGGATAGGACCTACTAGGTGTAGCTTCTGCGATCGGCATGAGACTATCAAACACCTCTTTTTTGATTGCCCGTTGGCCAAGGTTCTTTGGCAGACGGTCCACATTGCTTTTAACATCAATCCACCGAATTATGTTAATGCGTTATTTGGGACATGGCTTAATGGGATTGAGCCTGACTTAGCGAAACATATTCGGGTTGGAGTTTGTGCTTTCTTTGTGGACTATCTGGAATTGCAGAAATGATATGGTTTTTAACAGAATATCATGTATACACTTTTTGCAGGTCTTATTCCGAACTACGGCACTGATCCGTTTGTGGTCGCTACTCACCCAGACGGAGGCCATGGAGCATATGGTTACTGGGTCTTTCCGCTGGGAGATGGTAGCTCGGGATATCTTCAACCGGTTTGGATGGCGGTCATGTAATAGAATAGGCATTTAGTATCCCGATCTAGTTTTAGCCAGCCGGTTGTGGCGTCGTTCCTTGGCTAGTTGATGTTTCTAGCCCTCTTTGGCTCTGTGGGAGCTTTTTGTGTTTTTTTCTTACTTTTGGAGACCTTTCAAACCATGTTGGCACTACTTTATTCGGTTAATAAGATGGCCGTATGCATCTTTCTGATGCAGAGGCCGGGGAGTCCCCCCTTTTCGAAAAAAAACGGTTTTTTTAGCTTTTTTTCGACTTTTTTGGTTTTTCATCAGTCTTCCTTACTTTTGGACCAAAAATCAATTTTCAAAAAAAAGCGAAAAAATGCATTTTCAATTTTTTTTTTGCTTCCGCGAGAGGCACGATTTTGCTTTTGCGAGACGTACAGCCATGCCTCTCGGAGACGAAAAAACATGTTTTCTGTTTTTCTATTTTGCCAAAGGCATGGTTTTGCTTTCGCGAGAGACACAATCGTGCCTCTCATAAACGAAAAAAAACGTGTTTTCGGTTTTTTTTCTTCCGCAAGAGGCACGGTTTTGCTTCCACGAGAGGCACGGTTGTGCTTTCGCGAGAGGCACGGTCGTGCCTCTCGAAAAGGGAAAAACGTGTTTTCGTTTTTTTCTTTCATCAAAGGCATGGTTTTGCTTCGGCGAGAGGCACGGTTGTGTTTTCGCGAGAGGTCGTGCCTCTCGGAAACAAAAAAAAAATGTGTTTTCTGTTCTTTTCTTCCGCAGAGGCAGGTTGTGATTTTGCGAGACGCACAGCCATGCCTTTTTCGGAAATGGAATAAAACCGTGCTTCCGGTTCGGTCTTTTCTTCTAGGTTTTTTCGACCTTTTTTTAAAAAATAATAATTTATCAAGACCTATCAACATGGGATCTGATTTTGAAAATTTCCACACGAGGACTCTAATGGTGAAAACGATTCGAAATTTGATCTTTGTAAGGAGTACTTCTCAATTAGTGCTTTCGAGGATTTGCGGTCTGCTGCATGCATGGATCTCCTTACTCGCTGGGTCGCAAATAGGCCGGGCAGAAAAAAAAAGAGGCCCGTCAGCCGCTGGAGGCCCAATCCTTTTTCTTTCACGATTAAGCAAAGCAACTGATTCTTTTTACCTTGATTCGAGATTGACTCAACAAAATTTGTACAAGCTGAGCTGAGGCAAAGCCTGAAGATAGTCACTCGGAGTGCTTAGCTTATTTCCGAAGACAATGTCAATCCTTGCTGGTTTGTTGGTTTTTCTTTTTGTTCCTGTGCATGACTTATTAGCAAAGCCTGACCCTCATTTTTGGTTTTAGGATGGTCGCGAGGTTGGCGGTTCGTCGCTGCGGTCCACGTTTTTTTTTAAAAACACTAACGCCCACACGTGTGGGCGTTTGCATCTCGCTCACACGCCTGGATCCGTGTTCGTTTATAAGTGCATGAATTCTGGCATGTTTTTAGTTCTACGTAGGACTGGGCTGGTGTGTGGGCATTTACCCGCTCGCCCACACATCCGTTTCACCACACGAAAGGGCCGGTGTGTGGGCGTTTAGCAGTTCGTGTGGGCATTTGCTATCTCGCCCAAACGCCCGTCTCCTCTCCCACACCCAAGCTGCTAGTTGCCATGTGTTTTGCAATGTACATGGCAACTGCCCTAGTGTGCTTTTTAGCAGATGACAACTCTTTTTTTTAACCGAACATGTCAGTTGCCATGTGTTTTGCAGGATACATGGCAACTGCCTAGTGTGCACGTAAGCAAATGACAACTCTTTTTTACCCGAGTTGCCATGTGTTTTTGCATGGTACATGGCAACTGCAGATAACAACTCTTTCCTTTACATGGCAACTGCCCTAGCGTGCTTGTGAGCATACGACAACTCTCTCAACACGTGTGGCAACAGCCGCAGTTACCCAAAAATGGCATCTGGAACTTTTGACATGAGATGGCAACTGCAGTTGAGCAACCATGGCAACTGTAGTTGTCCGACATGGCAACCGTAGTTCAAATGGCTACGGCAATCGCAGCTTAAACGAATATGGACGAGGGTCTCGACCATGGCAATCGCGAGCCACGGTGATCGACACGCTGGGCGCGGCCGAACCACGCAGGTACGAGGCCCGACGCATTTTAACGCGCGTAAGTTATCTATTTTGCCCACACGCACCCGTGTGAGAGGGATCGAGAGGAAAAAAAAGATGTGTGTGCATTACTTGTTTTGCCCACACGTAGATGTGTGGGCTGTTCCTCTTATACATCACACAAAATGTGTGGACAGATCTCATAATGCCCATACGTGTGGCATTTATCGGCGTCTTTTTTTCATGATAATACAGAGACAAGATCGAACTGTCCGTATGTACGCGTACGGAGCCGTACCTGTATATCTCCTGGTCGGCTGGTCCCATGCAAGCCTCCAAGCCTCGGATTGACATATCGGTGCTTCCAAACGATCTGCATATCACACGCCACTGACTTGTGCAAATGGACGGATGGACGGACCTGCCATGTGTCGTCAGCCGTCGGTCTCGCCGCCGGTGGATGGTTCCTGCCCGGTCAAAACAAGAAAAGTACACAGAGCACACGGGCGTTGCAATGTTGCATCCATCATGACCTTCTGGGCCAATGCTCTTCCATATGACGGACGACTTGAGAAGTTGAGATAACAGAGAGCGTATACTGTTGAAAATTCCACTGTCCTCCCGTGTCGTGTGTGTGGAACTTTTTTAGGGAATGATGTGTGTGGAACTGATTGCGATCTGTGGTAATAATGCAGATTGAGTCAGACTTGCTGGAAGTTATCAACACATGTGCTGGCCAGAATAGAATATGGAGTCAAGCATCGGCTATCTACGCTGATTGCTTTGTCATGGCTCGACTGATAGGATGAGATTGAATTCATACACTGTGTTCGGGACGAATGAAGTGGCACATTGTTTAGCAAAATTTTCTTATGATAATATAATGCTTCTTGTAAATGGGTCAATGAACCCCCTAATTTCCTGGTGAATGCCATTGCAAACGATGTAACTATTCCCTCCGTCCAAAAATACTTGTCATTAAAATGGATAAAAAATGATGTATCTAGACATATTTTAGTTCTAGATACATCTCTTTTTATCCATATTGATAACAAGTAGTTTTGGACGGAGGGAGTATGTTACAAGTTCAATAAAGTAGCCATAATAGCATTTCCTCAAAAAAATCATCGAAGCGTGTGTATGGCGCAAGCCCAGTTGCAACGGTCCTGCCGGAGCTTCACATGCCCGCGCACCTGACCTGCGCATGCCTGTGTAACCGTGAGGGGTGGCTCTGATATCAATTATAACGCCTCGGCCATATCCATCAGTTTCTGACCGTTACATCTGGCGGGATGTAGACTAGCCTCACAGATCAACACTAATCTTCCCCGCGCACTTTGTGCTCACTAGCTCAGTCATGTGCACCCGGAACCAACTTCTCAATCAGTCACCCACTCTCAAATCGTTTCAAGCCAAGCACACTTAATTTTAGAGTTCCATGTGAATGGGCTCTCGGTAAAGAATAAATTCCTTGTTGATACGACTGCTCTGTCATTCCTATGAAGCCAGACTACCACTTAATTCGGTGGATCCTATATGACGCCCGTGACTGGGACAATTTCGCCCCTGCAAATTCGGTCGCTGCTGTGATTTTTCTTTGTGTTACTGTTTTGCATTTTTTGGTTTTTTATTTCCAGTCCTTTCTGCAATTTGTTTAGGTTTTTTATTTTAATTTCTAGTATTGATTTCTTCCCTTTTCCTTTTTCCAAACACGGCGTACCATTTCTCATTCACATTGAACATTGCTTTATTATATGATGAACAATTTGCGAATACACACTAATTTTTTCCGTAATATAGAATGAATATTTGTTGAATAGACGCTATTTTTGTAGAATATAGTTGAATATATTTTTAACACATGCTGAACATTTAGGTACAGAAGGTTTTTGAATATATGATGAAAATATTTTTCAGTATACACCTGAACTTTGTTAAATTCACACTGCACAGTTTCTGAAATATATTTTTATACTAATATTGTAACCAACCCCGCCGCTAGTGCACAAAAACCTCATTTCCTCCTTTTATATGTACAAGAAAAGCCCTCTATGGCCCTATGTTTACTGCGTTTTTTCTATTCTTTTTTTGTTTCCTGTATGCTTGAAATGTTTACTAATGAGCGATATATTTTTTATTAATTCATGAACTTATCATTCAACTTTTTTCTAAAATTCCATGAGCTTTTTTTAAGTTCAATGAATTTTTTTCAAATTCGATGAACTTATTTAAAATCAATGACCTTTTTAAGATTCAATGAAATTTTATTGATTTCGATGAACTTTTATCAAATTAAATGAACATTTTTTCAAATCTATGAACTTTCTTCAAAATGCATAACCTTTTTTATAAAATCGCTGAAATTTTTTCAAATCTGATAAACAGTTTTTCAAAGTCAGTGAACTTTTTTCAAAATCAATGAAATTTTTAAAATTCGTTGATCTTTTCCAAAATTGATGAAAAAAGGAAACCGTTTAATTCTAAAGAACATTTGGGCTTTCTGAGCGCTTCAGGCGTCGATTCCCCAAGTGGTGCTGAAGGCGCCACAAAGGAGCTCCCAAAACTTATTTCGGGCATTTCCTATTTGGCACCACAGGTGCCAGTTAACGTGCATTTTGATAACTGGCGCCTGTGGCGTCCGTAAATGGGCCGGCCCATCTAGGCGCCGGTAGACGATTTTTTAAAAAATTCTGTGAACTTTTTGGAGATTGATGAACTTTTTTGAATATTGATGGCTTTTTCGAAATTTAATGAACATATGTCTTGAAAATGGATGAATTGTTTTTGGTTTATGAACTTCTTTTTCAGTTCCATGAACTTTTTCTAAAAATACATGAACTTTTTTTCAACTTCTATGAACTTTTTTCGAATTTAACAAACTTTTGCTAAATTGGATGAACTTTTTTTCAATTTGAATGAACTTTTTTTCAAATTGATGAACTTTTTCAAAATTTATGAACCTTTTTTAAAGATATGAACATATTTTTTCAAATGGATGAACTTTTTTTTTAAAATCTGTAAAATTTTCTTCATTTCATATTTTTATTATCGTAAAAAAACTAAAAAAATTGAGGGCAGCACGCTAGTGGGCCGGTCCAGGCTAGCAGTGCTGCAGGCGCCGGATCGTTAACTGGCGCCCGCAGCGCTGTATAGGAGCTCCCCTTATTTCGGGCGTGTTGCGACATATAGTTGGAACTACACACAGGGTACACAGGACGGACCTGGCCCATTTCCTTTTTTTTTTGTTTCTGTTTCTATTTTCCTTTTGCTTTTCCATTCTCTTTTTCTTGAGTTTCTTTTACCGATTTTTTCAATTCTATTTTTCTTTTTCAGATTTTTTTTCATAGATTCAACATTTTGAAAAATAAAATCCAATTTCATATATATATATATATATATATATATATATATATATTCGAAAAATGCGAAATTGCAAAAAACTCTGTTCTGGAAAAATGATCAAACTTTAAACTTTTGTGAATTTCCGAAAATTGTCCAATATACAAAAATGTTCCCAGTTTTTACAAAATTTCCATCTTTTCAAAATTGTTCAAGCTTTTCAAAGCAAGATCAAGTTTCCAAAATTTGTACGAAACTCGAAAACTATTCATCAATTTAAAAACAAACTCAAAATATATTCCCATTTCATAAAAAGGTTCTCATTTTCAAAGATTTGTATTGAATGTTCAAAACATATTCCCCTTTTCAGAAATTGTTCAAAAAAAAAAGAGCCTAATAATAAATGGGCCCTTAGAAGGCCGAAAGATAACGTGGGTTGAAACAGCCCGATAGAATAATGGGTCATTAATGGGTATAAAGCGATATACTGTTCATTATGGGCCAGCTTCACCACGGGCCGTTAATGGGTCAAGAGTTACAAACGGCCTAATATGGGCCGAAAGACATCATGGGCCATACATGAGCCAGAAGTTACAACGGGCTAGAATCATATTGGACGGCCCAGATGACGCTATTTTGCCTAATTCGGATAGGCCATAACGGCTCGTGGGTTCGCAGGCTGTAAATGGGCTATATGCGAACATGCTGTTAACAGGCTTTTCGTGGGCAGAGCCGCTACCTTTTGACCAAGTCAAATGGGCCGGTCTTTTGACCTGAATGGGCCACTGTTGGGTCGAGCCACGTGTCGATGTATCATAGGCGCTTCTCGTCCATTCGCTGGATGACATATGTCCCACTGCTAAGCTGACATGTGGGTCCTCTGGCGAATGAGAATTTTACACGTGGAAAATCCCCATTGGTATGGGTTGTTAACGGGTTATCGGATCCGAACCGGAACCCTATAGCTTAACGGCGACCTGTTACGGTGGATGCCATGTGTCTCTTACTCTTGAAAACACTTCAATGACGCGTCATTTATCATCATGGAAGTGGTCACTTCCGTGATGATAATTTCAGTATTGTCATGATCTACGACAGCACATGTATGAATATCTTGATTCTGTCATAAAATCGTTATGGATATATATGCATGACAGAAAACGTGACATACTATGACAAACACGTATCATCATGGAAGTGTTTTTTTGTAGTGCTGGGACCTGCGCTACTGCTAAATGGGGCCCACGAGCTGGCCCCGTGTAATGGTATTAGCAGCGGGGTTATAGTCCCCGTGCTACAGCTACCAGATTAGTAGTAGCGCGGGTTTGATAGCCAACACTGCTACTACGGTCGGACCCGGAGGGTACCTTGGGGCCCACTTAGCAGCAGCGTTGGGTGGGCCAACCCGCGCTACTACTATCAGCTACCTGTAGCGCAGGTTACTTGCCCTCGCTAGTCTTAACACTACTAGGAAAAGGCCTACTAATGGCGCACCGATTTTGCCTACTAATGGCGCACTACCGGTGCGCCATTAGTAGCACGCCATTAATTTTTTTTACTAATGGTGCACCACTGGTGCGCCATTAGTATCTGGTATACTAATGGCGCACCTAGCAGTGCGCCCTTAGTATGTAACTCCATGCGCCATTAGTATACTCCGGGGCCATATGTTACCATGTGCTTTGTCAAACTAATGGCGCACTCTGCCTTGATGCGCCATTAGTATACTTTGGCATACTAATGGCGCACTCTTCCTTGATGCGCCATTAGTATGAATATTTGGTTTTTTTTGCTTTTCTGATTTTTGCACAGGTTACAAAATATATTATTGGACAGAATATAGACAGCAGCAAACAGCAACATCAGATTCATCGAATACAATAGAAGATTTGTCTCCGAATACAATTCATCATATTAGTCTCCGAATTCAAAAGACCGAACAAAGATAAAACATTACAAGTCTCAAGACCGCGAGTATCGAGTTTGTCTTCACATTACAAGTCGATATCGATCATCTAAACTACCATCACATAAAAGAGAGTTGTGGTCATCACGATGAGCATCATCGCGATCAAACCGGTCCTCATCCGGTTCCTCCAACGCTCCCTCCTCTCTCCGCTAGATAGCGGGCATATCTAGATTCGCCTCCGCCCTAGTGGTGTACCCTTTTGTAATCATACCGCTGAAACGGTGAACCTGTCTCCGACACTCCTCCCAGCCGTCGTAGACTCCGGGAACCTTACCCTTGTACTTGAGTGAATTCCTCCTTGACGGTGCGGAGCGCATTCGGACGCCGGTCCTTCCTTTGCTTCTTCGATTGGCTGCCATCTGTGTGTGTGCCGCCATCATCAGTGGTGGCATCCTCGGCGGCACCATCAGTGGTGTCATCCCCGACGCCACTAGGGGTTGTGTAATCAGGATCGGTGTCTTCCGCGGCGTCCTCATAGCGGTGAGGTTGTTCCTCCATCTCCTCGACAGCTCCTGACCAGCTTGTCGCCTCAACCACCGGCCTCATTGTTGTGGGCCATGTTTCGCTCTAAATAGGAAAAAAGTTTGGTCAAAAATTTGGTTATTGTCAAGGAACAAGATCATGGTCTCATCATTTAGGGTTTGTCGACGCCGAGGCACCCTAAAAGCCTAAGCGTACATCATTTAGGTTCTCATCGACACCGAGGCATCCGGGGCAGCCAAGTTAAGTTTTCATCATTTAGGGTTTATCGATGCCGAGGCACCCTAGGTTGGGCCTAATCACTTGGCACTAATCACTTGGCTCTATTGCCACCTATGTTGGGTTTATCATCTAGGGTTTATCGATGCTAAGGAGAATTCTAAGTTGGGCCTAATCACTTGGCTCTATTGCCACCTATGGTTTAATGCAGCAAGAATGGCGGGCAGTTGATCCTACTTAACTAAGTACTAAGATACCCCGGCCCATGCATTAGTCGCAAGTACCCCATATGTCCTATTTTTAGCAAAGTCATGCTAAAATTCACGGAAAATTTCAGCATGACCTTTGCTGAAAATATGACATATGGAGTACCCGAATTTGCCGGAACGGAAGTTAATCAACATTCCGACAAACTCAAGGGCCTCTCGGGTACTGCAAATTCATCACGACACGATGGTCGGAGACATGACCTTTGCAAAATGGTCGGAGACACGATGGTCTTTCTCAATGTGATCAATTGATGGATCAACACATAAAACATGTCCAATAAGTATGATTTATAGAGTCAACATCGGTAAGAATATATATAAAGTTTTTCTTCATCAGCCGTGCCCATGCAAGTAATCGCATCCGGAACTATTTACGCTACTCAGAACTAACTACACTCAGTATTTATAGATTCATTTCAGATGAGATCAGATTGAGCTCCAATCAGTAGCTGCAATTTGAGGGATCCATGAGCCATCATGTCGACCAGCCAGAAATAAACTTTACTTTCCAAAGGAAATAAAAATACAATGCATACATACATACTTAAGCAGGTAGATAGATAGATAGATAGATGAGCATGTTCAGTTTACAAGAATGAATATAAACAAGCAAAGAATGCATGCAAGTTTAAAGTAAAACGTTTCAGTTAATGCAAGTACTCCTCTTGCTCTCTACTTTCTCTCTTCTCTTCTTCAGTTAATTAACTGAATTTTACTGATGTTGTTGTTAACTGAATTTTAATAGTTAAACACATTATAACTGAATTTTACCACGTCTCCCTCCCGGACATTTCGTAAACAGGAGGGCCCACGTCTCCCTCCGAGTTTTTGAGGGCCCACATCTCCCTCCAAAGGGCGGGGCGTTTGAGTTTTCGAGGCAACTCCCCACGCCTCCCTCCACCGGCAACTCCCCATGACGCAGAGGGGTTTTCTTCCCACGCCCGTAACTCCCTCCTATTCCATTGCCGCTCCATCTTCCTCCCTCTGCCTCCCTCCTCGTCCCATTGACGCTCCATCTTCCTCCCTCTACCTCCCTCTACCTCCACCATCAAGCAACTCCCCTCTTCCTCCACCATCGCTGGCCGGGAGGGCAATGGCGGAGGAATCGTGGAGCAACTCCTCCGCTCTGCCAAGACAATGGCGGAGGCATCGTGGAGCAACTCCTCCGCTCGCCAAGCATCACCGTGGTGAGGCGTCCGCAAGGAGTCATTGGTGGTCGACGACGACGTTCGGTCCCCGTGCGTAAGCGGGACTACACCGTGCCGCTCAAGGTTGATATCCACCGAAGGAGCCGCCGGATGTCGTATGCACCAAAGAATCCGCATTTAAGCCGACAAGATGATCCGCAAGATGAGGAGGAGGCTCGGCGGCATGCTTTCTCGGAATATCGGCGTTGATGTCGAGTATACCAAGGAAGACAAACCTCCGCAAATTGCTGCAGTTCTGCAGTTATGCGTGGAGGATCTCGTCCTGGTATACCACATCACCGCGGCAACCAAATGGTAAAAACATCCAGTTCAAGTAGTTTTTGGTGATTATTCATAATGTTGTCTACAAGTTTTTGTTATATTTTCTTAGCTGTTATGAATTTTGTCTTGTAATGCAAAAGATTGCAAAAAAAATACATCATTGAGATGTTATGCTTGCTGTTTTGATCATACAGAATGTTGTCTTGTAGTTGTTGTGATCATTTAGTAGTTGTTGTGATCATACTGTTTTAACTGAATTTGGTCAGAACTGAATATGCTATTTTAACTGAATTTTGCTTCAACTGAACCCATTTTAATTCTGTAGTTTTTGAAGTTTTTGAAGTAGATGAATTTGAATGCTAAAGATTATTTTGATGCAGGCCCAAGGAACTCCGCCCGCTCCTGCAGGAGAAGAAGCTGTACACCTTTGTTGGCTTCTGCACTGGAGGCGACAAGGAGAAGCTGAAGTTGTCTGATTTGGAGATCAACCCCGACAAGGACGACGACTTGCAGCGCAAATGGAGAGTTCCAAACAATGGAAAGAGGTGGCAGTCTTTGGCTGAGTTTGCAGCCAGCCTCATCCACCCATCCTACTCAAAAATGAAGCAGAAGATCGACAGGAATTCGGACTACCTACTATGGGGGGACAGCCCACTGCCAAACAAGCTCATCGAGTACGCCGCGAAAGATGTGTACGTCACCTACGAGGCATGGAAGAAAATCGAAATCACCAAAGAAGGTTTCGAGCTCTGGCAAGAGGCGGAGGATCATTGGGATGACCCCTACTACTGGGATATTGAGTTGTTTGTGGTATTGGGATGACCCCTACTACTGTGTCTCAGTTTGTAGTTATGTGGTTAAACAAGTTTTCTTTTGTTATGTTGAACAAGTTTGCTTTTGTTATGTTGAACAAGTTTGCTTTTGTAATGATGAACAAGTTTGCTTTGGTTGTCAGTTGACATCATCTCATCGCTGAGCATGGTTTAGTTTTACCTTTATCTATTTATTATTTAGGCAGAGCTATTCAGGCATGGAAGATATAATCATCCTTATGGTGAGGATCGCAATGTTTTTAGCTTCCAAGTTTCTAATGACACATGATCTTTCCAACCACATAACTTAACTGCAAACATTTCCCAGAATTGTAGTTACACATTCCAACCAATACCTGCAGGTTGTAATTTCATACTGAATGACCATCAATGACTAAATGAAGCAAATAATTGCTATGCATTTCTTGGCACGCGAGAAGGAAGAGGGGAGAGGAGGCGCAAGGAGGCCCTGCGACAGCTTAGTAGCAACAGAGGTGGCCGAAGTTGAGGAAGACAATGCGACCGAGGAAGAAGAGGTGGAGGGGGTGGAGGGTCGAGCGCCGTCAGCGCCCTGGTTCCTTGCTCGCCCGGCCGGTGTTGAAGCAGATTCTGCCCGCCGCCTTACTGCCCGCCTCGCACGGTGGAGCTCGAGGGCTGGGAAGGCGAGGAGGGGTGGGTGGGTTCGGTGAAGGCGAGGGAGGTGGATTGGGAGCGGACGGCGATGGGGGCGGGGCAGGGGCTGACTGGGGCGGCGACGGAGATGGAGGCGCTGGGCGGCGGGCGGCGTGGGTCGGGCAGCGCTGGGTGGATCTGGTGGCGAGGAGAGAGGGTCGAAGGGATCTGGCGAGAGGAGGGAGGATAGCTAGGGGGTTCTAATGGCGCACCGTCGATCGTGCGCCATAAGTATGACTATTCTAATGGCGCACCTCCCCTCTGTGCGCCATTAGAATTTTGTTTTAATCTAGCCCACTAACCATATCTACAACCTAACCCTATCTACAATGTAACCCACCCACTAGCCCGACTGGTCAAGACGCAGCACACACACCAGGAGGTCCTGGGTTTGATTCCCAGGCTCCCCAATATTTTTTTATGCATTTTAAATGCTGTTTTTTATATTTATTTGTGTTTAAATATGTTCAAACTTGTTTAAATCATAACAGTAATATTTAAAAAAAAAACAGTAATAATTTTTTAAAAAATATGTTCAAATTTCTTACTTGAAAATATCATCGGCGGCGGCGGTGGAGCAGGGGAGGGTGCGGGGATCGAGATCGAGATGGAGGGGGAATCGAGATCGAGATGGAGGGGGGTCGAGATCAAGTGTCCTCATGAATTCAAAAAGTGCCCATGAAATTTAAAAATATTCATGATATCAAAAAGTGCCCATGAAATACAATCGAGAAATGAAGACTACGATTTAAATACAATCGATCTTAGCTAGCTATATGTTCACAATCTTCTTGCCCTTCTTTTTCGCAAATGGAGTTCTTCTGTGGAACGGACGTCCTTTAGGTAGGGTGGTCCTGCTTCTTCTTGTGGTGTGTGCTGCTACTTCATCGTCGTCGTCATGTTCGATCTTCGGGTCGCCGTACTTGTCGAAGTCTTGCTCATTGGCTACTCCATCCATTCCGATGATCTTCCTTTTACCTCTCCTCACGACAACACGACTGGGCTTTGGTGGGTCGGTAATGAAGAAACATTGGTCCACTTGGGAAGCCAGTACCCATGGCTCATTTTTTCATGGTGACGCTTATACCATGATCTTGGATTTGGCTTCGGGTATAAACACGACTGGGCTTTGGCATAGTGCGCCATTAGTAGGTTTGCAAAAAAGTAAAAAAAAAATACTAATGGCGCACTGTCTTGGTCGTGCGCCATTACTAGTTCTAACTAGTAATGGCGCACTTTGCCATCCCCGCGCCATTAGTTTGTATGGAAAAATGGGAAAAAAATCTATAGTAGTGGCGCACCGTGAGCACGGTGCGCCATTAGTGTCTTCACACTAATGGCGCATTTAGCAACCGTGCGCCATTAGTATATAGTAGTGGCGCACTACTTACCTGGTGCGCCATTAGAATCAATCCTATCTATAGCCCTTTTCCTAGTAGTGTAACTAACAACAGCGTGGATGTCTTACCCACCGCTACTGCTAGGCATCTACCTATAAGGTATTTCCTAGTAGTGTATGTTGGTGAACCTATTATATGGTGTGCGTTGGGAACAAATATTTATGCCTATGTTGGTGAACCTATTATATGTTGTGCATTGGGAGCAAAATGGATGCCTATGTTGGTGAACCTATTGTTATGTTGTGCATTGGGAACAATTTTTATTCCTATGTTGGTGAACATATTGTTTGTTTGATGCTAAATATTGTTTGATATGGCATTGACTATGTATGTGCATATGTCATCAGATAGTGACAATAGTTATGAAACAATAAGAAATTTGGTTATACAACATAATATGGACATGCTTTTTTCGTGTGCAGCAATTATTTTGGCAAGTATTGTGGAAGTTGGGTGATGAAGGCCAAGCCTAGTAACAGGGCCGGGCCGGTGAAATCTTGGGCCCTGTGCCAAACACTAAAATGTGGCCTATTTCAATTGAAAAAATAAAACTATAGCTAGTCCCGACAAGAGGTGGGGTGCATGCAACTGATAATGTGAGCTCTCTCCACATAAATCTTATTAGAAGTGCCTGCTTATATTTTAGTAAAAACTTCAATTTTAAACATGTCATATAAAAGTTATTGGTAAACCCTCATTGGATACTTAATTTAAAGGAAACTGTCATCATCTTGGTGACAATGTTGAACATTTTTGTTTTGTTTTGAACAGTGCTGAACTTAAGCAAATAAGTATATTTTTATGTTCCCAGACATAGACTTTGTAGACGACATCTTAGCGCAGAAACATAAAATACCAACAATACACAAATTATAGCATGCAGTTGAAACAAAAACACTTGAAGGATCGAGATTGTGTTCGTTGCTCATGTCATGTTGTGACGTCGCCGTGAGACTGAACCGTGCCTAATATCATGAATCCAAATCCATTGTTGGCTTGCCCTTGGATGATTGGATTGTTGGAGAGCCTCCATCCCTGTCTCAAGCCTACTGCGAATTGGGATTAGGGAGGATTAGGGATAAGAACTAGATGCAATCAGCTCGGAGGAAAGAAGAGAACAAACCAATAAATCTGTTGGGAATCAAGAAATTGTGATTTTCTTGGCGTCCCATATTTGGGTGATCAGGAAAGAAGAGGAAGTTCCTAGTGCCGCCGTCATGAGCGAAGGATGGATCACCATCGCAGAATCGAAGAAAGGAAACGAGGAGACGCTGAGATGTCGGTGGATCTTGTGTTGGGGAACGCCGTAATTTCAAAATAATTCCTACGATCACGCAAGATCTATCTAGGAGATGCATAGAAATGAGAGGGGAGAGTGTGTCCACGTACCCTCGTAGACCGAAAGGGGAAGCGTTTAGTAACGCGGTTGACATAGTCGAACTTCTTCGCGATCCAACCGATCCAAGTACCGAACGTACGTCACCTCCGCGTTCAGCACACGTTCAGCTCGATGACGTCCCTTGTGCTCTTGATCCAGTTGAGGACGAGGGTGAGTTCCTTCAGCATGACGGCGTGGCGACGGTGATGATTAATTTACCGACGTAGGGCTTCGCCTAAGCACTACGGTGATATGATCGAGGTATGTAACTGTGGAGGGGGGCACCGCACAAGGCTAAGGCAAAACTTTGTGTGTCCTTGGGGTGCCCCCTGCCCACGTATATAAAGGAGGAAGGGAGAGAGGCCGGCCCTCTAGGAGTGTGCCTAGAGTATGGAGTCCTACTAGGACTTCCAAGTCCTAGTAGGATCCCTTTCCCTTTTGGAGTAGGAGAGAAGGAAAGAGGGAAAGAGAGAGGGAGTAGGAAAGGGCAAGGGGGGCGCCGCCCCCTTCCCCTAGTCCAATTCGGACTCATGGGGGGGGGGCATGTGCCACCTCCCCGTGGCCTGCCTCCTCCTTTCCCGTATGGCCCAATAAGGCTCATTACCTATCCCGGTGAATTCCCGTAACTCCCGGTACTCTGAGAAATACCCGAATCACTCGGAACCTTTCCGATGTCCAAATATAGCCTTCCAATATATAAATCTTTATGTCTCGACCATTTCGAGACTCCTCGTCACATCTGTGATCTCATCTGGGACTCCGAACAAACTTCGGTCATAAAAACACATAACTCATAATACAGATCGTCATCGAACTTTAAGCGTGTGAACCCTACGGGTTCGAGAACTATGTAGACATAATCGAGACACATTTCCGATCAATAACCAATAGCGGAACCGAGATGCTTATATTGGCTCCTACATATTCTACAAAGATCTTTATCGGTCAAACCGCATAACAACATACGTTGTTCCCTTTGTCATCGGTATGTTATTTGCCCGAGATTCGATCATCGGTATCATGATACCTAGTTCAATCTCGTTACCGGCAAGTCTCTTTACTCGTTCCGTAATGCTTCATCCTGCAACTAACTCATTAGTCACATTGGCTTATAGTAATGAGCATTACCAAGAGGGCCCCGAGATACCTCTTCGAAACACAGAGTGACAAATCCTAATCTCGATCTATGCCTACCCAACAAACACCTTTGGAGACACCTATAGAGCATCTTTATAATCACCCAGTTACGTTGTGACGTTTCATAGCACACAAGGTGTTCCTCCGGTATTCGAGAGTTGCATAATCTCATAGTCCGAGGAACATGTATAAGTCATGAAGAAAGCAGTAGCAATGAAACTGTAACGATCATAATGCTAAGCTAACGGATGGGTCTTGTCCATCACATCATTCTCCTAATGATGTGATCTCGTTCATCAAATGACAACACATGTCTATGGTCAGGAAACATAACCATCTTTGACTAACGAGCTAGTCAAGTAGAGGCATACTAGGGACACTATGTTTTGTTTATGTATTCACACATGTACTAAGTTTCCGGTCAATACAATTCTAGCATGAATAATAAACATTTATCATGATATAAGGAAATATAAATAACAACTTTATTATTGCCTCTAGGGCATATTTCCTTTAGTCTCCCACTTGCACTAGAGTCAATAATCTAGTTCACATTGCCATGTGATTTAACATCAATAGTTCACATCTGTATGTGATTAACACCCATAGTTCACATCGCCATGTGACCAACAACCAAAGGGTTTACTAGAGTCAATAATCTAGTTCACATTGCTATGTGATTAACACCCAAAGAGTACTAAGGTGTGATCATGTTTTGCTTGTGAGAGAAGTTTAGTCAACGGGTCTGTCACATTCAGAGTCGTATGTATTTTGCAAATATTTTATGTCTACAATGCTCTGCATGGAGCTACTTTAGCTAATTGCTCCCACTTTCAATATGTATCTAGATTGAGACTCAGAGTCATCTGGACCGGTGTAAAAGCTTGCATCGACGTAACTCTTTACGACGAACTCTTTATCACTTCCATAACCGAGAAATATTTCCTTAGTCCTCACTAAGGATAATTTTGACCGCTGTCCAGTGATCTACTCCTAGATCACTATTGTACCCCTTGCCAAACTCATGGCAAGGTACACAATAGGTCTGGTACACAGCATAGCATACTTTATAGAACCTATGACTGAGGCATACAAGATGAGTTTCATTCTCTTTCTATCTTCTGTCGTGGTTGGGCTTTGAGTCTTACTCAACTTTACACCTTGTAACACAGGCAAGAACCCTTTCTTTGACTGATCCATTTTGAACTTTTTCAAAAACTTCAACAGGGCATGTGCTTTGTGAAAGTTCAATTAAGAAACTTCACCGAGGTCTTTCATTGAAAAAACTCTTATTCAAGTATTCCTTTATGCTATCCAGAAATTCTATATCATTTCCAATCAACAATATGTCATCCACATATAATATTAGAAATGCTACAGAGCTCCCACTCACTTTCTTGTAAATAGGCTTCATCGCAAGTCTGTATAAACTATATGCTTTGATCAACTCATCAAAGCGTATATTCCAACTCCGAGATGCTTGCACCAGTCCATAGATGGATCGCTGGAGCTTGCACACCTTGTTAGTACCTTTAGGATCGACGAAACCTTCTGGTTGCATCATATACAACTCTTCTTTAAGAAATATCCATTTAAGGAATTCAGTTTTGACATCCATTTGCCAGATTTCATAAAATATGGCAACTGCTAACATGATTCAGACGGATTTAAGCATCGCTACAATTCATAAAGTCTCATTGTAGTCAACACCTTGAACTTGTTGAAAACCTTTTGCGACAAGTCGAGCTTTGTAGATAGTAACACTACTATCAACATCCATCTTCCTCTTGAAGATCCATTTATTTAATATGGTTTGCCAATCATCGGGCAAGTCCACCAAAGTCCACACTTTGTTCTCATACATGGATCCCATCTCAGATTTCATGGCCTCAAGCCATTTTGCGGAATCTGGGCTCATCATCGCTTCCTCATAGTTCGTAGGTTCATCATGATATACTAACATGACTTCCAGAATAAGATTATCGTACCACTCTAGTGTGGATCGTACTCTGGAAGACCTACAAGGTTCGGTAGTAACTTGATCTGAAGTTTCATGATCTTCATCATTAGCTTCCTCACTAATTGGTGTAGGAATCACTGGAACTGATTTATGTGAGGAATTACTTTCCAATTCGGGAGAAGGTACAATTACCTCATCAATTTCTACTTTCCTCCCACTCACTTCTTTCGAGAGAAACTCCTTATCTAGAAAGGATCCATTTTTAGCAACAAATATCTTGCCTTTGAAACTGTGATAGAAGGTGTACCCAACAGTTTCTTTTGGGTATCGTATGAAGACGCACTTCTCTGATTTGGGTTCGAGCTTATCAGTTTGAAACTTTTTTACATAAGCATCGCAACCCCAAACTTTGAGAAATGGCAACTTTGGTTTCTTGCCAAACCATAGTTCATAAGATGTCGTCTCAACGGATTTTGATGGTGCCCTATTTAAAGTGAATGCAGCTGTCTCTAATGCGTAATCCCAGAACGATAGTGGTAAATCGGTAAGAGACATCATAGATCGCACCATATCTAATAAAGTGCGGTTACGGTGTTTGGACACACCATTACGCTGTGGTGTTCCAGGTGGCGTGAGTTGTGAAACTATTCCACATTGTTTCAAATGAAGGCCAAACTCGTAACTCAAATATTCTCCTCCACGATGTCAGGACCCTGATTCTATGCCACACCGATCTAGCATGTAACACCACATATCACTTTGCGGCCTCACGCACGGTATTCCCACGGGTGTCGCCTAACCATGCCCGGGATCGTTTGCGCCTTTTGGCACACATATATGATAGTGCCGCTAGCATCCATATGACAAGAACCCGGGCTGACATGGCTAGTCGTAAACCCAAAGTGGCACTAACTTACAGGGACATGCATACATGACCCAGCAACGAACGTGTCGGTCATCAACGAGTGAATCCGTGCTGTAGCAGCTGGGCTAGCAGGACTCCGGAGAATCCGGGATGTAGCAGGCTAACAGGACTCCGGTAGACACCGCGTGACATTTCCCTGAAGGGACAGACACAAGAACGAAGAAGGACACATGCCGGCCAGCCTAAGTGTTCCGAAGCAGTAGCAAGCTACCGGGGCTCAGTGGAAGCACTAGGAGATATTTCCCGGTAAGAGAGGCTACTAAGGATAAACAACTAGATAGTCAGATCCCTCACATAGCAATACACATTACGCGTACGCATAACATGCAAGTATGTGCTGTACAACATGGCATCACAACATAACTCAACAACTCATATAGATAAAGACTCGGAAGAGCATCATAGCATTTATTACAAGCAGGGGTCACATGACCCAACATTCAGAGCAAACAAGCAACAAGCGAAAGCATTACATGTCTAAGTACAGACATCTACAAATGAAAAGCTAAAGAGCCTGACTATCTACAACATCCGATAAAGATCGTAGATGAGGTACAAGCTACTTGTCGAAGTCCACAAGAACACTAGTAAGACCGAAGTCTCCGCCGCAAAAACATAAATAAAGCAACATGAGTACAAAGGTACTCAGCAAGACTTACATCAGATCCTATCATACATGCATTTGTATCAAGAAGGTAATGTGGGGTTTAGTTGCAGCAAGCCAGCTTTGACTCAATGGCTATCCTGTTCTACGACTACGAGAAACTTCTTTGAGGTGAGATGGCGCACACGAGTCCACTAATCACCACACAATACACTACTATGGATTCATCCCCGTCTCCCTACGAGAAGGCCATCAATAGCACTCACACTTGCCTTGAGCATTTTAGAGTATCCACTTCAAGTTGTCTATGTACCACGTAAGCATCCAAGAAGTCCATAACCGCGGACCCGGCTATTCGAATAGATCATGTTAACCCTGCAGGGGTGTACTTCTTCACACACGCTCTCGCCACTTACCTCCATGTACACGTCATGTATCTCGGCAACCTTCAAGCAGAAGCCTGGCGAGGGTGTCAGCCATGACCTGACTAACCACACAAGACTCTAGTCCAGGTTTATCGCCTATTTGGGTTCTATCCGCAAGGGAGTCTGGCCGAGGTTTCCATCACGACCCCAAACGATGTGAGCAGGGTTCCCAATCCCACCAACTGGGTGCCACTTAGTACACCGTGCCACGTGTGCCTAGTCTGTCCCAAGCCCACCCTGTCGGGTGCCACTTGGTAGAAGAATAACACTGCCTACAAGCACCAGAAACTAGTTGCGACTCCTGGACAGAGATCAAGTTGGTTAATAAGTCGAGAGGGCTTGGAGCGCCCGGAGCCCAATGTGTGGTAGTAACTAGTCATTGGACGACATACACAGAACTCAGTGCTTAAGGACGGTTCCAGTGAGACTACGCACCATGTACTCCTACATGGCCTCTCACCGCACCTTTACCAAATTATATTCACACACTTAACTCTCAGCATCAGAACATAGCACTGCACTCCAATTCATTCCCAATGAATCATACCTGACACACTCTAAGCAATAGCAGGCATGGCATGGTAGGAACAAAAACAATGGCTTCAATCAACTCCTACACATGCTAGTGGGTTTCAACTATTTGCTGTGGCAATGACAGGTCATGCAGAGGAATGGATTCAACTACCGCAGCACAAAGTAGCAGATGAATCGTTGTTGTCCTAATGCAATAACAAAGAGCAGGAGCGAGAGAGTAGGATCTTATCGGAATGAACACGGGGGTTTGCTTGCCTGGTAGATCAACAAGGGGGCACTGATCCTCAGACAGGTACTCTGGAACGGTCTCCGGAGCAGGATCTATCAAGAAGGAACAGTGTCGACAATCAGTACACAAGCATATGCAACAACATGATGCATGAACATGGCATGTAGATGTGATGTTGTTTGAGCTAATGCAGCTAGCATTCATTTTGTTGAAGTCCATTTGAACCAAAGATTCAAATGCATCTCCAAAGTAAGCTCTTATATATGCCATTTATATGTTTTCACTTATACAGTAGGTATAAGTTGGTTTGTCATGCATGAAACTATACAGATGGGTATATTGATTTTTTCTGATAATTTTTCATATATAAATTATTTCAATCTGAGCTACGGTTGAATTTCTATGATTTTTTGAAGTTTATAGCATTTTCTGGAATTCATGATTTATTTTAAAACCAGAAAAGAATTACCGCGTCAGCATTGCGTCATGCCTGCATCAGCAGATCAGCGGCGCTAACTGGGTCAAACCTGACGTGTGGGGTCCACATGTCAGTGACACAATGTTAAACAAGGGGTTTTACTAATCTAATTAAAAGTTTAGGGCGCAGGGGCCCACTGTTATTGTCAGGGTTTAGTTAAATGGTGATTAGCCTTAAGCTAATCACCTGGCAGGACGGGCCCGCACGTCAGGCTGGCGAGATCATCGCCGGCAACCTCTGGTCGTGGTGGAGTCCGCGCTACAGGGCACGGGGGCGGCGGCTGAGAGCACCGGGGCATAGCCCGTGCTCTCCCGCATCTAGTGGGGCAGGTGGGAGGAGCTGGGGAGGTGGAGCTCGCCGGAGCGGAGCTCGCCGGAGCGGAGCTCGCGGCGGCGGCCGGAGCTCGGGCTCGAGCGGATGCGGGCTAGAGGGCGCAGAAGGCAGAGGAGTAGGGGAGGAACGATGGCGGAGCTCACAGCGGATCGGCGGGTGTCGTCGGAGAGCTCGGGGAAGGGCTGGAGTCAGCAGGGCGGCGATGGGGATCCACGGCGGCCGGAGGAGAAGATGGTGATGGCGACGGCTCCACGAGGTGTCCGACGATGCACGGCTTGGCGGAGAGGTGGCAGACGACGTGGCGGAGCTCGCAAGCACGACGGGCGGTCGAGGGGAGCACGGAGGACGCGAGGGCAGCGAGGGACAACGACGGTGGCGTTCGGCCGCGAGAGAGAGAGAGCGAGGGGAAGAGGGAATGGGCACGGGAGAGAGCGAGAGAGGCTTGCGGGGGTGCGTGAAGGAAATATGCCCTAGAGGCAATAATAAAGTTATTATTTATTTCCTTATTTCATGATAAATATTTATTATTCATACTAGAATTGTATTAACCAAAAACATAATACTTGTGTGAATACATAGCCAAACAGAGTGTCACTAGTATGCCTCTACTTGACTAGCTCGTTGATCAAAGATGGTTATGTTTCCTAGCCATTGACATGAGTTGTCATTTGATTAACGGGATCACATCATTAGGAGAATGATGTGATTGACTTGACCCATTTTGTTAGCTTAGCACACGATCGTGCAGTATTCTACTATTGCTTTCTTCATGACTTATAGATGTTCCTATGACTATGAGATTATGCAACTCCTGTTTATCGGAGGAACACTTTGTGTGCTACCAAACGTCACAACGTAACTGGGTGATTATAAAGGTGCTCTACAGGTGTCTCGAAGGTACATGTTGGGTTGGCGTATTTCGAGATTAGGATTTGTCACTCCGATTGTCGGAGAGGTATCTTCGCCCACTCCGTAATGCACATCACTATAAGCCTTGCAAGCATTGCAACTAATGAGTTAGTTGCAGGATGATGTATTACAGAACGAATAAAGAGACTTGCCGGTAATGAGATTGAACTAGGTATTGAGATACCGACGATCGGATCTTGGGCAAGTAACATACCGATGACAAAGGGAACAACGTATGTTGTTATGCAGTTTGACCGATAAAGATCTTCGTACAATATGTGGGAGCCAATATGAGCATCCAGGTTCCGCTATTGTTTATTGACCGGAGACGTGTCTCAGTCATGTCTACATTGTTCTCGAACCCGTAGGGTCCGCACGCTTAAAGTTCGATGACGGTTATATTATGAGTTTATGTGTTTTGATGTACCGAAGGTAGTTCGGAGTCCCGGATGAGTTTGGGGACATGACGAGGAGTCTCGAAATAGTCAAGCCGTAAAGATCGATATATTGGACGACTATATTCGGACATCGGAAAGGTTCCGAGTGATTCGGGTATTTTTCGGAGTATCGAAGAGTTACGGGAATTCGCCGGGGAGTATATGGGCCTTATTGGGCTTTAGGGGAAAGAGAGAGGAGAGGCTGGGCGCTTCAAGGCCTAGTCCGAATTGGACTAGGGGAGGGGCTGCCTCCTCCTTCCTTCTCTCTCCCCTTTCCTTGACTCCTACTCCTACTACTTCGAAGGGGGGAATCCTACTCCCGGTGGGAGTAGGACTCCTCCTAGGGCGCGCCATAGAGAGGGCCGGCCCTCCCCCTCCTCCACTTCTTATATACGGGGAGGGGGGCATCCCTTGGAGACACAACAATTGATCATTGATCTCTTAGCCGTGTGCGGTGCCTCCTCCACCATAATCCACCTCGATAATATCGTAGCGGTGCTTAGGCGAAGCCCTGCGTCGGTAGAACATCATCGTCGTCACCACGCCGTCGTGATGACGAAACCCTCCCTCAACACTCGGCTGGATCGTAGTTCGAGGGACATGATTGAGCTGAACATTTGTGAACTCGGAGGTCCCGTGCGTTCGGTACTTGATCGGTCGGATCGTGAAGACGTACGACTACATCAACCGTGTTGTGCTAACGCTTTCGCTTTCGGTCTACGAGGGTACATGGACAACACTCTCCCCTCTCGTTGCTATGCATCACCATGATTTTGCGTGTGCGTAGGAAATTTTTTGAAACTAGTAAGTTCCCCAACAGTGGCATCCGAGCCAGGTTTTATGTGTAGATGTTATATGCACGAGTAGAACACAAGTGTGTTGTGGGCGATACAAGTCATACTTCTTACTAGCATGTCATACTATGGTTCGGTGGTATTGTTGGATGAAGCGGCCCGGACCGACATTACGCGTACGCTTACGCGAGACTGGTTTTACCACCATGCTTTGCACACAGGTGACTAGTGGGTGTCAGTTTCTCCAACTTTAGTTGAACCGAGTGTGGCTACGCCCGGTCCTTGTGAAGGTTAAAACATCACTAACTTGACGAACTATCGTTGTTGTTTTGATGCGTAGGTAAGAACGATTCTTGCTCATCCCGTAGCAGCCACGTAAAACTTGCAACAACAAAGTAAAGGACGTCTAACTTGTTTTTGCAGGGCATGTTGTGATGTGATATGGTCAAGACGTGATGAGATATAAGTTGTTGTATAAGATGATCATGTTTTGTTGAAGTTTTCAGCAACTAGCAGAAAGCCTTATGGTTATCTCTTTATTGCATAAGATGCAAGCGCCAAATAATTGCTTTACTTTATCGCTATGCGATAGCAATAGTTGCAAGAGCAATAGTTGGCGAGACGACCATGTGACGACACATTGATATAGATCAAGATGATGGAGATCATGGTGCCATGCCGATGACGACGGAAATCATGACGATGCTTTGGAGATGGAGATCAAAGGACCAAGATGATGATGGCCATATCATGTCACATATTTTGATTGCATGTGATGTTTATCTTTTATGCATCTTATTTTGCTTTGACTGACGGTAGCATTATAAGATGATCTCTCACTAAATTTCAAGATAAAAGTGTTCTCCCTGAGTATGCACCGTTGCCAAAGTTCGTCGTGCCCAGACACCACGTGATGATCGGGTGTGATAAGCTCTACGTCCATCTACAACGGGTGCAAGCCAGTTTTGCACACGCAGAATACTTGGGTTAAACTTGACGAGCCTAGCATATGCATATATGGCCTCAGAACACTGAGACCGAAAGGTCGAGCGTGAATCATATAGTAGATAAGATCAACATACTGATGTTCACCATTGAAAACTACTCCATTTCACGTGATGATCGGTTATGGTTTAGTTGATTTGGATCACATGGTCACTTAGATGATTAGAGGGATGCCTATCTAAGTGGGAGTTCTTAAGTAATATGATTAATTGAACTTTAATTTATCATGAACTTAGTCCTGGTAGTATTAGCATATCTATGTTGTAGATCAATTGCTCGCGTTTAGCTCCCCTGTTTTATTTTTGATATGTTCCTAGAGAAAACTAAGTTAAAAGATGTTAGTAGCAATGATGCAGATTGGATCCGTGATCTGAGGTTTATCCTCATTGATGTACAGAAGAATTATGTCCTTGATGCACCACTAGGTGATAGACCTATTGCAGGAGCAGATGCAGACGTTATGAACGTTTGGCTAGCTCAATATGATGACTACTTGATAGTTTAGTGCACCATGCTAAACGGCTTAGAATCGGGACTTCAAAGACGTTTTGAACGTCATGGACTATATGAGATGTTCCAGGAGTTGAAGTTAATGTTTCAAGCAAATACCTGAGTTGTGAGATATGAAGTGTAACATCCCAAAATTCTAAATTTTGGAATGTTATAAACAAATAGATAGATTTGATTGATTGCTTGATTGATTGACTGAAAGTGAGTGAATTCAAAACTTTTTGAAAGTTAGATGAGAGGGAATAAAAGGACTTTCCCAAACTTTCATTTTGCTTTTATGATCTTCGAATTCAAATTCTTTTCATCACAAAACCCCGGAGAGAAGATGACATGACTTCTTCCATTTATTTAAATGACAAGGGTGTTGAAAATATTTGAATTTCATTTGAAAAATATTTCCAATTCTGAAACTTTATGCAACTCAATGATTTTCACGAGCGAAGATAAAATGACTTCTTCAAATTATACTGAAATATGAGTTGGGAGTTTTCAAAGAATTAAAATTCAAAGTTCTTTTGAATTTATTTCCAATTTGGAGTTATTTGAGTTTTATTCAAAATATTTTTCTCCAAAAACAAAATATATGGAAAATAGGGTAACATGATTCCCTACCTCAGAAAATTGGAGAGAAATTAATTTGAAGTCATTTTGGTATTTTCAAAATAATTTTTGTTTTATATTTTATTAGAGCAATAGCACTCTTTCCTTTATTTGAATTTGTGTGGATTTTATTTGAAGCTAGAATAATGTTCATTATGTAGGAAATCTTTTTCTGAAAATTTTGATATATTATATGCCTATATAAAATTTTTATTTGGTTTTATTATTTTTGTTTTGTTGTCTCTGTCTTAAAAAAACAAAAAAAAAAGGAGCGCAGCGCCTTGGGCCAAAGGCCCAAGCCGCCATAGCCACCGGCCGGCCGAAGGCCAAGGCCACGCACGCACCACGCACCTAGGGGAGCCAGGGAGCCCCAAGTTTCCTATTCTATTACAAATCCTAGTAGAATTTGATCCCGTTTGTTATTCCGTTTTTTATTCCTAGGATTCCTAATCCAAATGTATTTCTTGTCCCCTACCCCAAGCAAAACCCCTCCCTCCCCAATATAAATACCCAAGCACCCCCTCCAACACATCAAATCAACTCTCCTCTCCTCCTCTCCTCCTCCTCCTCCAGTGTGAAGCCGCCCGCCCGCCATAGCCGCCGCCGCCCACACCGCCGCCCCTTGCCACCGCCGCCGCCACTTGCCGCCGCCGCCACCCGCCGCCGCCGCCGGAGCCCCTCGCCTCTTCGAGGTACTAGCCCCGCGCCGCGTCACCTTTTCTTTTCCGATTTCGTTCCGGTTTTCTAGATCGGTTTTCTAGATCGGTTTTCGTTTCGGTTTTCTTTCCAAACCCTAGATCAGATTTTCACGGTTTTTTCTTTCCGTTTTGTTTATGGCGTTAAACTCGATAGATTTTTCTTTTTATTTTTAATTCCCGTCGTGGACCTATCCGTAGTCCCTAATCTTCAAACGTTCATAACTTTTACTCGTAAGTCGGAATCCAACGAAACCAACGCCCACTTCTTCGTTACGATCCCCTCTATCCAGTAATCCAACTCAAACATGTTTTGAAATTTTAAAATTTGAATTAGATCAGATTTGAATTCAAACTTCGTTTGAGCATAACTTGAGTTTTATAACTCCGTTTGAGTTGATTCTTTTTGCAAATCGAAGCTCTTGACCTAAACTTTCTGATAAGGCCAAATACACATGGTTTTGGTACTGTTAGAAATTGTTTTATGTTGCAAGAGTTATTTGATTTGGTTTTGACGCTTCCTAATCGCTTTTCTTCGTTCTTTCCGATCTTTTGAGTGATTGCTTATGTGTGGTTACTATTGCTTGATTACGATAGATTGACCGGAGTGTGACGAGTAGAACTATCAAGAGTTTTGAGTGCAAATCATCTTCATCAACTTTGCAGGCAAGTAACACTTTGATCATACTCTTCTCATACCCAGTTTTTATGCATTAGATCTATTCCTCAAACACTTGCATGATTAGGATCTAATTAAATTGTGGGATGGGAAGTAGTTTGAGGTAGTACCTATTACCTGTTTTATTATCAAACCCTTGGGAGTTACTTCTACGTTTGCTTATTACGCCATGCTATGCTCGTAGACGTGGATTGGGTCTGAGTGAATATCCATGACAGATGTGAGATTGTTAATTAATGGTTTTATCTAAGGTGGCAACTTAAACACACATCCGGGTGGATTGAGGCACCTGGTTTCTATCAGGACTTGCTCTGTATTTCTTCGGACCGCCACCCGTGCTCAAAGGGATCATAAGATTATTCAAACTAGAAACTTCCGTGTGCAGCCACAAGCCATTATGGGCTCGCATAGTTGACTAAGTTGTGCGAACTCTTACGGGTAGGCTAGCTGATGTAGGGGATGTAGGTTGGTACGGTCTACCCACACGTAAGGTGCTAGTGCTTCTGAAAGACTGTGTCTCGGTCATCCGTCTCTCAAACACCATGTAGTGCGAGAACCAAACGGAGGCGATCGAGTCTTGTGGGGAAAAGTCATAAACCTCTGCGAGTGTATAAACTAATCATGATTAGCCGTGTCCCGGTCATGGACAATTTTGAGTATCTAGTACCGGATATCCTGTTGATCTCAACACGTTACTTAATATAATTTGTTTGGGTTTAATGAGTACTTTTAATTGGGATTGAGGATGCTGTCAACCATTCTCAATGTTCAACAACCACCATGATAGTTAAATAAATTTATTCCTTTGCAGTAGGGAAAAATTGGCTTTTCGCAAAAAAACTGTAACCGTAGAGCTTTCCACCAGCCATATATGCATGTAGTATAGGCTTATTCCTTCATTATTCTCTATGTGTTACATTGCCAGCATATTCCATGTGCTGACCCGTTTTCGGGCTGCAACTTTTCATGTTGCGAGACTTCTCGCATTTGACGAGTAAGTGATACGTTAGGGTTACGATTTCCTATACTCAACTTTGCCGTTGGTGTTGATGGGAATCCACAACCTTGTTGCTTCCGCTTATATTTGGATTGAGGTAATAGTATTTACGTTACCTTATACATGTGATTTACCTCTGTTATAAATCCTTGAGTCGTGGTGTCAAGATACCGATCCGAGGATGACACGAAAGCACGTAGACTTGATCCATTCGGTCGGGTCACTACAAGATGGTATCGAGCACATGTTGACTGTAGGACGTGACCCTAGAAACAGGCAAGCCCATAGGAAAGATTTTTCTCTACAACTTCATTTTCAAAAATATCTTTTACCTCTCTTCTCTTCTGAGCTTATTCAAATATTCCCTTTTAGTGAGACCATACCCCTCTTCCCTTTTGACCACTCGAAGATTTGACTGATGAGACCACTCCAAGGAGACAAGATAACGGACAACTAAGACCATTTGGAATGAAGAGGACTTTACCGTGTAAATGGAAACTACAACTGTTGAATACTCCGAAGACTTGGAGAAATTGAAGGCTTTGAAGAATTTCCAGATTTTATGACCTAGGAAGGTTACGCTTATGGAACTTGGCAGACTATGGAAGTTATCAATAACCGAGATCAAGGTGTATCGGAGAAAGACTGGAACATGGAGCATTAGAATTCAAAGCTTTGTCAGAAAACCCTAAGGCAGGAGATATCAACTATGGAATGATAGCTCATGAAAATGACAAGAGCGTAAACACGCTATCCATGATGTTATCGCCGCCTATGCTATTGTCACCGTATGGAGTTAAGCATGCGATGCATGGAAGGATTGGATGGTAGAAAGCTGATGGAGCATCTATCTGCAAACGTTGGAGTTTAACCTTAGCCGTGTATCACCGTGATCCGGAGTATTACATGAAGAAGTTTAAGGTGGATCTGCGAGAAACAAAGATTTGATAAGGAAGCAGTTCGTGAAGAACTCAGGACCGAGAAGCTGAAAGTAGACAAGATGAAGGAGCAAAACATCGAGATATCGGAGATTTGACAGTAACTGAAGGACAGTAGGATCATGGATCATGTCAAGGATGTTGAAACCGGAAGTTGGAACGTAACTCCAGAAATAATTGAAGGACGTCGCGAGAGACTTGGCGTCAACAGAGATGATCCGCAAAAGAACTTGAGAAGGACAAGCATGATCGCCAGGAGCCACCAGAGACATGAACAAGACTTGAAGAGTGTGATGACTTTGAGATCTATTGACCTTTAGAAGACCAAACCCCTGTTACATACCTACGTTAGATGCGACGATTGTGAGCTGTCATTTTGTTTGATGTTTTTCCGACAGCCACAATAAAATCTGTCTTTTCAAAACCATTGTTTGTATTGTGTGCATCCCTCTCGATCTCCCTTATCCCACCCCAAACCCATGGACCCAATAGAGGATGAATGGAGATGAGCTTGTATTGTATGGACCGATGAGTCAATTGGAGACAGACCAATGGATTCAGAACATGGAGGATCAAATGGAGAACAACCCTATAGTCAGAAAGGATATGGCCCAACATGCTCTATAGTGCTTTGAAAGAGGTGCTGCTATTTGGTGGAGGATGTACCAAACCATCAATGGATTGCAAGGAGTAACCACTTGGGAGGAATTTAAGTTGACTCTGCAAAGATCTCGTCTTGTGTCCCAGAAGTTGAGGCCTTATGGAAATGATATGGAGAAAGTGCATGCAAGCTTTGTGGAGAAATAGCACACAACCATAAAGAACACAAGGATTTAATACCCTCATAATCGGAGGATTATCAAAGGAGTTAGCCGAGGATTTTCAGGGAACTTTGATTGGAGATTATTCCCAAAAGGTTTTGTTGCATCAATGAAAGTTCAGTCTACATTGTTGGGAAAGATCCGTGAAGCTCAGGAGGAAGACAAAGAGATTTCTGAGGTAAAAGAGAGGATGAGTAAAGGAAAGGCCAAAGGTTTTCGTAAGGATGAACACGACACCTTATGGTTTGAGGACAGTGTACATATACCCAATAATGCAGTAGATCGTGAAGTTAATGCTTCAGGAGGCTCATGACTCACCATACTTGATTCGCCTCGAAACACCAAGATGTATTCGGATTTGAAGGAGTGTTTCGGTGGACTGGTATGAAGAAGGATATTGCGAGTATGTAGTCGTAGGTGACGTATGTCGAGAGTGAAGGCAGAGCATCGAAGCTAGTCAGAGTACTACAGCCTATGCTAATACCTGAATGGAAGCAGGATAAGCTTGGCATGGATTTCATTACCAGATTTCCCAGAACCCGAACGGGATATGATTCTATCTGGGTAGTAGTTGATTTTCTTGACCAAAGTGGATCGCTTTATCCCAGAGAAAACCACCTATACAAGTGCGAAGTTGGCCAAGATATATATTTGAGAAAGGATCGTATGTCTGCATGGAGTTCCGAGGACCATCGTAGAGGAACACAGTTTACCTCAAAGTTTTGGAAACAAATTGCACCAGACTTTGGATACTAGGCTAGAGTTCAAGATGACCTTTCATCCGCAGACGGATGGGTAAATCAAGAGAGTCAATCAGATACCGGAGGACATGTTGAGAGCGTGCGCTAAATTTCGGATCTAGTAGTGATGATAATCTACCTTACGCGAATTTCTAATACAACAATGTTACCCAGCCAGTTTGAAGATGGCCCCTTTTGAAGCTTTGTATGGGAGAAGGAGTCAGACACTGTTAATGTGGGATGAAGTTTGAGACTGTCAGTTGTTTGGACCAAATGTGATCAAGGAGTCAGAAGAGAATATTCAGTTGCTACGAGATAGACTGAAGGTAGCTCAGTCCAGTGTAAGAGTTATCAGACTCAAAAACGCAAGGAGATAGTCTATGAAATCGGAGATAGAGCATATCTTTGTGTGCCAGCTCTGCGAGGAGTTAAACGATTTGGAGTTAAGGGAAAGTTAGCCCCGAGATTTGTAGGACCATACCGAGTTTTGGAGCATATGGGAGAAGTTACCAACAAGTTGGAGTCACCCGAAGGACTGCCAGGAGTTCATGATGTGTTTCACGTTTCCCAGTTGAAGAAGTGCCATGCAGAGATGGCCAATATTCCCCTGTAAGGACGCTTGACCCTAGAAAGGATAATGAGGTTCCACGAAGTGGAGTATGGATTTCATAAGTATAAGTTTTATCACGGTATGTGGGACATCCCACGAGGATGAAGAGATGAAGTGTTATTTGATATACAGGAGGTATGATGTTGGAAATATGGATCAATGGAAATTCCATGATGAGTCTGAGTAATCACGTCTTAGTTTGGTGCAAATATAAGGAAAAGAGACAGTACAATTGGATGGATTTAAGTATGCCATGGAGTTGGATGTTGGGATAACGATCAGTTGCCCCGAGGATGTGTTCAAGGATTGCAAGTGATGAGATGGGCCATAACCCACAGGCCCCAGGACCTGCCAAGAAGCAAGCACACTCTTGCTGAAGGAAAAACCCTGGAAGAAGTTACGACTTGTATCAACCAATGATTCTATAGGAGTTTACGCAAAACCTGAGAGTTGTTAAGGAACGATAGATGTTTGTTTGGCCTGCAGAATCAATGGATTTTCCGAACTTGGTTCGTCGACAAGAGAAATTCTGCAATGCTTGTGAGGATGACCGAGTGTTAGAATGCGAGATTCGCTAAACCATGTACAAGGAAATGATTTGGGTGCGGGATGGATTGATCACCATACCGACTTACTCTTATTATTCGCTTTGCTATATGGGAGGGTAAATCTGAGTGACTTACCTATCGTCGAGAGACGACGATCAAAACCTTGTTTGAACCTTAGAATGGTATAAGCATTTTCCCCTTGTACAAGGCAGTTGATGCCAACCGTAGGTTATACGGTGAGGTTCAACCCAGACCCATTTTCTGCAGGAGAAACCGTAAATTGTTGACCACCATGAGATATCGATAGTTGTTTAGAATTGGCGCCAGACCCGTCAGCTATGAAGACCCAATTTCGGGATAACCTTACCCAGAGTAAAGGACAAAGGAATTGAGGAAAAGGTTATGCCACTACCGGAAGAGGCCAGAGAAGGAATTTTTCCTTACGATCTGAGAAGACCGACACTGTCAGTAATAACGATGGAGTATATGAGTTTTGATGGAACCGTAACAATGCTTCTAAGGGTGGTAGCACCCGAGACCCCGGAGACGATCGATGGAATTTGATAAGACACCAAACATAACCTATTTCTTTAAATCCTCTCCGAATCTCGAGGACGAGATTCAATCTAAGGGTGAAGTTTGTAACATCCCAAAATTCTAAATTTTGGAATGTTATAAACAAATAGATAGATTTGACTGATTGCTTGATTGATTGACCGAAAGTGAGTGAATTGAAACTTTTGAAAGTTAGATGAGAGGAATAAAAGACTTTCCCAAACTTTCATTTTGCTTTTATGATCTTCGGAATTCAAATTCTTTTCATCACAAAACCACGGAGAGAAGATGACATGACTTCTTCCATTTATTTAAATGACAAGGGGTGTTGAAAATATTTGAATTTCATTTGAAAAATATTTCCAATTCTGAAACTTTATGCAACTCAATGATTTTCACGAGCGAAGATAAAATGACTTCTTCAAATTATAAGAAATATGAGTTGGGAGTTTTCAAAGAATTAAAATTCAAAGTTCTTTTGAATTTATTTCCAATTTGGAGTTATTTGAGTTTTATTCAAAATATTTTTCTCCAAAAACAAAATATATGGAAAATAGGGTAACATGATTCCCTACCTCAGAAAATTGGAGAGAAATTAATTTGAAGTCATTTTGGTATTTTCAAAATAATTTTTGTTGGATTTTATTAGAGCAATAGCACTCTTTGCTTTATTTGAATTTGTGTGGATTTTATTTAAAGCTAGAATAATGTTCATCATGTAGGAAATCTTTTTCTGAAAATTTTGATATATTATATGCCTATATAAAATTTTTATTTGGTTTTATTATTTTTGTTTTGTTGTCTCTGTCTTAAAAAAAAAGGAGCGCAGCGCCTTGGGCCAAAGGCCCAAGCCGCCATAGCCACCGGCCGGCCGAAGGCCAAGGCCACGCACGCACCACGCACCTAGGGGAGCCAGGGAGCCCCAAGTTTCCTATTCTATTACAAATCCTAGTAGAATTTGATCCCGTTTGTTATTCCGTTTTTTATTCCTAGGATTCCTAATCCTAATCTATTTCTTGTCCCCTACCCCAAGCAAAACCCCTTCCCTCCTCAATATAAATACCCAAGCACCCCCCCTCCAACACATCAAATCAACTCTCCTCTCCTCTCCTCTCCTCCTCCATGTGCCAGCAGTGCCGCCGCCATAGCCGCCGCCCACACCGCTTGCCGCCCTTGCCACCGCCGCCACTTGCCGCCCGCCGCCACCCGCCCGCTGCGGAGCCCTCGCCTCTTGAGGTACTAGCCCAGCCGCGTCACCTTTTCTTTTTCGATTTCGTTCCGGTTTTCTAGATCGGTTTTCTAGATCGGTTTTTCGTTTCGGTTTTCTTTCCGAAACCCTAGATCAGTTTTCTCGCCGGTTTTTCTTTCCGGTTTTGTTTAGCAAGCGTTCGCTCGATAGATTTTTCTTTTTATTTTTAATTCCCGTCAGGGACCTATCCGTAGTCCCTAATTTTCAAACGTTCATAACTTTTTACTCGTAAGTCGGAATCCAACGAAACCAACGCCCACTTCTTCGTTACGATCCCCTCTATCCAGTAATCCAACTCAAACATGTTTTGAAATTTTAAAATTTGAATTAGATCAGATTTGAATTCAAACTTCGTTTGAGCATAACTTGAGTTTTATAACTCCGTTTGAGTTGATTCTTTTGCAAATCGAAGCTCTTGACCTAAACTTTCTGATAAGGCCAAATACACATGGTTTTGGTACTGTTAGAAATTGTTTTATGTTGCAAGAGTTATTTGATTTGGTTTTGACGCTTCTGAATTGTTTCTTCGTTCTTTCCGATCTTTTGAGTGAATTCTTATGTGTGGTTACTATTGCTTGATTACGATAGATTGACCGGAGTGTGACGAGTAGAACTATCAAGAGTTTTGAGTGCAAATCATCTTCATCAACTTTGCAGGCAAGTAACACTTTGATCGTACTCTTCTCAAACCCAGTTTTATGCATTAGATCTATTCCTCAAACACTTGCATGATTAGGATCTAATTAAATTGTGGGATGGGAAGTAGTTTGAGGTAGTACCTATTACCTGTTTTATTATCAAACCCTTGGGAGTTACTTCTACGTTTGCTTATTACGCCATGCTATGCTCGTAGACGTGGATTGGGTGAGTGAATATCCATGACAGATGTGAGATTGTTAATTAATGGTTTATCTAAGGTGGCAACTTAAACACACATCTGGGTGGATTGAGGCACCTGGTTTCTATCAGGACTTGCCTGTATTTCTTGGACCGCCACCCGGGCTCAAAGGGATCATAAGATTATTCAAACTAGAAACTTCCGTGTGCAGCCACAAGCCATTATGGGCTCGCATAGTTGACTAAGTTGTGCGAACTCTTACGGGTAGGCTAGCTGATGTAGGGGATGTAGGTTGGTACGGTCTACCCACACGTAAGGTGCTAGTGCTTCTGAAAGACTGTGTCTCGGTCATCCGTCTCTCAAACACCATGTAGTCACGAGAACCAAACGGAGGCGATCGAGTCTTGTGGGGAAAAGTCGCAAACCTCTGCAGAGTGTATAAACTAATCATGATTAGCCGTGTCCCGGTCATGGACAATTTTGAGTATCTAGTACTGGATATCCTGTTGATCTCAACACGTTACTTAATATAATTTGTTTGGGTTTAATGAGTACTTTTAATTGTGATTGAGGATGCTATCAACCATTCTCAATGTTCAACAACCACCATGATAGTTAAATAAATTTATTCCTTTGCGGTAGGGAAAAATTGGCTTTTCGCAAAACTGTAACCATAGAGCTTTCCACCAGCCATATATGCATGTAGTATAGCCTATTCCTTCATTACTCTCTATGTGTTACATTGCCAGATATTCCATGTCTTGACCCGTTTTGCTGCAACTTTTCATGTTGCGAGACTTCTCGAACTGACGAGTAAGTGATACGTTAGGGTTACGATTTCCTATACTCAACTTTGCCGTTGGTGTTGATGGGAATCCACAACATTGTTGCTTCCGCTATATTTGGATTGAGGTAATAGTATTTACGTTACCTTATACATGTGATTTACCTCTGTTATAAATCCTTCGAGTACTGTGTGTGTAAGCATACCGATCCAGGGATGACACGAAAGCACAGAGACTTGATCCATTCGGGTCGGGTCACTACATGAAGTCTCCAACAAGTTCTATAGCTAAAAGATGGAGGAGAATAGCTCAAGCAGTGAGCATGTGCTCAGATTGTCTGGGTACTACAATCGCTTGAATCAAGTGGGAGTTAATCTTCCAGATAAGATAGTGATTGACAGAGTTCTCTAGTCACTATCACCAAGTTACTAGAACTTCATGATGAACTATAATATGCAAGGGATAAACGGAAACGATTCCCAAGCTCTTCACGATGCTAAAATCGGCGAAGGTAGAAATCAAGAAAAACATCAAGTGTTGATGGTTGACAAGACCACTAGTTTCAAGAGAAAGGGCAAAGGGAAGAAGGGGAACTTCAAGAAGAACAGCAAGCAAGTTGCTGCTCAAGTGAAGAATCCCAAGTCTGGACCTAAGCCTGAGACTAAGTGCTTCTACTGCAAAGGGACTGGTCACTAGAAGCGGAACCACCCAAAGTATTTGACGGATAAGAAGGATGGCAAAGTGAACAAGCTATATTTGATATACATGTTATTGATGTGTACCTTACTAGTGTTTATAGTAGCCCTGGGTATTTGATACTTGTACGGTTGCTAAAAATTAGTAACTCGAAACAGGAGTTACAGAATGAACAGAGACTAGTTAAGGGTGAAGTGACGATGTGTGTTGGAAGTGGTTCCAAGATTGATATGATCATCATCGCGCACTCCCTATACTTTCGGGATTAGTGTTGAACCTAAATAAGTGTTATTTGGTGTTTGTGTTGAGCATAAATATGATTTGATCATGTTTATTTCATTACAGTTATTCATTTAAGTTAGAGAACAATTGTTGTTCTGTTTACATGAATAGAACCTTCTATGGTCATACACACCAACGAAAATGGTTTGTTGGATCTTGATCGTAGTGATACACATATTCATAATATTGAAGCCAAAAATATGCAAAGTTAATAATGATAGTGCAACTTATTTGTGGCACTGCCGTTTAGGTCATATTGGTGTAAAGCGCATGAAGAAACTCCATACTGATGGACTTTTGGAACCACTTGATTATGAATCACTTGGTACTTGCGAACCGTGCCTTATGGGCAAGATGGCTAAAACGCCGTTCTCCTGTACTATGGAGAGAGCAACAGATTTGTTGGAAATCATACATACTGATGTATGTGGTCCGATGAATATTAAGGCTCACGACAAGTATCATTATTTTCTGACCTTCACAGATGATTTGAGCAGATATGGCTATATCTACTTGATGGAAGATAAGTCTGAAACGTTTGAAAAGTTCAAAGAATTTCAGAGTGAAGTGGAGAATCATCGTAACAAGAAAATAAAAGTTTCTACGATATGATCACAGAGGTAAAATATTTGAGTTACGAGTTTGGCCTTCAGTTAAAACAATGTGAAATAGTTTCACTACTCACGCCACCTGGAACACCACAGTGTAAAGGTGTGTACGAACGTCGTAACCATACTTTATTAGATATGGTGTGATATATGATGTCTCTTACCGATCTACCACTATTGTTTTGGGGTTATGCATTAGTGACAGCTGCATTCACGTTAAAAAGGGCACCATCTAAATCCGTTGAGACGACACCGTATGAATTATGGTTTAGCAAGAAACCAAAGTTGTCGTTTCTTAAAGTTTGGGTTGCGATGCTTATGTGAAAAAGTTTCAACATGATAAGCTTGAACACAAATCGGAGAAGTGCGTCTTCATAGGATACCCAAAATGTTGGGTACACCTTCTATCACAGATCCGAAGGCAAGACATTCGTTGCCAAGAATGGATCCTTTCTAGAGAAGGAGTTTCTCTCGAAAGAAGTGAGTGGGAGGAAAGTAGAACTTGATGAGGTAACTGTACCTGCTTCCTTATTGGAAAGTAGTTCATCACAGAAATCTGTTCATGCGACTACTACACCAATTAGTGAGGAAGCTAATGATGATGATCATCAAGTTACTACCGAACCTCCTAGGTAAACCAGAGTGAGATCCGCACCAGAGTGGTACGGTAATCCCGTTCTGGAGGTCATGTTACATGACCATGACGAACCTACGAACTATGAGGAAGAGATGATGAGCCCAGATTCCGCAAAATGGCTTGAGGGCATGAAATATGAGATGGGATCCATGTATGAGAACAAAGTATGGACTTTGATTGACTTGCCCAAATGATCGGCGAGCCATTGAGATTAAATGGATCTTCAAGAGGAAGACGGACGCTGATAGTAGTGTTACTATCTACAAAACTAGAATTGTCCCAAAAGGTTTTCGAAAAGTTCAAGGTGTTGACTACGATGAGAGTTGCTCACTCGAATCTATGCTTAAGTCTGTCCGAATCATGTTAGCAATTGCCGCATTTTATGAAATCTGGCAAATGGATAAACAAAACTGCATTCCTTAATGGATTTATTAAAGAAGAGTTATATATGATGCAACCAGAAGGTTTTGTCGATCCTAAAGGTGTTAACAAAATGTACAAGCTCCAGCGATCCATCTATGGACTGGTGCAAGCATCTCGGAAGTTGGAATATACATTTTGATGAGTTGATCAAAGCATATAGTGTTATACAGACTTGCGGTGAAGCCTGTATTTACAAGAAAGTGAGTGGGAGCACTACAACATTTCTGATAAGTATATGTGAATGACATATTGTTGATCGGAAATAATGTAGAATTATTCTGCAAAGCATAAAGGAATGTTTGAAAGGAGTTTTTCAAAGAAAGACCTCAGTGAAGCTGCTTACATATTGAGCATCAAGACCTATAGAGATAGATCAAAACGCTTGTAAGTTTTTTCAATGCATGAGTACATACCTTGACAAGCTTTTGAAGTAGTTCAAAATGGAACAATCAAAGAAAGAGTTCTTGCATGTGTTACAAGGTGTGAAATTGAGTAAGACTCAAACCCGACCCTGACGTAAGATAGAAAGAGAATGAAAGTCATTCCCTATGCCTCAACCATAGGTTCTATAAAGTATGCCATGCTATGTACCAGATCTATTGTATACCCTACACTGATTTTGGCAAGGGAGTACAATAGTGATCTAGGAGTAGATCACTGGGCAGCGGTCAAAATTATCCTTAGTGGAATAAGGATATGTTTCTCGATTATGGAGGTGACAAAAGGTTAGGTAAGTAAAAGGGTTACGTCGATACAAGTTTTATAATCGATCCGATGACTATAAGTCTTCATCTGGATATATATTGAAAGTGGGAGCAATTAGCTAAAGTAGCTCCGTGCAGAGCATTGTAGACATAGAAATTTGCAAAATACACACGGATCTGAATATGGCAGACCCGTTGACTAAACTTCTCTCACAAGCAAAACATGATCACACCTTAGTACTCTTTGGGTGTTAATCACATAGCGATGTGAACTAGATTATTGACTCTAGTAAACCCTTAGGGTGTTGGTCACATGACGATGTGAACTATGGGTGTTAATCACATGGTGATGTGAACTATTGATGTTAAATCACATGGCGATGTGATCTAGATTATTGACTCTAGTGCAAGTGGGAGACTGAAGGAAATATGCCCTAGAGGCAATAATAAAGTTATTATTTATTTCCTTATTTCATGATAAATGTTTATTATTCATGCTAGAATTGTATTAACCGGAAACATAATACATGTGTGAATACATAGACAAACAGTGTCACTAGTATGCCTCTACTTGACTAGCTCGTTGATCAAAGATGGTTATGTTTCCTAGCCATTGACATGAGGTTTCATTTGATTAACGGGATCACATCATTAGGAGAATGATGTGATTGACTTGACCCATTCCGTTAGCTTAGCACACGATCGTGTAGTATTCTACTATTGCTTCTTCATGACTTATACATGTTCTTATGAGTATGAGATTATGCAACTCCCGTTTATCGGAGGAACACTTTGTGTGCTACCAAACATCACAACGTAGCTGGGTGATTATAAAGGTGCTCTACAGGTGTCTCCGAAGGTACTTGTTGGGTTGGCGTTTTTCGAGATTAGGATTTGTCACTCCGATTGTCGGAGAGGTATCTCTGGGCCCACTCGGTAATGCACATCACTATAAGCCTTGCAAGCATTACAACTAATGAGTTAGTTGCGGGATGATGTATTACAGAACGAGTAAAGAGACTTGCCGGTAACGAGATTGAACTAGGTATTGAGATACCGACGATCGGATCTCGGGCAAGTAACATACAGATGACAAAGGGAACAACGCATGTTGTTATGCGGTTTGACCGATAAAGATCTTCTTAGAATATGTGGGAGCCAATATGAGCATCCAGGTTCCGCTATTGGTTATTGACCGGAGACGTGTCTCGGTCATGTCTACATTGTCCTCGAACCCGTAGGGTCCGCACGCTTAAAGTTCGATGACGGTTATATTATGAGTTTATGTGTTTTGATGTACCGAAGGTAGTTCGGAGTCCCGGATGAGATCGGGGACATGACGAGGAGTCTCGAAATGGTCGAGACGTAACGATCGATATATTGGACGACTATATTCGGACATCGAAAAGGTTCCAAGTGATTCGAGTATTTTTGGGAGTACCGGAGAGTTACGGGAATTCGCCGGGGAGTATATGGGCCTTATTGGGCTTTAGGGGAAAGAGAGAGGAGAGGCTGGGCGCCCCCCAAAGCCTAGTCCGAATTGGACTAGGGGGAGGGGCTGCGTCCCCTCCTTTCTTCTCTTCTCTCTCCCCTTTCCTTGACTCCTACTCCTACTACTTGGAAGGGGGAATCCTACTCCGGTGGGAGTAGGACTCCTCCTAGGGCGCGCCATAGAGAGGGCCAGCCCTCCCCCTCCTCCACTCCTTTATATACGGGGAGGGGGCACCCCTTGGAGACACAACAATTGATCATTGATCTCTTAGTCGTGTGCGGTGCCCCCCTCCACCATAATCCACCTCGATAATATCGTAGTGGTGCTTAGGCGAAGCCCTGCGTCAGTAGAACATTATCATCGTCACCACGCCGTCGTGCTGACGAAACTCTCCCTCAACACTCAGCTGGATCAGAGTTCGAGGGACGTCATCGAGCTGAACGTGTGCTGAACTCGGAGGTGCCGTGCGTTCGGTACTTGATCGGTCGGATCGTGAAGACGTACGACTACATCAACCGCGTTGTGCTAACGCTTCTGCTTTCGGTCTACGAGGGTATGTGGACAACACTCTCCCCTCTCGTTGCTATGCATCACCATGATCTTGCGTGTGCTTAGGATTTTTTTTGAAATTAGTACGTTCCCCAACAGTGCGTGGCGACGTCCGGGCGTTCCAGGTGACGAGGGGGAGAAGCAGGAGGTGGCGGGAGACATGGCCGCGGCAGGACGCGTGGCCGCGCGTGCCGGCGCATGCCCCTGCCCTTCTGTCGTCGCCAGGAGGACGACGTTTGGCGGTTGGGCCAGTGGGCCACACTGCTGGGCCGGCTGAGGCGCCAGATGGCTGCAGGGCGCCAGGTAAGCTTTTCCATTTTGTTTTCTTTTCTATTTTTTTCTGACATTTGTTTGATTTAATAAAATACTAAATCATTTTATTTTCTTATGCCAATTTTTTAGGGGCTAGTGGTATTATTCCAGAGCTCCTCAACAACTGACATAATTTTTGGACAATATTGTATATATATAACAATATATATCCAAAGCAAATATTTACTGCATTAATTCCAAATGCCCAAAATAAATACTTATGAGCTCCTAAAAATATTGGTTTGATTTTTATCTCTGTCCAATATTTTCAGAGAGTAACTTGAACATTTCTTGGACCTTTTTGGAGCAATTTTTATCTGGGTCATTTCCAGAAATGATTAGGTTTCACAAATCCCCATTTCAAATTTAAATGGAATTTAAACATGATGCACACATGACTAGCTAGCCTTGAGCATACTAGAACTAGGGATGTGACAACTCGCCCCCACTTGAAAGAATCTCGTCCCGAGATTCAGGGGTTGACGGAAAGAACGTGGGGTACTCTAGTCGAAGACGATCTTCTCGCTCCCAAATAGCTTCTCTCTCGGAATGATGAGACCACTGAACCTTGAGAAACTTGATGTTTTGACGTCGAGTGACACGCTCTGCTTGATCAAGAATGTGAATCGGGTACTCTCGATAAGTGAGATTATCTTGGAGATCAAGCGTTTCGTGGTCCACTCCGCGGATGGGATCCGAGAAGCAACGCCTGAGTTGAGAGACGTGGAAGACATCGTGTACTCTGGAAAGATGTGGAGGTAGTTCCAACTGGTAGGCAACCTCTCCTCATTTAGCGAGAATGAGAAAAGGACCAATGTAACAAGGAGCCAACTTGCCCTTGATACCGAAATGATGGGTACCCTTCAAAGGAGTAACCCGGGGGTAAGCTTTGTCGCCAATTTCATAAGTCATATCCTTATGATGACGGTCATACTGACTCTTCTGACGAGACTGGGCTGTTTTCAAATTCTCATGAATGATGCGAACTTGCTCTTCTGCCTCCTGGATCATGTCCGGTCCAAAGAATTGTCTTTCACCGGTTTCTTACCAGTTCAAAGGTGTTAGACATCTTCGTCCATAGAGAATCTCAAAAGGAGCTTTCTTGAGACTGGATTGATAGCTATTGTTATAAGCAAACTCGGCAAAAGGAAGACATTTCTCCCAGTCCATACCGAATGAGATAACGCAAGCTCTAAGCATGTCTTCGAGAATTTGGTTGACCCTTTCCACCTGACGACTCGACTTAGGGTGGAAAGCGGTACTGAAGGAAAGATGGGTTCCCATGGCAGTTTGGAAACTCTCCCAGAAATGAGAAGTGAAAAGACTACCACGGTCTGAATTGATCTCTAGTGGAACACCACGAAGTTACACTATTCGAGAAATATACAAGTCAGCAAGCTGACTAGCAGTGATACTCTCTCGAACATGTAGGATGTGCGCCACTTTAGAGAGACGATCAATGACTACAAAGATAGCATTATTCCCTCTCTTGGTCGTGGGAAAGCCAGTGATGAAATCCATACCAACTTTATCCCATTTCCACTCAGGAATAGCTAAAGTCTGAAGGGTGCCAGCAGGTCTCTGATGCTCTGCCTTAACGCGACGACAAATGTCACAGTTAGCAATAAACTGGGCAATTTATCTCTTCATCCTAGTCCACCAGAACCTCTGGCGTAGGTCCTGATACATCGTAGTACTACCGGGATGAATCATGAGAGGAGATTCATGCGCCTCCTTAAGAATCAATTTTCACAGATGTTGATTCTTGGGAACCACCAAGCGGTTTTCAAAGAAAACAACACCTCGATCATCCATAGAGAAACATCCACCAACTCCCTTCTTAATGTTTCTCTTGATCCGGGAAATTCCTGTGTCCTGCTTTTGAGCAGCGATAATCCGATCCTCAAGGTCAAGTTTCACCACCAAGGTAGAAAGGAATCCGTGAGGAGCAATGTGAAGGTTAAGCTTACAGAATTCCTCATGGAGAAGTGGTTGACCCTGCTGCAACATGAGATTGTTGCAATAGGATTTACGACTTAGCGCATCAGCCATGACATTGGCTTTGCCTGGGGTGTAGGTAATCCCTAGATCATAATCTGAGATCACCTCCAACCAACGTCTTTGCCTAAGGTTCAAAACTGGTTGGGTGAAGATACACTTGAGACTCTAGTGATCGGTGTAGATCTCGCAATGTTTACCAAGAAGGTAATGTCGCTAGGTCTTGAGTGTATAGACTACGGCTGCAAGCTCTAGATCATGTGTAGGATAATTCTCCTCATGTGGATGCAACTGTCGAGATGCATAGGCAATCACATGACGATCCTGCATAAGAATGCAACCTAGTCCCTGTCGTGAGGCATCACAATAGATAACAAAGTCCTTAGTGAAATCCGGAGGCACAAGTATGGGAGCAGAAGTTAGGCGTCTTTTCAGTTCCTGAAAACTATACTCACACTATGGGGACCACTCAAACTTTTTATCTTTCTTGAGAAGTTCCGTGAGGGGTTTGGCTACTTTGGAGAAGTTTTCAACAAAGCGGCGAAAATAACTGGCTAGACCAAGGAAACTCCTAACTTGTTTAACGGTTTCAGGTGGAGTCCAATCAAGAACGGCCTTGACTCTCTCGGGATTGACAGCAATGCCCTTACCAGAGATCACGTGGCCTAGGTAGGTCACTTCCGACAACCAAAATTCACACTTGGAGAACTTGGCATAAAGGCGGTGCTCTCTGAGTTTTTCTAACACAAGTCTAAGATGTTCGGCATGCTCTTCCTCGTTCTTCGAGTAAATAAGAATATCATCGAGGTAAACCACGACGAACTTATCTAAGTACTCCATGAAGATCGAGTTCATCAAGCGGGAGAAGGTAGCTGGAGCGTTGGTTAGACCGAAAGACATGACGGTGTACTCGTACTGGCCATAACAAGTGACAAAGGCTGTCTTGGGAATGTCCCTGTCTCTGATCTTGATTTTGTGGTAGACTAACCTCAAATCCATCTTGGAGAAGACTGAGGATCCACCGAGCTGATCATACAGGTCGTTGATCCTGGGGAGCGGATATTTGTTCTTTATCGTGACCAAATTAATGGGACGATAATCTACAACCATCCGGTCCGCACCGTCCTTCTTCTTAACGAAGAGGACGGGGCAAGCCCAAGGAGAAGAACTAGGACGGATGAAACCCTTTTGCAAGGACTCATCAAGTTGTTTCTTAAGCTCGGCTAGTTCTAAGGGTGCCATTTTGTAATGTCTCCTAGAGATTGGAGCAGTTCACAGGATAAGATCTATGACGAACTCTACATCTCTCGCTGTGTGGAACACCGGCAGTTCCTCTGGAAAGACATCCGGAAAGTCATGGACTACCGGGATATCTTCAAGGTCTGGAAGAGGGCTAGCATTAAGAGAAGGGATAATTAGTTTGGTGCCCTTAGTTGTGTCCCCCTCGGCAGGTTTGCCCCTAGTTTCCGAAAACCATCGTTCTTGCCCGAACCAGTTTGGTTTTCTTATGCTTTTGCCCTTCCGTCACGGTTCCGTCCGATCAGCGCCCGTTTGACCACTACGCCGCTAGTTTTTGGACACGGCTTGCCCCTCGGTCGACCTAACCAACTCATTCCCACTCTCACTCTATCGTTCCCCATTCTCACTCTCTTTCCCCCGTTAGAAACCCTAGTCGCCATTGGCGGCTCACCACCAGATCCACAAACCAATCCTCGCACCACATCCGTTTCCAGGCCAGGCGATGGGGGAGGATGGAGAAACCCTAGGTGGCGGCCGCGGGCGCCGCAAGAAGGGCACCGCATCGGCACGGGAGGGCGGCACATCGCAACGCAAGGGCCGTGGCTGCGCGCACGGCCAGACGGTGTCCCCATCACCATTGGATGGCGGAAATGGCGGCGGTGGCGTCGTCGACGGTGGCAAGAGCAGCGCATCGGCACGGGAGGGCGTTGAAGGCGGCTTTGGTGGCAGTCAGGGCGGCGAGGGCACCACATCTGCACGTCAGATCCCGGCGGGGTAAGTTTCAGTCTCAGATCTACTCATGCTTAGTGGATTCAGATAAGTTTTAGGCTAGCTTTGGTTCAATTGCTCATGGGAGATGGTATGCTCATTACTGTAGGATGGATCCAGAGGTTGCATTCTTTCTGTCTGTTAGAATGGAGACGACAGTTATCGTTTACGCTGATGCGGAAGGAAAGGAGATCGGATTCACATTTCCATTAGTTGTGGATAGCAGTAGTAGGTCATTTAATGACTTTAGGGCTGCTATTTGTGCCAAGTATCCATGGGGATTGTTTGATGTTGTTGAAATTAGATATTGGGATAGTTTAAAGGAGTGTTGGAACCCTCTACAGTGTGATGATGAGTTAGGTGTGATGTTTGCAAGTAATGCAGAGACAAGGTCATGCAATCTGGAAATAACAGTAATTCAGAGAAAGAGAGGAGAAAGGTGTGAAAAAACTGTTGGAGGGATAGGGGTAGAAAAAGGGGTAGGCCATGTGGATCCAGGACAACTGCTAGTACTCCTAGTGCTCCTAGAACTAGTGCAGCAAGTGCAAGTACCACTCCAGCTACTGCTGAATGTGGCACTAATAGACCAGAGGATCAGCCTGATCCAGTTGTGGAAGAGGCACTGCCTGATGCACCTATTTTATCTGATGAGGAGGATGAGAAACTTTACCCAGGTTATGTCCAGCACAACAATGATGAGCATACAACACATGAAGAGTACATTCCTGCAGAATTTTCAGATACTGATGATGATGAGAGGCAAGAGGATAATGACATGGGAGCTTTTGAGGATGCAGATGAGGATAGACCTGTAATGATGTATGATAGAGATAATCCATCCATTGAGGAAGGTGTGGTCTTTCCTAATGCAGTTGATTGCAAGAATGCAGTTGGAACATTCTCAATCAAGTCTGAAATCGAGTACATTACACTTAAGAGTGACCCAACTAGGTTTCTTGTGAAATGTGCCTATGAGAGGTGTAAGTGGAGGCTGCATGCATCTCGATGAGGAGGAGCACTCTGTTTCTGTGCATTTTTAGTAATGTGTTTTTAATAAAATGTGCCTTTTTGTTTTACTGATATTATCCTGAGTGATTATTTGTTTTATTTTCAGATCAAAGTGAATCCCCACCCTCACACATGTCCTAGTGTGAATAGATCTGAGAGACTGAGAGCTGCAAAAAGAAGGTGGATTGCATATGCTTCTATGGCTTGGATCAGGAAAAATCCAGCGATTGGAACAAAGGAAATTCAGGGTAGGTTGTTAGAGAAGTATGGTCTTGAGGTGCCATACAGCAGATGTTACTATGGTAAGGAGATGGCACTTGACAAGATCTATGGTAAGTACAGTGATAGTTTCCAGTTACTTTATGCATTCAAAGCTGAAGTAGAGAGGGCATCACCGAGGAAGTGTTGTTGACATAGACAAGCACACAAAGGAGTACAAGTTAAAAGGAAAGAAATTCTACAAGGAGTGTTTTAGAAGGGTTTTTGTATGCTTCATAGCTTGTCAGAAAGGATTCTTGGAGTGGTGCAGGCCATACTTGGCTGTAGATGCAACTGCATTGCATGGTAGGTTTAGGGGCCAACTTGTAGCAGCATGTGCTCTAGATGCTCATAACTGGTTATTTCTGTTGCATATGGTGTTCTTGAGGTGGAGTCAATCGAGAGCTGGACTTGGTTTTTCAAAAACCTGAAGGAAGCAATAGGACACCCTGAAGGTTTAGTCATACATACTGATGCTTGCAAAGGACTGGAGAGTGTTGTTGATGATGTTTACCCAGGAGGGGAGCACAGAGAGTGTATGAGGCATCTTGCCCAAAATTTTAGCAAGAAATTCAAAGGAAAATTTTATGATGACAATCTATGGCCTTGCTCACTAACTTACAGCATTAAGAAGCACAACTTTCATCTGAACCAGCTGAAGAGCATACCAAAAGTAAAGGGATATCTTGAGCAGCACCACACAAAAATCTGGGCTAGAGCAAGTTTCACTGAGTTTAGCAAAGTTGACTATGTAAACAACAACCTTGCTGAATCATTCAACTCCAGAATCAAGAAATACAAGGGCCTACACCTAGTTGACCTGCTGGACAAGATTAGGCAATATATTATGGAGAAGTTTGACTTAAGAAAAAGAATTTGCATTGACCATTTCATTGGCCACTACATCTTACCATCAGTAATGAAGACATTAATGGAGAAAACTAAAGGTTTGGAGATGACTATTGTTAGGAGAAGCCCAACAGAAGCTGAGGTAATCGCAACAGATAGAGAGAAGAGAGAATGGAGGTACCCAGAGACCTGCAAAAATGGACTTGCAGTTGTAGACAGTGGTGTCACCGGGTAAGCCATGCATCCATGCTCTTTTCTTTATCACTGCTCTAAGAGGTGATGCTAGTGCTATTGACAAGTATGTCCATAAGTACTACTCTGTTGAGATGTTCAAAGCTACATATGATGAAAACCTACCTGCTTTGGAAGGCAAGCAACAATGGGACACTGTAGATCCTGGTTTCAAATTATGTGCTCCTGTTCAGAAGCAAGCACCAGGCAGGCCCAGAAAGCAGAGGATTAGAGCTAGCAGTGAAGGAAAGGGCCTTGGGCCTAGGAAGAAGAAGTGCAAGAGGTGTGGAAGATATGGACACCAAGCCAAGGGCTGCACACAATCTGTAGATCTAGCATTTGGACAAGAAGAACATTGGGGTGCTGAAAATGCAGATGATCATCCTACAGCTAATGAGCCAGCAGAAGCAGAAGTGCAAGATGAGGATGAGGATGAGCCAGTACCTGATGTTGTCCAGCAGCAAATGCCACCACCAAAGGAACCATCGCATGAAGCATCTACACAAGCAAGTGTAGTAAGGTATGTCCAATTCCCAAATCCATAAATCTTATCTTAATGGATACCTTACAAATTGTGACATGTTTGCAATTGTTTTAGCCCTAGGAAAAACTACAAAAGAGCAGCAGATCGAGGAGCTTCTCCGAATTGTGTGAAAGAGAAGAGAGGTGAAGGGGTGCAACCAGCAAATACATTCTGCTCAGCTACTGGAAGCAGTGTTGACAGCAAGGTTATTTCTCCTTTAAAGAAAGCACCAAGAGCATTTGAAGCTCCACCCACTGCCCTAACCTAGCTAAGAACACTAGAAGCAAGGCAAGGGAAGCTCCAAACCCAGCCAAGAACACCAGGAGCAAAAAATTAAAGTTCTAGATGTTTAAGTATTGTGCTCTACTTGTTTTGATGCTGTTATGAACTAGATGTTGATCTGTGCACTTGACTATGTGAACTTCTGAGTGCTTAATGTCTGTGCACTGGCTATTATGCACTGACTATTATGCACTTGCTTAATGTTTGTTGCTTGCTTAATGCACTGTTTGCTGCTTGCTGTTATCTCCTTTGTCCATCACTATTTTGTTGTTCAACTTCATGTTGATTTGTCGTCATCTACCATCCACGACAAATCTTCATCTACCATCCACATCCACATTTGGACTCATCACATAAGATTTGTCGTCGACGTCATCGACGACAAATCTTCATCTACCATCCACATTTGGACTCATCACATAAGATTTGTCGTCGGCGTAAATAAGCGACATCGAATAAAGTGACATCAATTCAACTGCAACTGCAAAGTTACATCAAACAAAGTAGGGTTCCATCAACATCTTCACTTCAGATACATCGATAAACTACATCTACCATACCAGTACAACAAACATAAAAATTCCAACTAACAGCAATGCCCACACCAACAACGTCTCATCTCTCTCTCTAAGTTTCTTATTCAAAGCCCTGTTCTTCCTTGCCAGCTCCATGTTTTCCTTCTTCAGATGGTGACATTTGATCCAACTGCCTTCAACCTCTGCGTGCAAGTCTTCAAAAGCAAGGGCAACACGCAATGGAGGAGCTGGGTCAACCCACACCACCCATTCACACTCTTCTGGTAACTAATTGCAAGTCAGAGTAATCAACATTAGAGAGTACAAATCAACAAAAACTAAATCTATCACAAATTCACGTAAACTTACATCTAATGGACAACCTAAAAAACGGGCGTACATGCTAGCTCCTTCCCATGATACCCGGCGGGCAGGGACCAGGCCAGGGCCAGGGCAGCGATGCTTTGACAAAAACTCCAAGCCGGAATAGGACTCGTCGGGAAGATAAAACTCCGACGAATGTTGCACAATCCCGACCCCATCGACCTAAAAGATAGGTAAAATTTCCCCCAAATGTCACAAACCCTAGAAAACCCTAGAAATCCCTAGATTCAAGTGGGATGGGGTGGAGGAGCACCAAATTCATAGATTCAAAGGACTACTTACCTCTCCGGTCGCCGGTGAGAAGGAGGACGACCCCGAGCTCGCCATGTGCACCGCTCCTTTCTCTCCCGCTTCCCGCTTCCCGCTTCCCGCTCCAAACTTGTCGTGCCTTCCCTCCCTCTGTTTTTCACGCGAGCTGGCTGAGGACGAAGGGGTACTGAGGGTTATCCGCAAGAGGGGTAAAAATGTCCAAAAACTACCGCCGGTAGCGGTCAAACGGCGCTGACTAGACGGAACCATGCCGGAAGGGCAAAAGCATAAGAAAACCGAAGTGAGTTGGAAAAGAACGAGTGTTTTCCGAAACTAGGGGCAAGCCTGCCGAGTGTGACACAACTAAGGGTATAAAATCAATTTTCCCTTAAGAGAATAGAGCTGACGCCTTGCAACTCTAGTGGAGACAGTGACTATCTTGCCAGATGGGTGTGTAAGCTGAACGGACCTGGTGTAACAATCAATCTTGGCATAATGAGCTTTCATCCAGTCCATACCCAGGATGATGTTAATATCTGTAGACTTGAGGGCTATAAGTGATGCAAGGAATACAAGTCTGTCAACAAGGATTTCGTTACCATGCCTTACACTAGAAGTTTGCCATTTGGATCCAGGAGTTTGAATGACCAGTGGAGAGGGCATATCACAAAATGATATGTTGTGCAAGCTACCATAGCTTTCATAAATGAAGGAGTGAGACGCACCAGTATCGAACAAAACCGATGCTGGATGACAGTTGACAAGGAGTGTACCAAGAACGACATCTGGATCATCATGAGCGTTTCTAGCTGAGACGTGATGCACACGTCCATGTTTAGTGCAAGCTGGCTTAGCACTGATCGTCTTTCTTGATGGCTTAACACAGCCAACGGACCAAGAACGACATCTGGATCATCATGAGCGTTTCTAGCTGAGACGTGATGCACACGTCCATGTTTAGTGCAAGCTGGCTTAGCACTGATCGTCTTTCTTGATGGCTTAACACAGCCAACGGACTTCTCGGGATGGGGTGGAGCATAACTAGTCTGAGAGCAGTCACGTGCATAGTGTCCTGGCTTCCCGCATGTGAAGCAAGTCCCTGAAGTTGGACGTGGACCCGCACTGACAAGCGGTCTACCAATAGGCCTAGGTGGAACATACGACTGAGCTGGGGGAGGCACCACATAAGATGGCCTCGGTGAATATCCGGAAGGAAGAGCAGAGTTCGGAGCCCAAATCCGGCGCTTCTGAGAACCAGAACCGGAAGAATATCACAAATCACGAGTGTCCTTACGAGACTCCTCGTAAGTGAGCTGAGCTATCTCTACATTAATGGCCTTGTTCACAAGAGCTCAGAATGTATCACAATGATGCAGGTGAAGATCACGACGCAACTTGGGGTTAAGACCCTTCCAGAACCTAGCCTGCTTCTTGGCGTCCGTGGACACTTCTTCTGTAGCATAGCGGGCGAGGTTCTCAAACTCTCTACTGTAAGTATCAACGGCCATCTTACCCTGGGTGAAACTACAGAACTCTTCTCTCTTGCGATCAATGGGGGCCTGAGGTATGTGATGCTCACGAAAAGTCTCGGTGAAATCCCTCCAGGTAGGAATCTGGCCAGCTGGAAGCATAACCTCGTAGTTCTGCCACCAAAGACTAGCGGGACCTTCCAGGTGGTATGTGGCATAAGCGACCTTATCATCTTCAGCTACGTTCGCGGAACGCAGCTTATGAGTGATGCTACGGAGCCAATCATCTGCATCGAGTGGCTCAATAGAATGATGAAAGGTGGGTGGGTTGTAACGCCCCGGATTCGATGCGCCAGGTGTCTGCCAGTTATTCGTCGTCTTTGCCATGTCATGTGCTTGCGTGTTGCACTTTGCCATGTCATCATCTGCATTTCATATCATGTCATCATGTGCATTTCATTTTGCATACGTGTTCGTCTCATGCATCCGAGCATTTTCCCCGTTGTCCGTTTTCCAATCCGGCACTCCTATGTCTCCCGGCGCCCCCCTTTGCCTCTTTTCGTGTGCGGGTGTTAAACGGTCGCGGAATGGATCGAGCTTTGCCAAGCGGCCTTGGTATAGCACCGGTAGACCGCCTGTCAAGTTTCGTGCCATTTGGAGGTCGTTTGGTACTCCAACGGTCAACCGGGTAACCGCAAAAGCCTCTTTTGTGTGTAGCCCAACACCCCTTTCAAACTGGCCCAAAACCCATCTAACTCCTCTCCATGCTTTCGGTCGTTCGATCATGATCGAGTGGCCGAAAACCGCACCTCATTTGGACTCTCCTAGCTCCCTCTACCTATAAATACACCTCCCCCTCCGAAATTCGCGGTCCAAACCCCCCCTAACCCTAGCAGATTCGTCCCCGCCGCCACCGGACACGTCCGGCCGCAGCCGGACATGTCCGGGTCGTCCCGCATCCGCCACGTGGCACGCCGCCATTCGCCTGCCACGCCGCCCCCGCCGCCGGCCCGGAGAGCCATAACCCGCCCTCACGGCCCCGTGCGCCCATGCGCCGCGAGCCAGCTCCGCGCCCGCTCCGCCAGCTGCCGGCCGACAGCGCCGCGCCCGAGCCAGCTCCGCCCGCCTCCCGCGCCCGGCCACCACCTCGCCCGGCAACCCTCGCCCGCCGCCGCCGCCCGACCTCGCCCGCCGCCGCCCGGTCTGCCCAGCGCCGCCCCCAAACCAGCGACCTCGCCCCGGCCTCGGCCTCCTCCCGCGCCCCGAGCTCGCCTTCGCCTCGCCGCCCCTGCCATCTCCGGCCCCGCCTCGGCGTCCGTGCCCGCAGCCCCCAGATCCAGATCCAAAACGGAAGGTTGACCCCGATTTTGCTTAAGTCCCGAAATCTTTTGCATAATCATGCCATATTCATCATGTCATAACTCTGCATCCGTAGCTCCGTTTTGCGCGTGTAATATGTCAAATTGTTCGACTCGATGAGTATATCATTTCATCTCATTGCATAATTTTCATTTGAGCTCATCTTGATGCCTGAATCTTCGTGGCAAGAGTGCTATGTGATGTTAGTTTCAGATTCTTATCAGAACATGCACTTTTGTCATTTTTGTCATGATTGATGTGTGTATCCTATGAACTTGAGTCCTACATGTGTTTTGTAATATGCCATGCCATCTTTCCGTGGGTGCTTGCCATGTATTTTTTGTGAGTTGTGTAGTGAGTGCATCAAGCTTGTTAAGTAGGGTACTTGCTGTTGCTGTTTTCCTGACAGATTCTGTTATATTTTGTTGCTATGTAAACTTGATGCTACCGAGAGATCCATGGTTATTTTGAGATACTTCAGTAAGGATGTTTTGAACATATGGTTATTCTCTATCCATCCATGCCCTTGTTTGCAATTATGGAGTGCCATAGCTTGAGTCAATCGAGCTCTACTTTTGCTATAAAATGTTTCCTGGCAGATTGTTTACATGTTATTCAATTTTGCCAAGGTTGTTGTAGTTGATCCGTGTATGCTATGATGTTGTTCTTGCCATGTATAGCTTATATGCCATGTCTTCTTGCTTTGGTTGCCTTGCCATGCCATTTATTGCTCTGTGGTGAGTGGTTGAAGCTCACCAACATTCCTACTTATTGTTGTTCCTGCCATATTTGAATCTGTAATATAACTTGCCATGTTTACATGGGCGCCATCGTATTTTCTGATCCATTTTGGCTTATGGTCAGTAAAGGACATTTGTTCTATGCAATTAGTAGATTCATGCCATGCCTTTTTTTGCCATGATAAGTTCCTATAACATGTTGTTTGATAGCTCTAAACATCGCAACCTGATGTTATTTCTGCTTAAGTCTGAAACTGTTATTATTTGCAATCTTGCCATGTCCTTTTGAGCATGTTCTAGTGATTTTTGGAGATAGCTCAGTGTTCATGTTTTGTCATGCGTTACCTGTGCATCATGCCCATGCCTTTTGTTTTCACGTTCAGATGCTGCAGCATAGTGTTTTGATGCTTGCAATATGCCTAGTTGTTGTTTTGGACAGATTGTTGTCAGGACTTGTATAGGGTGTATGTGTTGAACCGTTGCTCCGTTTTGGGTGTGCTCTATATGAAACTTGCTTAGAATTGCATGTAGTTTAATATTACCTTGTTGCATCCATGTTTTGGTGTGTTTACTTGATGTTTGGATGCATTTTGCATCAATGCCATGTTTATCTTGTTTTGCTCATATCTTCTAGGCCGTAGCTCCAAATTAAATGAACTTTATATGTAACTTGACTAGAATTTCGTGTAGATCATCGTGGTGCATCTTAACTTACTGTTTTACAACTTGAACATAAGGTTTATTCAGATCTGGACCAATTTCGAAATTTACAAATGAGGACTTACCGGAATTGTTATATGTTGTTCCCGGCCTCATTTAAACTTGTCTTGATGTGTTGCTCTTGTTTGCATCATCCCTTGCCATGAGTAGCCTCATCTAGCTTTGCCATGCATCATACTTGGTTGAGCATCATGTCTTGTATATGTGTGGTGTGTTTACCATGTTGTGTGCTTCTTCTTGTTAGTTCCTGTTTCGTTGCGATCGTGAGGATTCGTTCGTCTACGCTTGGTTCGGCTTCCTCCGTTCATCTTCTTCATGGACTCGTTCTTCTTCCTGGCGGGATTTCAGGCAAGATGACCGCTACTGGATCTCACTACTATCATTGCTATGCTAGTTGCTTCGTTCTATCGCTATGCTGCGCTACCTATTACATTCCTCAATCCTCCCAAATTGCCATGTCGCCTCTAACCTTTTGCACCCTTCCTAGCAAACCGTTGTTTGGCTATGTTACCGCTTTGCTCAGCCCCTCTTATAGCATTGTTAGTTGCAGGTGAAGATGAAGTTTGTTCCTTGTTGGAACATGGAGATGTTGTTCCTTGTTGGAACATGTTTATTTGTTGGGATATCACAATATATCTTATATTATTAATGCATCTATATACTTGGTAAAGGGTGGAAGGCTCGGCCTTATGCCTGGTGTTTTGTTCCACTCTTGCCGTCCTAGTTTCCGTCATATCGGTGTTATGTTCCCGGACTTTGCGTCCCTAACGCGGTCGGGTGATTTATAGGACCCCTTGACGGTTCGCTTTGAATAAGACTCCTCCAAAGAAGGCCCAACATTGGTTTTACCATTTGCCTCACCTATGCCCTTTTTTCCCTTGGGTTTAGGAGCCCGAGGGTCATCTTTATTTTAGCCCCCCCACAGGCGGTGCTCCTTCGAGTGTTGGTCCGAACCGAAGGCGATCAAGGGGCCACCACGGGCAACTCGAGGGCTGGTTTTACTCGTAGGCTGACTTATCCGGTGTGCCCTGAGAACGAGGTACGTGCGACTCCTATCGGGATTTGTCGGCACATCCGGGCGGCTTTGCTGGTCTTGTTTTATTGCTGTCGAAATGTCTTGTAGCCGATTCCGAGACTGATCGGGTCTTCCCGGGAGAAGGAATATCCTTCGTTGATCGCGAGAGCTTATCATGGGCTAAGTTGGGACACCCTGCAGGTATAAACTTTCGAGAGCCGTGCCATGGTTATGTGGCGTATGGGAATTTGTTAATATCCGGTTGTAGTAAACTTGAAGCAAACTCTTCTAAAATACACCAACTGTGTGCGTAACCGTGAGTGTCTCTTTTCGGGGTTGATCGAGAGGAGAACACGGTTTCTGGGTTATGTTTGCCGTAGGCAGGAGTTCAGGATCACTTCTTGATCATTACTAGTTGACGACCGATCCTTTGTTTCTCTTCTCGCTCTCATTTGCGTATGTTAGCCACCATATATGCTTAGTCGCTGCTGCAACCTCGCCACTTTACCCCTTCCTTTCCCTTTAAGCTTTGCTAGTCTTGATACCCATGGTAATGGGATTGCTGAGTCCTCGTGGCTCACAGATTACTACACCACCGATTGCAGGTACAGGTTTGCGATGACCTTTGACGCGAAAAGTGCGATGTTGCTAGTTTTGGAGTTCTTCTTCCGCTTCTTCGATCGTGGGATAGGTTCCAGGTCGGCAGCCCGGCTAGCGTGGTGGATGTCGTTTGAGCTTCTGTTTATGTTTCATCCGTAGTCGGATGTTGATCTTGTATGATGATGATGTATTCTTGTGGCATTCGTGCCTTATGTATGTATCCCCATCTATTATGTAATGTTGATGTAATGATATCCACCTTGCAAAAGCGTTTCAATATGCGGGTCTATCCTTGGTGGGACCGTCGAGTTCCTATTGGATAGGGTCGCATATTGGGCATGACATGGGTGCAAGCGAATGAAGTCATGAATGGTCGCATACTCTTTGAACTGATGTGCGGTGTTCTCCTCGATACGTGCCAACATGCAGTTAGACTCACGCTTGTTCCTCTCCATTTCTAACATGAACTCTGCCAACGAAGGTTGGTCAGGAGGATCCTCATCCCTACCATCTCCGTGGTTTTGGCTACGAGCAGCAGAACTTCGTTTAACTGATAAAATCCTGAGAAACGAAACCAAGGATGGATCAGCATCAACTATCGACTATAGAATGTAGGACAAGGAAATTAGTATCTCTCGAACTCTTAGGGAAATTCCGGCAGCATAACGGCAGTAGAATGCTCAAAATGGGACATCCTGCTAAAATGGAGTAGTACAACAACTCAACATCACCATTCAAGGTTCTGAGATCATACTAAACAGGCTACACCGGAGGTACCCGAAAACTGGGGTATGACTCTGATCAACCAATCCTATGGGACTACGGAGTAGTAACACATGATCCTGATAGACGGAAGAGAAAGCCTAATTCCTTAACCCCGTAGGAAAGGTAGGATGACTCAGATCAGAAGGCCATGAGGTATAAGGAGTAAAAAGAGCCTTACGTTCCTTCCCACAATCAATTCCCTTACATAACTAAAGAATTTCTAGACTCAATTTCGACCAGTTTAGCTTGGTAATCCTACAGGCAGTCAGGCTCTGATACCAAAGCTGTCAGGACCCCGATTCTATGCTACACCGATCTAGCATGTAACACCACATATCACATTGCGGCCTCACGCACGGTATTCCCACGGGTGTCGTCTTATCATGCCCGGGACCGTTTGCGCCTTTTGGCACACGTATATGATAGTGTCGCTAGCATCCATATGACAAGAACCCGGGCTAAAATGGCTAGTCGTAAACCCAAAGTGGCGCTAACTTACAGGGACAGGAATACATGACCCAGCAACGAACGTGTCGGTCATCAGCGAGTGAATTCGGGCTGTAGCAGCTGGGCTAGCAGGACTCCGGAGAATCCGGGATGTAGCAGGCTAACAGGACTCCGGTAGACACCGCGTGACATTTCCCCGAAGGGACAGATACAGGAACGAAGAAGGACACATGCCGGCCAGCCTAAGTGTTCCGGAGCAGTAGCAAGCTAGCGGGGCTCAATGGAAGCACAAGGAGACATTTCCCGGTAAGAGAGGCTACTAAGGATAAACAACAAGATTGTCAGATCCCACACATAGCAATACACATTACACGTACGCACAACATGCAAGTATGTGATGTACAACATGGCATCACAACATAACTCAACAAGTCATATAGATAAAGACTCGGAAGAGCCATCATAGCATTTATTACAAGCAGGGGTCACATGACCCAACATTCAGAGCAAACAAGCAACAAGCGGAAGCATTACATGTATGAGTACAGACATCTACAAATGAAAAAGGCTGAAGAGCCTGACTATCTACAACGTCCGATCAAGATCGTAGCTGAGTTACAAGCTACTTGTCGAAGTCCACAAGAACACTAATAAGACCGAAGTCTCCGCTGCAAAAACATAAATAAAGCAACATGAGTACAAAGGTACTTAGCAGGACTTACATCAGATCCTATCATACATGCATTTGTATCAAGAAGGTAATGTGGGGTTTAGTTGCAGCAAGCCAGCTTTGACTCAGTGGCTATCCTGTTCTATGACTACAAGAAACTTCTTTGAGGTGAGATGGCGCACACGAGTCCACTAATCACCACACAATACACTACTATGGTTTCATCCCAGTCTCCCTACGAGAAGGCCATCCATAGCACTCACACTTGTCTTGAGCATTTTAGAGTATCCACTTCAAGTTGTCTATGTACCACGTAAGCATCCAAGAAGTCCATAAATCATGACCCGGCTATTCGAATAGATCATGTTAACCCTGCAGGGGTGTACTTCTTCACACACGCTCTCGCCACTTACCGCCATGTACACGTCATGTATCTCGGCAACCTTCAAGCGGAAGCTGATGTCTACTACACAACCTTCTTCTTGTAGACGTTGTTGGGCCTCCAAGTGCAGAGGTTTGTAGGACAGTAGCAAATTTCCCTGAAGTGGATGACCTAAGGTTTATCAATCCGTGGGAGGCGTGGGATGAAGATGGTCTCTCTCAAGCAACCCTGCAACCAAATAACAAAGAGTCTCTTGTGTCCCCAACACACCCAATACAATGGTAAATTGTATAGGTGCACTAGTTCGGCGAAGAGATGGTGATACAAGTGCAATATGGATGGTAGATATAGGTTTTTGTAATCTGAAAATATAAAAACAGCAAGGTAACTAGCGGTAAAAGTGAGCGTAAACGGTATTGCAATGCTAGGAAACAAGGCCTAGGGTTCATACTTTCACTAGTGCAAGTTCTCTCAATCAATAATAACATAATTGGATCATATAACTATCCCTCAACATGCAACAAAGAGTCACTCCAAAGTCACTAATAGCGGAGAACAAAAGAAGATATTATGGTAGGGCACGAAACCACCTCAAAGTTATTCTTTCCAATCAATCCATTGGGCTATTCCTATAAGTGTCACAAACAGCCCTAGAGTTCGTACTAGAATAACACCTTAAGACACAAATCAACCAAAACCCTAATGTCACCTAGATACTCCATTATCACCTCGAGTATCCGTGGGTATGATTATATGATATGCATCACACAATCTCAATTCATCTATTCAAACCAACACATAGAACCTCAAAGAGTGCCCCAAAGTTTCTACCGGATAATCACGACGAAAACGTGTGCCAACCCCTATGCATAGGTTCATGGGCGGAACCCGCAAGTTGATCACCAAAACATACATCAAGTGAATCACGTGATATCCCATTATCACCACAGTTACGCATGGCAAGACATATATCAAGTGTTCTCAAATCTTTAAGGACTCAATCCGATAAGATTACTTCAAGGGGAAAACTCAATTCATTACAAGAGAGTAGAGGGGGAGAAGAAACATAAGATCCAACTATAATAGCAAAGCTCGCGATACATCAAGATCGTGCCAAATCAAGAACACGAGAGAGATAGAGATCAAACACATAGCTACTGGTACATACCCTCAGCCCCGAGGGTGAACTACTACCTCCTCGTCATGGAGAGCGCCGGGATGATGAAGATGGCCATCGGTGAGGGTTCCCCCCTCCGTGCAGTCTTGAACAGGTCCCGATTGGTTTTTGGTGGCTCTGGAGGTTTGCGGCTGCGGAACTCCCGATCTAATCTCTGTTCTGGAAGTTTTAGGATACGTAGGTATATATGGGTGCAAGGGGTACATCGGTGGAGCTTCGGGGGCCCCACGAGGCAGGGGGCGCGCCCTAGGGGGTGGGCGCGCCCCCACCCTCGTGGACAGCTCCCGTATATTCTGACGTAGAGTCCAAGTCTATCTGGTGGCTTTCCTTCCAAAAATAACTTCTCCAGTTGATTTCATTCCGTTTCGACTTCGTTTGATATTCCTTTTCTTCGAAACACTGAAATAGGCATAAAACAACAAATCTGGGCTGGGCCTCCGGTTTATAGGTTAGTCCCAAAAATAATATAAAAGTGGATAATAAAGCCCAATATTGCCTAAAACAGTAGATAATATAGCATGGAGCAATCGAAAATTATAGATACGTTGGAGACGTATCAAGCATCCCCAAGCTTAATTCCTGCTCGTCCTCGAGTACGTAAATGATAAAAAAGAATTTTTGATGCGGAGTGCTACTTGGCATAATTTCAATGTAAATCTTCTTAATTGTGGTATGAATATTCAGATCCATAAGATTCAAGACAAAAGTTCATATTGAAATAAAAATAATAATACTACAAGCATACTAACAAAGCAATTATGTCTTCTCAAAATAACATGTCCAAAGAAAGTTATCCCTACAAAATCATATAGTCTGGCTATGCTCTATCTTCACCACACAAAGTATTTAAATCATGCACAAACCCGATGACAAGCCAAGCAATTGTTTCATACTTTTGACATTCTCAAAACTTTTTCAATCTTCACGCAATACATGAGCATGAGCCATGGACATAGCACTATAGGTGGAATGGAATGGTGGTTGTGGAGAAGACAAAAAGAGGGGAAGATAGTCTCACATCAACTAGGCGTATCAAAGGGCTATGGAGATGCCCATCAATAAATATCAATGTGAGTGAGTAGGGATTTCCATGCAACGGATGCACTAGAGCTATAAGTATATGATAGCTCAACAGAAGAAACTAAGTGGGTGTGCATCCAACTTGCTTGCTCACGAAGACCTAGGGCTTTTTGAGGAAGCCCATCATTGGAATATACAAGCCAAGTTCTATAATGTAAAATTCCCACTAGTATATGAAAGTGACAACATAGGAGACTCTCTATCATGAAGATCATGGTGCTACTTCGAAGCACAAGTGTGGTAAAATGATAGTAGCATTGCCCCTTCTCTCTTTTTCTCTCATTTTTTTATTTTGGCCTTTTCTCCTTTTTTATGGCCTCTTTTTTTTCTTTTTTTTCTTTTTTGATCGGAGTCTCATCCCGACTTGTGGGGGAATCATAGTCTCCATCATCCTTTCCTCACTGGGACAATGCTCTAATAATGATGATCATCACACTTTTATTTTCTTACAACTCGATACTTAGAACAAGATATGACTCTATATGAATGCCTCCAGCGGTGTACCGGGATATCCAATGAATCAAGAGTGACATGTATGAAAGAATTATGAACGGTGGCTTTGCCACAAATACTATGTCAACTACATGATCATGCTAGCAATATGACAATGATGGAGCGTGTCATAATAAACGGAACGGTGGAAAGTTGCATGGCAATATATCTCGGAATGGCTATGGAAATGCCATGATAGGTAGGTATGGTGGCTATTTTGAGGAAGGTATATGGTGGGTGTGTGATACCGGCGAGAAGTGCGCGGTATTAGAGAGGCTAGCAATGGTGGAAGGAAGAAGAGTGCGTATAATCCATGGACTCAACATTAGTCATAAAGAACTCATATACTTATTGCAAAAATCTAGAAGTTATCAAAGCAAAGTATTACGCGATTTCTCCTAGGGGGGTAGATTGGTAGGAAAAGACCATCGCTCGTCCCCGACCGCCACTCATAAGGAAGACAATCAATAAATAAATCATGCTCCGACTTCATCACATAACGGTTCACCATACGTGCATGCTACGGGAATCACAAACTTTAACACAAGTATTTATCAAATTCACAACTGCTCAACTAGCATGACTCTAATATCACCATCTTCATATCTCAAAACAATTATCAAGCATCAAACTTTTCTTAGTATTCAACACACTCATAAGAATTCTTACAAATCTTGTATACTTAGCATATTATGATTATTTAAGCGAATTACCATGCTATTTAAGACTCTCAAAATAATATAAGTGAAGCATGAGAGTTCATCTATTTCTTCAAAACAAAACCACCATTGTGCTTTAAAAGATATAAGTGAAGCACTAGAGCAAACGACAAACTACTCCGAAAGATATAAGTGAAGATCAATGAGTAGTCGAATAATTATACAACTATGTGAAGACTCTCCCATTTAATAATTTCAGATCTTGGTATTTTATTCAAACAGCAAGAAAAGCTAAAGAAAATAAAATGACGCTCCAAGCAAAACACATATCATGTGGTGAATAAAAATATAGCTTCAAGTAAAGTTACCGATGAACGAAGACGAAAGAGGGGATGCCTTCTGGGGCATCCCCAAGCTTAGACGGTTGGTTATCCTTGAATATTACCTTGGGGTGCCTTGGGCATCCCCAAGCTTAGGCTCTTGCCACTCCTTATTCCATAGTCCATCGAATCTTTACCCAAAACTTGAAAACTTCACAACACAAAACTTAACAGAAAACTCGCGAGCTCCGTTAGCGAAAGAAAACAATACACCACTTCATGGTACTGTAATTAACTCATTATTTATTTATATTGGTGTTAAACCTACTTTATTCCAACTTCTCTATGGTTTAGAAACTATTTTACTAGCCATAGATTCATCAAAATAAGCAAACAACACAATGAAAACAGAATCTGTCAAAAACAGAACAGTCTGTAGTAATCTGTAACTAACGCAAACTTCTGGAACTCAAAAAATTCTAAAATAAATTGTTGGACCTGAGGAATTTGTCTAGTAATCATCTGCAAAAAGAATCAACTAAATATCACTCTCCAGTAAAAAGTTTTAGCTAATCTCGTGAGCGCTACGGTTTCTGTTTTTTTACAGCATGATCATAAAGACTTCACCCAAGTCTTCCCAAAGGTTCTACTTGGCACAAACACTAAATAAAACACAAAACCACATCTAAACAGAAGCTAGATGGATTAGTTATTCCTAAACAGAACCAAAAAGCAAGAAACTAAAATAAAATTGGGTTGCCTCCCAACAAGCGCTAACGTTTAACGCCCCTAGCTAGGCATGATGATTTCAATGATGCTCACATAAAAGGTAAGAATTGAAACATAAAGAGAGCATCATGAAGAATATAACTAGCACATTTAATTCTAACCCACTTACTATGCATAGGGATTTTGTGAGCAAACAACTTATGGGAACAATAATCAACTAGCATAGGAAGGCAAAACAAGCATAACTTCAAAACTTTAAGCACATAGAGAGGAATCTTGATATTATTGCAATTCCTACAAGCATATATTCCTCCCTCATAATAATTTTCTGTAGCATCATGAATTAATTCAACAATATAACCAGCACCTAAAGCATTCTTTTCATGATCTACTAGCATAGAAATTTTATTACTCTCCATATAAGCGAAATTCTTCTCATTCGGAATAGTGGGAGTATCATAAGAGACTTGAATACTATAATTTTTTTCCACATTAAAAGAGTAATGTTCACAGAAAGGGTACTCATAATCATTACAAGTTTTATAAATATAATCATCACTACTTTTTATAGCATAAGTTTCATTACAATAATCATCATAAGTAGCAACTTTGTTCTCATCATAATCGATTGAAACCTCTTCCAAGATAGTGGATACATCACTAAATAAAGTCATGACCTCTCCAAATCCACTTTCATAAATATAATCATCATAGGTAGAAGGCATGCTATCATCATAACAACTTTGCATATCAAAACTTGAGAGGCTAAAAATATCTTCATTATTAAACATAGCATCCCCAAGCTTGGGACAAACATTAATTTCAGCAAATATATTCTCAAATATGTCATCCTCATTAAACATAGCTTCCCCAAGCTTGGGCCTTTTCATATCATTTAAATATATTATAACTGAGCACTTTGCCAGCTCTCTCACGCTATCAGCGATTTTGACCTTTGGATCTCGCTGTTCGGACATCTCTGGCTGTTCGATCAACTCAACTTTGCGAACTGGGCCACTCGTCCTTGAGGGCAGCTACTCCGGGAGAAATATCTGAAGTCTGTGGTTAACTGGGCCTCCACCCCTTACACATTGTAGGCTTCCAACCCATTCTCGCAGCGCCTCATCCCCTTCCCAGACACCGCCGCCGCTGAAGGGATCTCAGGCAGCGGCGCCCTTCCCTCCTCTTGCTCGCTCTGCACCTAGCTAGGCGATTGCGCAACCCTCTCCTCCTTTGTCCCTCCTTTTTTTACCTCCGGCTCCTTGTGCTACCTCCCCATGGCGCCTCCCTGTCCTGTTGTTCCATGAAGGTCGAAGGTGTGACAAAGATGAGATGATGAGCACGGGAGGATGGGAAGACGAGTCGAGCTGGAGCAAGGCGGGGACTTCCCAGCCGCCAATGTATTCCTCCCCATCATGCCCTTACGACCTCAGCAGGCACCATCAAGGGTGGATGGGTGCTCATCTGCAGGTCATGACCACTGGTGATGTCCTCTCCTCCAATGGAAGTTGATGTCAAATCCCCTCCTCGAAGGTGACAATCTACTCATGCAGATTTGCTTCTCCGGGTATTTCACTTAACCCCTACAAATATTTCATGGAATCCATGAGTTCTCTTCTGTACTTATTGAGCCAGTTGCAAGTAAAAACATTGTGCGATGAGGCAAATGGGATATTAGGGAGGAAGCTAATGTTCAGGTATGGTAGATCATTCTCATAATTTTGCAATGGCGTCTTTTAATAGGTAATAAGGTGTTACAAAATATAATGGTATGCTCTATTCGGTTGTAGACTTGTAGTAACATCATGCCAGTATACTCTTAGGCGTGTTCTTCATTGTTCACCTTGCTCAAAATTTTGTAATGGAATCATTTTGTTTTGTTAATAGTGTGGAATGAACCAACTAGAAAAAGTTAGGAATAATGTCTTCATGATCATTTTTCGGTGCTGCGTACATGAAATACCTTCTCCAAGTTTTAATTTACGAAGCGGACAAGGACCTTTGCTCCAAGCACCTGTGGAAGATACTAGCCGAGCTGCGAACTGGTGAGCCGCGGGGAAAAGAAAATACTGTCGATGCAGTCGCAGATTGTGGGTGGATAGGCAAGCCGGTTGAGCCGATGTGGGCGATGTGTTCACACGGGCATCCGCCATCCGGTCGAGGAGCGAGCCCATGTGGTAAAGCTGCTTCGGGCCTTCCAGGCCGCACGCCGATGCAGGTCTAGGCGAAGCGGCGTTCGCTGTTAGGTGAAGCAGATCAACAAGAGAAAGTCATTGGGTTTGAAGAAAGCAATCAACAGTGAGTTCCTCGAGGCATTCATGGCGAGATGATATGATGATATACATATTTGTCGATTATTGCAATCAGGTGTTTGACAAATGGGTCTAATCTGCAGCAAAATCAAAATTCCTGGTAGCTAATAATAAAAAGCAAGCATCATATTTATTGCCATGGGATAGAAACATCATACGACAACTTCATCACACAAGCTTCCTAGAAGTGTGCTTTGTAAAATAAAATTATTTCATATTCTTCAGCAGGGATCTACTCTCTATGTGCAGGGATCTACTCTCTATGTTCCTGACCTCGTGTTTTTCTTCTTTAGCTCATTAGTAATTCTCCAAGAAAACACATGCACATAACTATAGATTTTATGGATTATTTGGAGCAGTGTCATTTCAATTAATGTTCAGTTATTCGTTGCATTTAAATATATTTTTAATCTAAGTCCTTTCCCAAGTTATTTCTCCCTCGCAACATTGTTGAGAGCAATGAAGAGGGCGTGACCGAGTTCATTCCAGATGACCATGTCCTGCCAGTGTTCATTGGCCAGTGCAAGGAATGTGCTCACTATAATATTTGTGACCTCTACAGGATCAATGTCGACCGGGGCATGCTGATAGGTGATGGGCCATCACACTTCACCGTCAGCTAGAAACTGAGATTCGTCTTTGTCTGGACCTCTACCTTCAGTGATTGTTCTGATGCCATTATTTTCCAATGAAACACCATATTCAGATTTAGAATGCCTCGCGAAAACGGCAAAGGGTTTGAGGGTGGCGATTTTTAGCCTTGGAGTTGTAAGCCTTGCTTTAAGTGAAACATGATATTTTATCTACCACAATATACTATTGGAGGTTGATGAGAATTATTCCCTATAAACATCAGTCGTTGTTGTATGTTCTTTTCACATGATCAGGCTATGGAAGGGGCCAGGATGGATAGGGGATCAAGTATTATCAGTGAGGACTTGAACCCTACAAAAGAAGAACAAGTTACAGTCTATTGCTATCTTCAGAAACAAAATATATATACATTTTCATAATTGTTTATGGACACATACTGAACTTCTGTGAAAAAGCCAACTAAGAAATTTTGCTGCACCGACTTTGTAAACCCAAAGGATCACACCAAGCCAGTGCATGAGGTATGTTATGTTCTCTGCCTGAGCATACATTTATCTATTAATTTGTTCACGGGATGCCATATTGTATCAAATGCTTGCAATTGAGTTATGCTCCTGATGCTTGTTGAGATGACAAACATTGGAGTCAACAGAGCCGTGGATTGCACTTGCCACGTCGATGCCATGATATTTGCCTTTGAATGCTTGTAGTTTGAGCATTCTGAGCATTGATTTGTTTTCTACTTTGAGCTTAGTCATGAAGTCTGAGCATTGATTTGTTTTCTACTTTGAGCTTAGTCATGAAGTCTGAGTGCAGGGGTGGGGCGTGGTTAGGCTGGTGGGTGTCCCACACAAGGAGGTGGCATTCAATACCTACCTGATGAACTTCCTCAGTGGCAAGACCTTGAAAGGTGCTTTCTTTGGGAACTACAAGCCACACACACCAACCTCCCAGACGTTGTCAAGATTTACGCGAGGAAGGAGCTGGAGCTAGAGAAGTTCATCATGCACGACGGACCTTTCTAACAGATCAAACTGTGCTCATCATTCTAAAGAGGAGGTACTGCTGCTTCACGAGGTTGGATGATTAGATTGAGCTTCTTCGGTCATGTCCCTTGCTACTTTTAGATTTGGTGCTTGAGAAACATAAGAAAAATGCTTATAAGATCTTCCCTCAGGTAATAATGTAATAGTTGTGAGACACCATGTGTTGAGCTCTTTTTTGTCACAAAGAACTAACACTGTTTTGTGTTGTCGTACTGTTTTGTGTTGTCATACAACACTTTCCAGCAGCCAGCAGTCTTTAGTTACTTTGTACCTGAACGTTTTGCACAGTAATGGTCTGCAGTTTCTCTGTTTTTCTTTTGCACATCAGCTTCTCTATTAATGTCGATGTTTTCCTTTTTTTTAAACTGAATCTCGGTGTCTCAATTGCACATTGCAAATCAGTTCTGATATTCTGTCATCTTTATGTTTGCGATTAGCCATTCTTTTACTCACCAGTCGTAAAAATAGTAGATATTTCAAGTCCAAATTCTATGGGAAAAGTGGTGATCGTAAAAAAAACATCATCTAGCGAGCCAAGTGGAGTGTCCACTGTAGGCCTAAAGTCCAAGAGGATCTTGACATGCATGATCTTGAGAGAAAGATACTAGCCTCCTGCAAATGTCATTTGGTATATTATAATGAACATCTTATGCTACAAATGCGCAAAAAATCACAGTAATATGTATACTACAACTACTATAACTTTTAGATAAAATAAAATTGTACATAATTACATATAGTTAACTTTAAAATAAAATACCTACACAACATTGCATCAATACCTAACATTCCGTATTAAAAAGACGAGTGCGGCAACGCGCGCCAACAATGATCTAGTAAGCATAATCACTCTCATCATTAATAGTATAGATAGCACCAATAGTATAGCAAACATTATTATCATATTCTTCCAACCAAGTGCCAAAAAGATTTTCAAGATCATAAGGAGTATCATTATCTTCCCAATCATTATCTTCACAACAAGCAATAGGCATAACGAGATCATCATCAAGTGTATCATCTTCATTTTCATGAGGCACAGCAATAATAGGAGCAACTTTATTTGGGAGAGATATCTTTTTACCTCTCTTCCTTTTTCTTTTCTTCTTTTTCACCACATCATGTGTGGGTTTAATCCTCTTTTTGGAGCTCCTTATTAATGAGATTGGTTGAATAGAAGACTCCTCCTCGTTATCTGATTCATCATAAGAAATAATAGGAGGATATGGGGAAGTCTCTTCCCTTTCATTAGCATTCTCTTCATCTTCTATTTGTTTTTCTTTTCTTTATGTAATTGGCAGTATAAGGATTTTCAATGCAATTCACCGCACAATACATATAAATCTTCTCTAGATCAAAATCAAGAAATTTATCGAGATTAATTTTGGAATATCCTCAGTTATACGTTCCATTTCTTCATAACCCAAAAGAAGACTAAGCTCTTTATGTTTCTCAAGGGTAATCAAATTATCACAATATTTGGACACGACTTGATCATGAAACAAATAGCATTGGAGCTTTAAATGACCATGTTCATTGCAAAGTTCACAAGGGGCACGAAAAATATTGAATCTTTCAGCACATTCATCTAGCTCTTCTTGCAACAGTTGGGTTTCTAAGTACTTATGCCTCTTGCAATATCTATCTTCCCTATTTGGTGTGTACTTACAAACGCAATGCACTCCACAAAAATTGACATGTTTATAGGAGGCATTTTCATCATAACTAGTGCAATCATCATTAGTACTATGGATATTCAAGGAGTTCATACTAACAACATTGCAATCATGCTCATTATTCAAAGATTTAGTGCCAAACAATTTAATGCATTCTTCTTCTAACACTTTGGCACAATTTTCCTTTCCATCGTACTCACGAAAGATATTAAAAAGGTGAAGCGTATGAGACAAACTCAATTACATTTTTTTTGTAATTTTCTTTTATAAACTAACTAGTGCTAAAAAAAGAAACAAAAAGATTCAGTTGCAAGATCTAAAGATATACCTTCACTTACCTAGCCTCCCCAAAGAACGGCGCGTAAAAGAGCTTGATGCCTACTACACAACCTTCTTCTTGTAGACGTTGTTGGGCCTCCAAGTGCAGAGGTTTGTAGGACAGTAGCAAATTTCCCACAAGTGGATGACCTAAGGTTTATCAATCCGTGGGAGGCGTAGGATGAAGATGGTCCCTCTCAAGCAACCTTGCAACCAAATAACAAAGAGTCTCTTGTGTCCCCAACACACCCAATACAATGGTAAATTATATAGGTGCACTAGTTCGGCGAAGAGATGGTGATACAAGTGTAATATGGATGGTAGATATAGGTTTTTGTAATCTGAAAATATAAAAACAGCAAGGTAACTAGCGGTAAAAGTGAGCGTAAACGGTATTGCAATGCTAGGAAATAAGGCCTAGGGTTCATACTTTCACTAGTGCAAGTTCTCTCAATCAATATTAACATAATTGGATCATATAACTATCCCTCAACATGCAACAAAGAGTCACTCCAAAGTCACTAATAGCGGAGAACAAACGAAGAGATTATGGTAGGGTACGAAACCACCTCAAAGTTATTCTTTCCAATCAATCCATTGGGCTATTCCTGTAAGTGTCACAAACAGCCCTAGAGTTCGTACTAGAATAACACCTTAAGACACAAATCAACCAAAACCCTAATGTCACCTAGATACTCCATTGTCACCTCAAGTATCCGTGGGTATGATTATACGATATGCATCACACAATCTCAATTCATCTATTCAAACCAACACATTGAACCTCAAAGAGTTCCCCAAAGTTTCTACCAGAGAATCATGACGAAAACGTGTGCCAACCCCTATGCATAGGTTCATGGGCGGAACCCGCAAGTTGATCACCAAAACATACATCAAGTGAATCACGTGATATCCCATTGCCACCACAGATACGCACGGCAAGACATACATAAGGTGTTTTTCTCAAATCTTTAAATACTCAATCCGATAAGATTACTTCAAGGGGAAAACTCAATTCATTACAAGAGAGTAGAGGGGGGAGAAGAAACATAAGATCCAACTATAATAGCACAGCTCGCGATACATCAAGATCGTGCCAAATCAAGAACACGAGAGAGAGATCAAACACATAGCTACTGGTACATACCCTCAGCCCCGAGGGTGAACTACTCCCTCCTCGTCATGGAGAGCGTCGGGATGATGAAGATGGCCACCGGTGAGGATTCCCCCTCCGGCAGGGTGTCGGAACAGGGTCCCGGTTGGTTTTTGGTGGCTCTGGAGGTTTGCGGCGGCGGAACTCCCGATCTAATCTCTGTTCTGGAAGTTTTACGATACGTAGGTATATATGGGTGCAGGGGGTACGTTGGTGGAGCTTCGGGGGCCCCACGAGGCAGGGGGCGCGCCCTACGGGGCGCTCCCGTATCTTCTGACGTAGAGTCCAAGTCTATCCGGTGGCTTTCCTTCCAAAAATAACTTCTCCAGTTGATTTCGTTCCGTTTCGACTTCGTTTGATATTCCTTTTCTTCGAAACACTGAAATAGGCATAAAACAACAAATCTGGGTTGGGCCTCCGGTTAATAGGTTAGTCCCAAAAATAATATATAAGTGGATAATAAAGCCCAATATTGCCTAAAACAGTAGATAATATAGCATGGAGCAATCAAAAATTATAGATACGTTGGAGATGTATCAGAAGCCTGGCGAGGGTGTCGGCCACGACCTGACTAGCCACACAAGACTCTAGTCCAGGTTTATCGCCTATTTGGGTTCTATCCGCAAGGGAGTCCGGCCGAGGTTTCCATCACGGCCCCAAATGATGTGAACAGGGTTCCCAAGCCCACCAACCGGGTGCCACTTAGTACACCGTGCCACGTGTGCCTAGTCTGTCCCAAGCCCACCCTGCCGAGTGCCACTTGGTAGAAGAATAACACTGCCTACAAGCACCAGGAACTAGTTGCGACTCCTGGACAGAGATCAAGTTGGTTAATAAGTCGAGAGGGCTTGGAGCGCCCGGAGCCCAATGTGTGGTAGTAACTAGTCATTGGACGACATACACAGAACTCAGTGCTTAAGGACGGTTCAGTGAGACAACCCACCATGTACTCCTACATGGCCTCTCACCGCTACCTTTACCAAATCGTATTCACACACTTAACTCTCAGCATCAGAACATAGCACTGCACTCCAATTCATTCCCAATGAATCAGACCTGACACACTCTAAGCAATAGCAGTCATAGCATGGTAGGAATACAACAATGGCTTCAATTAACTCCTACACATGCTAGTGGGTTTCAACTATTTACTGTGGCAATGACAGGTCATGCAGAGGAATGGGTTCAACTACCGCAACAAAAAGTAGCAGATGAATCGTTGTTGTCCTAATGCAATAACAAAGAGCAGGAGCGAGAGAGTAGGATCTTATCGGAATGAACAAGGGGGTTTGCTTGCCTGGTAGATCAACAAGGGGGCACTCTCCTCAGACAGGTACTCTGGAACGGTCTCCGGAGCAGGACCTATCGAGAAGGAACGGTGTCGACAATCAATACAAAAGCATATGCAACAATATGATGCATGAACATGGCATCTAGATGTGATGTTGTTTGAGCTAATGCAGCTAGCATTCATTTGGTTGAAGTCCATTTGAACCAAAGATTCAAATGCATCTCCAAAGTAAGCTCTTATATATGCCATTTATATGTTTTCACTTATACAGTAGGTATAAGTTGGTTTGTCATGCATGAAACTAGTACACATGGATAGATTGAACTTTTTTGATAATTTTTCATATATAAATTATTTCAATCTGAGCTACGATTGAATTTATATGATTTTTTGAAGTTTATAGCATTTTCTGGAATTCCTAATTTGTTTTAAAACCAGAAAAGAATTACCGTGTCAAGATTAAGCGCCATGCTCACAAGAAGTCAAGCTACCGATCGGGTCAAACCTGACGTGTGGGTTCCACATGTCAGTGACACAGTGTTAAACAGGGGGGGGGGGGTTACTAATCTAACTAAAAGATTAGGGCGCAGGGGCCCACTATCAGTGTCAGGGTTTAGTTAAATGGTGATTAGCCTTAATCTAATCACCTAGCAGGCCGGGCCCGCACGTCAGGCCAGCGAGATCGTCGCCGGCGACCTCTGGTCGCGGCGGAGTCCGTGCTGCAGGGCACGGGGGCGGCGGCTGAGATCACCGGGGTGTAGCCCGTGCTCTCCCGCATCTAGTCGGAGGAGCCGGGGAGGCTGGAGCTCGGGCTCGAGCGGCTGCGGGCTAGAGGGCGCAGAAGGCAGGGGAGTAGGGGGGACGACGGTGGGGCTCACAATAGATCGGCGGGCGTCGTCGGAGAGCTCGGGGAAGGGCTGGAGTCGGCGGGGCAGCGATGGGGATCCACAGCGGCCGGAGGCGAAGATGGCGACGACGACGGCTCCACGGGGCGTCCGGCAATGCACGGCTCGGCGGAGAGGTGGCGGACGACGTGGCGGAGCTTGCAAGCACGCCGGGCGGTCGAGGGGAGCATGGAGGATGCGAGGGCAGCGAGGGACAACGACAGTGGCGTTCGTCCGAGAGAGAGAGAGAGAGAGAGAAAGAGAGAGAGAGAGAGAGAGAGAGAGAGCGAGGGGAAGAGGGAATGGGCACGGGAGAGAGCGAGAGAGGCTTGCGGGGGTGCGTGGCGACGTCCGGGCGTTCCAGGCGACGAGGGGGAGAAGCAGGAGGTGGCGGGAGACGTGGCCGCGGCCGGACGCGTGGCCGCGCGCCGGCGCATGCCCCTGTCCTTCTGTCGTCGCCACGAGGACGACGGTTGGCGGTTGGGCCAGTGGGCCGCACCACTGGGTCGGCTGAGGCACGAGATGGCTGCAGGGCGCCTGGTAAGCTTTTCCATTTTGTTTTATTTTCTATTTTTTCTGACATTTGTTTGATTTAATAAAATACTAAATCATTTTAATTTCTTATGCCAAATTATTTTAGGGGCTAGTGGTATTATTCAAGAGCTCCTCAACAACTGGCATAATTTTTGGACAATATAGTATATATATAACAATATATATCCAAAGCAAATATTTACTGCATTAATTCCAAATGCCCAAAATAAATACTTATGATATCCTAAAAATATTGGTTTGATTTTTATCTCTGTCCAATATTTTCAGAAAGCAACATGAACATTTTCTTGGACCTTTTTAGAGCAATTTTTATCTGGGTGATTTCCAGAAATGATTCTGAGGGTTTCACAAATCCCCATTTCAAATTTAAATGGAATTTAAACATGATGCACACATGACTAGCTAGCCTTGAGCATACCAGAACTAGGGATGTGACACACGATCAGATCGTAGAAGCTTTTATTTTCTTGATACGATGATTCTCCACTTCACTCTGAAATTCTTTGAATTTTTTAAATGTTTCAGACTTGTGTTTCATTAAGTAGATATACCCATATCTGCTTAAATCATCTGTGAAGGTCAGAAAATAATGATACCCGCCACGAGCATCAACACTCATTGGACCGCATACATCGATATGTATTATTTCCAATAAGTCATTAGCTCGTTCCATTGTTCTGGAGAACGGAGTTTTAGTCATCTTGCCCATAAGGCATGGTTCGCAAGTATCAAATGATTCATAATCAAGTGATTCCAAAAGTCCATCTTTATGGAGTTTCTTCATGCGCTTTACACCGATATGATCCAAACGAGTTGCACTATGATTATCAAATTTGCATCTTTTGGCATCAATATTATGAATATGTGTATTATGGTATTACCACGATCGAGATTCAATAAACCATCAACTTTGGGTGTATGACCATAGAAGGTTTTATTTATGTAAACAGAATAACAATTATTATCTATCTTAAATAAATAAACGTATTGCAATAAACATGATCTAATCACATTCATGCTCAACGCAAACACCAAATAACATTTATTTAGGTTCAACACCAATCCCGAAAGTATAGGGAGTGTGCGATGATGATCATATCAATCTTGGAACCACTTCCAACATACATCGTCACTTCATCCTAAACTAGTCTCTATTTATTCTGTAACTCCTGTTTCGAGTTACTAATCTTAGCAACCGAACAACTATCGAATACCCAGGGGCTACTATGAACACTAGCAAGGTACACATCAATAACTTGTATATCAAATATACCTTTGTTCACTTTGCCATCCCTTTGTTCACTTTGCCATCCCTCCTTTCCACCAAATATTTGGGGTAGTTCCGCTTCCAGTGACCATTCCCTTTGCAGTAGAAGCACTCAGTTTCAGGCTTAGGTCTAGCTTTGGGCTTCTTCATGGGAGTGAAAACTTGCTTGCCATTCTATTTGAAGTTCCCTTTCTTTCCCTTTGCCCTTTTCTTGAAACTAGTGGTCTTGTCAATCATCAACACTTGATTCTTTTTCTTGATTTCTACCTTCGTCGATTTCAGCATCATGAAGAGCTCGGGAATCGTTTTCTTCATCCCTTGCATACTATTGTTCATCATGAAGTTCCAGTAACTTGGTGATGGTGACTAGAGAACTCTGTCAATCGCTATCTTATCTGGTAGATTAACTCCCAATTGATTCAAGCGATTGTAGTACCCAGACATTCTGAGTACATGCTCACTAGCTGAGCAATTCTCCTCCATCTTTTAGGTGAAGTACTTGTCGGAGGTCTCATACCTCTCAACATGGGCATGAGTCTTAAATACCAATTTCAGCTCTTAGAACATCTCATATGCTCCGTGGCGTTCAAAACGTTTTTGAAGTCCCGATTCTAAGCCGTAAAGCATGGTGCACTAAAGTATCAAGTAGTCATCATATTGAGCTAGCCAAACATTCATAACGTCTGCATCTGCTCCTGCAATAGGTCTGTCACCTAGCGGTGCATCAAGGACATAATTCTTCTATGCAGCAATGAGGATAAACCTCAGAATATGGTCCCAGTCCGCATCATTGCTACTATTATCTTCCAACTTAGTTTTCTCTAGGGACATATAAAAACACATAGGGAAGCTACAACGCGAGCTATTGATCTACAACATAATTTGCAAAATACTATTAGGATTACGTTCATGGTAAATTAAAGTTCAATTAATCATATTACTTAAGAACTCCCACTTATATAGACATCCCTCTAGTCATCTAAATGATCACATGATCCATGTCAACTAAACCATGTCAGATCCTCACGTGAGATGGAGTAGTTTTCAATGGTGAACATCTCTATGTTGATCATATCTACTATATGATTCACGCTCGACCTATCGGTCTCCAGTGTTCCGAGGCCATATCTGTGTATGCTAGGCTCGTCAAGTTTAACCCGAGTATTTTGCATGTGCAAAACTGGCTTGCACCCATTGTATGTGAACGTAGAGCTTATCACACCTAATCATCACGTGGTGTCTCAGCATGAAGAACTGTAGCAATGGTGCATACTCAGGGAGAACACTTATACCTTGAAATTTAGTAAGGGATCATCTTATAATGCTATCGTCGTACTAAGCAAAATAAGATGCATAAAAGATAAACATCACATGCAATCAAAATATGTAACATGATATGGCCATCATCATCTTGTGCTCATGATCTCCACCACTGAAGCATCGTCATGATCTCCATCGTCACCGGCGCGACACCTTGATCTCCATCGTAGCATCGTTGTCGTCTCACCAACTATTGTTTCTACGACTATCGCTACCGCTTAGTGATAAAGTAAAACAATTACATGGCGATTGCATTGCATACAATAAAGCGGCAACCATATGGCTCCTGCCACTTGCCGATAACTCTGTTACAAAACATGATCATCTCATACAACAATTTATATCACGTCATGTCTTGACCATATCACATCACAACAAGCCCTGCAAAAATAAGTTAGACGTACTCTACTTTGTTGTTGCAAGTTTTACGTGGCTGCTACGGGCTTCTAGCAAGAATCATTCTTAGCTACGCATCAAAACCACAACGATTTTTCGTCAAGTGTGCTGTTTTAACCTTCAACAAGCTCCGACCATAGTCAAACTCGATTCAACTAAAGTTGAAGAAACAGACACCCGCCAGCCACCTATGGGCAAAAGCACGTCGGTAGAACCAGTCTCATGAACGCGGTCATGTAATTTCGGTCCGGGCCGCTTCATCCAACAATACCGCCAAATTAAAGTAAGACGTTGGTGGTAAGCAGTATGACTATTATCGCCCACAACTCTTTGTGTTCTACTCGTGCATAAAACATCTACACATAGACCTGGCTCGGATGCCACTGTTGGGGAACACGGTAATTTCAAAAAAAATCCTATGATCACGCAAGATCTATCTAGGAGATGCATAGCAATGAGAGGGGGGAGAGTGTGTCCACGTATGCTCGTAGACCGAAAGCGGAAGTGTTTAGTAACACGGTTGATGTAGTTGAACTTCTTCGCGATCCAACCGATCCAAGTACCGAACGTATGTCACCTCCGCGTTCTGCACACGTTCAGTTCGATGACGTCCCTCATGCTCTTGATCCGGTTGAGGACGAGGGTGAGTTCTGTCAGCACGACGGCGTGGCGACGGTGATGATGAAGTTACCGGCGTAGGGCTTCGCCTAAGCACTACAACGATGTGATCAAGGTGTGTAACTGTGGAGGGGGGCACCGCACACGGCTAAGGCAAAACTTGGTGTGTCTTTGGGGTGCCCCCTGCCCACGTATATAAAGGAGGGAGGGAGAGAGGCCGACCCCCTAGGGGTGCGCCTTGAGTATGGAGTCCTACTGGGACTTCCAAGTCCTACTAGGAATCCCTTTCCCTTTTGGAGTAGGAGAGAAGGAAAGAGGGAAAGAGAGAGGGAGTAGGAAAGGGCAAGGGGGGCGCCGCCCCTTCCCATAGTCCAATTCGGACTCATGGGCGGGCGCCACCTCCCATTGGCCTGCCTCCTCCTTTCCCGTATGGCCCAATAAGGCCCATTACTTCTCTCGGTGAATTCCCGTAACTCCCCGGTACTCCAAAAAATGCCCGAATCACTTGAAACCCTTCCGATGTCCGAATATAGCCTTCCAATATATCAATCTTTATGTCTCGACCATTTTGAGACTCCTCGTCACGTCCGTGATCTCATCCGGGAATCCGAACAAACTTCGGTCATCAAAACACATAACTCATAATACAGATCATCACCGAATGTTAAGCGTGCGGACCCTACGGGTTCGAGAACTATGTAGACATGATCTAGACACATCTCCGATCAATAACCAATAGCGGAACCTGAATGCTCATATTGGATCCTACATATTGTACGAAGATCTTTATCAGTCAAACCGCATAACAACATACGTTGTTCTCTTTATCATCGGTATGTTACTTGCCCGAGATTCGATCGTCAGTATCGTCATACCTAGTTCAGTCTCGTTACCGGCAAGTCTCTTTACTCATTCAGTAATGCTTCATCCTGCAACTAACTCATTAGTCACATTGCTTGCAAGGCTTATAGTAATGAGCATTACCGAGTGGGCCCAGAGATACCTCTCCGAAACACGGAGTGACAAATCCTAATCTCGATCTATGCCAACCCAACAAACACCTTCGGAGACAACTGTAGAGCATCTTTATAATCACCTAGTTATATTGTGACGTTTGATAGCACACAAGGTGTTCCTCCGGTATTCGGGAGTTGCATAATCTCATAGTCTGAGGAACATGTATAAGTCATGAAGAAAGCAGTAGCAATGAAACTATAACAATCATAATGCTAAGCTAACAGATGGGTCGTGTCCATCACATCATTCTCCTAATGATGTGAACTCGTTCATCAGATGACAACACATGTCTATGGTCAGGAAACATAACCATCTTTGATTAACGAGCTAGTCAAGTAGAGGCATACTAGGGACACTATGTTTTGTTTATGTATTCACACATGTACTAAGTTTCCGGTTAATACAATTCTAGCATGAATAATAAACATTTTATCATGATATAAGGAAATATAAATAACAACTTCATTATTGCCTCTAGGGCATATTTCTTTCATCTTGAACCCTGGAGGCGTAGTCTCCTCGAGAGGAACGGTTTGTCGGAAAAAAGACAAGTTGTTGGATAGGGATTGGGGAATCAGGGAACGCGTGCTTTGCTATTTCATAGCCCATATCGTGCAGCTTAGCTTGGGAGGACCCAACCGAACTGCTTGGACTTTGGAAGCTGCAACTCGGTCTGCTCCTATGCAATGCATTGTTCTTTACAAAATTGGGGGGGCCTAGAAACTTGAGGCCCTGTGCGGGCGCACAGGGCGCACCCCCTGTGCCCGGGCCTGCCTAGGAAAATATATTTTGAGTGGATTTGAATGGCTTCAAGAGACTATGGACACACTAGGAGAGACCTGCACAATGTTGAGAATTACGGCGAGTGTGTTCTCTGATCTTCATGACTTGTTGGCATGTAATTACGGTCTAAAAGAGACAAGTTTTGTTAGCACTTACCAATATCTTGCTATGTTCTTGTGGACATTGCGAGGTTGTGAATCAAATAGAAGAACTCAAAATTGCTTCAAACATTTCACGAAAACAATTGATCACAAATTTCATGAGATTCTACAATGTTTGGTCAACATGGCATCTCACTACCTTAAGGCAAAATACCCAAACTTCCACCTTATGCATGATATCATTAAGACAGATAGAAGGGCTTATCCACATCTCAAAGATTGCATTGGTGCAATTGATGGGCCTCATATAAGAGCTTCTATTCCTGAAGGGCCTCATAAAGTGAGGAACATTCACTACAAAAAAATACACTTCCGTGATGATACGTGTTTGTCACAGTAGGTCGTGTTTTTTGTCATGCATGTACATCCATGACAAATTTATGACAGAATCAAGATAGTCATACCTGTGCTGTTTTATAAGTGTTCCATGACATTACGAAAATTATCATCACAGAAGTGTCCACTTCCATGACGATAAATCGCGTCACGTAAGTGCTTTCGTCAAGGGTGACCGACACGTGGCATCCACCGTAGCGGAACGCCGTTAAGCTATCGGGTCGGGTTTTGGATCCGATAACCCGTTAACAGCCCGACCAATGGGGATTTTCCACGTGTAAAATCATCATTGGCTGGAGGAAACACGTGTCGGCTCATCGCTGGAACAGATGTCATCCACTCATTGGACAGAAGGAGCCTATGATATGTCGACACGTGGCACGGCCCAACAGAGGCCCATTGCTGTGAGAAGGCTGGCATGTTTGACTTGGTCAAAAGGTGGCGGGCCGGCCCATGGAAAGCCTGTTAACGGCATGTTCGCATATAGCCCATTTACAGCCTGCTAACCCAAAGCCCGTTACGCTCTATTCGAATTAGGCCCATTAGCGTCATCTGGGCCATCTTCCAGCCCGTTTTCACTTCTAGCCCATGTATGGCCCATGACGTCTTTCGGCCCATATGAGGCCCTATGTAACTCTTGGCCTATTAACGGCCCGTGGTAAAACTGGCCCGTAATGAACAATGTATCACTTTAAACCCATTAACGGCCCTAGTGAAACTGGCCCGTATAGAACAGTGTATCACTTTATACCCATTAACGACCCGTTATTCCGTTGGGCCGTTTCCAACCCATGTTATCTTTTGGCCTTCTCAAAGCCCATTTATTCTTGGGCTCATTTCCAGCATTCGTTTACTTATGGCCCGTTACTGTCATTTTTCGCCAGGGCCAAATTCAGCCCGTGGTTACAGTCGGCCCGTTTGTGGTCTGTTAATACATTGGGCCGCTTTTATAGCGTCATCAAATATGGCCTATTAACGATGGCCCGTTATGGTCGGCCCATGAACGGACGATTCCAACTCTAGCCCGTTTACGGCCAGAATGCGGTCTGTTTGGCCCATGTTTGTGTCGATCATGCGGCCCGTATAAGGCCCATTGATGATCTGACCCGTAGAAGGCCCATCGCTTCTATGGCCCGTAGAAGGCCCATCGCTTTCTCTGACCGTAGAAGGCCCATCGCTTTCTACTGACCGTAGAAGGCCCATCGCTTTCTACGGCCCGTAGGCCGGTGTCACCATCTTGTGGCGTTTATTGTGGCCTAGTTTTAAAAATAGGTTATTGCAGCCACTAGCAACCCGCAGAAAAGAACTGCATCGACTACAAGCAAACAAATAAACAAGACAACAAGGAAATAAATAAGCAAGCAACTTACACTAGGCTATCACGGCTATTACACATATTACATCCCTTTGGGCATCAAAGTTCGCCACCGGTGCGAATATAGGGAACACAAAGAAGATATAAACGCCATGACAAAACAAGTCCAGAACTGAAACCACTTGTAAGAGCTCAAGAAACAATATCCAGGTACCCATAATGTCGGCAAGATGCTTAGCAAGCTTATTAACTTTCTCTTGTTTGGCGCTTAAGTCCTCCAAATATTGTTGTTGCACCGTAAAGTATGCATCTGAATTCTGCATGGACTTCCTCGGTCCTTGACTTCTGTCGCATAACATCTCGATTGATGTCTTTCAACTTGAAGTTGAGAATCAAGAAGTCGAACTGATTTTGGTAACGAGTTCAAGAGCTGGTGCCAAAGATGGTAGCCAAGAACTCGAACACTACATCAAGACGGGACTTTGGGGTTGTCTCGGTGTCTTCAATATAGTTTTTATCGACTTTCTTGGAGACCAACAAGATGTCTCACTATCTTGAACCTTATCTGCATTACTTCCTTTACCATTGCATAACAGGTACTCTTCTCCAATATTTTATCCGCGTTCTAAAAGAGAAACAAACAAACACATCTCAGGTTTACAATGTAGTATATGAAACTCATTTTGGTAAACCAGTTCAATAGTAAGGTGGACAGGATAACAGCATGAAACAAACATATATCTATGTAGTATGGTCACTGTATGGTCTATATCATTCTAGTTTATGTTGCCAAATCAAGATAGATACAGTTCAAATCATATCTATTTAAGACAAAGCAGCATAGACAGAATATAAGTGTGGGAAACTACACAGCAATAACAACACTTGTAATGTGCATGGCATGAGAATATAACTGTTTATTCAATTGAAACTGAAATCAACATAGAGCAAGTTACAACAACAAACAGCCAAACACGTTGAAGAAACAGGTTTAAAACATACCTGTTGCGCCATTGGAGTTTCAATTGCATCCTTCAAATTTGAAATTGGTTGGTATCAGTAAATACAGTGATGCAAGAGCAAAGTAGTATGAACCATAGCTACGGAACCTGACCTGAGAACAATTCTTCTTCTGCTTTAAGCGTTGACTTCGGGTTTGGAGTGGTGGTCCTCTTGATTTGGGCACTGCAGTTGCCTTACTAACTGCTCGTGTTTGGGTGCTCTGTGGTGGAGACGGTGTTGTGTCAACGGGAACTGGGTGTCTATCTGCTGGGGTTGGGATTAGAAGGGGTGTAGTTGGTTCTCTGTCCAACTGGGTAGGGGTACAATCTGCATGAGTGTGGGTTATGTGTGGTGGGGCTGGTTCTTGGGCAAGTACAACCGTGGTTCTATCTACATCGATAGGTAGCACGATCTTTTCTAAAGACCGTGTTTTTACTCCCACAGATACTGCCGTAACTCCCCCCAATTGAAATGGCTGATAAATAAGAAAAGTAATTGAATGTACAGACATTGTAAGATAGACATGTGCAGTGGATAGTAGGGAAGAAAACAGGGCATGAAATAATTCACATTTATGTTGTCTAAGCAAACAGAATAGCAGGACATAATTTCACATATATGATGGCTAATTAAACAGGATAGCATGACACAATTTCACATGTATGATGGCTAACTAAACATGATAGAATGGCATACTTCAAAATATGATGACGATATAAACAAGATGACATGATATAACTATATGATGTGTCTATTAAAGTGGTTGGCATGCCATAAATCACAAACATGCCGTTGATGGAAACATGATGGCATGATATAATTCACAGATAGAATGACATAATTTAAAATATGATGACTATGTAAACAGGATGAGATGATATAACTATATTATGTCTTTAGAAAATGGGTTGGCATGCCATAATTCAGATACATGTTGTCTATGTAAACATCATGGCATGACATAATTCAAATATATGATTTATATACTAAGGAAGTGAGCAGAGGGCAATCGCATATATGATGTGTCAACTAAGGAGATGGCATTCAATATTGTGTATATGATGTAAAAACTAAGCATTGCAATACAACATATGCATTATATGAGTAATATAACCTGCCAAGTTTGAGCATACACCTCGTGGGGATAATAGGACTGGTCATCTGCCTCTGAATCCTCCTCTCAAGAGCTATCTCAGTAACCAGCAAGATATCTCGCTTCAGCAGGTAGCATTGTCTGCTCAAGACCTTGTTTTCACTCCAGTTTCTCCATCACCAATTCAAATGGCTGATGCACAGGAAGAGCAGTTGAATATACAAACATTGTCGACAAAAGCAATGAGAAATACAAAAAAAGGACAACATGATATAATTCACATATATGACGCTTGCCTAAACAACATGGCATTGCATAATTCACATACATAATGCCTTGCAGCAAGATAACATTGCATAATTCACATATATAATGTCTTGCAACAAGATGGCATTGCATAATTCACATATATGGTAATTAGACACTAAACAGGTGGCATTCACACAAAGCATGTATAAACTAAGCAAATGACATAGCAATGCAAGATACCATACGCACGATATGAGCAACATAACCCTGCCAAGTTAGGGCATGCACCTCAGGGGGGGAATATGACCGGTCATCTGTCTCTGAATCCTCCTCTGAGGAGCTATCGGTAACCAGCAAGACATGCGCTTCGTCAGATAGCATTGTTCCGCTCAAGACCTTGTTTCCACTCCAGATTTTTCCATGACCGTGCCGAATGGCTGATGCACAGGAAGAGTAATTGAATGTACTAAAATTGTTGACAAATTTAACACGTAATAAAAAATGATGGCATGATATAATTCACATATAAGATGACCGCTAACCAGGGTGGCATTGCAAAATTCACATATATGATGCCTCGCTAGACAAGATGGCATTGCATGATTCACATATACGATAAAGAAACTAAACAGATGGCATTGACACAAAGCATGTCTAAACTAAGCAGATGACATCTTTAATGTATACAAGAAGCAATGCAAGGCACCATATGCATGATATTACCAACATCAGCATACCAAGTTAGAGCGAAGACCTCATGGGGTAAATAGGAGTGGTCTTCTCCTTCTGAATCCCCCTCAGAACAGTTATCTTCCTCTTGATTATGATCTGAAATGGGTGGAGGGGGGCTGCCTCTTTGCTCCCACCATGGAACGACGTCTGCACGAAATTTTATTGCCACGCAAGGCTCGTTTCTTTTGCTCTACATGATCAGTTCCATTGTGTAGAATAACTGGCATGCATAGGAATAAAACATAGTGAGATTATGTAAGGAGTGCATGCACAAATCCAGAGTGATGGTAGTATACTGTGGATAGACCCAAAACCAATGATAGCAGGCAGATAATAGATTTAGTTAAAAAATACAGATAATGGCTCCTTTAATGTTTGTTTGCACCCAACATGAAACTCATAGTAGACACCGGAGATTAACCAGATAGTAGACAGATAGTACTGATTGCTACCCCAATATGTACCCCACAACCATTTAAAAACTCAAGTTTCAGCATTAGTTTGGACCTGACTCGGAGTCTAATAGGTGAACACGACGATAATGTAGCATGTCATCATATTAAGCGACGCATAACGTAAGCAGGCACGGAAGAGTGCGACCTCTCTTGCGGACCCGTGTAGTCCTCAAGGTCATCTGCTCAGTTGATGATGGTAATGCAGTTGCCGTGGCTGCCGGCGGCGGGGAAGAAGATCTTAGGCGGCGAAAGACAGTCTGGAGAGCGGATCCTCATTGTGGTGAACTGCTCCGTCGTTGGAGCAAATGAGCTGGGGTGGAACACAGCGCCAGCAGAGCAGGACAAACCACACAAGGTTTTCTTTGACACATATCTCAGAAGTAATTGAGTAAGGGCTTGTTTGAATTTGAGGATTCTAACAATGCAGGAATAGGAAATAGACAGGAATAGGATAGGAATGCACGTGCAAAACAGACAATTTAAAAACACAGGATTTCTGCCAATCTGGGTGTTTGATTCACAACAATTGGAAGATCACAGGATGCAAAAAAGCATGGTGAGATTAAGTCAAACCACAAGAAAATGTACGGTTATAATGCTATTATGCTACTATCTCTTAGTCTTGTGCTTGATGAATAGGAATATGAAAAGGAGGAGAAGTGGAAATTAGAATTCCTATGGTTTTTCTTTCAAGGAGACACTAAAGGAACAAATCCTACAGTTTTCCTTTGCTCCATTCCTTTGCACCAAATTCATGAAAAGTAGTACCATAGGAAACTTTCCAATTCCTATGTTTTTCATTCACTTTTCCTTTCAAGCATCAAGCGATTCTAGTAGGCAGGCTTGAGCAAGGAAAATCCTACACTAAAAAATGTTTTTGTGCTACTTCTATTACTTTGGACCCAGGCCACTGCCATACTAGCTCAACTCCCACTAGTAGAAAAAGGGTCAAACGTGAAGCACATTAGTGCCGGTTTGTATTAGAGCCGGCACAAATGTATACATTAGTGCCGGTTCCAACGGCTAGCCGGGCCGCTCTCATTAGTACCGGTTCGTGGCTAACCTTTAGCACCGGTTCGTGCCACGAACCGGTACTAATGAGGGTGGTGGCAGGATGTTGTCGATCTAGGCCCCCTCCAAAGATTTTAGTACCCGATTCGTGCCACGAACCGGTACTATAGGTCATCCTGCATATAAACCCTTCGTCCAGCTCGCTCTGTTCTTCCCCCCTTTCCCCTCTCCTCCTCTCTGTTCTTCCTCTTCTCCCCTCGAGCTCATCACACATTTTGCCCAAATTTTGTCAAGATTTGAAGGCCCCATCCATTCAAGTGATCACAAAGGTTAGCAACTTTGTCCTTTCATCTCTCATTGCTAGATTAGCTCTTGCAATGCTTTATATAGTTATTAATTTGTGAGTTTAGTAATTTGGGAGGTGTCGGGGAGGCTGATCGTACCCACGAACACCTATGGGGCCGGCGGACCAGGCCCCTTTGTGGTTCGGAGGGGGGCGGAGATCGCGCGAAGAGCGGATCGAGGCGAGGCACACGAGCAGTTTACCCAGCTTCGGAGCTCTCCGGAGAGATAAAACTCCTACTGCTGCTTGTTTGATGTATTGTGTTCTTGCTAGGGAGCAATGCGAGCTACAAAACCTAGCGTGAGCGTATCTGGTCTCTAGCGAGTCGAATGAACCGAAAATCGAACCTCCTCTACGTTGCGCAAGGGCCTCCTTTTATATGCTCAAGGGGTCTCCGGCTGTGGCAACATAGGCGAGGGTACAAATGTAAAACAGGAGTTGGTACACCTACTCGAGCAAAGGTACAGCATGCAAAATACCTAACTCGACGGCAAGGGACAAAAGCAATAAATGCCGTCGGTGTTGCCCAAACAAAGGCAACAGAGGTCGTCAGTGCGCCACCGCCGCCACGATGGCAAGCTTGTCGGCGCCTTATCGCTGCTCTCCGCTGGCTGCACTGACCTCTCGACACGCTGCGTGCATGGAATGGTCCCATGGCGACGCGTTGCTGGGATGAGCCGGAGCGGAGAGGGAGAGAGGTTGCTTGTCGCTGCAAGCGCCTTGCCGCGCCGAATCCTTGTCGGCGTCCGGAGGCTTGTCGCGGCCTGAGCCTTCCCGCAAGCTCCTCTTGCCGGGGCCTTGTCTTCTGCATGCCTTGAGTGGCCTTCCCAGCAAGCTTCTCTTGCCGGGGCCTTGTCTTCTTAATCAAATACTTTGTTCTTGAATGGCTCCAAAGGAGCCACGGAGGATCTTGGCGGTGACGAGGCAAACCTTGCCGCGGGGTGCTGCAACCGTCCGTGCACGAGTACGGGATACTAGGGTACCCCTACTCTAGTACACCGACAGGAGTAAATATATATATGTGCTAGTATTTGATTTATATGCAATTTGAGGTCAAAATAACACTTAGTTTGCATATGTAGGTGTGGTTTACTTAGTGCCTTCTAAATCTCTGTCGTAACCACCGTCGATCGCCCGCATCTCTGTCAGCCGGGCACCACCTTGTGGTGAGCCTCTTGTTCATGAAATTTTATATAAAATTTGATGTTTGTGTGATTTGGATATATAGTTACTCGTATAATAATTATCTTACCCGTACGTTGTTTGTTATACATAATGACATGGTTTTGATATCCGTCCCCGTCGGCCCTCGCCCTTGTTATGATTGGGATGTGGTATATTCTCTTTTATAACTATTTGTTGCATTTCGTGTTTATGACAAATTATGCCCATCAAGTTGACATAGATATTTTTATCTAGGAGGTATGTGAACCGGAAATTCCAACCGACCCTATTGTCGAGAGGTTAAATTTAGTTGAAAGAGAAAACGAGTACTTGAAAGAAAAATTGAAAAGAATTGAGGGGAGAAGATGGAATTGGAGTTGCATGTTGCCGATGTCGTCGCTGATCACAAGATCAAGATGGAGAAAATGCGCTTGAAGATTAGAAAGATTAGAAAATATGCCATCGATAGTGAGACTTGGTATCATTATGCTGTTGGATCAATTGTTACCTTAGTTGCGATCTTGATCGCATTTGTTGTTGCATTTAAATGCTTTAGCTAGAGAGTTATTTGTTTGTTGCATTTAAGTGTTTTATGAACTTTATGTATGAACTTGTATTAATTTGGTCTATTCGGTGTTGTGTAATGAAGATGAGCCGGCAATGGATGTACGATGACCGATGCTCTCCCTAGTTCATTGAGGGCGCATACTTTTCTCGCTATGCGGCTGAGGCAAACAAGCGGGCGGATGGTTTTATGCCTTGTCCATGTGCTGGCTGTAAGAATGGTCGCAATTACTCTACGTCAAGAACCATTCACGCCCACTGTTTGAGTCCGGTTTCATGCCCCACTATAATGTTTGGACCAAGCATGGAGAAAGAGGGGTTATGATGGAAGACAATGAAGAAGAAGAGGACGACGACAGCTATCCCGCCATGGGTTCCCTGAATACGATGATACAACAATGGGGAAGAAGCTGAGCCGTGTAATGCGGAAGAAGTCGGGCCGGCAATGCGGGAAGAAGCGAAGAAGAGGCATCGGATGAGCCCGTTGATGATCTAGGTCGGGCCATTGCCGATGCAAAGAGAAATCAAGCGCAAGTGATTTGGAGAAGAAGAAGTTGCAGCGCATGTTAGAGGATCACAAAAATTGTTGTACCCGAATTGCGTGAGGTGACAAGAAAAAGCTGGGCACCACACCGAATTGCTGCAATGGAAGGCGAGAGAATGGTGTATCCGACAAGGGATTTGGAAAGTTCTTTGGTAATGATAAATGATATTCTTCCAAAGGACAACGAATTGCCCGAGAGTACGTCTGAAGCAAAGAAGGCTGTCTGCCCTCTAGGGTTAGAGGTGCGTAAGATACATGCATGCCCTAATGATTGCATCCTCTACCGCGGTGAGTACGAGGATTTGAACGCAGCTTGCCGGTATGTGGTGCATTGCGCTATAAGATCAGCCGCGATGAGCATGGTGATGTCGAGGGCGGCGCCCAGAAGAAGATTCCTGCCAAGGTGATGTGGTATTCTCCTATAATACCACGGTTGAAACGCTTGTTCCAAAACAAAGAGCATGCCAAGGCGATGCGATGGCACGAAGAAGACCGTAAGAAAGACGGAAAGTTGAGAGTACCGGTGACGGGTCGCAGTGGAGAAAAATCGAAAGAAAGTACGGGAAGGAGTTTGCGGATGACGCAAGGAGCGTATGGTTTGGTCTAAGCGCAGATGGCATTAATCCTTTTGGGGAGCAGAGCAGCAACCATAGCACCTGGCCTGTGACTCTATGTTTGTATAACCTTCCTCCTTGGTTGTGCATGAAGCGGAAGTTCATTATGATGTCAGTGCTCATCCAAGGCCCTAAGCAACCCGGCAACGACATTGATGTGTAACTAAGGCCATTAGTTGAAGAACTCTTACAACTGTGGAATGGAACAGGTGTACGTGCGTGGGATGAGCACATGGGAGAAGAATTTTACCTAAAGGCATTGTTCTTCGTGACCATCAATGATTGGCCTGCTCTCGGTAACCTTTCGTGACGGACAAACAAGGGATACCGCGGATGCACGCACTGTTTGGATGATACCGACAAGATATATTTAAATAGTTGTATGAAGAATGTGTACACGGGACATCGCCGATTTCTTCCGAGCAGCATCCCGTAAGAAAGAAAGGCAAGCATTTCAAAGGTGAGGCGGATCACCGGACGAAGCCTCGCCACCGCATTTAGTGCTGATGTACATGATATGGTCAAGGATTTGAAGGTGATATTTGGAAAGGGTCTGGCGGACAACCTGTTCCAAAGGACGCTGACGGACGCGCACCCATGTGGAAGAAGATATCTATATTTTGGGACCTGCCATATTGGAAAGACCTAGAGGTCCGCTCCGCAATCGACGTGATGCACGTGACGAAGAATCTTTGTGTGACCCTGCTTGGCTTCTTGGGCGTGTATGGGAAGACAAAAGATACACCTGAGGCATGGAGGACCAGCAACGTATGCACGGAGAAGACGGCATATATCGTGGTCCCGCAAGCTACGCTCTTACCAAAGAAGAGAAGGAAATCTTCTTTGAATGCCTGCTCGATATTAAGGTACCGTCGGCTTCTCGTCGAATATAAAGGGAATAATAAACATGGCAGAGAAAAAGTTCCGAACCTAAAGTCTCATGACTGCCACGTGATTATGACGCAACCGCTTCGGTTGCATTGAGGGGGCTTCTACCGGAAAACGCGTTCGATTAGCCATTGTGAAGTTATGTGCATTTCTCAATGCAATCTCTCGAGAAGGTAATCGATCCAGAAATCATACCAAGGTTCTGAGAATGATTTGGTGCAATGTCTTGTCGACTTTGAGTTGGTGTTCCCACCATCCTTCTTCAACATCATGACGCACGTCCTAGTTCACCTATGCTTGAAGAGATTAACGTTTTGGGTCCTGTATTTCTACACAATATGTTCCCCTTTGAGAGGTTCATGGGAGTCTTAAAGAAATATGTTCATAACCGTGCTAGGCCAGAAGGAAGCATCTCCAAGGGCCATCAAAATGAGGAGGTCATTGAGTTTTGTATTGACTTTAATCCTGACCTTAAGCCGATTGGTCTTCCTGAATCGCGGCATAAGGGCAGACTGGATGGAAAAGGCACGCTAGGAGGGGAACAAATAATATGTATGGACGGACATTCTCTCACTGAAGCACACTACACAGTTCTACAGAATTCCGCCTTGGTGGCTCCGTATATGGATGAACACAAGAATTTGCTACGCTCCAAACACCCGGAGTGGTCTGATGACTGGATTACACGTGAACAAACCAGGAGTTTCGCCCAAATGGTTGCGAACCACGTACCATGCATGACACCTCTATTGAAGATGACATGTACTTGCTGTCCCGATTACCATCTTGAATATAATGACTTTCAAAGGGTACGAGATAAATGGTAATACATTTTACACGATCGCCCAAGATAAGAAGAGCACCAACCAAAACAGTGGTGTCCGTTTTGATGCGTAAACCAAGACGGAAAGGAAACATATTATGGTTATGGTTATATACAGGACATATGGGAACTTGACTATCGACGTGGTTTAAAGGTCCCTTTGTTTCGGTGCAAATGGGTCAATATGACACGAGGCGGGTAACGGAAGACCCAGCGATGCGGAATGACAACAGTGGATCTCAACAATCTTGCATATGCAGATTTAACCATTCGTCCTAGCCAATGATGTGGCACAGGTTTTCTATGTGAAGGACATGTCTACCAAGCCAAGAAAAAGAAAAGATAAGGAAGCGAATGCATCATATGATGAGCCAAAGCGGCACATAGTTCTTTCTGGGAAGAGAAACATCGTGGGAGTGGATGAGAAGACAGACAAGTCAGAAGATTATGAAAAGTTTGATGAAATTTCTCCATTCACAGTGAATATTGACCCGAGCTTCCCGTTAAATGATGTAGATTTTCCTCTGTTACGGCGCAAAGGGACACACGCGAAGAAAAAGTTTCACACCCAAAGATCCGGGATGTGATCGGCTTCACTATCATCACTTTCTTCTGTGTTTCACACCCAGAGGGGAATCTCTGTAATAGTTAGGGTAGTTATGTGTTTTGGCATTTGAAACGCCGAAGAAATTTTATGTGCAAACAAATTCTTTCATGCCTTTACTGATTTTTAAAGTTAAATTATTCACAAACTAGTGATTCACACTAATTTCAAATAATTCAAAATTTAAACTATTCAAATTTGAAAACTACGGGCACTAACGAGAAAGTTTGTAATTTTTTGTACCTAAAGCAAAAATATTCACAAAGAAACTCTAAATACACAAAAAAACAACACAAAAATAAATAAAGCAAAAAAGCCCGCCTACTAGGCCAGAGCGGCCTGCATACGACTAGAAACCCAACCTGTTGTTGGGCTGGGATGCAGGCCCAAGAAGGCCAAGTGGGCCTGAGCAACAAAGAACACGTAGGCCCAGTGAGGCCTGCTTTGGAGAGGAGCTCGAGAGAGCGACCGCACGGGGTTTATAAACCAGTGAGGTCGCCCCTCGGCTAGCGAGGTGGGACTAAACTTGTCAAGACCGCACTCAAGGCCAATAAGACTCCCTTTAGTACCGGTCGTGGCACAAACCAAGATTAAAGGGGGCCTTTAGTACCGGTTTGTGCCACCACCCGCACTAAAGGGGTCGCTTCGCCGCTTGGGCTGGTTAAACAGACCTTTAGTACCGGTTGGTGGCTCCAACCGTTACTAAAGGTGCCTTCTATATATACAACACTTGAAAAATTTCATTCTCCTCTGTTTCTTCCTCTGTTTCCCCATTGAACTGCCGCCCGATCGATCGACGCCGTCACCGACCCGTCGCCGTCGCCGCCCGTCCCGTCGCCGCCCCGTCGCCGTCGCCGCCCCGTCCCGTCGCCGCCTCGGGCCCGTCCCGTCGCGCCGTCCTGCGTCGCCGCCCAGCGTCACGCCCGACCCGTCGCTGCCCCGGCCGTCGCCTTGCCGTCGCCGTCGCCCGTTGTGAGCTCTCCCCTCTAACCCCTCTCCTCGCTTCAAGGCCACCATGGGTGCCGCCTCCCCCGAGCCCATACACACACACACAAGCATGATGAACACACACACACATACACGTATATATGTATGAATGCATGTATATATTAGTATATACGTATTTTGTATGTTTAATTAGTTTAGATTTTTAGATTATTGTTTTTCACTAGTATATATGTATGAATGCATGTTAGATGGATATAATTAGTGTTTAATTAGTATGGAATTTTTTATATAATGTTGTTTTTCTGTTCTTTAATGGATGTACAGAAATTGTTTTTTCTGTTTTTAGTGTTAGATGCTTAATTAGTATGAAATAGTATATGGATTTTTGAAATAGTAGAAATGTTAGAAATTTTAGTTATCAAAATCCAATCATTAAAAAAATATTATTATTTGCGGGCGTATAGCTAGTATTTGTTCTCGACGATGCCCGGCCCGCATCCTCGTCGTCGACCCGTCATGACGACGACGCCCAAACCCATGTCCGGATCGGCTCCGCCAGCTGGCACCGGGAGGTGCTGCTGGAGGCGCGCCGCTTGATGAGGAACCCGGCCCGGGTCCCGTCGTCGACCCAGATCTCGTTTGGTGGCGTTCGCGTGGGCCAGTTTCGGTGCGGAGGGACCCGGCCCCGCCGGAGGAGGTACGTCGCCGTGTCAGGGAGGAGGACGAGCACGTCCATCGCTACATGGTTGCGTTAGAGGGCGGCAGGTTCTCCAATACCTGACAGTATCTTCAGGGATCTCACTTCAGCTATGATCCTGTGAGGGTTCCTTCTCTTTGGGTGTCCACCGCCCGAGACGCAGGAACCGCGAGTGTCCTAGATTCTTCTGTAGTATTCGATCTTTAATTAGCTAGCCAGTGATGTACTCTTCAATATTATATATTATTCGAGACGATGTATTCGAGATTGTATCTATTACTCTAGACGAAGTATTCGAGATTATATCTATTATTCGAGACGATGTAATTTGAATACTAAATTGTTTTATATTTCTTTTGAATTAGTTAAATAAAAGCTATGGCGCATAATACCGACAGAGAGGGAGAATGCACCATGTTCGATATGATACGCGGGCCGATGATAATCAGTAATGAAGAAGATTATGACGGCTCAATTTCTAAACAACACCGGAGAGGGTGATATGATATTCGATCGCGACGACCGAATTGATGAAGTCATGAACTACGATTATGACGATGACGAAGAACATGTTGATCCTGAAACAACAAAGACCGGCGAGGTATATATATTTATATAAGCAGGTTTCTTGTGATAATCACATGTTTTAAAATGACTTGAAGATATATTAACGAATCGATCTTTGTTCTTTCAGCCATCCGGATCGAGCAAATCTTCGTGCAAAAGGACGAAACGAGGCCCGAACAAAAAGTTGAAGGAGGGCGTAAAGTACAATACCGAGGCGGTCGGACCTAATGGCGAACCATTAGCACCTAAGAAGATTGCGGACAAGTTCATTCGTCGGTCACGGAGTTCTTGTGAAGGACCAACTCCGATCTCCCTTCAAGAATGGAGAGAGCCAGAAAAGACAAAGGACAAAAGGCAAAGAGGACGCTGCTCCACGTCCGGATGTCACTTTTGTCAACAAGAATCAAAAAGATCTGCTTTGGGATACTCTCATGGAACATTTCACCCTACCAGATCATTTCACGTAGCGAGATGTGCGAGAAAGTCAAGGACGCTGCTCTTAGGAAGATGGCGGTTGCATTCAAGAACCACAAGAATCGTGAATGGGACAAGTACGTCAAGGGAGGAAGGAAGACTCCAGATTCGAGGGAACACTAGAGAACCAACGTGCTCATTGGGACGATTTCGTGAAATTCAAGGATTCGGAATTAGCTAAGGAACGGTCGAGAATAAACAAGAAGAATGCCGAAAAAGGATAAGTTCCATAAGTGGGGCCAGGTGGCTATGCGGTGGCAATGCCTAAGTGGGATAAGTCCGAGAAAGAGATGGAGGATGCAGGTGCCACTCAGGTTACTAAGTGATGGCCCACCCAGGGTCAGCACTTGGTTCTATTCGCAGGTGGGGGAGTTGGACCCGAAGACAGGCAATGTTTCGACGAGGGCAAGTCTGAAGGGAGCCGACGATGCGATACTTGTTGCAATAAAAGAGGCACGATCGGGGGTGTTCCAGCCCAACAGAGAGAACGACGAGCTTATGTGTGCCCTGGGAAATCCTGAACACCTGTGAAGAACACGAGGCAAGGGCGCTATTTCGTGGTATGAGGGGTTTTGACCGAACACCGACTACAGAACCCGTGCGAGAAAGAAGATTGCGGAGGAGAAGAAGAGGAAGATGGAGGAGGAGCAGAGGAAGCGGGACTATGAACGCCTTCAAGGCCTAGAAGCAAGTCAAGCGGAATTGGCGGTCAAATTCCAGCGGCAGCGAGGAGCAGATCGACTCACTTAGCTAGCAAAGGGGTCTCAAAGAATCGCAGCAGCTAGTGGATGATCCAGCATTGGATAGCACCGCCCCATCCATGCAGAGAAGCAGCGTGGGTTCCGCCCCGGACGACGCAATGCTGGGTAGATACCCCGTGGATGACATCACGGAGAACACTAGATGCGAGCTACACGTCAAAATGAAGAACATATCCATGAAGGTGGCGGACGGCGTTGCTTTTTCCAGTTACCCCCAAAACAACCTACCATTGCATCCCGATTCCAGAGGGCTATGCTCGTGTCATGGTTGACGAGGTGGTGCAGCCATATTCGGGCTAGAGCTTGACATTCACGGAGGTGAGGACGAGCGCTTTCTGAGACGCCAACCATCGTATCATCCTATGGAAAAAGGATTGCATCATCTTTCAAGGCCACCGACATCACACATCCGACTCCTCGTCAAGTCCGCCACCGAGTCAGCAGTCTCCCGCCTCCCGCAAGTCCACCAAGTCCGCAAAGTGTCAGCCACTCCTCCTCCAAGTCCGCAAAGTGTCGTGCCACTCCTCCTCCTCCAAGTCCGCCACAGCGTCAGACGTCCACTCCTCCTCCAAGTCCGGCACAACCTCAGGCCACTCCTCCTCCAAGTCCGCACAAGCTTCAGTGCCACTCCTCCTCGTCCAACTCAGCCCGTCGGCCGGCGTCTCCGCCGCCTCGGCAATCGTAGAAGAGACACCCAGTAGCTACGGTGCCTAGCGGTACGAAGTCGAGGTAGTACAGAAGTACAAAGGAGGCAAGCGATATAAATATGGTCCAAGCCTCACGCCTCTTCCGCAGAGGTCTTATGACAGGTCCGAGGAGGAAATCGCAGCCATATCAAAGTCCGAGGTGGAAGCCCATTTTGCACCGAAACCGCCACCGCCGCCAAGGGAGAAAGTGCATGAGGAAACGATTGACCACTTCATTCGTATGGCTCAACCACCAGCTCCCAAGCTTGTTGACACGCACTATGAGCACCACATCAGAAGTTAAATCGAGCACGCCTACGTAAGGAGGCGAGCTCGGGATCGAGCAAACAAGAAGCAATGTCAAAAATGCGGAAAACCATTCCCCACCGGGAGAACAAAGGGCAATCGATCCCTCGCTTGTTGTGCCAACAACACGTGATGAAGACGCTGCCCAATATTATTGTGGGCAAACAGTTTACGTTCTGAGGTGGGCAATGTGGTAATAACGGAGGACCATATAATGCAGGTTGAAGTTCTCAAAATCACTGTTGGACAACTCCTCGAGATCGAGCCCATGCCTCGTGCTTAGAGAGGATGAAATAAAGCGGAAATATGTCCGGGCCAACCTTTGGTCGAGCAGACAAGGTCAAGAACCTCCCAACGAGAATGTATGAATTGCATCAATGGTACATGAACATTACCAAGATTTCCGATCGATTGTCCCTCATGGTGAATGTCAAGGAGGAGCATTACTTCCATGAGAAAGCTGTGTCCGTTGAGTATTCTGAACTGTTTCAGTTATACAATCAAGACGCACTTTCGACAAATCTATCGTCAGTTGCTATTGTCTCGTAAGTGATTTCTTTCTCGTAATTTAAGTCTCAAGCTAGTTGTACTGATCCTTTTGATCAATCATTACCTGTAATTATCCTCACTATATTCTTTTCTGCGGTATTATATGCAGGATGAAGATATATGAAATGAGAAAAGGTGGACGCTTTGGCATTGGGTTCATTGACCCAAACACCGTTAATGAATACACATGGAAACTAAATCCACGTTATCAAAAGGACGTAGAGGACAACATGCTAGAGTTCTTGAAGCGCCTCAAATACAATGAAGATATACTACTTCCTTACAACTTCTAGTGAGTCACACTGTCTTGTACTACAAATTCTCTGCTTTTTGCCTACTAGCTAGCTACATGTTTTTGCTTTACATATGCCCGCTTAATTAAGACATGCAAACGTCTGTGCATGCAGATTTCACTGGTCTTGTGTATCATTAAAGTTGACGCCTTTAACAGTTGAAATACTAGACTCACTACTCAAAGAAAAACTGACTATAACATCTTGTTTGGGATAGTCAACAGGTAATTTCAATCATTATTAACTATATATCTCGGCCTATTTAGTTCGTCATTTTTCATGATATGAACTATTTAATAACCCCTTTATTCATTTTCTTTGTCGGCGGGCAGGGCTTGGGCAAGGTTCATCGGCGTCACTAAGGCGAATGGAAACAAAAAGCTTAAATGGTTTCACCCAAGGTAAGTACTTAAGTAGTACTAGCTAGCTAGCTAGCTGCCATCTCTTTAATTATCATGCTTGATTAATTATTATTTGATCAAATTCCATTCTCGTAAAGGCCACAAGCGGTAGCGCAGGGACTGATCTGTGTGCATTCTGCGTTTGCGAGAACATTCGCATGATGGCGTCCGAAAGGAGCAGATCTCAAAGACAGGAATGGGTACGCTTGTCAAAACACTATTCACAATTTTTACACCATTATCGATATCTGGTCACACAACTAATACACATGCATATTGATCTCCTTCTTAACAGTTCACAGAGGTGCGGAGAAGCTCCTAGAAAACGGAGCGCCAGAGAAGCACTTCAAGAGGAAATAGCGGGATTTTGCTCGACCAGGTCATAAATCCGAAGGAGAATACTATTACCCGCTACCGCCCCCATCGTGCTCAAGGCACCAATTAGGCTAATGCCACGCTCAAGGCAACATGCATATGTAGGAGAAATTGTATATAGATATACATGTGTGTATGTGTGAATTAATTAATATGATGGTTTGTGAGACATTGATGATATATATATATATGCATGATTGGTTCTACTAGAAATTCTATATATATATATATATATATATATATATATATATATATATACATAACGTGTACAATGTGTAGTATCGTAAAATACCATCACACGAAAAATAATTAAATTAATAACACAAATTTAATTGAAAAATAAAAAATAAAACAAAAACCCACAAACATTTAGTACCGGTTGGTGTTACCAACCGGTACTAAAGGGCTCCCGGCCCCCAGAGCTGCCTCGTGCCACGTGGTTGGCCTTTAGCACCGGTTCGTGCTGAACCGGTACTAAAGGGGGGGGGCCTTTAGTGACCACACTTTAGTGCCGGTTGTGGAACCGGCACTAAAGGGCCTTACGAACCGGTGCTATTGCCCGGTTCTGCACTAGTGTCCCAGGCCCATCGACAAATGCACAGCTCAAACGCGTAGAGATAAATAATGATGGCGTTCAAGAGAGTCCATCACGGATAGCTAAGTTGCCTGGTACCTCACAGCTTGTCATATAGTAGGATAAAATAATCGTATTTCCCGTTACTACGAGTGCTCAGTGGACAATATATATAACATGTAGAGTGAAGCCATGTCGATCTCAGCGTGATTGGGTTGGCCGGTGAGGATGCTCCGGCTGACTTTGCTCTCGAAGGAGGGGAAGAAGATCTTAGGCGTCTGGAGATGGACCCCGAGGTACTACTCCGCTGTGATGGAGGGTTTCTTCGTTGGAGCAGCTCCGGTGAGTTGTACGACGCCGAGGCTGAAGCAGGACAAGAGAGACAACGAACAACGTTAAGCTGAGTGGAATTCTAATAGCATCTCCAATACATGACGTAAAATACATAACCACAAAGTGCTAGATGTACAATACATCAGCCGCTCATGTCTGAACTTAACTGTCGAAACTGAACTTAACTGTCGAAACTGAATTTTGCTATCGAAATTGAATTCTGATGTCGAAACTGAACGCACTAGCAAGGTGTGGCTACACGTCGGTCGACTGGCTTTTTCATCTCTGGTCAGTCGATTTTACAGCCGTTGGATACGAAATCAAGGGCATGCGGTTCATCTTCAACCTCCACCCCCCTGAGCCGCCAGCCACCACCGGCCAAACAGCAGCCCCCCGCCCGCCCCGAAAACACTCCCCACCGCCGGTCCGCCGCCGCCCCGGCCATCCCTCTAGGCCCCCCCGTGCCGAGCTTTTTCTCCGGCGATCCCCACGCCAACGCCCCGCCAACGCCCTGCCACCGCCGGCGACCACCGCCCCCATCCTGAACCCTAAGATAGATAGTAGATAGTGGGGTACCTCTCCGTGAGCCCCCTTCCCACTGGCTGGTTCTTCCTTCACCACTGGCGAGCCCCCCACCCCTAAAATAGATCGACCCAAAAGTCGATTCGATCGATCAAGTGTAGCTAAATTGGAGCAGCATCGCAAGCAAGAGCAAGAGCGAGAGCAGCAGCGCGAGAAAGAGCAATAGCAAGAGCAGACCAGGCAGGGGACCGAGAGCAAGAGCAGAGCAGCAGCGCGAGCGAGAGCTAAAGCAGCAGCAGCTCCTACTGATGTGGACGTCGCCGCCGAGGGAGCGACGCCGTCGTGGATGGAGTCGCGCCGTGTCGGCTCGGGACCGAGCGCCGGCAGCACCGTGAGATCGAATCAAGAAGAAAATGCAGTGATTAGTGTACAACCTCTTTGGTGGTGCCGATTAGGCCGCAGCTTCATCCGAGGAAAAGGTGATGATGATGCTCTTCCGGTGGTGTAGGTCAAGACGGCGGTGTGGGAATGGAGGTGACGCGAAAGACGAGGGGAACGTCGGGGCAGCTCCTTGGAGGTGGAGGATGGGGTGGTTGAACCGGCGGGACGATGAGATCGACAACGGATCCTCATCCGGTACGGTGGATGAGGGACGTCGAGGTGTTGCTGTGGACGACGTCGTCGGGCAAGAGGCTCCGGCTGGGTGGTGGACGGAGGAGGGTGTGGGGTTTCGTCGCGGGTTTTCGTGGCCTCGATGTACGAATGGGTGAGCGGATGGGATGGCAGTGGGGAACCATGGCTTGGAGACGCGCTTGTCCGAAATGTGGGGTAAGTTATGAAAGTACCCCCACCGATTTGAGGCGGTTCTTTCGGTTCAGGGGTACCACGGGCATTTCGCGTGTCGGGATTTCACAGGAGGTGGGCGCGTGTTGTAATTTCGGAATAGCAAAGCGCGGGTTGAGATGGAGGAGTTGTCGAGCACAACGAGACAAAGATATATCTTAAATATTTCGGGCTAACAAAGTAGCGGGTTGAAGAGGCGGAATTTCGCAAAGACGATAGATGAGACGCTAGCTTGAATTTTCGGCATAACAAGGCGCGACTTGAAATTTCGGAAGAACAAGCTTAACCTGTACCCAAAAAAGACAATTTGCACCTCAACACGCACAACACACACATAAACACCATTTAGACTAGAGTAAGGTACACGTGCATTGCACGCATGAGATTTGGCAACCAAATTATGAATAAATACCACATTATGGCATGCAAGCTTTGAGTCATATATGCATGATGTAGATGTTCGCTTAATTCTTATAGTTCATTTCATTCAAAATCATCTAGTTTTTATAAGAAAGCTAATCTATTTTAAGATTCATGGAATTGTGCGTTGTAAGACATAAAGTAAACACAAATAATGGCAAATCATGTAGAAAAACATTTGGGAAATTCTGATACGAAAGATTCTAGAACAAATAAGAAGTGCTTGTGTTTTGATGTTTGGGCATTATGCTTAAGTTCAGCCATGGAGTCTTCTAGATTATACATGTGGCGAAATCTGGTGGAATCTAGATGATGTCCAACGACCAATAGTGCTCAAATTTGCCATCTTTGGACCATCGGATTCGCCTCATCCAACGACCATCTTTCAAAGTTAAAGTTACCCGCACACAATATAAAAAAATATAAAATATAATATATATATATAGGGGTATAGATATAGATATGTGATGCGAAGCCGCCCATCATCTCCAATTAGAATAGTGTGTCCATGCACGGATGCGACGTGGCCAAATGATGTCTGCCATCGGTATCTCAAATTCAAATCAGTCTGACCTTGTTCAATGTGTATACATTACAACATGCTCGTTTCCAAACCACACCGCACAGATCTCTGTTATATTCACGCATGCATGGGTTTCAAACATCAGGATCTCTTATTCAAATATTTGAATTCAACTTTACATTGATTATGACCTCACCTATTCTTTTACACCCACATAGTAGTCTTCTCTTTATAATTGTACCACTAACTGTCTCTCTCGTGCATGCATGCACACACACACTACCAATCGGCATTATCCATCGTGACGCATGCAATCTTTTTCTTCAGGTCGGTCTCCCATGAAGGCACACACCCACACACATCCCCTCTCCATCATATCGCGCATTCTTTATCTCTCACGCGTGCATGCGCATAGCGATCAATGTTCCTCTATGTATGTGTGTATATAGCTAGGTCTTTCATAGTTTTCCACACAAACCGATCAATCGATATATCCAGTGAGGTCTCACCCTCTTTCCCACGTCCACATCGATCAATCTATACCTCTCTATATAGGATTAACATATATAGCTAACACACCCACATTAATTATATATCCAACGCCCCCTCTCGTCATCCATGCCTTCCGATTCATCTCTCAGACGCGTGCACAATGGCGAAGACAGAAGCGATAACCTGCCCCCCCTAACATCACTATATATCGAGGCTAATATGAATGTGATCATTAGACAATTGCTGCTAAAAAGGTTTAATTTCATGAATTGACCCTCCTCATAAAGGATTAGCAATGCTTGGCCCCCTAGCTCATTTATTTTTCATGGCTCCGCCACCGCGTGCAACAGCGCACGTGTTCGCCCCCTCTCTCTAAATATCGATCTCGCACTTGTGCATTCCTTCATAGTCTCCCTCCACTCGTTCCCTCGCACCATCTTCTAGCCCCCACCGGATTTTGCCACATGTACAATCTAGCAGACTCCATGGTTGAACTTAAGCATAATGCACAAACCTCAAAACAACAGTGGTTCTCTTTTGTTCTAGAATCTTCCGTATCATAACTGCCCAAACTTTTTTTCTAGTTGAATTGCCATTATTTGTTTTTACTTTATGCTTTACAACGCACAATTCCATGAATCATAAAATAGATTAAGGGCTTCTTTGATTCAAAGGATTCTCAAAGGAATTTTGGAGGATTCTAATCATTAGGAATTTTTCCTATCTTGGTTGTTTGATTCAGAGGATTGTAAACCATAGGAATTTTTCCATATGATTCATTTGCACTAGATTTCATAGGAAACATCCCATCCACTCAAACCTCTTTGAAAGAATTCTGCGTTTTTCCATGCACAATCAAACACTAAATGCGATCCTGTAGGATTCAAGACGACATTCCACTATAATCCCATGTTTTTCCTATTCCCGCGTTCTTAGCTTTTTATAAAAACTAAGAGGGTGCTTGGATCCAAGGGACTTATTTTAGTCTCGACTAAAATAGTCTCTTTAAGAGACTAAAGTTCCAAGCACCCGTGACTAAAGAGGGGCTAAAACTAGTCTTGAGACTAAAATTTTTTAGTCAGGGGTACCCCTACTAAAATGTGGATTAGTCCTCTCTCTCCTCATTTAACTCATCTACTTTAACACTCAAGTAGTTCTGGATTGGAGGGTTTGGAGGATAATAAATGCTCATTAACTTGATTTTAGTCTCCTTAGTATTTGGATCCAAGCATGGATGGGGCTAGCATGTTTTAGTCTCACTACTTTTAGTCATGGGACTAAAACGTATCCAAGCACCCTCTAATTGATTTTGAATGAGATGAACTATAAGAATTAAACAAAGGGCTACATCAGGCATATATGACTCAGAGCTTACATGCTATAGTGTGGTATTTATTCATAATTTGGTTGCAAAATCTGATGCGTGCAATGCACGTGTACCTTATGATACGTCTCCAACGTATCTATAATTTTTGATTGCTCCATGCTACTTTATCTACTGTTTTGGACTATATTGGGCTTTATTTTCCACTTTTATATTATTTTTGGGACTAACCTATTAACCGGAGGCCCAGCCGTAATTGTTGTTCTTTGCCTATTTCGGTGTTTCAAGAAATGTAATATCAAACGGAGTCCAAAGCGGAATGAAACCTTCGAAGCGTGATTTTCTCACCGAGCGTGATCCAGGGACTTGGACCCTACTCCAAGGAACGAAAGATGCGGGTCACGGGTGGGCCCCCCCTAGGGCGCCCCACCTTGTGGGCCCCTTTGTCGCTCCACCACGTATTCCTTCCTCCTATATATAGCTACGCACTTCAAACGATCAGAACAGGAGCCAAAAACCTAATTCCACCGCCGCAACTTCCTGTATCCATGAGATCCTATCTTGGGGCTTGTTCCGGAGCTCCGCCAGAGGGGGCATCCACCACGGAGGGTTTCTACATCATCAGCATAGCCCCTCCGATGAAGTGTGAGTAGTTTACTTCAGACCTTCGGGTCCATAGCTAGTAGCTAGATGGCTTCTTCTCTCTTTTTGGATCTCAATACAATGTTCTCCCCCTCTCACGTGGAGATCTATTCGATGTAATCTTCTTTTTGCGGTGTGTTTGTTGAGACCGATGAATTTTGGGTTTATGGTCCAGCTTATCTATGAACAATATTTGAATCTTCTCTGAATTCTTTTATGTATGATTGGTTATCTTTGCAAGTCTCTTCGAATTATCCGTTTGGTATGGCCAACTAGATTGGTATTTCTTGCAATGGGAGAAGTGCATAGCTTTGGGTTCAATCTTGTGGTGTCCTTACCAAGTGGCAGAAAGGGTTGCAAGGCACGTATTGTATTGTTGCCATCGAGGATAACAAGATGGGGTATTTATCATATTGCATGAATTTATTCCTCTATATCATGTCATCTTGCTTAAGGCGTTACTCTGTTTTTAACTTAATACTCTAGATGCATGCCGGATAGCGGTCGATGAGTGGAGTAATAGTAGTAGATGCGTAATCGTTCGGTCTACTTGTCTTGGACGTGATGCCTATATACATGATCATACCTAGATATACTCATAACTATGCTCAATTTTGTCAATTGCTCAACAGTAATTTGTTCACCCACCGTAGAATATTTATGCTCTTGAGAGAAGCCACTAGTGAAACCTATGGCCCCCGGGTCTATTCTCATCATATCAATCTCCATCACTTTAATACTTGCTTTGTTTTTACTTTGCCTTTTACTTTTCACTTTGCATCTCTATACCAAAAATACCAAAAATATTATCTATCATCTCTATCAGATCTCACTCTCGTAAGTGACCGTGAAGGGATTGACAACCCCTAATCGTGTTGGTTGCGAGTAGCTATCATTTTGTGTAGGTACGAGGGACTTGTGCGTGGCCTCCTACTGGATTGATACCTTGGTTCTCAAAAACTGAGGGAAATACTTACGCTACTTTGCTGCATCATCCTCTCCTCTTCGGCGAAATCCAACGCAGTGCTCAAGAGGTAGCAAGAAGAATTTCTGGCGCCGTTGCCGGGGAGGTCTTCGCTCAAGTCAAGACATACCAAGTACCCATCACAAACCTATCTCCCTCGCATTTACATTATTTGCCATTTGCCTCTCGTTTTCCTCTCCCCCACTTCACCCTTGTCGTTTTATTCGCCCTATCTTTTCGTTTGCCTTGATGTCTTACTTGGGTCGTTTGCTCATTTGCTCGTTTGGTTGAAATAGTTGAGTATTTATTCCTAAACAAAGAAGCCAATATCTATGGATCCTCATCCGCTTGCCAATCTTTTTAAGTGATTTGGATGCACTAGATTATCTTTATAAGGTTTTGCCTGAAATCCGTGAAGTGACTCACGATAGATATTTGAATAAAAAGCATGATTGCAATGATTTTATTATAAATTCTTTTGATGTCAATTGTGCTAATAAGATGCAAAACCCTAAGCTTGGGGATGCTAGTTTTGCTATGTCTACTACTTGTTGCAATGATCCTGATTGGGGTGATTCTTCTTATGATCTTGAAAATTTATTTAAGCCCCATGATGATGAATATGAGATTGTCAATATTTTTTGCAATAATATTGAAAGTGGGTTCGGAAGAGTGTCAACTTTAGATCCCACATATTTGGAGAATGTTCAATCTTATGAAGTTTTTGATAAAAGTGGGTTTGGAAAGGTCATGACTTTAGTTAATGATAATCCCACTATTTTGGAAGAGTATCAACTTTGCATGCATGTGGATCGTGTTGAGAATATACTTTGTGATAGCTATTTTGTTGAATTTGCCTATGATCCTACATGTAATTATTATGAGAGAGGAAAATATGGTTATAGACATTTTCATGTTACTAAATTACCTCTCGTTATGTTGAGATTGCTATTGTTCCTTTCCGCTTCCTTGCATATGCTAGTTTTTGCTTGCTACGATAATTTGTTTGCCTATAATATGCCTATGCATAGGAAGTATGTTAGACTTAAGTGTGTTTGTCACATGTTTTATGATGCTCTCTTTGTGCCTCAATTCTTGTCTTTCTTGTGAGCATCATTGAAATCTCAATGCCTAGCTAAAAAGGCTTTAAAGAAAAGTGCTTGTTGGGAGACAACCCAACATTTTTCCTTGCTGCTTAGTAATAAATAATCCATATAGCCTCTTTTTAGATGTGGTTTTATGTTTTAATTAGTGTTTGTGCCAAGCTAGACCTATTGGATCTTCTTGGATAATAGTTATTTGATCTTGCTGTAATTTCCAGAAACTTTGCGCTCAGTGACCGAATTATTAAAAATCACCAGAACGTGATAAAATACTGATTCCAATTTCTGCTGATCAATAAACAAATTGTCTAGGTCTTCTAATTTTGGTAGATTTTTGGGAGTTCCAGAAGTTCACGTTAGTTACAGATTACTACAGACTGTTCTGTTTTTGACAGATTCTGTTTTGCGTGTGTTGTTTGCTTATTTTGATGAATCTATGGCTAGTAAAATAGTTTATAATCCATAGAGAAGTTGGAATAAAGTAGGTTTAACACCAATATAAATAAAGAATGAGTTCATTACAGTACCTTAAAGTATTATTTTGTTTTCTTTCTCTAACGGGGCTCACGAGATTTCTATTGAGTTTTGTGTTGTGAAGTTTTCAAGTTTTGGGTGAATTCTTTTGATGGATTATGGAACAAGGAGTGGCAAGAGCCTAAGCTTGGGGATGCCCATGGCACCCCCAAGATAATCCAAGGGCACCAAAAAGTCAAAGCTTGGGGATGCCCCAGAAGGCATCCCCTCTTTCGTCTACTTCCATCGGTAATTTACTTGGAGCTATATTTTTGTTCACCACATGACAAGTGTTTTGCTTGGAGCGTCTTGTATTATTTGCGTCTTTGCTTGTTAGTTTACCACAATCATCCTTGCTGTACACATCTTTTGAGAGAAGCCAATTTGATTGGAATTTGCTAGAATACTCTATGTGCTTCACTTATATCTTTTGAGCTTGATAGTTTTGCTCATAGTGCTTCACTTATATCTTTTGAGCGAGATAATTTTTGCTCTAGTACTTCACTTAGATCGTTTAGAGCACGACGGTGGATTTGTTTTAAAGAAACTATTGATCTCTCATGCTTCACTTAGATTATTTTGAGAGTCGTTAATAGCATGGTAATTTGCTTAATATTAATATACTTGGTATTCAAGCTATGTGAAACTTTCTTTTGAGTGCGTTGAATACTAAGATAAGTTTGATGCTTGATAATTTTTTTGAGATATGGAGGTGATAATATCAAAGTCGTGCTAGTTGAGTAGTTGTGAATTTGAGAAATGCTTGTGTTGAAGTTTGCAAATCCCGTAGCATGCACGTATGGTTAAAGTTGTGTAAAAAATTTGAAACATGAAGTGTACCTGGCTTGTGCATCCTTATGAGTGGCGGTCAGGGACGAGCGATGGTCTTTTCCTACCAATCTATCCCCCTAGGAGCATGCGCGTAGTACTTGATTTTTTATGACTTCTAAGTTTTTCCAATAAGTATATGAGTTCCTTTGACTAATGTTGAGTCCATGGATTATACGCACTTTTACCTTTCCGCCTTTGCTAGCCTCTTGATTGCAGTGCATTGCCCTTTCTCACCTTGAGAGTTGGTGCAAACTTCACGGTGCATCCAAACCCCGTGATATGATACGCTCTATCACACATAAACCTCCTTATATCTTCCTCAAAACAGCCACCATACCTACCTATTTGGCATTTCCATAGCCATTCCGAGATATATTGCCATGCAACTTTCCACCGTTTCGTTCATCATCATCATGACATACCTTACTTTTGTCATATTGCCATTGCATGATCATGTAGTTGACATCATTTTGTGGGAAAGCCACCATGCATTATTTTTCATACATGTCACTCTTGATTCATTGCACCATCCCGGTACACCGCTGGAGGCATTCATATAGAGTCATATCTTGTTCTAGTTTTGAGTTGTAATCCTTATGTTGTGATCAATAGAAGTGTGATGATCATCATTATTAGAGCATTGCCCAAAAAAGAGAAAGGCCAAAAAGAAGAAAAAAGGCCCCAAAAAAGAAAATAAATAAAAAGGGCAATGTTACTATCTCTTTTTCCACACTTGTGCTTCAAAGTAGCACCTTGTTCTTCATGTAGTGAGTCTCATATATTGTGCTTCAAAGTAGCACCATGTTTTTCATATAGTGAGTCTCATAAGTTGTCTTTTTATATTAGTGGGAATTTTTCATTATAGAACTTGGCTTGTATATTCCTACGATGGGCTTCCTCAAATGCCCTAGGTCTTCATGAGCAAGCAAGTTGAATGCACACCCACTAGTTTTCTTTTGTTGAGCATTCATAGCTCTAGTGCATCCGTTGCATGGCAATCCCTACTCCTCATGTTGACATCAATTGATGGGCATCTCCATAGCCCGTTGATTATCCTCGTCAATGTGAGACTTTCTCCTTTTTTTGTCTTCTCCACACAGTCCCCATCATCATATTCTATTCCATCCATAGCGCTATATCCATGGCTCACGCTCTTGTATTGCATGAAGGTTGAAAAAGTTTGAGATTATTTAAGTATGAAACAATTGCTTGGCTTGTCATCGGAGGTATAGAAGTTGGGAACATCTTTGTGTGACGAAAATGAAGCATAACCTAACTATATGATTTTGTAGGGATGAACTTTCTTTTGCCATGCTATTTTGAGAAGACATGATTACTTTGATTAGTATGCTTGAAGTATTATTATTTTTATGTCAATATGAACTTTTGTCTTGAATCCTTCGAATCTGAATATTCATACCACAATTAAGAAGATTTACATTGAAATTATGCCAAAGTATCACTCCGCATCAAAACTTCTCTTTTTATCATATACCTACTCGAGGGCGAGCATGAATTAAGCTTGGGGATGCCCGATCGTCTCCAACGTATCTATAATTTTATTGCTCCATGCTACTTTATCTACTGTTTTGGACTATATTGGGCTTTATTTTCCACTTCTATATTATTTTTGGGACTAACCTATTAACCGGAGGCCCAGCCGAAATTCTTTGTTTTTGCCTATTTCAGTGTTTCGAAGAAACAGAATATCAAACGGAATCCAAACGGAATGAAACCTTCGAAAACGTGATTTTCTCAACGAACGTGATCCAGGGGACTTGGACCCTACTCCAAGGAATGAAAGAGGTGGTCACGAGGGTGGGGGGCGCGCCCCCTGCCTCGTGGGCCCCCTGTCGCTCCACCGACGTACTCCTTCCTCCTATATACCTCATTGCCCCAAGCGATCGTAACAGAGCCAAAACCTAATTCCACCGCCACAACTTCCTGTATCCACGAGATCCCATCTTGGGGCCTGTTCGGGGCTCATGGGGGGCATCCACCACGGAGGGTTTCTACATCATCACCATAGCCCCTCCGATGAAGTGTCAGTAGTTTACTTAAGACCTTCGGGTCCATAGCTAGTAGCTAGATGGCTTCTTCTCTCTTTTTGGATCTCAATACAATGTTCTCCCCCTCTCTCGTGGAGATCTATTCGATGTAATCTTATTTTTGCGGTGTGTTTGTTGTGACCGATGAATTATGGGTTTATGATCCAGCTTATCTATGAATAATATTTGAATCTTCTCTGAATTCTTTTATGTATGATTTGTTATCTTTGCAAGTCTCTTCGAATTATCCGTTTGGTTTGGCCAACTATATTGTTAGTTCTTGCAATGGGAGAAGTGCATAGCTTTGGGTTCAATCTTGCGGTGTCCTTACCCAGTGACAGAAAGGGTTGCAAGGCACGTATTGTATTGCTGCCATCGAGGATAACAAGATGGGGTATTTATCATATTGCATGAATTTATTCCTCTACATCATGTCATCTTGCTTAAGGCGTTACTCTGTTTTTAACTTAATACTCTAGATGCATTCTGGATAGCGGTCGATGAGTGAAGTAATAGTAGTAGATGCAGAATCGTTTCGGTCTACTTGTCTTGGACGTGATGCCTATATACATGATCATACCTAGATATACTCATAACTATGCTCAATTTTGTCAATTGCTCAACAGTAATTTGTTCACCCACCGTAGAATATTTATGCTCTTGAGAGAAGCCACTAGTGAAACCTATGGCCCCCGGGTCTATTCTCATCATATCAATCTCCATCACTTTAATACTTGCTTTGTTTTTACTTTGCCTTTTACTTTTCACTTTTCATCTCTATACCAAAAAAACCAAAAATATTATCTATCATCTCTATCAGATCTCACTCTCGTAAGTGACCATGAAGGGATTGACAACCCCTAATCGCGTTGGTTGCGAGTAGCTATCATTTTGTGCAGGTACGAGGGACTTGTGCATGGCCTCCTACTGGATTGGTACCTTGGTTCTCAAAAACTGAGGGAAATACTTACGCTACTTTGCTGCATCATCCTCTCCTCTTCCGGGAAATCCAACGCAATGCTCAAGAGGTAGCACCTTACTAGTACTTCGAGTATATGCAAAACACGTAAATTAGAATACCAATGGCACGCTACACAGTGTCTCTCTTACAGTTCATGAAGCCACCGGCACATGTGGAGGCGTTGTCGCGACCTCCTTGCGTGGATTGATCACAATGACGTGCTGCTGGTTCCAGAAGAATGTACTCGTCCTCCCTGATCCATACTGGCGGTACATGCACGAAGCGAAGATGTGCACGCACGCCAAGCACGCACTCATTCCCTCGCCTTGCGCTGCAGCGGTACCAAGCGGACACAATTTTGTACCAAGATCCACCCCATGTGATAATTTGACGCGTGTAAAGTCATTCACTTCATTGATGGTCAATTAATAAAGGACATGCAAATTGAGTGGACATGAGGGCGGAAGAAAGACATTATTACTCCATCATGGCGCATGCGAGTAGTTAAATCGTGGGTTGCTAAGTAGTACTTCCATTGGTCTTCTTCGTATTTTGTGCCAATTTTGTGATAACATAATATTTACGCATTTGAGCAGTGTAGTACTTGAAATTTATGTTCCGCTAAACTCATCGGGAGCCGTTTCGGGCCTCGAAACCAAAACCATCAATTAATCTTTACCTTGTTCCCATCATACAAAAGCCTGCTCACACCTACTAGTACGTACCAAACATGAACGTGTCCCCACTATGCAGGTATTAGTACTAGTGCTAGTACTTAGGTTATAAAAAGGGGAACTACCTAACCAAAAATTACTCTACCTTTCCTCCTCATAAGTGCTTCTTCTTCGTCCGTCGTTGCCATGGCTAGTGAGCAGAGCTCTAGGTCGAGAACTACTCGTAACAAGGGAGCGGCAACCAAGGCTGCGGAAAAAAGAGAGGGCTCGCCGCCACGCAGAGACCTCGAAAGATCTCTCACGGGCAGGCGATGGCTCCCAGGAGCGCCATAGCCGCGGAGGCCAACATGCCGAGCCGGCGGAGCTGGAGTCGTTATCCCTCGACGGCATGCCCGATCATCTCAATATGCACCTCAATAAGTAGAAGGAGTTCATCCAAGGCTTGATGGAGTTGCTGAAGGAGAGCCTCGACGACATGCCCGCTGAGCTCAATCAGTAGAGGGAGTTGACCGCCGGCTTGGTGATACTGCAGGGGGAGTTGCCTTGGAGAAGAAGGCGACCGGCGAAATCCTGCGACTTCAGGAGGACAAGGCGAAGCTCTGCCACGAGATCGACCTGTTGAAGGAGAAGAACGCCGCTGGAAGAAGCTGCATGAGAATAGTAGTTCCTCGATGAAGATGCTGCAGGCCCTCGTCATGGAACAGAAGGAGGAGTTGGCGAAGCTCCGCATCAAGCACCCGGCTGCTGTCAAGGTACGTGATGCGGCCGTGGAACAGATGATGAAGGCTCGCGTCGAGAAATCCCGCGTCATGGACAAAATGAAGAAGATAGCGGAGGAGACACGCAAGGATATGGAGGTCGTGGAGGCGATGAAGAAGCAGTTACGACTCCGCGGCGAATTAGATCATTTGGGGTGATAATCTTCCTTCTTTTTTTGCTGATGTGTTTCATCTTTTGCTTCGGGTGTTTCGCCGCACGTGTCACGTTCTCTGTGAGGCATAAATAGTGCAATGGTTTTTTTTAGGGAATGAATAGAACAATGCTAACAATGAGATGACTAGCAAATTAGATCATTTTTTATAGCCATATGGCACTGGGCTGCCGTATTTCGGGCTCCTCCGTCATGAGTACTACTCCGATTGGAAAACTTGAGTATACCGCACAGTTCTTTGCTCCTCCTCGATCAGGTCGTCGGCGCATTTATATGAGCAGTCAAATCACAAGGCCCCGCCTTCCAGCAGTAATGAGCCGTCAAATCACAAAGACCCTCGCCTCTCGTGAAACCGACCAAGCTAGACTGCCCCGCCCTCTAGCCTTTTAAAAATGTATACTTTTGTACAGCAAGAGTATCGATGGATTGCGCCATGGAGCAAAACTTGAAATTAAAAAAAAGGTGGTACATATAGAGAGCGCCGGTCGCCAAATTATGCATATAGTACTATTAAAAAGGCTAGTCACAATAATGGTGTCCAGCACAACCCACCCCTCAAATAAAACTAAGCACTCTGGAATTCTTTGACAAAACTAAGCACCCTGAAATTCTTTGACAACTAAACTGCTCGCTATATGATGTTGGCCATATATATTGTACGTATTTAATGTGAAGAAACGAGTGGTAGTACTATACCAACTAAAAGATGAAATGTAAGAAATACTAGTATGTACGTCTTGAAGAGTTAAAGTAACAAGAAGAAACATAACATAGTTACATTTGGGGCTCAGCACAACACACCCCTCAAATTAAATTAAGCACACCTAAAATTAAACTTTGCAACTATCCCGGTAGACACTGCATTAGAATCACCAGGAGCAACGACACTGCCACCTTACTCAGAGTCCTCGTCCACATCCTCGACTTCGTCCTTGTCCCTCTTCCTCTTGGCCGATACTTCTTTGCTTCAACCGCCAACTTGGATGTTGCTCTTCATCCAACCCTTGTAGATATTGAAACAAAGGTAGCCATCCATTGCATTGTAGTGGATGTGGTCTATATCTAGTACATTCCGCTACCATGCATGACGATGAAACGTGTATGGAGGTTTCTCCAGTTTACCGTACGAAGGATGAATCATGGCTCCTGCCAGGTCGGCGTGAAGGCGACGAGAGGACACCAGCCGATTCTTCTGGAGGTCGAAGGTGTTGCCTACAACGAGGCCTATCCGACGCAGGACTTCTTTGTCGTTACCAAAGTCTACAGTAACGAATTTGACTAGGTTGCTCTCGAGGAAGTCCTTAAAATCCTGGCACTCAATGTCGGCATGGCATATGTGGTAGACCAAGCATAAGTCATGCACACAAACCTGGATCACGGCGGGCTTCTTCCTCTCTTCGTCCTTTAGATCCTTCTCTCGTCCCAGGACTGTGTACTCAACATCTAGCCCAGCAACCCACTCATCATCTGGGTCTTCGAACATGCGTCTGAAGCGAGAAAGGCATCCTTTCACTGTCGCGGAAGAACGGGTGTAGATGACGTCGAACTCATCACCGGTGATGGTTCTGACCTTGTACTCACCGCCTATCGGGGAGATTTGGGACGCCATGGATTTGGGAGGAGGGTTAGGATTAGTGGAACTGCCGTAATGTGAATGGGCCGGACGACTAGGAAGCGAACCGCCGTAGTATTAAAGGGCGTGCGGGGATGAGTAGGAGTGAACTGCCAGTCATGCGAACAGCAGGGTAGTGGCTTTCCATTCTCCCATGATCACGGGCTTCGAGAGCCCTTGGATCTGAGATCGAGCAGTTGCATGGTGTGATTCTAGGCCTATGGGTGAATATCCTATCCTGGAGGGTTATTCTGCAAATTTTCAGCAACTTAGCATGCGACCGTTTGATCTCAGATCCAAGGGCTGCCAGCAGCCCATATCATGGTCGCGCCTACCACGACCGTCGCGTCGCTCGCGCGGTCGCGCCCTTGGAGATTTAACACGGTGCGTTAGGCTATCTGATGTTGGCATGTCATACATAGTCATCACTTAGTAACTCATACTACAACAAGGTTGGCTATAAGTGTTTTTTTACTCCTATCTATATATTTCTTCGTACTCCCTCCGTCCCATAATATAAGAACGTTTTTGACACTAGTGTAGTGCCCGTCCGTTGCACGGAAGAGTGAAATGCATTGATCGGGGTGTTGTTTATTTTGACAAAGGATGTGGGGGTCATCTCATGTGTAACAGGTATCGATAGGTTTCTTCGGATATTATTTCATCTCTAGAGCTCAGAAACATCCGGGTGAAATAGATAAAAAGTATCTTTTGCAAACAAAAGCGTTCAACTGTTCAACCTGTATCCAAAACTTGTGAAGAAATAACTCTTATTGTTCTTTGCAGGAAATGGTTCATCATAAGTCTTTCCTTTGATGCTGTAGTAAAAATTCATACATGGAAGATTCTAGACTAAACCATAAATGGATACACTTTTATTCATGCGCGATACTCCAATAGAGCAAGATCATGCATGGAAGTCTCCACATGCTTAGACAGCGGATTACATTGAGCGAAGACTAATGATCAACATTTAACTTAGTAATGCATATGTCCAGTGAACCTCCTTGGAGTCCCCATGCACATTGTTGGGGGTCAAATAATACCATGTGTCTTCCATGTCCACATCGGCGGGAAGGTCCCAGCTCGGCAGAGCCCAAGTCAGCTTGACATAGCCAGTGTCGCCGCCCACGGACCTCCGAGGGGTAGTAATAGTGAGCACGCACTCGTACATCGGCCTCGTGTCAGTGTCAGCGTCACCGGCGTTGCCCCTGACGCACACTACAGAGATGTGGCGGCGGCCTGCGCGAGCCTCACCTGTGGCCACGATCAAGAGGAAGATGCTGTCGTCCTCCTCCGAGACTAGCAGGCGGCACTGATCCTCCAGCGACTCCGGCACGGTGAACGGGTAGCACGTCTCGTACTTGATGTTCTTCGCCAAGGGCCAGTAGTGATCGCCGCACGCCTGCGTCAGGTGATGCACGATGTCCGCCGGCGAGCCCCAAAACGGCACCGGGCACTCATAGCAGTGGACGAAGGGCTCCCTGGAGGCATCGACCAGGCCGTCCATGAAACGGAAGTGGTTGTAGGGGCGTTCGCCGATTGAATATATGAGCAAGTTACTACGAGATTTACTACAAAATAAATCATGACGGCTATAACACAGATTAAACTAATCATGCGGACTAGCATAGTAGATGAACAGATCGAGTCTAGGACACAGAGTAGAAACATGAATTCTACCACGATTTTGAACAGGAAGGATAGAAACACATACGGTGCAATGCGAGCAGCACCATTGGCGTTGAGGTTGTCGCCCATGTCATTGAGGAAGAGGTTGCCGAGGTCGGGGAAGAAGTCGTCGTCGGTGAAGTCGTGGCTGCTAGCAGTCGCGAGGGTGCGCTCCCCAAATGTCAACAGCGCCCGCTGAATGGAGCGCAGGAGGGAGTGGTTGTAGGGGACGTTGCGGCCGCCGAATGGAGCGCAGGAGTAGCCCACGAAGCAGTAGATGGTGCTCCTCCCTAGTCTCTATTCTTATCTCTATCTCTACTACTCTTCTTTGTTTTTATAATATACTAGTTGTAGTTGTCAAATCGAATAGTACTGCACCTCCACTGCACGCCCGGCTGAACACGCCTCCTCGCCTCCATTAAACCCGCATGCAAACCGAGAAACCTACTCCGGCCCGCGGGAGGAAATTTGTCGGTTGCCGCGGGAGGGTTATTCTGCAAATTTTCAGCAACTTAGCATGCGACCGTTTGATCTCAGATCCAAGGGCTGCCAGCACCCCGTATCATGGTCGCACCTACCACGACCGTCGCGTCGCACGCAGCATGTCAGCTTGGAGATTTAACATGGTGCGTTAGGCTATCTAATGTTGGCATGTCATACATAGTCATCACTTAGTCACTCATACTACAACAAGGTTAGCTATAAGGTTGGCTATAAGTGTATATTTTTTTACTCCTCTCTATCTATTTCTTCGTACTCCCTCCGTCCCATAATATAAGAAGTGTAGTGCCAAAAACGTTCTTATATTATGGGACACAGGGAGTACTAGTATTTATTGCATTTGCCAAGGAGTGACCTCTTTCAATGAAATGGTTTTGCTAAGTTTGCTTCATTTAATTAGCTATAGACTCAAAATTGTCTTTTCACCTAGGTACACGCGCTTAGCATCGTTTCTTCCTTGGGTCACCAAACTAGTCTCTCTCTTCTTGATTACCTTGCCACATCAGACTTTATGCCTATGTGGCAAGCTTAAGCACCTGTAGGAGCAAGTAAGTACAATAGTGCGCTTTACATGGCATTTTGCATATGTGGAGGAAAGAGAGGCAAGGAAAAAGTGGAGAAGTGGGCTCTCATGCAAGAGCCAGCCTCTACTACATGGTGGAGCATTGGGAGAGGCACCTGTATGGAGGTGGTCAGGAATCGGGAGACTCACGTCGATCGTAGCGCCGCAGTTAAAATGATAATGTCAAGTCAAATCACGGGGCCCCACCTGTCCAGTGGTAACTCGCTGTCAAATCACACAACCCTACGTTTGCAGCAGCCTACTCCCTCGTCTTCTCGTGTCTCTGTCGAACCGACTAGGCGGAACTGCCCCACCGCCTACCGCGTAGGAAAAGCCCCGCCCTTGACTTTTAAATAGTATATAGTATACTAATTTTGTATCCATGGATTGCGCCCGCGCCATGGAGCAAAGCGTCTAGAAAACAGCGGTACACATGTACGGAGTATACAGCACGCCCGTCACGTTCGCGTCGCACCCCAGACGGTCGGTCGGTCTGGCACACTGCTTTCCGAATGGAACGCGCGTCATATTGCGTTCGCACACACATGTGGGACGGCAATTGAGAACCGACCATAGGCACACTCCCCGGCCCCGCAAGTCGGGTGACTTAATAGAAGAGGGAGACGAGCGATAGTACTAGAGAAGTGTTGTAGTACTACGTTGGTGCCTGGACGATCCCTGCAAGACACGGAAGATCAGTTCGTCCATGCATGTGACCAGACTCCAGCAGACACGCCTGGATTAGTTATCGTCTACATATCGTGCAGGTTGTGTTGTACATGGTTGTATTTGTGGTAAAAAATCTAAAAAAGGTTTCTTGTCATCTCGCAAAATTAGGTGTCATGTGCTTCGGATCACTGCGAGGGTTAAACAGCGACAACTGAGTTGGGCTAGTCATTGGGGGCACATGCACGAACAGTGACTACTCGGCTGCCATCTAGGTCAAGCCGGCTATGTTAATTAGGACATCTATCGACGGACCCCTTCTCTACGAGTTTATCTTTAATTTGAGCTTTGTTCCTCGTCTAGTTTGTCCGTCGGGATTCATGTTGTCTCCTTTGGGCAGTGAGGTTATGATTTCTTGTCATGTGGCATTTTTTCGTGTTATATGTTATAATCCGGCGCTTCGGATCAAAATGACGACAACTGCGCCTCCGGGCCACGTGCATGAAGACTACTCGACAGTCATTGACGAGGTCAAGCCGGCTCCGATAGACAAAAGAAAACTAGTACTACTGCACTATATAGGCAGGAGCCTTCGCGCTTGCTTGCTAGTGTTGCTCTCTTCACACTGTCTCGGCCTCTCCATATCTAAACACGACAGCGGTGGCCACACTCTCTCTCTCTCTCTCTCTGCTCACCATTGGTCACAGATCCAGCCGGATCCTCTCCGCCGGGGAAGGTGAGAAGGTGCAACATTCATGCGGTTGTCCTCGGCGACGACTCTTACCCACTGTTGGGCGCGTCCCGATCAGCCTGCCTTGCCGTTCTCTCCTAAGCACCGCTGGCGAGGGAGGGCCTCCGTCCCCTTCTTCCTCGCTGCCGTAGTGTGGGCAGATCCGGCCTCCCGCCGCCCACCTAGCGACATCCCGGCGACATCAGGTATTGTTGGGGAACGTTGCAGAAAATTAAAATTTTTCCTACGGTTTCACCAAGATCCATCTATGAGTTCATCTAGCAACGAGTATTCAGATTGGATAGCATCTACATACCACTTTGTAGATCGCAACGGAAGCTTCGGAGTGAACGTGGATGAGGTAGTCGTCGTACTTGCCGCGATCCAATTCATCGATGATCTAGTGCCGAACGGACGGCACCTCCGCGTTCAACACACGTGCGGTCAGCGTAACGTCTCCTTCTTCTTGATCCAGCAAGGTGAAGGAGAGGTTGAGGAAGATGGCTCCAGCAGCAAGACGGCGTGGTGATGGTGGAACTTGCAATACTCGGCGAGGCTTCACGTGCACTACGGAGGAGGAGGATGTGTTGGAGAGGGAGAGGAGGCGTCCAGGCAAAGGTGCTTCTGCCCCCTTCCCTCCCCCTTTATATAGGTGCCAAGGAGGGGAGGCGCAGCCTTGCCCCTCCTCCAAGGGAGGGTGCGGCCAAGAGAGGGAGGTGTCCAACCTCCCAAGGCACCTCGGAGGTGCCTTCCCTTCATGGACTCTTCCTCCTTACACCCTAGGCGCATGGGCCCCTTGGTGCTGGTTCCTCTTGGCCCATGTGGGCCTAGGCGCACCACCTAGGGCCCATGTGGCCCCCTGGGGCTGGTGGCCCCACTTGGTGGACCCCCGGGACCCCTCCGGTGGTCCCGGTACAATACCGATATCACCGAAACTTGTCCCGATGGCCGAAACAGCACTTCCTATATATAATTCTTTACCTCCGGACCATTCCGGAACTCCTCGTGACGTCCGGGATCTCATCCGGGACTCCGAACAACATTCGGGTTACTGCACATACATATTCCTACAACCCTAGCGTTCGCAAGACCTTAAGTGTGTAGACCCTACGGGTTCGGGAGACATGCGCATACATGACCGAGACGGCTCTCGGGCAATAACCAACAGCGGGATCTGGATACCCATGTTGGCTCCCACATGCTCCACGATGATCTCATCGGATGAACCACGATGTCAAGGATTCAATTAATCCCGTGATACGATTCCCTTTGTCAATCGGTATTTTACTTGCCCGAGATTCGATCGTCGGTATACCAATACCTCGTTCAATCTCGGTACCGCAAGTCACTTTTCTCGTTACCGTAATGCATGATCCCGTGATCAAACACTTCGATCACATTGAGCTCATTGTGATGATGCATTACCGAGAGGGCCGGTGATACCTCTCCGTCAAGCGGAGTGACAAATCCGATCACGATCCATGTCAACCCAATGAGACACTTTCGGAGATACCGTAGCATACCTTTATAGTCACCCGATTCGTTGTGACGTTTGGCATACCCAAAGCAATCCCTACGGTATCCGGGAGTTACACGATCTCATGGTCTAAGGAAAGGACACTTGACATTGGAAAACTCTAGCAAACGAACTGTGCGATCTTATGCTATGTTAAGATTGGGTCTTGTCCATCACATCATTCTCCTAATGATGTGATCCCGTTATCGATGACATCCAATGTCCATAGTCAGGAAACCATGACTATCTGTCGATCAACGAGCTAGTCAACTAGAGGCTCACTAGGGACATGTTGTTGTCTGCATTATTCACACATGTATTACGATTTCCGGTTAACACAATTATAGCACGAATAAAGACAATTATCATGAATAAGGAAATATAATAATAATGCTTTTATTATTGCCTCTAGGGCATATTTCCAACAGTCTCCCACTTGCACTAGAGTCAATAATCTAGTTACATTGTGATGAATCGAACACCCATAGAGTTACGGTGTTGATCATGTTTTGCCTTAGGGAGAGGTTTAGTCAGCGGATCTGCGACATTCAGATCCGTGTGCACTTTACAAATTTCTATGTCTCCATCTTGAACATTTTCACGAATGGAGTTGAAGCGGCGCTTGATGTGCCTAGTCTTCTTGTGAAACCTGGGCTCCTTTGCAAGTGCAATAGCTCCGGTGTTGTCACAGAAGAGCTTGATTGGCCCCGACGCATTGGGTATGACTCGAGGTCGGTGATGAACTCCTTCACCCAAATTGCTTCATGTGCTGCCTCCGAGGCTGCCATGTACTCCGCTTCACATGTAGATCCCGCCACGACGCTTTGCTTGCAAATCGCACCAGCTTACTGCCCCACCATTCAAAATATACACGTATCCGGTTTGTGACTTAGAGTCATCCAGATGCGTGTCGAAGCTAAGCGTCGGCGTAACCTTTCTGACGAGCTCTTCGTCACCTCCATAAACGAGAAACATTTCCTTAGTCCTTTTCGTGTACTTCAGGATATTCTTGACGCTGTCCGGTGTTCCTTGCCGGGATTACTTTGGTACCTTCCTACCAAACTTACGGCAAGGTTTACATCAGGTCTGGTACACAGCATGGCATACATAATAGAACCTATGGCTGAGGCATAGGGGATGACACTCATCTCTTCTATATCTTCTGCCGTGGTGGGACATTGAGCTGAGCTCAATTTCACACCTTGTAACAGGTAAGAACCCCTTCTTAGATTGATCCATATTGAACTTCTTCAATATCTTATCAAGGTATGTGCTTTGTGAAAGACCTATGAGGCGCCTCGATCTATCTCTATAGATCTTGATGCCTAATATATAAGCAGCTTCTCCAAGGTCCTTCATTGAAAAACTTTTATTCAAATAGGCCTTAATGCTGTCCAAGAGTTCTATATCATTTCCCATCAAAAGTATGTCGTCTACATATAATATGAGAAATGCTCAGAGCTCCCACTCACTTTCTTGTAAACACAGGCTTCTCCATAAGTCATGTAAACCCAAACGCTTTGATCATCTCATCAAAGCGAATGTTCCAACTCCGAGATGCTTGCACCAGCCCATAAATCGGCGTTGGAGCTTGCACACCTTGTCGACATTCTTAGGATCGACAAAACCTTCCGGCTGCATCATATACAATTCTTCCTTAAGGAAACCATTAAGGAATGCCGTTTTGGCGTCCATTTGCCATATCTCATAATCATAGTATCACGGCAATTGCTAACATGATTACGACGGACTTCAACTTCGCTACCGGTGAGAAAGTCTCATCGTAGTCAACCCCTTGAACTTGTCGATAACCCTTAGCGACAAGCCGAGCTTTATAGATGGTCACATTACCATCCGCGTCATCTTCTTCTTAAAGATCCATTTATTTTCTATGGCTCGCCGTTCAACGGGCAAGTCGGTCAAAGTCCATACTTCGTTTTCATACATGGATCCTATCTCGGATTTCATGGCTTCCGACCATTTGTCGGAATCCGGGCCGCCATTGCTTCCTCATAGTTCAAGGTTCACCGTTGTCTAACAACATGATTTCCAAGACAGGGTTGCCGTACCACTGCAGTGCGGAACGTGTCCTTGTGGACCTTCGAATTTCAGTAGGAGCTTGATCAAGTATCTTGATCATAATCATTAATTTCCTCTCTAGTTGGTGCGGGCACCTCGGGAACGATTTCTTGAGTTTCGCCATTTTCCGGTTCAAGAGGTAACACTTCATCAAGTTCTACTTTCCTCCCACTTACTTCTTTCGAGAGAAACTCTTTCTCCGTAGGATCCATTCTTGGCAACAAAGATCTTGCCTTCGGATCTGAGGTAGAAGGTATACCCAATAGTTTCTTTCGGGTATCCTATGAAGACGCATTTTTCCGACTTGGGTTCGAGCTTCTCAGGTTGAAGTTTCTTGACATAAGCATCGCATCCCCAAACTTTTAGAAACGACAGCTTAGGTTTCTTCCCAAACCATAATTCATACGGTGTCGTCTCAACGGATTTCGACGGAGCCCTATTTAAAGTGAATGCGGCAGTCTCTAAAGCATAGCCCCAAAAGATAGCGGTAAATCGGTAAGAGACATCATAGATCGCACCATATCTAATAGAGTGCGATTACGACGTTCGGACACACCATTACCGAGGTGTTCGGTGGCGTGAGTTGTGAAACTATTCCACATTTTCTTAAGTGTGTGCCAAATTCGTGACTCAAGTATTCTCCTCCACGATCGATCGTAGAAACTTGATCTTTCTATCACGTTGATTTTCAACCTCACTCTGAAATTCCTTGAATTTTTCAAAGGTCTCAGACTTGTGTTTCATTAAGTAGACATACCCATATCTACTCAAGTCATCGGTGAGGGTGAGAACATAACGATAGCCACCGCATGACCTCAACACTCATTGGACCGCACACATCGGTATGTATGATTTCCAATAAGTTGGTTGCTCGCTCCATTGTTCCTGAGAATGGAGTCTTGGTCATTTTACCCATGAGGCATGGTTACTTGCGTGTCAAATGATTCATAATCAAGAGACTCTAAAAGTCCATCTGCATGGAGCTTCTTCATGCGTTTGACACCTATGTGACCAAGGCGGCGATTGCCACAAATATGTGGGACTATTGTTATCAATTTTAACTCTTTTGGTATTCACACTATGAATATGTGTATCATCACGTCATTTGAGATTCATTAAGAATAAACCATTAACCATCGGAGCATGACCATAAAACATATCTCTCATATAAATAGAACAACCATTATTCTCGGATTTAAATGAGTAGCCATCTCGAATTAAACGAGATCCAGATACAATGTTCATGCTCAAACTTGGCACTAAATAACAATTATTGAGGTTTAAAACTAATCCCGTAGGTAAATGCAGAGGCGGTGTGCCAACGGCGATCACATCGACCTTGGAACCATTCCCGACACGCATCGTCACCTCGTCCTTCGCCAGCCTCCGTTTATTCCGCAGCTCACTGCTTTGAGTTACAAATATGAGCAACTGCACGGTATCAAATACCCAAGAGCTACTACGAGTACTGGTAAGGTACACATCAATTACATGTATATCACATATACCTTTGGTTTTTTTGCGGCCTTCTTGTCCGCTAAGTATTTGGGGCAGTTCCGCTTCCAAAGGACCACTTCCCTTGCAATAAAAGCACTCCGGTTTGGGCTTGGGTCCATTCTTTGGCTTCTTCCGGAAACTTGCTTATCGGTAGCAGCAACTTCCTTGCCGTCCTTCTTGAAGTTCTTTTTACCCTTGCCCTTCTTGAACTTAGTGGTTTTATTCACCATCAACACTTGATGCTCCTTCTTGATTTCTACCTCTGCTGATTTCAGCATAGCATATACTTCAGGAATGGTCTTTACCATCCCTGCATATTGTAGTTCATCACAAAGCTCTTGTAGCTAGGTGGAAGCGACTCGGAGGATTCTGTCAATGACCGCTTCATCCGGAGATTAACTTCCAGTTGAGTCAAGCGGTTGTGCAACCTGGACATTTTGAGTATGTGTTCACTTGTGAGCCATTTTCCTCCATCTTACAGCCTAAAGAATTTGTCGGAGACTTCATATCTCTCGACCGGGCATGAGCTTGGAAAACCATTTTCAGCTCTTGAACATCTCATATGCTCCATGTCTCTCAAAAGCGCTTTTGGAGTCCGGCTCTAAGTCTGTAAAGCATGCCGCCTTTGAGCGAGGGAGTAATCATCGCATGGCGTGGCCAAGCGTTCATAACGTCTTGTTCTGCGGGGAGAATAGGTGCGTCACCCAGCGGTGCTCTTAGGACATAATCTTTCTTGGCAGCTATGAGGATAATCCTCGGGTTCGGACCCAGTCCGTATATATGTGCTACCATCGTCTTTCAGCTTGGTTTTCTCTAGGAGCAGCGTTGAAATTGAGGACTACGTTGGCCATTTGATCTACAAGACATATTGTAAATATTTAGACTAAGTTCATGATAATAAAGTTCATTTAATCAAATTTAATGAACTCCCACTTAGATAGACATCCCTCTACTAGTCATCTAAGTATTACATGATCCGAGTCAACTAGGCCGTGTCCGATCATCACGTGAGACGGACTAGCCAACATCGGTGAACATCTTCATGTTGATCGTATCTTCTATCGACTCATGCTCGACCTTTCGGTCTTACGTGTTCCGAGGCCATGCGTACATGCTAGGCTCGTCAAGTCAACCTAAGTGTTTTGCGTGTGTAAATCTGTCTTACACCCGTTGTATGCGAACGTAAGGACCTATCACACCCGATCATCACGTGGTGCTTGAACGTGAACCTTAACAGCGGTGCACGATTAGGGGAACACTTCTTGAAATTATTATGAGGATCATCTTATTTACTACCGTCGTTCTAAGTAAACAAGATGCATAAAACATAATAAACATCACATGCAATTATATAAAGTAGTGACATGATATGGCCAATATCATATAGCTCCTTTGATCTTCATCTTGAGGCTCCATGATCATCTTGTCACCGCATGACACCATGATCTCCATCATCATGATCTCCATCATCGTGTCTTCATGAAGTTGTCACGCCAACGACTACTTCTACTTCTATGACTAACGTGTTTAGCAATAAAGTAAAGTAGTTTACATGGCGTTCTTCAATGACACACGCAGGTCATACAAAAAATAAAGACAACTCCTATGGCTCCTGCCGTTGTCATACTCATCGACATGCAAGTCGTGATTCCTATTACAATAGCATGAACATCTCATACATCACATATAGATCATTCATCATTCATCACAACTTGGCCATATCATATCACAAAGCACTTGCGCAAAAAACAAGTTAGACGTCCTCTAATTGTTGTTGCAAGTTTTACGTGGCTGAATTAGGGTTCTAGCAAGAACGTTTTCTTACCTACGTTCAAACCACAACGTGATTTGTCAATCTCTATTTACCCTTCATAAGGACCCTGTTCATCGAATCCGATCCAACTATAGTAGGAGAGATGACACCCGCCAGCCACCTTATGCAACTAGTGCATGTTAGTCGGTGGAACCGGTCTCACGTGGCGTCGTGTAAGGTTGGTCCGGCCGCTTCATCCCACAATACCGCTGAATCAAGATTGACTAGTAACGGCAAGAAGAATTGACAACATCTACGCCCACAACAAATTGTGTTCTACTCGCGCCAAGAAGAACTACGCATAGACCTAGCTCATGATGCCACTGTTGGGGAACGTTGCAGAAAATTAAAATTTTTCCTACGGTTTCACCAAGATCCATCTATGAGTTCATCTAGCAACGAGTATTCAGATTGGATAGCATCTACATACCACTTTGTAGATCGCATAGCGGAAGCTTCGGAGTGAGCGTGGATGAGGTAGTCGTACTTGCCGCGATCCAATTCACCGATGATCTAGTGCGAGCAGACGGCACCTCCGCGTTCAACACACGCGTGCGGTCAGCGTAACGTCTCCTTCTTCTTGATCCAGCAAGGTGAAGGAGAGGTTGAGGAAGATGGCTCCAGCAGCAGCACGACGGCGTGGTGATGGTGGAACTTGCAAAGACTCGGCAGGGCTTCACCGTGCACTACGGAGGAGGAGGATGTGTTGGAGAGGGAGAGGGAGGCGTCCGGGGCAAAGGTGCTTCTGCCCCTTCCCTCCCCTTTATATAGGTGCCAAGGAGGGAGGGCGCAGCCTTGCCCCTCCTCCAAGGGAGGGTGCGGCCAAGAGAGGGGAGGTGTCCAACCTCCCCAAGGCACCTCGGAGGTGCCTTCCCTTCATGGACTCTTCCTCCTTAAACCCTAGGCGCATGGGCCCCTTGGGGCTGGTTCCCCTTGGCCCATGTGGGCCTAGGCGCACCACCTAGGGCCCATGTGCCCCCCACAGGGCTGGTGGCCCCACTTAGTGGACCCAGGACCCCTCCGGTGGTCCCAGACAATACCGATATCACGAAACTTGTCCCGATGGCGAAACAGCACTTCCTATATATAATTCTTTACCTCCGGACCATTCCGGAACTCCTCGTGACGTCCAGGATCTCATCCGGGACTCGAACAACATTCGGGTTACTGCACATACATATTCCTACAACCCTAGCGTTATCAAGACCTTATGTGTAGACCCTACGGGTTCGGAGACATGCAGACATGACCGAGGCGGCTCTCGGGCAATAACCAATAAGCGGGATCTGGATACCCATGTTGGCTCCCACATGCTCCACGATGATCTCATCGGATGAACCACGATGTCAAGGATTCAATTAATCCCGTATACGATTCCCTTTGTCAATCGGTATTTTACTTGCCCGAGATTCGATCGTCGGTATACCAATACCTCGTTCAATCTCGGTGCAAACAAGTCACTTTTCTCGTTACCGTAATGCATGATCCCGTGATCAAACACTTCGATCACATTGAGCTCATTGTGATGATGCATTACCGAGAGGGCCGGTGATACCTCTCCGTCAAGCGGAGTGACAAATCGATCCACGATCCATGTCAACCCAATGCACACTTTCGGAGATACCTTAGCATACCTTTATAGTCACCCGATTACGTTGTGACGTTTGGCATACCAAAGCACTCCCTACGGTATCCGGAGTTACACGATCTCATGGTCTAAGGAAAGGACACTTGACATTGGAAAACTCTAGCAAACGAACTGTGCGATCTTATGCTATGTTAAGATTGGGTCTTGTCCATCACATCATTCTCCTAATGATGTGATCCCGTTATCGATGACATCCAATGTCCATAGTCAGGAAACCATGACTATCTGTCGATCAACGAGCTAGTCAACTAGAGGCTCACTAGGGACATGTTGTTGTCTGTTATTCACACATGTATTACGATTTCCGGTTAACACAATTATAGCACGAATAAAGACAATTATCATGAATAAGGAAATATAATAATAATGCTTTTATTATTGCCTCTAGGGCATATTTCCAACAGGTATAACTTCCTTTGAAACTGGTCTTGCTCTGCTTCCCGAGCTCCTGACGTCGCTGCATTTGTATCTTTTACTATTTCTCAGGCCCCCTCGTAGATAGGATCGATCGGCTGTTCGAAAACCACCTAATTTTTTTACGTTTAAGAGGTAAACTAGTTCATGCACTCGAATCTAGTACTACTTGGTTCAAACAAGGAAGAAAGGGGTGGGGGTGGGGAGGATTTGTTACTGAATCTAGGACTTGGTCGAAAGAGGAAATAATGGGGGCGAATAGTAGCGTAGACCTGGCTATCCAACTGGTCTCTAGGTCTAATAGGAAATAAAGGAAAGCGCAGTACAAACTCAATATAAACCCGATCTATTGGTTGAAAAAGGAAAGAAAGTGGGGACTGGGGACAAGTCAGCGAGTAAGTACAACACTAGATTTGCTAGCCTCACACGGTATAAGGTGGCTATACCGAACAAAATGGGACCAACCCGGATATCACATTACGATGTTTGTTGCCCGAGCCACTCTTATGTAATGCCACCGTAAAATGTAGCGATCGCCTTTGTTAAGAGTAAGGACACGTTAAACCAATGTTGTTTTCAATGTAATGCCTCCAGTAATATGAATCAATGGCACTTCTTTACATGTCCTGCTAAAATTTCCCGTTAAGATAAGTTGGTTCTTTTCGTTAGAAATGCAACTGTCCTGGTCCGCCTACTCTCCCGTGCCCAAAGTAATGTCGTATTTAACGGTTGTCATAGTTAATCCTAATGCCCACACTAATATCTAGCAATGCCAAAGCTTTAGAAATTGCTATTGTCCTTGTAGGATTGCCATTCAGATAAGGAACATGCTTCTTTTCATTTGATGCATGTTTCATCACTTGTTAGTCACCCTCCTTTCCACCTTTTTTGTGCAAACAGAGATATACATTTCATGCTCGATCTTAGTTGAACTACACAAATGATATCCAAATTATAGTTGAGCATTCCAGGAGCTTCACAACCAACCTTGATGTTGCTCAATTTTATTGCAACTAATGAAGACAAAGCTCGGTGGGTTACATTTTCTGATGGAAATGGAAACGGGGCTGGAGCCCTTTTCTTAAAAAAAATTGAAGAAGAAGCTGCTAGCTCATGGGACATTGCTTCATTTTAGGTGAACTGCACCAAAAGGTCCCATGAATTGAATCATCCATGTTGGTGACTGAAAGAGCCAGCTTTAGCATCCTAGTCTAAGCACCCCCAGCCTCCATCCTTGCGGCCTTGCAGTACACCTCGTTTGCCACCTGCTCGACCCTAGTGTCACTGATAAAATGAAGTAATAATACAGTTAAAATAAAGCGAGTGTCATCTCTATCATTTCATTTCCAATGTAGATAAAGAAAGTGCTTCTCTTTGTTAAAGTATGTTTCATCAACTAGTCCCATTGTTAATGTTTAAGCGTTTCTGCAAACTGGGGTGCTTAATTTTAGTTGATATGTACAAAAATAGAGATTTGAATGTCTCAAGGTGCCTCCTTGTACTTCCGTTGTACACTGATGTTCTTCATTGGCAGAAGGTGTATCTGGGAGACTTGGGACGATGTCCAGTATGAGGCGTACCGTATGAGGCCTCGCAGGGCCCATCTCGCCCTCGCAGCATGGCATACTATGATACTATCGCAATATTTTCTTCTATTTATTTTGTGTGTTTCATCAACTAGTGCCACTATAATGTAATCACGCTTTTTCATTATCTGTGCAAACAGGGTTATTCAGCTGTATTTTGGTGGAACTACACAAATGTACGTATGGAAATGGCATATATGCAGAGTGCGAGGTGTGCCAAGTAAAAATTACCGACACCAACCATGCTGCATGCACGCATTGGCATCCACCACCACAAGTGGGATGTGTGGCGCTCTCTGTGGACGGATCTTTCTAGGCAGCAAATCCTCTAACCAAATAGTAGTAGCTTGTATTGGCAGTTTCCTAGGGAGTACTCTTTTCTGAAATAAGCACCAATCTATTTTTCTTTATTTGTACACTGTGTCACAACTTTGACCCAAGGGTCCATAGCTATTTTAGAGTGATTGGCGTAGTACTCGGAGACTGATTGTAAGCATGATTTTCATTAGCTATCACACTGATTGTAAGCATGAGCAGGTGGAAGATTAGGTTAGTGCAAAGCTAACCTTAAACCCTTCTGCCGCTGTTGAAACGAGGCGAGAATCGAGGGAACCGTGGAGAACGGCGGGGAAGCGACATCGCGCCATCCGGCCTCCTCTTGCGGTAGGAGAACGAATACTCCTGTGGCTCCGGCTGGCTCTGCACCCTCATGAACGGCACACCATACTCAATCGATTTGTTATCCTCTGGGTGCTCGAACTTCGACCTGTACGCCCACCACCTCCGCCTGACTGTCGCCTCGGGCGAATCTGTCTGCCCCATCGCCCAGAGGAGATACTCGATGAACTCGGAGGACTGCGGCATGACTGCCGTTGAGGAGTACATGTACATCGCCGCTGTCTCGCTCTTTCACATACATTGCCACATGGCCCGCACCGTCCTCGAAATCTCCCACTCATTGTCAAACCAACTAAGGATCTCCTTCAACCTGGCTAACTTTGCCTGGTCGCTGCCGGCGATCTGCCTGGTTTGCTGCTGCATCCTCTCCATGGATGTCCTTCTAAGTGGTCCAATGCTAGCTTTGGAAGATGGGAGGAGAGACGGTGGTCTGGCAATAGAGAAGAGGGAGAGGCGAGACGGTGGTTTTGGAATGGAGATGATGGAGAGGAGAGGAGGTGGTTTTGTAATGGAGAAGATCAGAAGAGGGAGAGGCGAGACGGTGGTTTTGGAATGGAGATGATGGAGGGGAGAGGAGGTGGTTTTGCAATGGAGAAGATCAGAAGAGGGAGAGGCAAGGCGGTGGTTTTGGAATGGAGATGATGGAGAGGAGAGGAGGTGGTTTTGCAATGGAGAAGAGGGAGAGGAGCGTGCGGCAACGATTTAGGATTGGGCGAGAGGGCCGGCGCACTGTGACTGGATCAAAACCAAAATCAATTTACCCTTCAATTAAGAAAGCAACCCCACTTTAACTAGTCTCCCTTTTGTCATAATTGACCATGATTTTCGCACATAAAATATATGTTATACGTTGCAAAAATAATATAATTTGAAAGTACATTCAGATACGAACCAACCGATACAATTTTTGGTGACATGCATTCACATTTTGCTTGTCAAATACAAGATGCGGGTCAAACTTTGACCCAAAATACGCAAAACAACAAAAAAATACTTCCAAGACCAGCGCTGCTCTTCCGCTCTTCTCCTCTTAAACCACCGCCGCTCCTCTCCTGTTCCAATCTAAATCCAGTGCCGCTCCTCTCCTTGTCCATTTCAAAACCACCGCCCCTCCTCTCCTGTTCCAGTCCAAAACCAGCGTCGCTCCTCTCCCATTCTAATCCAAAACCAGCGCTGCTCCTCTCCTCTTCCATTCAAAAACCACCGCCGGCGAGTGAAGGTGCTGTGGAGAAGTAGATCGATGGAGGAGTACAATCGATACATGAGGATCGCAGACGGCGACCCTATGAAGCTAGCTAAGATGTTGGAGATACAGTCTTGGTTTGACAACAAGGACCAACTAGCGGCGACGGCGACATCCATGGCCAAATATCTGCAACAGAGCAAAAAGGCGGCGATACTCCCGGAGGAGTCGCGCCGAGTACATAGAGCTACTCCTCCGGGCCATGGAGCAAACAGATTCACCGAATCCGATCATGAGGGCGTTGGTGGGAGTATCGATCCCGGATGGAGCATCCACCGTAGATTGAAGGATCGAGCATCTACAGGTGCCGTTTGTGAGGTGTCCTGCCAGAGCGAGCGGTGGAGTCTTCGTCGACCGAACCCAACTTCAAGAGGAGAAAAGCAGTTGGCCAGCGACGCTTCCCGCCATCGTCTCCCTCGCCGTTCACATCATCTCACGGGCGGCTGTGCGCGCCGAGGAATAGGAGGGCTGCCCCCCAGCCCAATAGTCGGGCAGGTTGTGAATTGTCGGAGGAGCTTAGGGTTGTCGGATTTGCAGGTTGTGAATTGTGTTTTGTGTTGTGTATTTTGAGAGTACTTTCAAATCTGAATATCTATTGAATTTCAGATTTGCAGTATTGAGCATATGAAGTATTTTATGAATTCTAGAGATCTATTTTTAGCACTTAAAAAATGTAGTTTCATAGGAGTATAGAAGTGCAGACAATGTGATTCTCTGAGAAGAAACTGCAAGTTTCAGTTTCAGATAAGAAACTGCAAGTTCAGTTTCAGATAAGAAACTGCAAGTTCAGTTTCAGATAAGAAACTGCAACTTTCAGAGGCCGAGCATTTATATTAACACGACCTTCTCAAACAAGGTTAACATCATGTTGGAAGTTTTCTTCATGGTCGAAAATGGAACTACCAGCCAGTTAACATCATGCTGATCAACATTCATGCATAGCACATCTTTATATGATGCACAGTCAAAATGCCCACACAATGTCGAGTGTGCGAAACACAGAGAAAACGAGGGACGAAGTTTTGGCAAGTGTTGGACGTGGGGTGTGTTTGGTTCACATCCTGGCTTGCCTGCCTGGCAAAAAGTGACGCCTGAACATAGCCTGAAATTTGAAAGATTTGTGCCTGCCCAGGCATCGAGTGTTTGGATGGAAACCTGGCCTGGAGAAGGCTTATATTAAAAAAGTATCAAGCTGACATCTGGCCCACCTGAAAAAAGCAGCTAACTGTAGCAGAATTAGTGCCAGGCGATGCCCAGGCGACCAGATTCGAACGCCTGGCCCAGGCTAAGCTACGTGCCTGGTTTATGCATCAGGCTAGCCAAGATAACGGGTTCACCAGGCCAGGCTACCTAGGAATACTCTGGACGGCAAACAAACACACCGCAGGCAGCTTTCAGGCAAGGTTCAGGCCAGGTGCGTCGGAGCGATGACACGAACCAAACTGGCCCGTGGTTTTGGGCTGCCCCGTGTAGGCTTTCATTTTTAACATGCGCAGCCCACGACCTCGGATGGGAGGTCCATAGGCCTGTTTGTATTTTCTTAGGGCCGTCATGTATCGACCGGCCTATGGACCTCCCATCCGAGGTTTTATTTTTGGCAGCCCAATTTATGTATTTTTTTGAAGAAAACGCAGAGGTCTGTTCTATTTTCTATATAAGAATAGGAACGCCAGTCCAACTTGTGTTTCCCTTCTAACTATATTATATATATTTAAATTATTTTATATATTATTATATATTATGTTTATTGTCATCATATATTTAACAGATACTTACATATGTAAGAAAACAATATTCCACATCTTATTAACTTATAAAAATAATTTCTTAACAAATAAAATCCTGGATTGTTTTGGCACGAAAATCCTAGTGATTGTGTACAAAAAGCCTGGTAAGATTTAAGGACGAATGTAATAATATCACTTATTATTTAAATATATTTATAACAAAATGCTCAGCCCCTTTTTATTTTTTGATAACATTGTTGGCCCAACCCAACATTATAATTAGAATCAGCCCAGCAAAATCGTGTATTTCGAGAAAGTGCAAATGGCATGTAATTTTTTAGGAAATAAAATAAATGGGTCGCATGGACGCTACATTATTTGTTCACCCAGCCCAGCTAATGGCTGTAATTCAAAAAAGATCAAATTGACTGTAAATTTTATCGTGCAAAAAAAAAGACTGTAAATTCTGAAAAAATGGGTTGAATACGTGCCACAATTTTGGAGGCTGAAATGTGGGCCAATAGGTCGAAGCCAACGCAAGTCGTTGTCAATTTAGTCAACAAATGATTCTGACATGTTAGCCGTTGGATTTACATCCAACGACCGGCATCCATCTTCAATCTCTCGTCTTCTTCCTCCAGCGCCGTTGGGACACCTCCCGCCTCCTGCTGCTAGCAGCTCTGCTTAGCACGCTTCGCTATGAAGCGCTACTCCACCGTTGGCCAGGCCATCCCTCCACCCCTCCACACCTCATGTTCTTCTCCACCGACTGCCGAACCACACCGCACTAGAACCAGTTAACCCTCGTACACCTCTCAGTCTGCGACCCTACTCCCGCGTCTTCCCATCTCCGGCTCGTTGCTGTCCGGGGCCTCGCCGTCGTCCACCACCTTGGATGCGCTCGGCGCGGCGTGGTCAACGTGGTCAACGAACGACACCATCAGAAGTAGGCTGTGCGTGGAGAGGCTGACAGCTGGGTCCACGGCCGCACACAAGGAAATGCCTCCTTATTACGCGCAAAATAATGATTCCTCCACCTGACATCTGGGACCCACCGGAAGGACCTCTGTATTTCGCGAAAAACGTGTCCCCAGCTGACATGTCGGACCCACCAGCTATCTTCGCACGCAAGGAAGTGCCTCCTTATTACGCACAAAAAAATGAATACTCCCCCTGCCAGCTGGAACCCATCATAGTGGGAGGCTGACTTGTGGGCCTACCAAGTTGACGGGGACGGAGGGCTTTGTCAACTTAGTCAATATGAACGATTCTAGCTCATGTTACCGTACGATGTTCATCCAACGGCCGTAGTGCTTCTTCAACCTCTGGTCTTCTTGCTCCAGCCGCCCAAACCAGCGCCGGTCGTGCCGCTGCTCTCGCCTCCCGTGGCCGGGCCGGTGATGCCGCAGGCGCCACCGCCCCTACTACTCCCACCGCTGGCCAGGCCATCCCTCTACTCACCCACACCCCTGTTATTCTCGGCGGCAGCAGCCACACACCGCAAAGAACCAGTGAACCCTCGTACTCCTCTTCGCGTGGGCATCCACTGCTGCGTCTTCCCCGGCTCCGAGTCGTCCCCTTCCTAGGCCTCGCCGTCTTCCACCACCGTGGTGCTCTCGGCGCGGCGTGGTCAACATGGTCAAGGAACGACTTCCATCGGACGTGGACTGTACGTGGAGAGGCTAACAGCTGGGTCCACGGCCGCAGCAAGGAAGTGCCTCCTTATTACGCCCAAAATAATGATCCCTCCACGGCATGGGACCCACCGGACGGGCCACCGTATTTCGCAAAAAAATGTTTCCCCCTGACTGTTGGGACCCACCAGCTACATCTTCGCACGCAAGGAAGTGCGTCCGGGCAAACAAAACGATTCGCCCCTGAGGGAGTCCTAGATTAGGGGGTGTCCGGATGGCCGGACTATGACCTTTGGCCGGACTCCTGGACTATGAAGATACAAGATTGAAGACTTCATCCCATGTCCGGATGGGACTTTCCTTGGCGTGGAAGGCAAGCTTGGCGATACGGATATGTAGATCTCCTTCCATTGTAATTGACTCTGTGTAACCCTAACCCTCTCCGGTGTCTATATAAACCGGAGGGTTTTAGTCCGTAGGACGAACAACAATCATACCATAGGCTAGCTTCTAGGGTTTAGCCTCTCGATCTCGTGGTAGATCTACTCTTGTACTACCCATATCATCAATATTAATCAAGCAGAGTAGGGTTTTACCTCCATCGAGAGGGCCCGAACCTCGGTAAAAACATCGTGTCCCTTATCTCCTGTTACCATCCGCCTAGACGCATACGATTCGGGACCCCCTACCCGAGATCCGCCGGTTTTGACACCGACATTGGTGCTTTCATTGAGAGTTCCTCTGTGTCGTCACCTTTAGGACCGATGGCTCCTTCGGTCATCAACAACGACGCGGTCCAAGGTGAGACTTTTCTCCCCGGACAGATCTTCATATTCGGCGGCTTTGCTCTGCGGGCCAATTCGCTTGGCCATCTGGAGCAGATTGAAAGCTACGCCCGCCATCGTGTCGATTTGGAAGTTTGAACTACACGGCCGACGTCCGCGGAGACTTGATCTTCGACGGGTTCGAGCCACGGCCAGCGCCGCCTTTATTACGATGGGCATGATCTAGCTCGCCGCGAGCGGTGTCCTAGAGGCCGCACCAGTGTCCGCTCCGACCCTTAGCTCGGAGCCGACTGCGCCTATCAAGGACGGGTGGCTGGACACCGCCTCGGGAGCTGCAATCTCTACGGTGATCGAGCCGAACACCATACCTGTCCTTTGCGAAGATCGTGACTCCAAGGTGCCGGACTCCTCTCCGGACTCCGAACCTTCCGTGCCCCTGCCAATCGAATCCGATTGGGCGCCGATAATGGGGTTCACCGCCGCGGACATCTTTCAGCACTCGCCCTTTGGCGACATTCTGAATTCACTAAAGCCTCTCTCTTTATCAGGAGAGCCCTGGCCGGACTATGGTCGGCAAGGTTGGGACGCGGACAACAAAGAAATTCAAAGCCCACCCACCGCCCACTTCGTAGCCACTGTCGATGATTTAACCGACATGCTCGACTTCGACTCCGAAGACATCGACGGTATGGACGACGATGCAGGAGACGAACAAGAACCAGCGCCTACAGGGCACTGGAAGGCCACCTCGTCATATGACATATACATGGTGGACACCCCAAAAGAAGGGAACGGTGACGGAACAACGGAGGATGACCCCTCCAAGAAACAGCCTAAGCGCCGGCGTCGTGGCCGCTCTAAATCCCGCCACAAAAAGCGGCGATTCCGCACCGGAGACAATAACACCCCGGACAAAGGTTGAAGACAACCCCTCCCAGGATTCAAAGACAGAGGATGGAGAAGCCAGCCCTCATGAGAGAGCGGCATGCAGAGGTAGAGGACGATAATTACATGCCTCCCTCCGAAGACGAGGCAAGCCTCGACAACGACGAATTTGTCGTGCCTGAGGATCCCGTCAAACAAGAGCGTTTCCAACGCAGGCTCATGGCCACGGCGAGCAGCCTCAAGAAAAAACAGCAACAGCTTAGAGCAGACCAAGACTTGCTAGCCGACAGATGGACTGATGTCCTTGCGGCCGAAGAGTACGAACTCGAACGCCTCCAAGAGCTACCTAAAGCGCAGGCTGCTACCTCGATTAGAGGAGGAAGCACCTAGACCTACATCACCAGCGCATGATACGCCGACCGGCCACCTCGTGGTCATGCGACAGAGGCCTCTCGGCCCTCCACTCAAGCAGCACCCCGGCGCCGCTCAAAGAATACCAAGGCACGGGGAAATGCGCCAGACCTGCGAGATATATTTGAGGACAGGGCAAGGCAAACAAGATCGATCTATGGATCGCGTGGGCGCCCCACGACACGTGACGATAACCGTCATGCCGGATATGGTAAATCCGGCCGGGCCGAACACAGCAGACAAAGCTCATTTGAGCTACGTCGTGATATAGCCCAATACAGAGGCGCCGCACACCCACTATGCTTCACAGATGAAGTAATGGATCATCAAATCCCGAGGGTTTCAAACCCGTAAACATCGAATCATACGATGGCACAACAGACCCTACGGTATGGATCGAGGACTGTCTCCTTCATATCCACATGGCCCGCGGGGATGATCTACACGCCATCAAATACCTCCCACTCAAGCTTAAAGGACCAGCTCGGCATTGGCTTAACAGCTTGCGGCCAGAATCAATTGGTTGTTGGGAGGACACGGAAGCCGCATTCCTCGACAACTTCCGTGGCACCTATGTGCGACCACCGACGCCGATGACCTAAGCCACATAATCCAGCAGCCGGAGGAATCGGCCGTGCAATTACGACACGGTTCCTAACGAAGAAAAATCAAATAGTCGACCGTCTGCACGCAGAGGCCCTTGCATCCTTCAAGCATAACATCCGCGGACGAGTGGCTTGCCCGGCACCTAGGACAGGAAAAGCCGAAATCCATGGCAGCCCTCACGACACTCATGACCCGCTTTTGCGCTGGAGAAGACAACTGGCTAGCTCGTAGTAATAACATGACCAAGATCCCTGGTAATTCAGATACCAAGGACAGCATGGGCAGGTCGCGTCGCAACAAGCAAAAGCGCCGCATTAACGGCGACAATGCTGAGGATACGGCAGTTAATGCCAGATTCAGAGGCTCTAAACCCGGTCAGCGGAAAAAGCCATTCAAAAGAAATACTCTGGGCCCGTCCAATTTGGACCGAATACTCGATCGCTCGTGCCAGATACACGGCACCCCCGAAAAACCGGCCAACCACACCAACAGGGATCGTTGGGTGTTCAAGCAGGCAGGCAAGTTAAACGCCGAAAACAATGACAACGGGCTGCATAGCGATGACGAGGAGGAGCCCGGCCACGAACAATAGGGGATGTAAGGGTTTCCCCACAAGTGCGGACGGTGAACATGATATACGCAACCCACATACCCAAAAGGGAGCGGAAGCGTGCACTCGAGGCGTATATGCGTTGGAGCCAGGCCCCAAAGTTCAACCCATGGTCCTCCTGCCCGATCACTTTTGATCGAAGGACCACCCACTAGCATCCGCCATGGCGGATTCGCGCATTGGTTTTAGACCCAATCATTGATGGATTTCACCTCACTAGAGTCCTTATGGACGGCGGCAAGAGCTCGAACCTGCTTTATCAGATACAGTCATAAAAATGGGCATAGATCCCTCAAGGATTAAAACCCACAAAGACAACCTTTAGAGGCGTCATACCAGGTGTAGAGGCCAACTATACAGAGCTCGATTACACTTGAGGTGGTCTTCGGATCCCGGATAATTTCCGGCGAGGAGTTAATCTTCGACATAGTCCCGTTCGCGATGGCTATCACGCATCGCTTTCGGACGAACCGCATTTGCAAAGTTCAATGCGGTGCGGCACTACGCATACCTCAAGCTCAAGATGCCGGGCCCTCGAGGAGTCATTACGATCAATGGAAACACCGAACGCTCTCTCCGGACGGAGGAGCATACGGCGGCCCTCGCGGCAAAAGTACAAAGCAACCTGTCAAGGCAATTCTCCGGTCCGGCCATTAAACGTCCGGACACCGTCAAGCGCGCCCGGAGTAACCTACAACAAGACCGGCTGGCATGTTCCGAGCATGCGTAGCAATGCGGCCCTAACCCCGGCCCTCACAAAATTGCGAAACCAGTACTGCGCATACATAACTACGCTCTGGAAATACCATGGGCATAGGGGGAGGGACACGACCACGACACGCCCAAAATACGGCTCAACCGTACAAGGGGCTCCCGATTTTGTCATTCTTTTTTTTCTTTCTTACTTTCAGGACTCCACTTTCCGAAAGGCCTGTCCGGTAGCATAATCGCCGAACACACGATGCAACAGCCAGGGAGGCAAAAAGCTACGTCGAGTGTCCAGGTGGTCTCTATAACGAGCAGTATACTTGTTTCACATATAATCCCGCAGCTCGCCCCTGGAGGGGGGACATGTTAAATAGTCCCATCTCTTGCTTATCGCACTATTTGTATCGCTCGCTTTTACATAGACTTTTCGAATAAACAATGCATAGATTTTGTTTATTATTGCATTATCTTTATATATATATATATATATATATATATATATATATGTGTATATATGTTCAGTTATGACATTATGCCACCGTACACTTTGGTACGGCCAATACACCGGGCTTACGCACCCTGCAATATGGTGTGAGAAGTCCGAACACTCTCACGAGTGCGGCACCCTGAACTTATAGCATTATATGCATCGGCTCCGAATCATGTCTTGGGTCAATAGTTGGGTTTGCCCGGCTCCCATGTTTTGCTACCTTACGTTCCGTTATATCGGCTAAGGTAGACCGGAGAACCACTGCGATTGTGCCCCGGTTGAGCCGGGCTGAGCACCTCAGTGGAGAAAGCTAAAACCGACCGTCATGATAGGGCGAGAGCTGGTCGCTGTTCGAGAGGTTTTCGAGTCCCTAAAGACTTATGCCGCTTAGAGCGAGGAGTCGGCTTTGTCCGTCCTAGGCGTGGATAGCGCCCCGAACTTGGTCTTCCGAATACTAGGGGCTTCACCAAATTTAAAATTATAGAATTCTATGGCTAAGTGAGAGTGTTCAAGCATTATAGTCTGATTGCCTTGTTCATTGTGTTGAGCGCCTCCTCGAAGGACCCAATAATGGGAAAAAAAGCGCTCAAGTTTATCCCGAACACCCCAAAGACTCATGACATGGGGGTAGAAGTCGACGACTCGCCATCTCTCAATTTTGATAAACGGCCGCACAGAAGGTAATATTTTAAATTCAAAAGTGTTGCTTAGCGCATATGAAACAAGTTTTCAGCGTATAGGATTACAAATGCGAGTTCACTCAAAAATTACATCTTTGGAGCACTCATCCGCTATACGGCGGGCACCCTTCAGGACGCCCTCATAATACATCTCGGGCTTGCGATGCTCCTTACCCGGCGGTGGTCCGTCCGTCACAAGCTTCTCAGCGCCCATCTTGCCCCAGTGCACTTTAGCATGCGCAAGGGCCCTACGGGCACCTTCGATGCATACGGAGCGCTTGATGACTTCAAACCTTGGACAGGCATCCACCAGCTGCCTTACCAGCCCAAAGTAGCTTCCAGGCATGGCTTCCCCAGGCCACAGCCGGACTGCAAGACCCTTCATGGCCTGTTCGGCCACCTTATGGAGCTCGATCAGCTGCTTTAGCTGGTCGCTCAAGGGCACCGGGTGTCCGGCCTCAGCATATTGAGACCAGAACACCTTCTCCGTCGAGCTTCCCTCCTCGGCTTGGTAGAATGCGGCTGCATCGGACACACTCCGGGGAAGATCTGCAAATGCTCCTGGAGAGCTCCGGACTCGGGTAAGTAACAAGTAATTCACTTTCGCGTGCTTGCTTTGCATAAAAAATGCCTTACCGCTGCTATCTTCTTCATCGCCTCAATTTCCTGGAGGGCTTTTTGGGCTTCAGCCTTGGCAGATTTGGCGCTCTCAAGCGCCGAGGCGAGCTCGGACTCTCGAGTCTTCGAGTCACGCTCCAAACTCTCGTGTTTTTTCACGAGAGCCTGGAGCTCTTGCTGCACCGCCGCCACCCGCGCCTCCTGCTTCTCTCGCTCGGTGCGCTCCACGGCCGCATTGTTTTTGGCCTTGGACAGCGCTTCCTTCAGAGTCGCCACCTCGTTCGTGGCCCCTGCATACCCACGTTGAGCCTGTCATTTTTTTTGCAACCACATCTTTTTTTATATACTTACATAAGGTATTACTTACCTTCCTTGTCCTCGAGCTGCTTCTTGGCAAGGCTGAGCTCGTCCTCGGACCGCTCGAGGCTCTGCTTCAATACATTGACCTCCATGCGGTCAAGGCGGCAGAGGTCAACAAAGACACTGCATTCCCATATTGACACACTTATGTTAGACTCCTGCGTATATCTTTTGATCCTCGGTTGGCTTTTCTTTCCGAACACCAAACCGAGCATCGTGGGCTACATCTGTCATGCGGTAATATTTTTACATATCTTAAATACGCACCTCAAAGCCTGTTAGGAGGCTGGCACGAGCTTCACCAGCCCGCTCTTGGCGGATCGAACCTTTGGATCACCGCACTCATAATAGTGCGGTGCTCCTCGTCGATGGAGGCGCCGTTAAGCACCTCCGGCCAGATTATCCGTGCCTCCGGTTGGGACGGAGGTCACCAGCATCGTAGGCTTGCCCTTCTTAGTAGGGGCACTTTGCGGATGCGGAACCGTTGAAGGTTCCGTGCGGTGTCGGCCTAGGGCGGACTTAGAGCCCTTAGGGTTTTATCCCTTTTCGCTCGGAGTCCGGAGTTCGCCTTGCGGCGCCTCCAGACCACCTCCTCTGGCTTGGCCTTTTGGGACGCCACCTCGGCGTCATTCATGGCGCGAGGAGAGGAGGCGGTCAGAAGTGAAGTGCTGTTCACATCCGACGAACCCATGGAACCGCTCGACGAAGCGTCGAGCCCGGCCTTGGGCGGACTGCATGATTATATCCGACGTCAGAAGGTACTGTGCAACAAAGGAACGCCATGAGTTATTCTAGTATCCAGAGACTTACGATTTCGCCAGGGGCTTGGCCCTGGGTGGCCACTCTTCTTCGCCGTCGTCGGCGTTGGTGGAGTAGTCCGGAGGAAGGGTCCTTCCCTTCTTGGACCCTCTGGCCTCCCCAGTTGGGGCGGCCTTCCTTTTCTTCTCTCCCCCCGCTGGGGGAGAGGCCTCTCTTTCCTCCTCCTCGTCTCCACGGGAGGAGTCCGCCTCAGAGTCATCGGACGATGAGTCCGACACCACCTGGCGTCGGGAACTCCTTTGAGTTCCCGTGGCCTTCTTCTCCGGCACCACGTAAGGTGCCGGAACCAGTATCCCCGTCAAGCGGGCATCCGCAGGTCTTCGGCAAGGGAGCGGACGGTCAATCTGCGGGACGCCCTCTCGCCAATCCTGTCAAAGGTAAGGGAGTTTAGATCCCGCATAGAGTCAAACTATGAAAACAAGTGTCCCGTAAAGGGAAAAATAACTTACTGTTGGCTTGATGTCTTTGCGCTGAATCCGCGATCCTCGGTAGCGGTCACGGGAGCCTCGGTGCCTTGAACAAGACCTTCCGGGCATCTTCGTGCGTAGTGTCAAGAGCCTGTTCAGGGTTTGGTGTTGTGCGGATCAAACTCCCACAAGCTGAAAGCTCGTTGTTGGCACGGAGGATCCGGCGGATGAGCATAACTGGACTACATTGACGAAGTTTGAGCTTCTTGCTCACCAGGTTTTGGACGTTGGTTTGGAGTCCGGCAGCTCCTCCGAATTACCCACGACAAGCCCGTCTCTTTCCGTGGAGGTGAGCCGTGTAGGGAAGCCAGATCGAATTGGGGCCGCTGCCCATTCAGGGTCGCGCGGCTCAGTGATGTAGAACCACCCCGATTGCCACCCCTTTATGGTCTCCACGAAGGAGCCCTCGAGCCATGTAACGTTGGGCATCTTGCCCACCATGGCGCCTCCACACTCCGCTTGTTGGCCGCCCACTACCTTCGGCTTGACTCTAAAGGTCTTCAACCATAAACCAAAGTGGGGCTGGATGCAGAGGAAGGCCTCGCACACGACGATAAACGTCGAGATATTGAGGATGAAGTTTGGGGCCAGATCGTGGAAACCGGGCCGTAGTAGAACATGAGTCCCGGACAAATGGGTGAAGTGGGAAACCTAGTCCGCGGAGGAAGTGGGTGAGAAACACCACCCTCTCATGGGGCCTGGGGGTGGGGATGAGCTGCCCCTTTTCGGGAAGCCGGTGCGCGATATCATTAGACAGGTATCCGCCCTTCCTCAGCTTCTTTATGTGTCCCTCCGTGGCGGAGGAAACCATCCACTTGCCTCCCGCTCCGGACATGGCTGGAGAAGGTTGAGGTGGGATGTGCGGACTTGGTATTTGGAGCTCGAGTCTTGTGAAAATGGATAAGCAAAGAAGGAAGAAGGCGTAGATGGAAAAGTTGGATCCTTATCCCCTTATATGGGCGGACGAAACTATGCGCCCCCCACCAGCCTGGTAAAACTCGCTTATCTCCCAAGCCTCGTAAATTAATGGCACGGTTGGGTTACCCACGTCCGTATTGATGAGAATCCCGAAATAAGGGGACACGATCTCTGCTTCAACAAGACGTGCCAAGGAAACCGCCTCGCTAAGTGCTTGAGGTGGGACAAGAAAACGATTCAATAAAGGCTTGGCCGTGGTGTGATGACATGCTTTGCGAAATACGCCGGAAATTAGATTTGTGTAAATATTGTTCTCTCTACGGTGGTATGTGGAAATTATTTTGCAGAGCCGGACACTATCCTTGTGTTCAAAATCTTCTATGAAGTATTCGGAGGAGGAACCCCGCCTTGCAATACCGAAGACAAAACTGCGCGTCGGACTCGTCGTCATTGAAGCCTAGTTCAGGGGCTACTGAGGGAGTCCTGGATTAGGGGGTGTCCGGATGGCCGGACTATGACCTTTGGCCGGACTCCTGGACTATGAAGATACAAGATTGAAGACTTCGTCCCGTGTCCGGATGAGACTTTCCTTGGCGTGGAAGGCAAGCTTGGCGATACGGATATGTAGATCTCCTTCCATTGTAACCGACTCTGTGTAACGGGTGTCTATATAAACCGGAGGGTTTTAGTCCGTAGGACGAACAACAATCATACCATAGGCTAGCTTCTAGGGTTTAGCCTCTCTGATCTCGTGGTAGATCTACTCTTGTACTACCCATATCATCAATATTAATCAAGCAGAGTAGGGTTTTACCTCCATCGAGAGGGCCCGAACCTGGGTAAAAACATCGTGTCCCTTGTCTCATGTTACCATCCGCCTAGACGCACAGTTTGGGACCCCCTACCCGAGATCCGCCGGTTTTGACACCGACAGCCCCCCTGACTGCTGGGACCCACCAGCTACATCTTCGCACCCAAGGAAGTGCGTCCGGAAAAAAAAACGATTCGTCCCCCTGACTGCTGGGACCTACCAGCTACATCTTCCCACGCAAAGAAAGTGCGTCCGAGCAAAAAAAATATGATTCGCCCTTCTGACTGTTGGGACCCACTAGCTACATTTTCGCACGCAAGGAAGTGCCTGACAGTCGGGACCCACCTGGTCGAAGCGTATGTAGCGTTGTTATTCTGGTCGCGAACGTGTACGTACATACTGGTCGTTGTAGAGGCGCGCACGTGTCGTAGTAGAGGCGCGCACGTAGCATGTACACGTACGTACAGCGGCCAGGGTGCAAGAAAGAAAATACGGCCACGTACGTACATACGGGCAGGGTCTCGAACGCCTACTCGCGCATACGTACGGCGAGGGCTCGTGTACATGGCTGGGTCGGAACGGAGAAATAGCGTCGTCGTCGTGTTCATGGGGAGGCAACATAATGCGTCGTGTTCATGGGGAGGCAAAAAAATGCGTCATGTTCAGCGGGAGGCAACGGAACGCGTGGTAGCCAACCGGTTTGGACGGAACAGGCGATGGAAACGAGGCCTGGCGTACCGCAGAACGGAGGAAACGACCTTGTGTTCGACCGGCCATGTTCAAACGGGTCCCGCGGATCGGGAGGGGTCCGCGCATCGCAAAACGGAGGAAACGGACCTCCTACGGTCGTAACGGGGGTCCTGTTGAGGGGGAGGGTGTGGCATACCGCCAAAGCGGATTTAAACGGACCTCCTACGGTCGAAATGGGGGTCCTGTTCATCGAGAGGGGTGTGGCGTACCGCAAAACGGGACTCCACGGGATACTGTTCATCTCCACCGTAGACCTCCTCCAGCCTCCACGGGCTACCGTCGACCTCCTCCAGCCTCCACGGGCTCCTGTTCATCCAGCCTCCACCGCGCGCTACTCCACCGGCTACTTTTTAACTACCCCTCCACGGGCACCCTCCACCGCTTCATCGCTCATCCAGCCCTCCACACCACGGGTCCTGTTCAACCACCCTCCACCGCTCATCGCTCATCCAGCCCTCCACACCACGGGTCCTGTTCAACCACCCTCCACCGCTTCATCGCTCATCCAGCCCTCCACCACACCACGGGTCCTGTTCATCCAGAGGCAAACGCTACTGCTCACTATTCATCCACCCCCCGCCGCAACGCTTCATCGCTCATCCCAGAGGCGATCGATCGGCTTCAGTTAGCGGCAGAGTGAAGGAATCGCTCGATCGGGTTCGATTAACGACCATCGATCGATCGCTCGGGTTTAGTAACGCCAGTAGTTCGCAGCAATCGCCGGGTTCGCTAGAGCCCAACGCCTCGCCGGGTTCGGGCGAGCCAACGCCTCGCACACACGAGCGTCGTGTACGAGAGAAACATGCATCGCTTGCCCCGACCTCCCACCGTGAACTGGAACTCCCGAAATTTTCCTCCCCTCGCTTCTACCACGGTTTTTCCGTCATGAACGGCCCAAAGAATGTCATGCAGCTGCGTCTCCGGCCCGCCCAGATGAAAAGCTCATTTTCCGTCATGATTTTTTGTCACGTATAGGAGCCCACCACATCTATGATGATACCGGGTTTTGTCACAATTATCGTCATAGAAGTGTCATATGTATGACAGAAAAAAATTTCGTTCAGCCCAAAATGTCACGGATGTGTCTTTTTTTTGTAGTGATTGTGAGAAAGGGCGCGACAACATATGCAAATATTTATGCCTATGTTGGTGAAGCCATGCTTGTGTTGCATAGATATGTGTCCCCTTTTTGTTTTACAAACATATGCGAATTTGATGAAGCTTTTGTCGTAGGACATATCTCAAACCTTGTGGTTCTTTACCTAAACTTGATGAAATTCAAAAATGTACATGTTCATATCACTATTTGCACTTGGAGAACCCAAAATCGCTCTCTGTATAATGCTCTTTACAACCAAAATCACAGAAAGCTACACAGAAAAATACAAGAGCTTCAAAACCTGGCCTTCAGCTCTCTTTCCAGCCCATCCCGCCTTCGCCACAGATTTGTGCCACCCCACAGCCCACCCGAATGGGTTTCAGGCTGCCTTCCTAGGCTACCAGCCCATGCAACCGGAGTTGGAGCTGCTGAACGGTTCTAGCTCCCTCGTGAAGTTGGCTCGCTTGGTAAGCCAGCGAACTTCTGAACGGGGCCTAATTCCTATGAAAATCTTGCCGATTTGTTCACTAAATCATTACATGCATCATTCTTCGAGAGATATGTGTGTGGAATCGGTATGCTGAGACTTAGGGAGATACAAGGTTCAGGGAAAGAAACTTCACAAGCTCATTGTTATAATTTGGATCCCGGTGATCAAGTACTCCACTTGACGGTTGAGTGAATTGTACTCTTTTTTTTCTTGAGTCAGTTTTCTGATGTTTCTCACACAAGGTTTCGGGCGAGGCAATTCGTGCAATATAACAACGTATACTATGCACTCTTCCTCTATATATTTTTTAACTGGGCTTTTAGGAGTTTTGGGACATGAATATACGACTAAGGACGCAAAATGGAGTATTGGGAAACCAGGCCCATTAAAGGTATGGCGTGGGTGCACCGCCTAGCCCCTCTTAGTTCCACACTTTATGTTAAGCGGGTACTTAACCCTTGACCCATATCGTTATATATTTAGAGGAGGAGCAATAATGGTAATAAAAAGGCTCATCTTTATGTCTCTGTGTTCATCTACTTTTTTGTATTTTGGCGTGATCGACTAGTTTGTCTACTACGCTCGCCCCCGGATTGGGCTCATTGATAGGAGTTGAGAAACAGTCCCTCTACTATTTTGAAAAACATTATTAATTAGAAATAATGGTCACATCCTCTATAAGAAGAGATACAATATTTTTCATAGACTCCTCAATCCAATCCTTAGTCATGGAATTTTTGCTAGTCTAGTAAGCTCATGAGCTACTTTGTTCGCTTCCCTATTACAATGTTCAAAACCAGTAAGAGGAAAATCACAAGCCATAAAAAACAATCCTCAAAGATTGTAGCCTCCGCTCCTGCAGAATATCCTCTGCCAGAATTGATAATGAGTTGATTGCAGCCCGCCTTTTGTGCCAGCAATAAGCCAAACCTAAATGCTGATGCTTCCACTATCATAGCATCTGCACAACTTTCAATCTTTCAATTTCTGCCTACAATGAAGTTTCCTTTGTCATCCCTGATAATAGCTCCCGTTGTGCCCCTTAACAGATCATGATCAAAAGAAGCATCCACATTCAACTACCGGTTGTGCATATGATCCAAGTAGAGAAAGTATGTTAGCTCATGCCTCTCCCTCGTATAAAATTGCAATAATTATTACCGGTCTAGTTATAAATTACCTAGGGACAAATGACTTTCTTGTGTGACAAAAGCTTTTTACTAAATAACTAACTTTCATTATCTTGCATTTTATTCGTAGTTTTATTCTCGCAAAGTACTTCTAGTTTTATTCTTGTTCTCGGTAAAGCAAATGTTAAGTGGGCGTAGAGTTGTATCGGTGGTCGATGGAACATGAGGGAATATTTGTTCTACCTTTAGCGGCTCTTTGGTTCGACACTCTTATTTATCGGAAAAGGCTACAGACGATCCCCTATACTTGTGGGTTATCAGCAGGACAGGAGGAGCAAGCAGAGGAGGGTAGGAGAGGTGGAAGTAGTGCAAGAGGAAGCAACAGCACAGGAGGAAGTCAGAAGGGGCCAACAACCATATCACATGGGAGTCTTGATCAAATCATAGAGCAAGATTCGATGCCTTCATCTGATGAGGAGAGCAGCCCAAATGACTTAAGTCAGGATGATAATGATGGTGCTCAGCTTCCAACATTTAGGCAACCAAATGGTAGGAAGAGCAGGGCTAGAAAGCAGAAGCCTAGGGTTTGGTATGATGAGAAGAGGGAGAACCGACAAGAACAATTTGTGAAGAAAGTTTGTTTCATAGATGTCCAGCAATTCAGGAGGGCACTTCTTACATTTCTCTTCTCACAAAACAGGAACTATTCTTTTCATGGACACTGCTCAAATAGAGTTATTGCAGTTTGCAGTATAGAAGATTGTCCTTTTTTTCATTGCTGCTTCTCAAATTGCACATGAGAGAACATTTTGCATAAAGAAGATGAACTTGTACCACAATTGTGCTGTTGTAGGAGAGAGCACCAAAGTGACTGCAAGGTGGTTGGCACATGAGTGTGAGGAACAGTTGAGGGCTGACATAAACACACCAGTCCAGACAATAATAGCCAATTTGAGGAATAAACATGGAATAGAAGTGTCCATTCACATGGCCTATAGAGCAAGGAAAGCAGCTAAGAGTGTTGTCCAAGGAGATCAGAGGGCACAATACACAAGGATAAGGGATTACCTCCAAGCTGTGTTGGATACCAATCCAGGAAGTAGATGCATTGTTACAACAAAGCAATTGAAGGCCCATCCTAGCATAAATCCTAGATTCCATGGCTTGTTCATGTGCCTAAATGCTTGCAAAGAGGGTTTCCTAAATGGCCGCAGACCCTTCATAGGTACTTATATTAATTTGTCTAAACACAATCATTTATGTTGTCCTGGTACTAGTGTAATATGTGTTGTTGTAGGTGTTGATGGCTGCTTCATTAAATTGACCACATGGCAGCAAATATTGGCTGCAACTAGTAGAGATGGTAATAACATCTTTCCCATTGCATTTGCAATTCTTGACAAGAAAGACACTGCCAGCTCTTGGTGGTGAGTCAGGGAAGTATGGCTACTACACTATCATATCTGATAGACAAAAGGTAACTCATACATCATCACTCTATATGTAGTGCAAATTAGACCATGCTTAGTAGTTACAAATAGTGTCTTGTGGCATCATATTTAAACATTAGTTACTTTCACATGGTCTTCTTAAAGAAATAACCAATGTATTCCCAAATTGCCCTCAAAGATTCTGCCTTAGACATATTTACCAGAACTTTCAAACAGCTGGCTTTAGAGGTGAAGAGTTAAAGAAATCCATGGTTCAGGCTAGTTATCATATACTGAACATGGATATGATCAAGCAATGGATGCCATGAAAATAGAGTGTCATGCAACTTGGAAATGGCTTAGTAAGATACCCAAGCATACATGGGCTAGACATGCCATGGACACAAATTGTAAAACTGACTTGATTGTGAACAACATAAGTGAGTATTCAACAAAATGATACTTGATGTGAGAGGACAACCAATTAAAAGCATGGTTGATGGCATCAGAACAAAATTGCTAGTTAAGTTCAATGCCAATAGGACCAAGACAGAGACAACTAAGTGGCAGATATGCCCAACATATGCTAAAAAGCTGGAAGAAGCTAAACATCATTCCAGATTCTGTTAGTCAATCAAGGTTGGACCTGATCTATACCATGTTACAGGTGGAGAAAGCACATATGCAATAAATCTGAAAGATCATACATGTGGGTGTAGTAAATGGGATGTGACTGGTGTCCCTTGCAATCATGGTGTTTCAGCAATTAACAAGGCTAAACTACATCCAGAAGATTTTGTTAATGCTTTCTTCAAGAAACCAATGTATCAGCAAGGCTACAATCCTATTGTCTACCCTGTGCCTGGGCTTGATCTATGGCCAAAGACTGGGACCCCTGACATAGAGCCACCTATTTCCAAAGACAAGCCAGGAAAGAAGCAGACAAAGAGGAGAAAGAATCAGTTTGAGAAGCCAGCTCCCAAGGATACTTCTAGGATGGCATCAATCACTTGTAGTAATTGCAATTTGAGTGGGCATAGGTACGCTAGCCGACACAAAAATCTTAAGCTAATCCTTGCAATGAGAAGGAACCAACACCAGGTTAATTTTCCAAACTTCCAAAAATTAGTTTATGCTAATATTTCTTATACTATGTTCTAATCTTTGTATGTTGTCACTTCAAGAAAACAGAAATGTTGATGCAGTTCCATCAGCCCCAAGGCCAGCTCCATCAGCTCCAGCAGTACCCAGGGCAAGAAGTACAGCTCCACCAACATGTAGGGCGGCTCCATCAGCTCCTCCTGCAACTAGGAGAGCAACTGCATCTACTGCTGCTTCCAGGCCAACTGCATCTACTACTTCTTCTAGGCCATGTTCATCTAGTGCTGCTGCTTCTAGGCCAAGTTCATCTACTGCTGCTAAGCCAAGGGCAAAGAAAAGCTTCATACCACCCGGAGCTTCAGGTACTGGAAGGCTGAGAAAACCATCTTATAAGATGTCAGAGTGGTTCAATTGTTCTCAGGGCAGTAAGAAGAAGTAATTTCATGATGGTGATGTTGAAAACAGTTTTCAGTTCGTGATGTTGAAAACAACTGTGAGTTTGTGATAGTAAAACCAGTTTAATTCGGCCTATATTGGCTAGTTTGTGATGGCACTATGTAAGTTACCTAATTATGGTTGTGATCAAGACTTTTATGCATGAGGATGTCATGTAGACTATGATGATGATTATGTTGTCTATGATGCTGTCCTTTAGACTTTCTTGCATGAGGCTGTCATGTACACTATGATGATGATGATCTTGTTTATGATCTTCTAATTATGATGATGATGAGGCTGTCATGTACAATATGATGTTTATGATATTGTCATTTAGGGTGGCTCGGTGTCGACCATCCCCTAAATGAAGCAACTTTGTCATTTAGGGTGGCTCGGCGTCGACCAACCCCTAAATGAAGCAACTTTGTCATTTAGGGTGGCTCGGCGTCGACCAACCCCTAAATGAAGGATCCAACCTACAAACAGACCTCAGCAAGAACCAACATTAGTTCAACAGATTCAAACTTCAATGCCACAGTTCAACAGATTCAAAGCCATAGTTCAACATTAGTTCATTAAAGGATCCAAACTTAACGCATTACATGCCATACTTTAAAGCTAGTAACTTCGTTCAACAGATTCAGACTTACCACACATTACAAGCCGTAGTTCAATGCAACAAAAGTAACTTAGTTCAACAGTTTCAAACTTAACACATTACAAGCCATAGTTCAAAGCTAGTAACTAAAGACAATGACCCACATGGTCATATGACAACACAATTTATTCTTCAGCACAAATACCCATGATCTCCTTCAGCTTCCTCTTGTTTTTCTCACATCATTTCTTCAGGTCAGCAACACAACCCTGCAAAGTACTCTTCTCAATGCTCAACTTCTCATTCTCTTTAATCAACTCAGCAATGTAACAATCCAGCTTCTCCTTCTCTTTCTTTAGGCCAGCAAAGCTAAACTCCAAAGTCCTCTTATCGGAGCTCATCTTTTCCTTCTCTTTCAGATGATTGAACTTCAAATTCCTAATGACATTGCCTTGAGTTACATGAATGAACTTCAACTGGTCAACAACTGCCTTCAATTTTTTGATCTCATCATCCTTTTCCATGCTGCTCTTAGTAACATTCTCGTCATTTACCTGTGGCAGATTATCCTGGGAATCCAAGAGGTTTTTTCACATCTTCAACAAGCTTCTCATAAGTCTTCTGCAACTCATTTTTCTGTTGTGTTAGATTGTGCACGATTTGAATGTTCCAGGCATGCCATCCTATTGGCATGGTTGCTATCCTCATACATAAGCCACAGTTTGTGGAGGGCATTCTGCAGGTGATCTAACCACTCCTCATCTACCCACTGCACTAATCCACAATTATTAACTCCCTGCAATACAAACAAAATAGTTCAAACATGCTGTCACATTTTACATATTCAGTTAAGTTAAAGTTACAGTTAAGGTGCAAATTCAGTTAGATCAATTCAACTGACAAAACTAAACAACAATTATTGTGTGAGCATGTTCATCCCTAACATGAACAATGACTATGAATAAAAAACAATATCTATGAGCAATGAACAGTCCCTATGAACAATGAACAGTAAACCCTAGAACAGAATTGCAATACTACACAAGAGATGTATCAGTTTGCAACTAATTTGCTAACTTACTTCTAGGGCACAAGCAATGAACCTCCTCTCAGTGCTTATCCCCTCGAATGCAACACATTTCTTCCCTGGCTTGCCATGCTCGCACATCACCATCACATCGTCAGCAACACTAGTGTACAATGGGTCATCGATTGTAGCTGGGATCTGGGCAACCCAAAACAACTGGTTCAAATCGAGCTGAAGCCACACAAACCCTAAATCCCAAATGCCCAAATCGAAACCCTAAATCCAGTCCTGGTTGAACCAACTGACCTTAATAGGGGAGTCGTACGAAGAATGGATCAGACGTCGGACTCATCGCTTTCTCGCCATCGCTAGACACCGTATAGTGGCGGTGGCGTGAGTGGAGAGGAGAGGAGGCGAAACAAGGTTGAGAGCGCCTTGAGAGAAACAGAGCGGCGAGGCGAAGTGGAGTGGGCGGCGTGGTCGGTCTGTCTGACGCGAAATGACCAAGTCGTCTCGAGTGCATTTACACCGTCTCCCGTCCGTTATGCCATGTAGGGGGAAATCGGGCCCCAGCTGTCGGAAACATGGTCAAACAAAGCAAATCGCCCAATCAGTGCAAACTGCAAAACTTCACTTAATGCGCGTTGTTTTTTTTTGCAAATGATTAATGCCCTCGTGGTTTTTCTGCAAACGATGCCCTAAATGTGGTGGTTTTTTGCAATTCACTCACCTATATCACAACACATACACATCGCGTCTGATTGCAAAAGTGGTGGTGGATGAGTTAAAGACAGCAGGTGCAGGCAAGCATGGTGCAATCATCCAAGAGATTAAACAACATTTAGCTGTTTTTAGTACGCGTAGTATAGTGCATGAGTTTAGGAGCTCCAACTTTGAAGCTCACAATTTAGCGAAGTTCGTTTTAACATTGAAGCCAGGGCAGGATGCTTGGTTAGGACAGGCCCATGGTCTTCCGTTCGTCCCTATAACTATGGTGACGGTTGAATAAAAACTTCGAGGATTGTCTAAAAAAAAGAAAGAAAGCCCCTCAAATCAAAAGAAAAAAAAAAAGAAAAAGAAAAGCGTAGCTGTCGTGCAGCGTAGGCCTCCGCCTTATCTGATAACTGCAGCGCCCTTATCTGAAACCGCAAGCCCACGCACGGGTCCGCGTCCACGCCACCACCCACCAGACTGGCAGACGGGTGTGGCGCCGGAGTCGTGGAAGGAAGCCGAGAGCAACGTCCGGTCGGTCGATCGACCCCTCTCCACAGCCGCCACATCGCCACTCCGCCTTGGACGGACCCGTCGATCCCAAGCAACACAACACAAAAAATTCCTGTCGCCGAAGCGAGCAAATCCGTTTCTCCCTGGCCGCAAAAGATGCGCCCCGAATTTTGTGCGCGGCGAATAAACCACGTCCATATCCAAGTGTCCACTCCTTTTCGCAGGCCGCGTTCATCCAGCAGAGCGACGCCACCGCTGTGGTGTGCGTGCGCGTGATCGCGGTTGCACCTCCGGAGAGAGGTTGCGCCGGTGGTCCAGCAACAAAACTTCACTGTCGCCAGCCACCACCAGCGATGAAGATGAACCGGACGGCCTGCGTGTGGTTCGTGAACGAGGTTGCACGACCGAGCGCATTGGCCCGACGCGTGCAGGAAAGGCCAAATACGCAGTCCGCATCCAATCCATCCGTCGGAGGGCGCCTGATGTGGTCTTGTTCCGAAGCTCCTGTCCACATTTCCCCCGGCGTAGTACAAACGCACCGGCCGCGCGCTGTTCCCAGTAGTACACGGCCATTATTATGGTTCCACGAAAAAAATAAAAAGCGTGCGATGAATGAATGAATGAATGATCGGGCACCAAACGCCCGTGCCTTTCGAGATTCCCAAGCAAAGCAAGGTCGAGATGACCAGCCCGGAAAAAAAAATTCGAAATCAAAATTCTTTCTTCTGCGCAATAAACACCAAAGAGAAAAGAAAAAGTGCGTAGAGGGCCACCATGCGCGATGGGATCGGAGCCCAGCAGCAGCGGGCCGCGGGAAAAAGCCGCCGCAGCAGCTCCCCCCTCCCCTCCCCTCCCCTCCCCGTCGCGACGGATCTAGGTTTTCGTTAACCCGCTCTCTCTCTTTTCCCCCCTGATGATGATCTGTCTCGCCAATACAGTATTCCTTCACACTGACCGACAGTTGGGCCCCGGTCGCTGATCCCGAGGCCGGCGTTTTCGGGGGATAAGCATGGACGGCGGGGATCCACCCCGCCCGCCACCTCCCACAAACCAGCGAGCCACAGTAAAACGCACCACGCACACGCGAGGTTCAACGTTACCTCCATGACACGTGGGACCCGTCTGCCTATGGGTCCCACACGCAGTGGGACGTGAGCTGGTGGCCAGTGGGGTGCACGTAACAGCAGCGGCGCTAATAGCGCAACGAGACGCCGGGAATGGGTTAATAGAGGGAGCCACAGCCACCAGCGCCTCTCGTCTCGTCCCCCCACCGCACGCCCACGCACGCGCCCCCTCCCTCCTCGCGCCGCCGCCGCAAAAACCCCCGGCAGGCATCTTCCTCCGAGGCGCGGCGAGGGGAGGTCGCCGTCGCCGCGCGCGATCCGGGAGGGCGAGAGGGGAGGCGGGCGCGGGAGAGGAGATGGCATCGGAGGACGTGGTGGGGAAGAGCAGGGGCGACACGGCCGTCAACACCATCGTCAACCTGGCCGAGGAGGCCAAGCTCGCGCGCGAGGGCGTCAAGGGCCCCGGCCACCAGGTCCTCACCGTCTGCAAGTCCCTCTTCGCCGGAGGCGTCGCGGGTGGCCTGTGAGTCCCCCTCCTCCTCCTCCCTTCCCCCTCCCCCCTTCCTCGATTCGCTACCCTGCGCGGCGTCTCTCGCAGCGGGCGGCGGCTCCCAGATTCGGCGCAATTTCGTTGCGATTTCTTTCTATAATTAGATTGGTGTTTGGCCCGTGTCGGAATCGCGTGTCCCCCCGCGGCAATTGAGGTATCCAAGTGGACGCGATTGGTCTCGTGGTATGTGCCTGATGCGTCTTGCATGCGAGTCGATGCTCGGATTCGGAACGCTTAAACCCTTGCCGCGCGCCGCTCAGATCTCGGTTGGTAGAGTTGTTGGTCTCGATTAAAATTCGCATCTGATTGATTGATTTCGTGTATGATCTATACCATTTCCCTATGCACACATGACCGCTTCGTGATCTGTACTACGTCAGGCAGATTCTGCTGTCAAGCATTTTGACTAATGCTAATTGTTTTGTCTGGATCAGTTTGCTGACGCTTAAACCCTAGTCATAGACCGTCAGTCTGAGGTGAAAAACATTGGATGCGGTTATATTATCATTTCTCCTCATCCTGTTACCATCAATTCAATGTCTAATTTGCATGTTGCTGGTTTTCATTCTTATTAAGTTGCTATCTCTAATATTCTGCGCAATGAGTTCCTTTGATTGGAGCTACTTTGGGGCTGGACATTTTATATCCAAATTTAGTTTATCAAGTTGCTAAACCCCCCAAATAAGTTGATTCACCAGGCTTTATGATCTGGATCTTAATTACTGGCGCATTCTTTATTTGAGGTGTCAATTATTGGTGCATTCTTTATTGGCACCTTCTTAAGTATGTGGTTCTTCATGATGTCATGAAATCCCATTATCTAAAGCTGAGCATCTAAGTGCCTACTTGATGTAGTACTATATATTTGTTTGGTACAGGAATATGGCTAGTTGATCTTGTCTTCCTTGGTTGGGACTCTAGCTATCAAACGTTGTTATAGTTGCTGGAGTCAAAGCTGGCTTTGCCTTTTGCTTTGCGTTTTAGACACTTGGAAACATTGCATACTTGAGAAGAAGTAGCTAACTACACTCCCCTCCAACAAACACAGAAAAGTATCAATAACCACAGGCTTTAAGAATCTGGATTTATTGTTTATTACTGGTGCATTCTTAATTCGATGTGTTAATCAGTGGTGCACTTGCAAGCATGTGATTCTCCATAATGTTATGAATGTAAAGCCAAGCCCCCAATTGCCTATCTGTGGTTACCTGATGTGATGTTATAGTATATATTTGTTGGCTACAAGACTATGGCCAGTTGATCTTGTCTTCCTTGGTTAGTACTCTAGCTATAAAATGTTGTTGTAGTTTGCTGAAGTCAAAGCTATAATTCTTCTTCTTCGGTTGCTGCGCTGGCCATTAAGAATTTTGCAAACATACTTGAAACACACATGGAAGGCTACAAGATATTTAAGTGATTTGTTATAGTTCACTGAAGTCAAAGCTGGAATTATTATTCTTCTGCTGCTGTGCTGTCCATTAAGAACATTGCATACTTGAAACACACATGAATGGTTACAAGATATTGAAGTGATTATGTTATGCATAATTATTTGATCTTTAAAAAAATACTTACTGATTACTGCATGTCATTGATACGGTAGGTGCGTATGCTTACGAGTTTTGTTTATTTTGTTGTTTTGAACAGATCGAGGACTGCTGTTGCTCCACTTGAGCGATTGAAGATCCTGCTTCAGGTGTAGATCATCATTTTTGCTTTTATCTTGTGGCATGTTATTGTTCATGTTGATTGAATGATGAATTGATGGAATTGTCTTTGCCTAAGTTGTTCTGTTTACCATGTACTAAGACATCAGATGACTAAATTAATAGCAATATCATATTCTTTGATTATTTCAAAAGTTTCTTCTATTAATGATATCAGCTAACATTGATGTGATGCAATATACATATACACCACATCAGTGTGTTAGATATGGTCTGTATTATAATTCAAGCCATGTTTTGTCTTATAGCTAGTTATTAACATTTGTTGCATTCATGGAACTATTTCTAATTTGTAGTGGCCACTCAAACTAAACTTCTTTGAGTGCACACTAATTGCTCACGTTTTCAGTTCTGAATCATCATGACGAAATAATGCTAATAGTATTCCGGTTACCCTTGTTACTGGATCCCAATACTTTTGTTACTAAAATTGAAAAGGAAATGTTTTTTAAATTCACTGTGTGGACCTTTTCTCATATTACCTTCCTTGCAGGTTCAAAATCCTCACAGTATCAAGTACAATGGTACCGTTCAAGGGCTTAAGTATATATGGAGAACAGAAGGCCTTCGTGGACTGTTTAAGGGCAATGGAACTAACTGTGCAAGGATTGTCCCAAATTCTGCTGTGAAATTCTTCAGCTATGAGCAAGCATCAAGGTGGGTTTTTGGTTGCAATTACTCTTGCCTTACATAACCACTTGCGTTCCACCACCTAGTTATTTGTAGTTTGCAATTTGCAGAACTTATCTCTGTTGCACGATGAGACAGTTTTGACCTGAAATTGGTTAGGAGCATTTCTTTATTACCATGTATTGACATGTTCTTGTTTCATGTAAGCTCTATTTGATATGTTATTTCCTTCTGTACCATTCTTACAGGGGTATTTTGTATCTGTACCGGCAACAGACTGGGGATGGTATGTCATTTTCCCTTGTCCTTGCTACATAAATTAAGTTTCCTGAGTTTGGCATCTTCGTCTCTTTGGAAGTGAAAACATACCTCATGTTATACCACACATGATTCTAGTGTTTGGTCATGTCTACAACCGCAGCTGTACTTGCTCTGCCATTTTGTGGAAATAATTAAAAGAGAAATTTAATTGGTGTACTCAGATTCTCCACCTCATGGCATTGGCGGCCTGTCTATCAGGAACTAGAAGTCATGAAATTGTTTAGGTTCTTATTATTTAATCTAATCTTACAGGCACTTCACTGAATCTGAATCGAACCACTCTAGTTGCTTAAAATTAATAATTATTGCGATGCAGGAAATGGAAGTATTATTTCTGCATGAATTGGGTGTCCCAGTAGTGTTTATTTTATCATAACATTCGTTTCTTGACCTATATGGCGTTTACGCCTTAGTAACATGTTGCTTTAATCCAACTTCGTCACTGCTCGAGGCCTAAGCATTATAAATGTTGCTGCTCACCAAGTTGAATGTGAAATTGTATTTTTATTAATTTATAAACCATAGGTAGGTTAATGTGGAACAAAAAGTCCCCGGGTTGAATACCCTTGTGTTAGTGGTTACATATAGTTCAAGACCCCTGTCATACATATCAGACTGATTTTGCTCAACTAATTAAAGAATTCATGTTTGGCTGTCTTTTCATACATTTTTGTTTTAGAAATTGTTGTCATACATATAGATATAAATTGCTGGAAGTCCCGTGGATTTAACGCTTGGTCACATGTTAATTATTGTGAACAGAGAATGCTCAGCTTAGTCCAATCTTGCGCCTTGGAGCTGGAGCCACAGCTGGTATCATAGCCATGTCTGCTACTTATCCCATGGATATGGTTAGGGGTAGGATTACTGTTCAGGTACTGTCTAGATTTCATTGCTTTCTGTCGTCATGATACTGTGAATGTCAATAGTTGAATACAAGTTATTACAGGCATAAATTTCATTCCATATGCTATTTTAATGGAGAATAATATCACTTGTGCAGACAGAGAAGTCTCCCTACCAGTACCGTGGTATGTTTCATGCATTGGGCACAGTATACCGTGAAGAAGGCTTCCGCGCTTTATACAGAGGCTGGCTTCCATCAGTGATCGGAGTTGTAGGTTCCTCTTACCTAGTACTGTTATCTATTTGTGTGATGTGTCTTGCTGATGGGCACTTACCTCTCAATGCTTTGTTTTCTTCTTGTTGCAGGTCCCTTATGTTGGCCTTAACTTTGCTGTGTACGAGTCTCTGAAGGACTGGCTCCTCCAGTCAAATGCATTTGATCTTGCAAAGGACAATGAGCTGCACGTAGTAACAAGGCTTGGATGCGGAGCTGTGGCTGGAACCATCGGGCAGACTGTGGCATACCCTCTTGATGTTGTCAGGAGAAGGATGCAGATGGTTGGCTGGAGTCACGCTGCTTCTATTGTTACTGGAGAAGGCAAGGAGGCGCTCCAGTACAATGGTATGATTGATGCATTCAGGAAAACTGTTCGCCATGAAGGATTTGGTGCTCTGTACAAGGGTCTTGTGCCCAACTCGGTCAAGGTAATGTTTCTCATGGAAATCTGTAAGCTTTCTTGGATGTCTTGATATTGTTCTTCTCTAATTCACTGCCCCTGTATTTTGGCTCTTCAGGTGGTGCCTTCCATCGCCATCGCGTTTGTCACTTACGAGGCCGTGAAGGATGTTCTAGGAGTAGAGATGAGGATAGACTGAAGAATCGGACCTAGCGCTGTCCGTGTTATCAACTTCTATTTTTGTAGGTGTCGAGTTCCCTTTTTTTTGTTAGGCAGGGCGAGTAGAAGGACAATAGGACCCGAGGCTCCATTCAGCATAAGGCCCTCTCAGCCCTTGTCGATATATCCTACTACTGGCTCCGGAACCCTAATTGCTCTCGCTTCGGAAAGTAATAAGTTGGCTGTAAAGCATTTAAAAGCATTTGCCTGACTCATAAAGTCTTATTCAGTGAGGAACCTTGTATTGAGATTGATTGAAACATAAGCTGCATGCTGTGTGCTGCTAATAGTTGATTTCCATGATTCTCTTCTTTTCTTCACTCTTTTTCGCATCACATCTAGTAGTATCTTTTTTGTGACTGGCATTTCTCATTTGCTGAGTGTTGCTGCTGAGTGCTGATGTATTGATATGTGTATCAAGAAAACTCTTGACATCAGTGCTGCTATATCTGAACATGCATTTGCATTTCCTAGTCTATTTGTTTGCAATTGGTGACAGAACACCCATTTGTTTACATGCAGCCACTGAGTTAATCAGTATTCTCTCCGTCCCACTAGTGTCAAAACGTTCTTGTATTATGGGACGGTGTAGTTACGCTGCTTTTATATTATGGGGCGGAGGGATTTGTTATGGGATACACTCTTATATTATGGAACGGAGGGATTAGTACTGATGAAATTCCACATAACTAAATTTATTTATGAAAATTCTACTTCTGGCTAAGTTGCATCTTCGCTCCCTACTGAGCAGTATCATCAGAAAATACAAGCCTGCATTTTCGTTTCTAGCCTAGCTCGGAGTCTGAAGCGTGACCCCCGGCCACGCGCCGCCGGGATTGTGGGATCACGGCGGCCTGCAGCTGCCCGTCGGACATTATCCTCGGCGTCCGTCGTAGGGCTCCGACCTGCTGCGGCGGCGCCGCTTGCCGGACCACCCTATCGACCTCGACTTCTGCGGCGACCCCGCATAGAGACGCACGCACGCCGTTATCATCATGCTCAACGGCGAGCTCCAAGGAGGAACGCAGCTACAGACACTTGCCTGCTTTGGCGGCGGCGACCCTGCCGGCCGGCTTGCGCGGCGACGACACCGACGGCGCCAACCTGCTGCCGCTGCCGCTGCTCTTGGAGGACGGCGACCGTGCCCACGTCTTGGCGCGCGGGCTCGACGGCGGGACCGTCTCGACTACGACGTCCGGCACCGTCGCGCTGCTGTGCACGCCCTCGTCGCCGCACAGCGAGTTGGCCTCGCTGCCGGAGTCGGAGCCCCTGCCGATGTGCAGCATCGCCGCCTTTCCCCTCTCCCTCTCCAGCACCCTGTACGCGTACATCTCGAACGGCACGTCGGAAACGCGCGGCGCCGCCGCGCCCCCCTGCCGCTGCTGCCACGCCGGGAGCTTCTTCTGCAGCAGCGCCTCTATGTCCAGGTAGTCCACCGCCGGTGTCGGCGTCGGAGGCGGCGCTGGCGTCGACGTCGACGCGTCCGCCTGGCCGCCGTGCTGCTCCGGGTTCATGACGAGGAACCGCTTCACGTAGCGGAGGACGCGGCAGATGGAGCTGAACGCCGGCCGCTGCGCCGGGTCGCCGTGCCAGCAGCGCCTGGTGAGGCCGGTCAGGTACTTGGGCGCCTGGAACGGGAACAGCGGCCTCTCGCCGGCGCGGATGTTCTTGCTCATGTTGTCCCCCTGCAGGTGGTTGTCCTCGAACGGGATCTTGCCGGTCAGCAGCTCGAAGCAGATCATGCCGAAGCTGTACACGTCCGCCTTCTCCGTGCGCCTCGCCGCCGCCTGCCCGGGCTCGTCGTTCTCCAGCACCTCCGGCGCGTACCAGATGCAGGGGTTGACGCTGCCATTTTGCCCACTGGCATTGGCGTTTGCGTTTGCGCCGGCCGCGGCGTGCGACGCCTTCCGGCCGGGGCTGGCCACGGCGGCTGCGGCGGGGTCGGCGGCGAACCCGGCGACCTTGACGACCAGGTACGCGTCGGGGGCGCCGCCACGCGTCTTGACGAGAACGTTGGACGGGTTGAGCTCGCCGTGGTAGATCTTCCTGGAGTGGAGGTGCTCCATGCCGCGCGCGATCTGCAGCATGGCGTCGACGACGACGACGAGCGGGAGCTGCGCGCGCGGCCGCTTGGCGCTGCCGCTCGCCTCCTTGAAGAAGCTCCCGAGGTCCTTGCTCATGATCTGGTCCATGACGAGGTACGCCTCCCGCTTCTCCTCGTCGCGGAAGCAGTACCGGCAGTGCGCCACGTTTGGGTGCGCCACCGACGTGAGCAGCGCGGCCTCGGCGCCGACCGCGGCGTCGTCGGCGTCCACCCCGACGTAGTGCTTCACGGCGAAGGCCTCCCCCATCCACTGCACCTCCTTCAGGCTGCCCCCGAGGCGCCGCCGCATGTGGAAGTCGCCGAGGAGGAGCGCGGACGCCGGGTGCGGCTCCCCGCGCGGCGCGGCCAGGAGGTCCGCGATCCGGTGCTCCTGCCGCGACAAGGGCCTGGATCTCATCTCGTCGAGCAGCTGCGAGAGGAGCCACCTGTCCTCCGCCCACGCCGTGTCCATCCGCGCGGCGATCTCCTGCGTGGCCAGGTACGCCCTGCCCACCCTGCTCCGCCGGAACAGCGCCGGATCGAGGAGGTCCTTGTCGTAGTCCCGCGCGAAGAGCACCCGCCGCCGCGCCAGCTCGTCGGGGTTGAGCGCCGCGGTGGCCTCGGCGACGACCTCGACGGCCTCGAGCACGACGGCGACGCACCAGAGGAGGCCGTGGAGGTGCAGCTCGACGCACTCGGCGCCGTGCGTGAGCGCGGCCGCGCGCCCCCACCAGCTCCCGCCGCCGCCGCCGCCACCGCCGTGCAGGTCCCCGAAGCAGAGGCGGATGTAGTGCTCGGCGTCGCGGACGGCGCGGCAGAGCTCGCGCAGCGGGGACTCGAGGGGCTTCCACCGGCCGGCGAGGCGGTCGTCGAAGCGGAGGCAGGCGCGCACCTCGGCGGCGACGGCGTCGAAGGCCAGCTCGCAGGCGTCGGCGAGGAGGCGGCACTGGCGCGGGTTGACGCGGAGCTCGTGGTGGAAGGCCATGAGCGCGGCGATGCCGCCGAGGGCCTCGCCCACCTGCCGGAGCTGCTCCATGGACGGATCCTGAATTTGGGGCCTCGCTCGCTCGATCGCTGGTTGAGCGAGAAGAGAGATGATGGGTGAGGCTAGTGGACGGATACGAATGCAGCCATGCATGCATGCATCGTTGTTTTTTCATCTCTCCCGCACGGTGGATTTTTCTTTCGTATTACACCAACTTGGATACTTTTTCTTAATAAGTACACTGCCTCTAGGAGGAGTGATCTAAACGCTCTTGTAGTTCAACAAGAGTGGTGTTTTGGCTCACAGGTGTAGATACACCTATTATGAAATATATATATAAAAAACACATTTCAACATGTTAAAAAACTCTGAATAATAATTTCTTGTGTACATCCGGACATTCTATGTTTGCGAACAAATTTTCACAAAGCAAGAACATTTTCTGTGATGTATAAAAAAGATTAAAAAATGTCTCATGAATAGTTATAATCAAGCTAAAAAAATGTCCTTTTTACACAAGCCACAAAACAAAATCCCTTTTTCACCGAAACTTTGTGCACGAACATATAATATCCGGATATACACGCGGGATTTTTTTCGATTTTTTTTACTTTTTAAAATGTGTATTTAAACAATGAATGCATCTACACCTATGAGCCAAAGTGAATTTCTCATTACGAAGGGAGTATATAAAACGTCTTTGCTATTTTATTAGTTCAGTTGTGTGTATCTGAATTTTTTTATTTTGTGTCAGTCTGTGTTGTGTGTCAATGATCTTGCATTACGACTCATTCTGTTATTCTTTTCCAGTCTTGCCAAATCCCAGTCAACAGAGATTTGGTTATGTCATAGTCGATATTACATTCGTCAGATCTTTGTATTGAGCCCTGTGTAAAAAAAATCAATTATTTGTCTTTTATCATACATGTTATGTCGATATTTGGTTTATTCTCAATTGACTGAGACCTAGCCGCGTCCATTTTTTTTCGTTTGTTCTTTGTGTTTGGGTTGTGTTAAATATATTGACCACATATTTGGTGAGTCCATTCCTTAACGGGCCGAAGCCATTACGAGGTGTGACCAAGCCTTCCCCTTCCCATTTTCTTTCTCTCTGTTTTGCTTATATTTTTATTTATTAGTTCGGTTATTTTTGTGTGTGTGTGTATTTTCTTTTCTTCTAAAAAGAAGATCCTTCGATTGGAACAACAACAACAGCAACAACAACAACAACAACAACAACAACAACAACAACAACAACAACAACAACAACAACAACAACAACAACAACAATAACAACAAAGTCTTTAGTCTCAAACAACTTAGAGTAGGCTAGAGGTGAAACCCATAAGATCTCGAGACCAACAAGATCCTTCGATTGGAAGCCATGTTTTTTTTCTTCGAAAAGGAACAAATCTATTATAATATGGTGCTCCGGTCTTAGATTTGTCTAGATACAGATGTACCTAGACATGTTAGATACATCCGTATCTAGACAAATCTAAAACAAGTAAAATGGATCAGGGGGAGTACAAAGCATCTCAAACATAACAAAATTTACATTGAGATTCCAAGATCACCGAACAACCACTACTGCCAGAATGAGCCGAGAAGTCTTCGTAAATGTGCCCCTAAGGACTAAGCATACAGAGCCTTGCATAGATCTGAAGCACTGACACCAAATCTCGCTACGACGAGAAACCCTAACCTCACTCTCCTAAGGAGACGTCGGGAATCTATGTCGAGTCTCGTGGACTACGCCCGCATGCATTTAACTCAAGGAGGATCGTGAGCGAAAAGACAAACTCGAAGAAGAAGCGCTACCATCCACCCGAACGCCGGATTTGTGAGGACTAAAAAACCCTAACCTAAACTACTAACCGGAGCAAAGTCACCGCGATTCCCCACCCCGCCACCGTTCGCCAAAGCGACATGCAGAGGGAAGGCGAATCCACGGGCTCGCCAGTGAAGTCCGGAGGGGAGAGTTTGGGGAGTAAAACGAGAGGAAATCTTTTAAGCCTGATTTGATAGCCACGCCGATCCGACAATTATAGAAATAACACAATTCATCCATAAATAACACGCAAATATCGTTCAAATGTAAATATTACATCTGAGATAATTGGATGTTCAACAAGTTTTTCAAATTCTTCGATTCCAAATTCAACGACAATGGAGTCAGGGCTATCACATGTCGTCCCACACATACTGCCACTTGAGCTTCATCCAACATTGTATGTGCGTGAATGGCCTGCCCTTGGTCCTGTAGTACATCACACCACTACAGCATGAGCAGGCTATACAATGTATAGAGCAACATTGAGTGAATGAATGAATTAACCAACATATAGAGCAACATGAAGGAAAAATTACGATCTCCATGGTTGACGAGCCCCATGGCCACATTGTGTCCACTCGGTGAATCGCAGGTAAAACTTCATGAGGAGTTGTAGACGGTGTACCATCGACGCGATGTAGACTTCACATTGCGTTCATGGATGACGTGCATGTCGCAGGGTGCGAAATTCTTTTGTTCATGAAACGAAGCATGCACGCGTTGCCAAAAGAGCGAGCCCCTTGAGTTCCTGCCTACAAGTCTGAAAATGTGACCAACCACACATAGCATAGAAACTCACCCTCCATCACCGAGTACGCCGCCAATTTACTTTAGAAACACAACGAGAAGTCCAACAGAAGAGTTGAATGGCATTTGACCGACACCTGTTGGGTCTGGTGTTTGCCATGGACGTCGTCAGCCGAGGGAGGGGAAGGTACTTGGCTGCGGAGGGATCCTGGGTGGACAACGACGTACCCAAGGCAGGTAGGCGCGTTGCTGGGGGCTGTGGATATCCTACAATGCCTGGGTGGCGGTCGGAGAGGTACATCGGCGACATCGGATGAAGAGGGTGCGGATGCAAAGAAGAGGGAAGCAGGCAGCCCGCGAACCAATAGGATACCAACTTTGGATGATAAAATACGTCCGAATCACTTTGCCAAACTAGTGATTTCGTGTAAAAATACTTGAGCCTCCTCCCGGGCCCATGCTCCTGCCTGCTGGGCCGCGTGTGTTGCCCCGTGGCAGCCCAGGCCCAGGCCCGGCTACTGCCGCTTGCCTCTCTCCCGCGGTGGTCTACAACCCAATCCGCGTGAAGGGAATCAAGGAAGGGAGAGACAGAGGAGAGGAAGAACCCCAACAAGAAGAGAGTCGCCGCCGGCGGAAGGGAATCAAGCAAGAAGATGACTCATATCCTCCCCATCTTCCATCACAATTTGGATCTGTGAATTAGTGTTTGCTATTGCTATATTCCTTGTTCGTCATGCTCGATCTGTTTCCTCCTTGACTTTCTTCTCTGCGGGCGGGCACGGGGCAGCCAGAGGGAGCGCGACCGCGAGCGCGCCGCGGCGCGGAAGCCCAACTCCAAGAACGGCGGCGACGGCCTCACCCCGGAGCAGCGCCGCGAGAGGTTCGTGTCCTCCCCCTTTCCTTTTCCCGATCGGATCCAATCCGCCGCGCCGCCGTCCGTTGAATCGAATCTTGGCCTCACCTGTCGCGATCTTCTTCAGGGATAAGAAGGCGCTGGAGGAGAAGAACGCCAAGAAGGCGGCGCAGGCCTCCGGGAGCAGCACCTCCACGGACGCCAAGGGCAAGGACGGCAAGAAGTAGCACGAGAGGCGCCGCCGGATCCCGCCCCCGCCACCGGGATGGGACGCCGGCGCCACCACGATTGCCATGCGTTTGTACCCTGTTTGCCCGCAGCATCTGCGGATCCTTGTGACTTAATCGTGTATGGTTGGTTAAAACTGTCGTTGGCTGCAAATCTTTGTTGCGTGAGTTTGTTGTACTCTGATGAAATCCTCAACTCGCCATGATAATAATAATAAGCAGCAGTGTTCACTCTTAAGTTATTTCTTACTGCCTCTCTTTGGTTGTCGCCTTGCTAGCTTGTGGAATCTTGGTAGTCTAGACTAAGATTGCAATCATGGTAAGTTGTACTCTAGGCCCTCAACCAACCGGTGTTAGATTGGGGAAATGGGAATGGCTGTAATGCAGTCCTGAATCCGGTTCTAATGCTATCATGTTGCTATTGTTCCGGCTGGTTCTGTGCGTCTTTTCTCGCTCACTCTACGTTGTTTTGCTGCCACACTTTGATTGTTATTTTGCTTACTTGTTGAATCCTTTTATATGATACTATCAGTCTTAGATTGTGATTGTAATGAAAACTGTACTCTGGACCCTAAACCAACCACTGGGAAATTGGGGAAATGGAAATTGCTGTAATGCAGTCCTGAACCCGGTTCTACTCTGTTTTGGCTGTCTGTAATGCTATCGTATTGCTATTGTCATACTATAAATAAATGATGCTACAGTATTGATCATTCTTAGATAGACAGTCTCACACAGCAGAAGATGTTGAGCATATTCCATTGCTGCATATTGTTATTTATGCTTTGAGAATAGAGGCTACTGGGACTGTGCTCTGTGTTTCAAACTCTAGAACTTGACTGGGAGATGGGCTTAGCAGCCTACCAGGTCCTTGGCTGAATCTGGTACTGGCTACTCCCTCCGTAAACTAATATAAGAGCGTTTAGAATACTAAAATAGTGATCTAAACGCTCTTATATTAGTTTACAGAGGTAGTACATTATTTACTACTATGAAGCTGCACTCCTTTAGAACTTCATCAATTTTTTCTTGGCATCACAATTAAGTTAAGCTAGGTTCTGGTGCACACCATATGGTTGTCATGCTCATTACTGTTGGAACAATACCTGTTGTTTTAGGACAGAAACAATGGAGGCTGAAAAATCAGTTATATGCTCACTGCTGTTGGAACAATATCTGTTTTTTCAGTATTGACCTATGAGTTTTATCCACTTGAGCTTTCATGCGATCTACCATTTTGGTTTTGGTTGTGCAGGTCCATTTGATGTTCAATATGAGTGGTAAAAAATGCAAGTTCACTAAGTTCTGCCGATTGCTTAATGCATACATGCATTGTTAAGAACTTGAGAAGCTGACTTGATGCCATTCCTGCTGTATCGAGCAAGTACACTCGAAACTTAATTCTGGACCGGCAACATCACTACAGCAAAATGACTGTAAATATATTGGATGGCCGGTGTGTTGCATGTTCTATTGTCTCCAATTGGTTGTGAATCAATTTTCTGAAAGGGCATTGTCATATCCAGTTTCTACTCTGTACTGTATGGAGCCGTGTGCTGTGTACAAGCGACGTTCTAGTTCAATGGGTGTCCTAGTTTGCATAATTGCCCCTGTAGTTTAGGCCTCTAGCTGTTCTGGATACTATTACCCTTTTTTTTTTCCAAAAAAGGAAAGCAGTGGTGCTGTATGCGAAATCTGTACTTTCTATAGTAATTGTTCAAATCCTGTTCATCTTTTACGGCATAAGTAACTTATGCTTACAGTTATGTTCATGTGATTTTGCCCTTTAGCTTACCATTTATCTATTATTCTATATTTAGCTATCCATGTGCCAGAACCATGACTTGGTTTTGATTTCTTACCGGTTTGAGCTCTAGCCTACCCCAACTTGTTTGGGACTGAAAGGCCTTGTTGTTATCGTTACCATTTACTCCCCTCCGACTCATAATGTAAGACATTTTTGCAAGTGTCTTATATTGTGTGCCGGAGGGAGTATCTATTTTCAGAAAAGGAAGCAGTGATGCTGTATGTGAAGTCTGTACTTTTGATATCAGTTAAAATTCTGTAGCTTTGGGGTGTGTCCAACATCGACAAAATATGAAGTGATTTTTTTCTTCTTATGGGCAAACAGTAGGGGAATTCCCTACGTTTTAATTTTCATTAAGTGAAGCGAGTACAAGGATTTTACATATTTAGGGCCTCTTTGATTCATAGGATTTTGAAAACGTAGGAATAGGAAAAGTATAGGGTTGATGGCATGCCCACTTGAATCCTATAGGATTAACAATGGGTGTATGATGCCACAGGAAAAACAAAGGAATTGTAAAAAGAGGTTGGAGTGGATGTTAGATTTCCTATGAAATGTATTACAAAAGATTCCATAGGAAAAATTCCTATGGAATCAAATCCTGTGAATCAAAGGACCAACATAGAAAAAAATCCTAAGGATTTCAATCCTCCAGAAATCCTATAAAATTCCTTTGAATCAAAGGAGCCCTTACAGGGGGGTTGAGGTTGCCCCCAGGGCCCCAACAAAACAGAGAAAAAAAAGAGCTAAAAGAACAGAGGTCGACGAAGGGTCTGAGGCCGCGCTTGGATTATCGTATTTCCCTCTGATACACTTGTAAAAATTACAGGCCCCTAGACGTCTGTATTGTTTCCGGCCGGAAATCAGCCTAGTCTCGTAAGATACATTTGTAAAATTGATACACCCGTATTACAATACACTCAATCCAAGCGCGGCCTAAGAGATAGAGGCAATCCAAGCTTTCAGTGGCTCCACGTCCACTGGTTTAACACTATAAGTAATGAGGATCAAGTCATAGACCAATCTTCCTTGCCAACCAAGGAGCGAAGCAGCTTCTTTTTTTTCCAAAGATAAGAGCCATTCCTCTGTTTCGAAATGTTCCACAAGGCAGAAGAAATTATTTCCATGAAGCAAAGGGCCACTGAAACCATCCTTTGCAGATTTAAAAAGAGCCACAATGTCCGAACCCACACCCCGCCCCCGTTGGATGTCGATCCTTCTCCGGCATCGCTGAGCGAACCTGCAGTTAAAGAACAGGTGGTCTCAATAGTCCAATGTCGCCAATGTCGTCGATGCATCATATATCCCATGTTAAGCCACTCGATAGTTAAAAAACGAAGCTTCATGTACTAGTAACGTGTCGTCTGCATACTGAATCACCGGAAACTCATGTCCAGGAAAGTGATGGGAGGTACCATCAGTACAGGCCCTGTTGATCAGAGTTTGAACAAGATCTGCAGCAGCAACGAAAAGTAATGGAGATAACGGACCGCCCCTGCCTACACCACGTTTGCAAGCAAATTTCTTATCAGGAACTCCGTTTAACATAACAACAGAAGAGGCCGAAGAGAAAATCAATTTAATCCAACTGACCCAACGAGACTCAATACCCTTCCTCTCAAGAATTTGCAGAATGGCACCATGTTCTAGCAGATCAAATGCTTTTTTTCAAAATCTAGCTTGAGAACAATCACCTCCTTGCCAGAGCTCTTGCAATGAAATAAATACTCAAACGACCAAGCAAGGCAATCTTGTGTCGTTCAAGATGGTGTCTGTCCGCTAGCGGCTTGGTTAAAAGCTTCAGACAAGAAATTAACAATGAGATTGGCCTGTAATAGTTTGGCGACTCCGGGCTTGATTTTTTTGGGATTAAAGTGATTATCGAAGAATCAACAGTACTCGACAAATCAACAGTGCGCTGATGAAAATCCCTACAGAGCTTGTAGAAATCCCCTGAAGTCAAGTTAACATCCTCTACTTCTTAGCTATGTTGATGCACTTCTGAAGCCTGAAGGAAATATACATGCATAGTGGTAGTGTTTTGTTTTAGTTTCTTTTCCTGCAACCTATATTTGTTCTTGTGATTCCTGTATTTGTTTGAACACTTGGAAGTCAAGGGTTTTGCAAGACTCCTACTGCCAAAAAGATGGCGGAATTCTTTATTTCAGCTGGGTTTCATTTAGGAAGTTATGTTCTTGTCCAAAGTTAATGTGTGGTTGTGATGTTTCATCCCGAGCAACATCGGTCCGGCGGACTACGTGAAGGATACATGCTCGCAAAAATTGTTCATCAGGCTATGGAAGGCAACAGACTTCTCACACAAAGATGGAGTCGCCGCCGCAACTGCAGAAACAATGGCATTGCCGGCGTGGCGTGGTTCAGCTGCTGCAGGAATTCGTTGTAGTATATAGGCAATTACATGGAAGATAACCTAAATTTTGGACTTCATATGTTCTTGTGGTGGAAAAGTTTTATTCCACGTAATAACTAATTATGATACCAGAAGGGATTTAGGATGATACAACAAGCAGACAAATCAAATTTCAGAATGTTTCAACATTTGAACAAACCTCACATGTTTCCATATAAACAGGCATGACAATATACAGACATGCTTGGTAGCTTAGTTCAAGAGGGACCACCCTGAGGTTTTCTGCTCACAAGAAATAAACATGACAAGTTACCAAAAGATATCGCCGGATTTTCTGTTCTCTTTCGTCACATAAAAGTTAATTTAAAAGGACTAGCAAAACCACTCCAACTTCAGGCTGATTCCATTAAAGTTGCCAGCATCCAGCAAAACCTACAACTACAACTAGATGTCATCATATCACTAATTACATAAGCTCAGGAGACTTTCTAGACTTTTAATATAAAGCTAGTTCATATCGTTCTTTGGCTCGGAGACGAAATTGGCTTCACTATTCTTGCTTGTAGCGCCATCTTCTTTCATGTTAGTTGCCACGCAGTAGGCGAGCAGACCAAAATATCCCAGAGGAGCACATATAGTGTTAATATCATTGAGTCTTCTTATTTGTCGAAACCTGCGCCTGCGGGGTGACAAGAGCAGAAAAGGCTCTCAGACAAGAAAGGGGGGAAATAGAGCATAATTATGCACATGTTTGAGATTACATACCAGATTGGGTCATGAGGCCTAGGCTTGACTTGAGCAGCAAGGTGAGTGATGAGCCGATGAGTTTGGATGTCTTCCCAGGACAACTGTGTGTAAAGTTCAGACTTTTTCACCGCTACGAGCAAATCAAACATCTATTCTTTCTTCTTGTTGAATCGCATTTCGAGCAATTCCAGCTCACCGTGAGGATCTGCACTAGACGTCGGCTGGCCAAAAAAGACACAACATGATTAAATTAATAGTAGTATTAATTAGCATAGTTTTCTTCACAGAATGTATCTGTCATATACTCCCTCTGTAAACTAATATAAGAGTGTTTAGATTACTAAAGTAGTGATCTAAACGCTCTTATATTAGTTTACGGAGGGAGTATATATTAGTGGTTTGCTGAAAGAAAATTATACATGGGAGGCTATCATCATTCTTAATTTCTCACAAGGTTGAGGTCTTAATCTCCGGCAACCGATCGCCGGATCCCAAGAGCAATCAATCAATGGCTGCAAGTGAGTCCTGATCGCAGGCAATCAAAGATTTTTTTAAAAAAATTTCTTTTTCGCAAGTCGTCAGGTCCCAAGATTTCTCGAAGATTTTTCAGAGGAATCGGCTGCCATGGACAAGCCTAAATCTGGTCCCCACGCCGGCCGGAAACAAAGGCAACGCTGCTGCTGCTTGAGAGGGCAGCCGTACCCTCGGAGGCCTCCGACGGCAAACCCGCCGGACCTGGGAGGGAGAGGGATCGAAGGTACGTAGGAGAAAAGAAGTACCTTGCGACTGATGGAGGAGGTGGACATGGGCCGGCGGGCAGGGGAAGCGCCGTTCAGCAAGAGCCGCCGAGGTCCCTCCGCCACGACGGAAGGCCTCACCTGCGCTCCTCGCTGCTGGAGCGCACGCTCGCAGAGCCTCCTCGCCGCGTGCCGGAGCGCCGCCATCGCTCTCGCCGACTCGATCGATCCGCTTCCTCTTCGTCGGTTTCCTGCTGGGGATTGCTTTCGCTAGCAAAGTAGAGGGGCGTGTCCGTCGATTTGGGGGGGCCTCCGGTGTATATAGGCCCGGCCGGCCCGGCAGTCCGTCTCTCTGTCTGTCCTGTTTTCGAAACGGAACTCTGTCTGTCCATCTTTATGAATTGTGATCGGTTTGCAGCCTTCTTAGCACGGAAGAAAGAAAACTCCGCAACCGGCTCCCTCTCCGTGGCTAAATTTCGTATTTTGGCCCTTTTTTGAAACCTATTCAAGATCTGATCCTAGTTTGAAAAAATTTCAAGATCATTTTTCTACCGCAGACCATGTATCAGATGAGATATAGCTCACCGCCATGACTTTGGCGGTAGGAACATCGCTACCGCTAAACGGGCTGGCGGTAGCCTACAACCTCACCGCCAAAGTGCTTGGCGGTGGCACGAAAGCACGCACCGTGTTCAATACTTAGAAGTTTTTGGCGGTAGAGACAGAACCCTACCGCCAAGGTCCTTGACGGTAGGCTGTTATACCCTACCGCCATGGTCCCTGGCGGTAGCAAAACGGTCAGATCTCAAAAATATTTCAGACTAGGGTCAGATTTCGAATAGGTTTGGGAAAAAGGTCAAAACATGAAATTTAGCCGCTCTCCGTTTCCAGTTTCCACCGTGTTACGCTCTGGACCCGTGACTTTAAAGTTTTTTTTTACTTGTAAAATTCTTAGAAACACGCGCCGGATACGTCTGTGGACGCAGATGCAAGAGTCGGTCACCCATTAAAGAGCGCTAGAATGGTGGCCAACCAGCTACGCCATGTGGCGCATGCTGGTTGGTCACCGTGAGAATGTTTTTGATTTTTTTTGTTTTTTTCTAAATGGCTGTGAGACTTTCCCTTTTTTTCTTTTTGTGAAAACTTTTCCTAGACTTTTTCTTTTTCTTTTAAGATGGATGTGATGTCCACACGGCGCGAGAATGTTTTTCGTAATTTTGAGATGAAGGTGAGGTGCGCACAACTTCTTCTTAAGCGGCCCGCAATGATGGGCCCCAACCACTAGTGTGCACCAAACGTTCATCTATGTATATTTTTCCTATGCCCGGTGCGCTCAAAATATAACAATAGAAAATAGTACAAATAATACATTAATAGCATGCACATATTCTAGTCCCCCTTGAGCCAAGTGTTGTTCATCCATAATTCAAGAAAAAAATATTACGTCCGAAATAATTGTAGGAGCAAAGTGTTGTTCATCCAGACATTTTGTTCCTTGAGCTTCATCCAACAATGCATCAATATGAATGGTCCAGCACTCCATTGTTTGGTATAGCACAACAGAGCGTTCGGGCTATACAATAATGTGATCATTAAGTTGCAACATTGAATGAATCAATAAATTGACCAACATGTAGAACAACTAGAAGAAAACTTACGATCTCCATGACTGACAATCCCGGTGACTACCCTCTTTCCATCCGTGCAATCACACTGCAATACTTCATAAGGAGTTTAAGATGGTGTACCATGGATGGGCTATCGGCTTAACATTGGACTCATGGATCATGTGCAAATTGTAGGGTACGAAGTGTTTTTGCTCATGAACCAATAATGCACATTTTGCCAAAATATCATGCCCCCCTGCTTCAGGCCTACAAAGCCTGCACTTCTGGCCAATCAGGCATCGCACAACAACTCATCCTCCATTATCGAGTATGCCGCCATCATGCTTGCTTGAAAGTAAACAACGATAAAAAATTCATTGGCATTCGGGCGAAACCTTGCCGGACGTGGTGTCTGCCATGGACAGTGTCGGTGGGGGCGGAGGATACCTGGTTGCGGACAACTCTAGAGTGTACGGTGGCGTAGTCCAAGGCGGGTGCCCGGCAAGGCCTGGGCGGCGAATGCCCGATAAGGTCTGGGTGGCGGCCGGAGTGGTAGAGCAACAACATCAGACTAGGACGGTGTGAATACAGAGAAAGCGGGATGGCAGAGTGGGCAAGAAATGTCCTCGTTTGGGTCAGCCGACTGACGCAAGCGGGCCTTTATATCTGAGTGTTCGTGGCCGCATGATTCTTTTCCTCGCCTTTGCTCTCTTATCCCTGACTCGCAGTGTTCATACCTATCACGCGCGCTCGCATCTCTTGTCATGACCCGTAGAATATGAGAGCGGGGAGGGGGCGGTGATTTTACTTTGCATTAATGATAGGAACTCGGGGTGAATTTAAAGTTTCAAACTAAACACTAAGTCAAATTGCATCCAAATATAAATTTGGACTGACCTTTGCTCTTATTTAGAGTTTGGGACCAAATTTCAATTAAGGATTGTTGTAAAGGACTTAAGTGCTACAAGTATAGTTCAATTATGAATTGGAAATGCATTTATAAATAAACACAATTGAATAATGGAAATTAAACTTTATTAATAATAGAAATAAATAATACGTAGTATTATTAAAAATAATGAAGAAATATTTATTAGAAAATACAATTACATTCTTGAGTTACAAATAAACTTGAGAAGGAATAAACCTAGACCAAACTATCTATTTTCAGAACTATTCCTACTCTAATTCTTCTTGATGGTCTTCAACCTACAAAGTAAATATCAAAGAGAAAGAAATTGTAGATGGAAATGCATATTTATTGTAGGAGCTAGCACTTGGTGATATTGACAACAGTAGCCAAATTCCATTTCGCCAACGGGGAACAAATGGACAACCAAAAATGATCATGAACCGTAGTGCCAAGAGCCAAATGACCAAATTCCAGGAAAGTATCAAATCACACAAGTCGGCAAGAGAGATCAAAGATCAAATCCAAGGACCAACCAACTAGCAGTAGCTCCATAGAATTCCTAAAAGCCACAAATCAGTGTTTAGTATCATTTAGATCAACTAACATTGTAGAGGATCAATTGTAAAAATGACAATAAGTCACCACGAAGATATGCATCAATCCAAACGGCCAAGGGACAAGATCCCAAAGCAATTTGCCACCTCGTGCTTTAAGGATCGGGATCAAGGAACACAAGACAACACGCAAACAGTTGTTGTCACCACCAACACAACCTGGGCACCACAATCGACAACAGCACACAGACAACATCACAACAAGTATCCGAGTCACAAGCCCATGTGGCAAGTGACTAGACCATGCCCCAGCCTATAAATAACGACACGAGCTGACTAGACAAAGTTTTGCAATAACTAGTACCATTGTACCAAACCAGAAGACCACCAAACTGGTTACAACTCAAGAAGCTAGGAGATTGGGGCATACCATAAGAAGCGGGCCCAACAAAAACCTCAAGACAAAGCTATGGGATGGCCACCAGGTAGAAATGATGGAGGGAAATTCTTAGGATTGCATAGAAATGCTTTTCAGGCAGACCCAAATAGAAACCTCAAGACAAAAGCAATTCCAAAGCTACTTGCACTGCCCATCTTCATCACCATGAATTATTTTCCTGGCCAACCTCCTTGCCCTCTGCCACTTTATCCTTCCAGGTGTCATGTTCCATTATTTTTTAAAAATCCTTGAAATTTTCATGAGGTCCATGTCTTGGTCTGCCCTAAAGCTCTCCAAATATTTAGGTGCAAATAAAGGAGTTGTGAAGGCCTTGATCTTCCACTTATTGCAGCAAGTGTGCTCATCCGCATACATCTTGATCATGAAAGCTTTTGTCCTACTATCATATGAATCCCACAAGTACCAAGGATATTTGTCATCACACTTTGCTTTCAATCTTAACATGTCATTCACTGGCCTCTTCACATCAACTTATTCTGACAAGAATACTCTTTGATTGCTTTCCCCAATAGCTCCACATCGCAAAGACTTGTCCAACACGGAATCTTGGCTGCTGAAGATCCTCCGTCTAACTCACGTGCCCACAGATCTTTATCTTGAGACAAATCTTCATCAAAATTGTAATTCTTTTTGCCTTTTATCTCGTCGGTTGATTTGTACTTTATCTTCTACTTTGTTCTTTAATTTGTCAATTGGTCTAGAGATTGGTTTATTCACCTTCTTCTGCTCAGGTTCATCCTCATTTACATTACCTGCATAAAGATCATCATCTCCATAACTTATGTGATTGTCAATATCAACAAATACATCAGGCTCATAGTCCTCATCATTTGAATCACTATCCATTTCTGCATCCTCTGCTTCCATGTGATTTGTGAAATTGCTCCGTATTGCACTCCTTCTTAGTCTTGTGATGCACACATTCTCTTCCTCAGCGTGCTCACGAGGCATTTGCTGAATAAAATGTAGTACAACTGGCTCCGGTTCAGTTTTGATGTTCCTCATGTGCCTCAATGTTAGCTAATCGGGATGGCCTTCTACTAAAGATAAACTAGTTCACATCCACTTCCGGATACACAATCTGTATAGGAACATGTTCCACTTGCTCTTCTTCTCTTTGCTCTGCTTGTCTGCAGACATCACTGGCTTAGATGGGCTCATCACTGTAGGAAGGGTTACTCTTGGATTAAGAACAACATCATACACATTAAGGTGGGCATGGAAGCTATCATCATGATCCAAGTACAAGTTGAATGATTGGTGTCCAAGTGACATGAAATGCATCATAGTATCTATATCTTCCTCACTCCTAATTTCCCTTGGGCCATTCCTTTCAATTGTAAATATAGGCACACAACAATATACCTTGACCCTGCTTGCCAACTCCCATCCAATCTCCTCAACAATGTTATGTATCATAATCTAAGACCAGGTGACATTATCTAGGTAATCATAAGAAACAACTATGTCATTAACATAAGAATGGCCGTTACCTTCATCAAGAAAATAATCACCATGGTTGAATTGCACATAGAACTCATTGTTGCGAGGTCTTGTTGATGAACACATGCATCAGAATTGAGACAATCATCATTTCCACAAACAACCATAAAGTCTTACCCCCAATCCCGCAAACCTCCAAATCATGCTGTATACCCTAAGCAGCAATCGGTGGAAACTAAGGTAGAAATCCATCCCTCATGCCAATGCCGCCCCAAAACATACCCATTTCATGATTTTTACCACTAGGGAAGGACAATTGTTCAGCAATGGTGGTAGACTTACTGTAGATAGGTGGTGGTGCTCCTTCTCTCCGATGAACAGGGACCATCGCCGCCTCATTTGAACGGATGAAGATGCCCGGCGACAGCGCCTCTCCATCATGCGCCTGCGTTGTGGTTCGCGTGGGGTGAAGGTGGAAACGAAGATGCGACGTGAGTGGAGCGGAGCCAAATGTGCATTGTCTATGAGATTGAGGGTGTTTTTGCCAAATATCCGAGCCTCCCCTGCGCTTTTGCATACGTGGCAGTTAAAACACAGGGTCATACCGGGCTCATACGCGATGTTTACATGCGCGTCAAATCATACATAGTGACCCGTGCAGGCGTATTTTGAAGTGCAGTGATAGTGTGCTTCGAGGATAACTTCATTGAGCGCGGGTGTATTTATCTCCTCACTTCCTCACAAAGGTGACACCGAACGACACCCCCGTATGTTGATGATCAGTTCCCCGTGTGGTCGATGAACCGGTCGAGGACGAAGGAGGAGACCACGTACGTGGACTCTAAGATCTCACCATCGGCGAGGCTCAACACTAGAGGGCTGCAGTGGTGGCAACCTCCACCATGTGAAGCAATGGTGATCACGACAAGTAGGGGTAACCCCTACATGGGGGGCATGCCACGTCACGTCAGCTTGTAGCACTGCTGCTCTGCCCCGTCGCCTTTCCACGACCACGTCGGACCCCTTCAACCTCCTAGCTGCTCTCCGCCATCCGCCACCTCTTCTCTGAGCGTCCTCCCTCTCTGACGCCCACTGTCGTCTTCCTTTGCGTGTGAGGAACTTTCTAGTACACCGCTCGATCTAGGGATTCATGGAAGATTTGAGCTAGGAATTTGAATTAAGATAGAGGATTCCTCCCAACCACCCACACCTCTATCCGGTCATCTTGAATACAACTCGGCCTTAGCCATCCAAATCCTAGCCAAAACAAAGTGGAAAGCGTCAATGGCTATAAGTACTATCGTACACCCGCTCAGCGGGCCTAGTTTGGGCTTGCAAGCTGATGTCTACTACACAACCTTCTTCTTGTAGACATTGTTGGGCCTGCAAGTGCACATGTTTGTAGGACAGTAGCAAATTTCCCTCAAGTGGATGACCTAAGGTTTATCAATCCGTGGAGGCGAGGGATGAAGATGGTCTCTCTCAAACAACCCTGCAACCAAATAACAAAGAGTCTCTTGTGTCCCCAACACACCCAATACAATGGTAAATTGTATAGGTGCACTAGTTCGGCGAAGAGATGGTGAAACAAGTGCAATATGGATGGTAGATAAAGGTATTTGTAATCTGAAATTATAAAAACAGCAAGGTAACTGAAGGTAAAAGTGAGCACAAACGGTATTGCAATGATAGGAAACAAGGCCTAGGGTTCATACTTTCACTAGTGTAAGTTCTCTCAACAATAATAACATAGATAGATCATATAACAAGCCCTCAACATGCAACAAAGAGTCACTCCAAAGCTACTAATAGCGGAGAACAAACGTAGAGATTATGGTAGGGTACGAAACCACCTCAAAGTTATTCTTTCGGATCAAACTATTAAAGAGTTCGTACTAGAATAACACCTTAAGACACAAATCAACCAAAACCCTAATGTCACCTAGATACTCCATTGTCACCTCAAGTATCCGTGGGCATGATTATACGATATGCGTCACACAATCTCAAATTCATCCAACCAACACAAAGTACTTCAAAGAGTGCCCCAAACTTTCTACTGGGGAGTCAAGAAAACTTGTGCCAACCCCTATGCATAGGTTCATGGGCGGAACCCGCAAGTTGGTCACCAAAACATACATCAAGAGGCACGTGATATCCCATTGTCACCACAGATAAACACGGCAAGACATACATCAAGTGTTCTCAAAGTAAAGACCAATCCGATAAGATAACTTCAAGAGGGAAACTCAATTCATCACAAGAGAGTAGAGGAGGAGAAACATCATAAGATCCAACTATAATAACAAAGTTCGCGATACATCAAGATCGTGCCATAGAGAGAACACGGGAGAGAGAGAGATCAAACACATAGCTACTGGAACATACCCTCAGCCCCGAGGGTGAACTACTCCCTCCTCGTCATGGAGAGCGTCGGGATGATGAAGATGGCCACCGGTGATGGGTTCCCCCTCCGACAGGGTGCCGGAACGGACTCCTGAGAGGTTTTTGGTGGCTACAGAGGCTTGCGGCGGCGGAACTCCTGATCTACTGTGGTATTCGATGGTTTTAGGGTACATAGGGTTATATAGGCGAAAGAAGTCGGTCGGGGGGTGCTCGAGGGGTCCACGAGACAGGGGGCGTGCCCTGTAGGGGGGGGGGGGCTATCTCCTGGGCTCCTCGAGTATCTTCTGACTTGAACTCCACGTCTCCAGGATGATAATCTTCCAAAAAATCATGTTGCCGAAGGTTTCATTCCGTTTGGACTCCGTTTGATATTCCTTTTCTTCGAAATACTGAAACAGCAATAAAACAGAATATGGGCTGGGCCTCCGGTTAATAGGTTAGTCCCAAAAGTAATATAAAAGTGTATAATAAAGCCCATAATCATTCAAAACAGATAATAAAATAGCATGAATGCTTCATAAATTATAGATATGTTGGAGACGTATCACAAGCCACTAGGAGGCCTCTTGGGCCTATCCTGAATCATTGTAGATGCCTTGCGTTTGTCAACAATAGCCGTGCCCTATTCACCATCCAGCCCGTCAGAAGTGTCGTTGTTGTTCACCAGGTCGCTGACACCCCCCCCTCCGTTGAGAAGCGGCTTGTTCCCAAGCCGGCGCACGGGGAAACTTCTGATGCAGAGAATCAATATCTTCCCATGTAGCTTCCTCCAGTGAAGTGTTGCTCCAATGCACCAGTCCTTGAGCAATGGTACGTTTGCCGCTTTGACGCATACGCTTCTGCAGGATCTTGACAGGAACCTGTGAGTGAGCAGCAGCAGAGGGAAGCACTTGATGGACTGTGCAGTCAGGATGGGTAACTTGCTTAAGTTGCGAAACATGGAAAACAAGATGTATTTTACTGCCTGGTGGAAGTGCCAGTCGATAAGCTACTTCTCCAATCTTCTCGAGAACTTCATAAGGACCAAAATACTTGAAGGCAAGCTTGTGGTTGACGATGCACCACTGAAGACTGAACATAAGGCTGAAGTTTCAGAAAAACCTTATCTCCCACTGCAAAATGTCTTTCTGTCCTATGCTTGTCTGCCTGATGTTTCATGCGTTGTTGTGCTCTCAGCAAGTGTTGTCTGGCAGATTCTACTACCACTTGTCTTTCATCCAGCCATGCTTGAATATCCACAGGAGCTACAGAGTCTGATGCAGATATACCGAAGTATCTTGGAGGATGTCCATAGAGCACTTCAAAGGGGGATTTGCCGACAGCTGAATGCCATTTAGTGTTATACCAGAATTCACACATGGGAAGCCACTTGCTCCATTTTGTAGGGTGAGAACTGATAAAACTGCGAAGATACCCTTCCACCTGCTGGTTCACTCGTTCTGTTTGTCCATTGGTAGCTGGGTGATATGCAGAACTCATATTGAGGTGATCTCTAGTTCTTTTAACAAGTAGTTGCCAAAAAGAACTAGTAAAGATAGGATCTCTGTCTGACACAATAGTTTCTGGCATTCCATGTTGTTTGTACGCATTATCCAAGAAGATTTCAACAACTTTTTGAGCAGTGTAGGGGTGCTTGAGGGGCATAAAATGACCATACTTAGTGAACTTGTCAATAACTAGCAGAATGCAGTCATATGAGAAGGAAGAAGGCAACCCTATGATGAAGTCCATTGTAACAGTTTCCTAGGCTTGTTTAGGAACTGGCAAGGGTGAAAGAAGTCTTGCATAATTAACCCTCTTTGCCTTAGACTGCTGACACACCATGCAAAGTTGCACCTTATGTCTGATAAACTGCTTCATGCCAACCCAGCGAAACAATGTGTGTATTCTTCTGTAAGTTACCGGAAATCCTGAATGCACCCTTTATATCTGGTTATCCCTTGGATTAACTGGTATTTAGGCTTGGCATTTTGACCAACAGGAAGTTGTTGCAAGAGCTCAGTTGCTTTATCATCATTTTCATAACTAGCAATGATTTCCTCCATCCACACAGGCTGAGCTCTAGATATACTAAGCACTTGTGAATTGGGTGGTCTTCTGGACAAAGCATCAGTAGCTGAATTTTCAACCCCTTTATTGCACACAATCTGATAATTAAGCCCCATTAATTTTGTAAGAGCCTTTTGCTGCCAAATTGTGTGAAGTTTCTGGTTCTGCAGATGAGCCAAACTTTTTGATCAGTTCTAATGGTGAACTACTGCACATGCAGATAAGGTTTCCATTGTTCCACTGCAAGGAGAATGGCCATGTACTCCTTTTCATATACAGACAGAGCTCTGTTCTTTGGTCCAAGGGCCTTGCTGACATATGCCAGGGGGTGTCCATCTTGCATGAGCACAGCCCCAATTCCTATATCACATGCATCTGTTTCAATGACAAAGGGCATCTAAAAATTAGGAAGAGCTAAAACTGGTGCTTCCACAAGGGCCTTTTTCAGGATAGTAAAAGCTTGTTCTGTAACTGTAGTCCACACAAAGGGAACTCCCTTCTTAAGCAACTCTGTCAGAGGTCTGCTAATGATGCCACAGTGCTTAATAAATTTCTGTAATAAACACTGAGCCCTAGAAACCCTCTGACCTCCTTAACATTCTCAGGAACTGGCCACTATTGGACTATCTGAATTTTACTGGGGTCAGTAGCTACACCAGCAGCACTAATGGCATGCCCCAGATAAGCAACCTGCTCCTGTGCAAAAGCACATTTGGACAACTTAACATGCCATTTATCAGCCTGCAGAATGGAAATGACCTGTCTGAAATGGAGTATGTGCTCTTTATAAGTCTTACTGAATACCAGTTTATCATCAAAGAATACCAGAGTGTTCTTTCTATTTACTGGAAATAAGGAAGTGTTCATTGCTCCTTGGAATGTATTTGGTTCATGTGTAAGACCCATGTCAAGCACTGTAAATTCAAAGTTACCATGATGTGTTTGAAAGGCTATTTTAAATTCCTCGCCAGGAGCAAGCCCGATTTGATGGTAACCAGCTCTGAGGTCCAATTTAGTAAACCATGCTGCTCCAGCTAACTCATCGAAAAATTCATCAATTACAGGTATAGGATATTTTCCTTTGATTGTAATAGCATTCAACATTCTGTAGTCAATAACCAATCTCCATTCTCCCCCTTTCTTTTTAACTACCAGGACTGGGGAAGAAAATGGACTTGTACTGGGTCTGATCAAGCCAGCTTTGAGCATCTCATCTATCTTCTTCTCCAGCTCATCTTTCAAGTGAGGCACAATTCTGTAAGGTCTTACAGAGACTGGTCTAGCTCATGGTATCAATGGAATTGTATGATCACAATCTCTTCTAGGGGGAAGGCATGTTGGTTTTTCAAACACTATAGGGAATTCTTCTATAAGTTATTGTATCTCAGGGGGAATAGGTAACTTTTCTTCCATCAGTACAGCAGATATAGACACACAAGTATATGCAAAATCTTCTGGCACTGTGTTGTGCAGAGTAACGAAGGAACCTTTGTGATGGAATGACAACCATTTCTGAGCCCAGTCAACATACATAGGACTGTGGTGAGCTAGCCAATCCAGAGCTAAAATGACATCATAGTTCTAGAGCTGAAGAATTCTAAAATCAGACTGGAATTCATGTCCATTACATTGCCACTGACAGTCTACCAGTTTGCTCTTACATTGTATAGTAGTTCCACCAGCTACTAAGACTGACATAGGTCCAGTGGCTGTCACTCCTGATAACTCACTGTATTGATGATCCAGGAAGGAATGTGTGCTACCATAGTCCACTAGGAAGTGCATGATATGGCCTTGCAAGGAGATCTCCAGTTGGAGAACTGGTGATTCAGGTTCTCTGCCTACTGCAGCAGCAGATAGCCTCATAGAATGCACTAATGAAGGAGATTCAGTATCAGAGATTTCAGAATCTTCAGACGACTGTGACTGCAGCTGTTCAATCAATTCCTGCACAAAATGAAGTTGCACGGTGGACTTGCACACATGATCTTTTGCCCACTTTTCACCACAGACAAAACAAAGGCCCTTAGACTTTCTGTAATTTCGCAACGCTGCCCATTTATCATCAGTACTAGCTGTAGAGATTGTAGTAGAAGACCTCTGTTCATCAGTAGATCAAGTTCGGTTAACTGAAGAAACTAATGACTTCCTTTGGGAAAAATTGTTCATAGGGGTAACTCCTTCTCCCAATTCTTCATGCAAAAGAGCTAACTCATAGGCTGCATCGAGGTCCTTTGGCTTTTGCAGAGCCATTGCAATTATGACACCCGGTTTCAATCCATCAAGGAAACGGGTAGTGTAGTGCAGGGAATTGGGTGCGTCCTCATAAGCAGTAAGTTGGTCATATAATTCAGAAAATCTATCAACAAATCTTCCACAGTAGTGATTTGTGCAATACGGAACAATTTATGGAGCAGAGTCTGATGCTGGTTCGGACCAAACCTGCTCTGTAATGCAGCAGAGAATTCAGACTAGGAAGAATTTGGCATGCGTCTCTGCACTGACTCAAGCCACCGCGCCGCTGCGCCCTCAAAGTTTGCTGAGGCCATAGAAACCCAGCAGTGATGCGGCGTGTTCCACAGCCAAAATTGATCTTCACAACGATTCTGCCACAGCCTTGGGTTGGTACCATCAAACTTCGGTAACTCCATATGCAGGGAATAAGATGAATGCTCAGCAGTATCCAGAACAGAGGAATCGCGGGCAAAAAAAATTCTGGGAGATGGATTGGATTCGCGTGCACCTCTAGCCGGGGGAGGAACATAATATTATGTGACTTTCCCCGGTGCTCGTTGTCGAAGCCGGCGGCATCATTGGTGACCCCGCCATGACCTTGCTGTGACGGCGAACTCCCGCCTCCCGTGGGACTTGGCTCCGGAGACTCCTTGCTCAGATCTGCCTTGAACTGCTCCAGATCTAGCGCTAGCTCCTCTCGGATGCCGTCGGTCCGCGACGACATGAGATTGTGGAGCGTGGTGTTGTTCTCCTTGATGAGCTTGCTCATGGACGAAAGCAACGACTCACGGTGCTCCTTAAGCCTCTGATCCATGTCGTTGGCGAGCTCGTGGCGCGGTAAGGTGTAGACGGCATGGCCATCCGCGCTGAGGCCTTCCATGGCTTGCCGACACCGGCGGTCGCTGTCGTGGTTCTAAGCCTGACAGTAGAATGGGGGGGTAGGTATGGAGAGGCAAGATCTTAGCTATGGAGTAGTTGTATACGCAAGAGATTTACGAGTTCAGGCCCTTCTCGGAGGAAGTAACAGCCCTACGTTTCGGAGCCTTGAGGCGGTCGACTGGATTAATTGCGTATGTGTTACAGGGGTGCAAACCCTTCTACCTGTGGAGGGGGGTGGCTTATATAGAGTGCGCCAGGACCCCAGCCAGCCCACGTAGTAGAGGGTTTAAGGTACGTTTAAGGCTAGATGTTACTGGTAACGCCCTACATAAAGTGTCATTAAGGTCATAAAGACTATTTAACTACAGACCGTTAGGATACCGAGTGGCTCTTGGACTCTTGATGGTCGAGTGGGTCTTCATAGTCGAGTGTCTTTGAATCAGTCGAGTGAGAGCCTACCAAGTCGACTGGAAGGCTGCTTCTCTTGTGAGTGTCCTTGTGGAAGGTACCTTTGGGCAGGTCTATGACCCTACCCCAGGTACATGACTTCATCATTAGCCCCCGAATGGATCGAGGTCTGAGTGAGGAAGGAGTTGATAATCTTTCCGACCTGTTCTTCGTGTTGTGAGCGCGTCTTACTCTGGATCGACGACCTTTCGGTAATGTCATCAACCTTTCTTTCAGTTGCCTTGATCCATTCTTCACGTTTGTCGAGTGAACTTTCTGAACCTGAAGATTTCCGAGCGACGGATCTGAGGAAATCTGTTATCCGACGAGTCGCTCTGCGGTTAGCGGATTTCACGTGATCCGAATTTTGGGAAGCGCGCGAAGCGGAGAAAACCGCGACACTCGGTGAAGGAAATATGCCCTAGAGGCAATAATAAAGTTATTATTTATTTCCTTATATCATGATAAATGTTTATTATTCATGCTAGAATTGTATTAACCGGAAACATAATACATGTGTGAATATATAGACAAACAAGATGTCACTAGTATGCCTCTACTTGACTAGCTTGTTAATCAAAGATGGTTATGTTTCCTAACCAGAAACAAGGAGTTGTTATTTGATTAACAAGGTCACATCATTAGTTGAATGATCTGATTGACATGACCCATTCCGTTAGCTTAGCACACGATCGTTTAGTATGTTGCTATTGCTTCCTTCATGACTTATACATGTTCCTATGACTATGAGATTATGCAACTCCCGTTTACGGAGGAACACTTTGGTACTACCAAACGTCACAACGTAATCGGGTGATTATAAAGGAGTACTACAGGTGTCTCCAAAGGCAGATGTTGGGTTGGCGTATTTCGAGATTAGGATTTGTCACTCCGAATGTCGGAGAGGTATCTCTGGGCCCTCTCGGTAATGCACATCACTTAGCCTTGCAAGCATTGCAACTAATGAGTTAGTTGCGAGATGATGTATTACGGAACGAGTAAAGAGACTTGCCGGTGACGAGATTGAACTAGGTATTGGATACCGACGATCGAATCTCGGGCAAGTAACATACCGATGACAAAGGGAACAAAGTATGTTGTTATGCGGTTTGACCGATAAAGATCTTCAGAGAATATGTAGGAGCCAATATGGGCATCCAGGTTCCGCTATTGGTTATTGACCAAGAATAGTTCTAGGTCATGTCTACATAGTTCTCGAACCCGTAGGGTCCGCACGCTTAAGGTTTCGATGACAGTTTTATTATGAGTTTATGAGTTTTGATGTACCGAAGGAGTTCGGAGTCCCGGATGAGATCGGGGACATGACGAGGAGTCTCGAAATGGTCGAGACATAAAGATTGATATATTGGACGGCTATATTCGGACACCGGAAAGGTTCCGGAAGTTTAGGAGAAAACCGGAGTGCCGAGGGGTTACGGAACCCCGGGAAGTAATGGGCCTTATTGGGCCAAGAGGGAGAGAGAGGGCTGCACCAGGAGGTGGCGCCGCTTCCATGAGGAGTCCGACTGGACTAGGAGGGGGGGCGCCCCTTTCCCTCTCCCTCTCCTCTCTTTCCTTCCCCTTCTTCCTTCCTAGTAGGACTAGGAAAGGGAGTCCTACTCCTACTAGGAGGAGGACTCCCTCCCTTGGCGCTGCTTCCTAGGCCGGGCCGCCCTCCCCTTGCTCCTTTATATACGGGGCAGGGGCACCCCTAACACACAAGCTGATCTTCGTGATCGTTCCTTAGCCGTGTGCGGTGCCCCCTCCACCATATTCCACCTCGGTCATATTGTAGCGGTGCTTAGGCGAAGCCCTGCGACGGTAGAACATCAAGATCGTCACCACGCCGTCGTGCTGACGGAACTCCTCCCCGATGCTTTGCTGGATCGGAGCCCAGGGATCGTCATCGAGCTGAACGTGTGCCAAGAACTCGGAGGTGCCAGAGTAACGGTGCTTGGATCGGTCGGATCGTGAAGACGTACGACTACATCAACCGCGTTGATATAACGCTTCCGCTTTCGGTCTACGAGGGTACGTGGACGGACACTCTTCCCTCTCGTTGCTATGCCATCACCATGGTCTTGCGTGATCGTACGAAATTTTTTGAAATTACTACGTTCCCCAACAGTGGCATCCGAGCCTGGTTTTATGCGTTGATGTCATATGCACGAGTAGAACACAAGTGAGTTGTGGGCGATACAAGTCATACTACCTACCAGCATGTCATACTTTGGTTTAACGGTATTGTGAGAGGAAGCGGCCCGGACCGACATTACGCGTACGCTTACGCGAGACTGGTTTCACCGTTACGAGCACTCGTGCTTAAAGGTGGCTGGCGGGTGTCTGCCTCTCTCACTTTAGTTGAACTGAAAAGTGGCTACGCCCGGTCCTTGAGAAGGTTAAAACGGAGTCTATTTGACGAAGTATCGTTGTGGTTTTAATGCGTAGGTAAGAACGGTTCTTGCTCAGCCCGTAGCAGCCACGTAAACGTTGCAACAACAAAATAGAGGACGTCTAACTTGTTTTTGCAGGGCATGTTGTGATGTGATATGGTCAAGACGTGATGCTATATTTTATTGTATGAGATGATCATGTTTTGTAACCGGTTATCGGCAATCGGCTGGAGCCATATGGTTGTCGCTTTATTGTATGAAATGCAAACGCCATGTAATTGCTTTTACTTTATCACTAAGCGGTAGCGATAGTCATAGAAGCAATAGTTGGCGACGACAACGATGCTACGATGGAGATCAAGGTGTCGCTACCGGTGACGATGGTGATCATGACGGTGCTTCGAGATGGAGATCACAAGCACAACATGATGATGGCCATATCATATCACTTATATTGATTGCATGTGATGTTTATCCTTTATGCATCTTATCTTGCTTTGATTGACGGTAGCATTTTAAGATGATCTCTCACTAAAATTATCAAGACGTGTTCTCCCTGAGTATGCACCGTTGCCAAAGTTCGTCGTGCCCAGACACCACGTGATGATCGGGTGTGATAAGCTCTACGTCCATCTACAACGGCTGCAAGCCAGTTTTGCACACGCAGAATACTCAGATTAAACTTGACGAGCCTAGCATATGCAGATATGGCCTCGGAACACGGAGGCCGAAAGGTCGAGCGTGAATCATATAGTAGATATGATCAACATAGTGATGTTCACCATTGAAAACTACTCCATCTCACGTGATGATCGGTTATGGTTTAGTTGAATTGGATCACGTAATCACTTAAGATGACTAGAGAGATGTCTGTCTAAGTGGGAGTTCTTAAGTAATATGATTAATTGAACTTTAACTTATCATGAACTTAGTCCTGGTAGTATTTTGCAAATTATGTTGTAGATCAATAGCTCGCGTTGTTGCTTCCCTATGTTTTTATATGTGTTCCTAGAGGAAATTGTATTGAAAGATGTTAGTAGCAATGATGCGGATTGGATCCGTGATCCGAGGTTTATCCTCATTGCTGCACGTAGTATTATGTCCTTGATGCACCACTAGGTGACAAACCTATTGCAGGAGCAGATGCGGACGTTATGAACATTTGGCTAGCTCAATATGATGACTACTTGATAGTTTAGTGCACCATGCTTAACGGCTTAGAATCGGGACTTCAAAGACGTTTTGAACGTCATGGACCATATGAGATGTTCCAGGAGTTGAAGTTAATATTTCCAGCAAATACCCGAGTTGAGAGATATGAAGTCTCCAACAAAGTTCTAAAGCTAAAAGATGGAGGAGAATCGCTCAACTAGTGAGCATGTGCTCAGATTGTCCGGTACTTCAATCGCTTGAATCAAGTGGGAGTTAATCTTCCGGATAAGACAAAGTGATTGACAGAATTCTCTAGTCACCATCACTAAGTTACTAGAACTTCGTGATGAACTATAGTATGCAAGGGATGACGAAAACGATTCCCGAGCTCTTCGTGATGTTGAAATCGACGAAGGTAGAAATCAAGAAAGAGCATCAAGTGTTGATGATTGACAAGACCACTAGTCTCAAGGAAAAGGGCAAAGGGAAGAAGGGGAACTTCAAGAAGAATGGCAAGCAAGTTGCTGCTCGAGTGAAGAAGCCCAAGTCTGGACCTAAGCCTGAGACTAAGTGCTTTTGCTGCAATGGAACTGGTCACTAGAAGCGGAACTACCCCAAGTATTTGGCGGATAAGAAGGATGGCAAAGTGAACAAAGGTATATTTGAGATACAGATTATTGATGTGTATTTTACTAGTGTTCGTAGAAACCCCTCGGTATTTGATACTGGTTCAGTTGCTAAGAGTAGTAACTTGAAACGGGAGTTGAAGAATGAATGTAAACTAGTTGAAGGGAAGTGACGATGAGTGTTGGAAGTAGTTCCAAGATTGATATGATCATCATCGCACACTCCCTATACTTTCGGGATTAGTGTGGAACCTAAATAAGTGTTATTTGGTGTTGAGCATAAATATGATTTGATCATGTTTATTGCAATACAGTTATTCATTTAAGTAAGAGAATAAATTGTTGTTCTGTTTACATGAATAAAACCTTATATGGTTACACACCCAATGAAAATGGTTCATTGGATCTCGATCATAGTGATACACATATTCATAATATTGAAACCAAAAGATGCAAAGTTAAATAATGATAGTGCAATTTATTTGTGGCACTGCCGTTTAGGTCATATTGGTGTAAAGCGCATGAAGAAAACTCCATGCTGATGGACTTTTGGAATCACTTGATTATGAATCATTTGATGCTTGCGAACCGTGCCTTTTGGGCAAGATGACTAAAACTCCGTTCTCCGGAACAATGGAACAAGCTATTGACTTATTGGAAATAATACATACCGATGTATGCGATTCAATGAGTGTTGATGCTCGTGGCAAGTATCGTTATTTTCTGACCTTCACAAGATAATTTGAGCAGATATGGGTATGTCTACTTGATGAAACACAAGTCTGAAACATTTGAAAAGTTCAAAGAATTTCAGAGTGAAGTGAAGAATCATCGTAACAAGAAAATAAAAGTTTCTACGATATGATCGCAGAGGAAAAATATTTGAGTTACGAGTTTGGCCTTCAGTTAAAACAATGTGAAATAGTTTCACTACTCACGCCACCTGGAACACCACAGCATAATGGTGTGTCCGAACGTCATAACCGTACTTTATTGGATATAGTACAATCTATGATGTTTCTTACCGATTTACCAATATCGTTTTGGGATCATGCATGAGAGACAGCTGCATTCACGTTAAATAGGGCACCATCTAAATCCGTTGAGACGACACTATATGAAACTGTGGTTTAGCAAGAAACCAAAGTTGTCGTTTCTTAAAGTTTGGGGCTGCGATGCTTATGTGAAAAAGTTTCATCCTGATAAGCTCAAACCCAAATCGGAGAAGTGCGTCTTCATAGAATACCCAAAGGAAATTGTTGGGTATACCTTCTATCACAGATCCGAAGGCAAGACATTTGTTGCTAAGAATGGATCCTTTCTAGAGAAGGAGTTTCTCTCGAAAGAAGTGAGTGGGAGGAAAGTGGAGCTTGATAAGGTAATTTGTACCTTCTCCCGAATTGGAAAGTATTTCATCACGGAAATCAGTTCCAGTGATTCCTACACCAATTAGTGAGGAAGCTAATGATGATAATCATGTAACTTCAGATCAAGTCACTACCGAATCTCGTAGGTAAACCAGAGTGAGATCCGCACCAGTGTGGTACGGCAATCCTGTTCTGGAAATCATGCTACTAGATCATGACGAACCTACGAACTATGAGGAAGCGATGATGAGCCCAGATTCCGCTAAATGGCTAGAAGCCATGAAATCTGAGATGGGATCCATGTATGAAAACAAAGTGTGGACTTTGGTTGACTTGCCCGAGGGTCGGCAAGCAATAGAAAATAAATGGATCTTCAAGAGAAAGACGGACGTTGATAGTAGTGTTACTATCTACAAAGCTCGACTTATTGCAAAAAGGTTTTTGACAAGTTCAAGGTGTTGACTACAATGAGATTTTCTCAACTGTAGCGATTCTTAAGTCTGTCCGAATCATGTTAGCAATTGCCACAATTTATGAAATTTGGCAAATGGATGTAAAAACTGCGTTCCTGAATGGGTTTCTGGAGGAAGAGTTGTATATGATGCAACCAGAAGGTTTTATCGATCCAAAGGGAGCTAACAAAGTGTGCAAGCTCCAGCGATCCATTTATGGACTGGTGCAAGCATCTCGGAGTTGGAATAAACGCTTTGATAGTGTGATCAAAGCATTTAGTTTATATGCACTTTTGGAGAAGCCTGTATTTACAAGAAAGTGAGTGGGAGCACTACAGCATTTCTGATAAGTATATGTGAATGACATATTGTGGATCGGAAATAATGTAGAATTATTCTGCAAAGCATGACGGAGTGTTTGAAAGGAGTTTTTTCAAAGAAAGACCTCGGTGAAGCTGCTTACATATTGAGCATCAAGATCTATAGAGATAGATCAAGACGCTTGATAAGTTTTTTCAATGAGTACATACCTTGACAAGATTTTGAAGTAGTTCAAAATGGAACAGTCAAAGAAAGAGTTCTTGCCTGTGTTACAAGGTGTGAAATTGAGTAAGACTCAAAACCCGACCACGACAGAAGATAGAAAGAGAATGAAAGTCATTCCCTATGCCTTGGCCATAGGTTCTATAAAGTATGCCATGTTGTGTACCAGATCTATTGTATACCCTACACTGAGTTTGGCAAGGGAATACAATAGTGATCTAGGAGTAGATCACTGGACAGCGGTCAAAATTATCCTTAGTGGAATAAGGATATATTTCTCGATTATGGAAGTGGAAAAGGTTCGTCGTAAAGGGTTACGTCGATGCAAGTTTTGACACTGATCCGATGACTCTAAGTCTCGATCTAGATACATATTGAAAGTGAGAGCAATTAGCTAGAGTAGCTCCGTGCGAGCATTGTAGACATAGAAATTTGCAAAATACTTACGGCTCTGAATGTGATGTAATCTGCTGACTAAAATTATCTCACAAGCAAAACATGACCACACCTTAGTACTCTTTGGGTGTTAATCACATAGCGATGTGAACTAGATTACTGAATCTAGTAAACCCTTTGGGTCTTGGTCACATGGCGATGTGAACTATGGGTGTTAATCACATGATGATGTGAACTATCGATGTTAATCACATGGTGATGTGATCTAGATTATTGACTCTAGTGCAAGTGGGAGACTGAAGGAAATATGCCCTAGAGGCAATAATAAAGTTATTATTTATTTCCTTATATCATGATAAATGTTTATTATTCATGCTAGAATTGTATTAACCGGAAACATAATACATGTGTGAATATATAGACAAACAGATGTCACTAGTATGCCTCTACTTGACTAGCTTGTTAATCAAAGATGGTTATGTTTCCTAACCATAAACAAGGAGTTGTTATTTGATTAACAAGGTCACATCATTAGTTGAATGATCTGATTGACATGACCCATTCCGTTAGCTTAGCACACGATCGTTTAGTATGTTGCTATTGCTTCCTTCATGACTTATACATGTTCCTATGACTATGAGATTATGCAACTCCTGCCATCGGAGGAACACTTTGGTACTACCAAACGTCACAACGTAATCGGGTGATTATAAAGGAGTACTACAGGTGTCTCCAAAGGCAGATGTTGGGATGTCGTAATTCGAGATTAGGATTTGTCACTCCGAATGTAGGATAGGTATCTCATGTCCCTCTCGGTAAAGCACATCACTTAAGCCTTGCAAAGCATTGAAACTAATGAGTTAGTTGCGAGATGATGTATTACGGAACGAGTAAAGAGACTTGCCGGTGACGAGATTGAACTAGGTATTGGATACCGACGATCGAATCTCGGGCAAGTAACATACCGATGACAAAGGGAACAAAGTATGTTGTTATGCGGTTTGACCGATAAAGATCTTCGTAGAATATGTAGGAGCCAATATGGGCATCCAGGTTCCGCTATTGGTTATTGACCAAGAATAGTTCTAGGTCATGTCTACATAGTTCTCGAACCCGTAGGGTCCGCACGCTTAAGGTTTCGGCGATGCTTTTATTATGAGTTTATGAGTTTTGATGTACCGAAGGAGTTCGGAGTCCCGGATGAGATCGGGGACATGACGAGGAGTCTCGAAATGGTCGAGACATAAAGATTGATATATTGGACGGCTATATTCGGACACCGGAAAGGTTCCGGAAGTTTCCGGAGAAAACCGGAGTGCCGGAGGGGTTACCGGAACCCCCCGGGGAAGTAATGGGCCTTATTGGGCCAAGAGGGGAGAGAGAGGGCTGCACCAGGAGGTGGCGCGCCCCCCCCCATGGGGAGTCCGAATTGGACAAGGAGGGGGGGCGCCCCTTCCTCTCCTCTCCCTCTCTTTCCTTCCCCTTCTTCCTTCCTAGTAGGACTAGGAAAGGGGAGTCCTACTCCTACTAGGAGGAGGACTCCCCCTCCCTTGGCGCGCCTCCTAGGCCGGCCGGCCCTCCCCCTTGCTCCTTTATATACGGGGGCAGGGGGGCACCCTAACACACAAGCTGATCTTCGTGATCGTTCCTTAGCCGTGTGCGGTGCCCCCCTCCACCATATTCCACCTCAGTCATATTGTAGCGGTGCTTAGGCGAAGCCCTGCGACGGTAGAACATCAAGATCGTCACCACGCCGTCGTCGACGGAACTCCTCCCCGATGCTTTGCTTTGGATCGGAGCCCGAGGATCGCCATCGAGCTGAACGTGTGCCAAGAACTCGGAGGTGCGAGTAACGGTGCTTGGATCGGTCGGATCGTGAAGACGTACGACTACATCAACCGCGTTGATATAACGCTTCCGCTTTCGGTCTACGAGGGTACGTGGACGGACACTCTTCCCTCTCGTTGCTATGCCATCACCATGGTCTTGCGTGTGCGTAGGAATTTTTTTGAAATTACTACGTTCCCCAACACTCGGATGGGATAAGACGATGACGCCTCGATCCTCGCGCCGCCTTTTTTGCCACGTATCACGTGCGCGCCTGTTGCGGGATCGTGACAGGATTGCCTAGGCCTACCGGTCAGCCACTCGGAAGCGACCCCATATAAGGCGTTGGACCGGGCGTTCTGAACGGTGCGCCCTCAGTTTTCCCCTCTCTCCGCCTCTGAAACTCTCTCGCCTCGCCCTTCGTCCGCCCAGCGCCGCAGCTCAGTTCCTTTTTCGCCGGCGATCATGGTGAAGGACAAGACCGCCGCCCTGGAACGGGTGAAGAAGACGGCGGCGAAGGCCAAGGGGAGAGCGCCCAGTCGAGGCGGCTCCTCCTCGCGGTCCAAGCTGCCGCAAGGCTGGGTCCAGGGAGACTGGATCCGGTCGACCATTACCGAAAAAGACCTCATCGATCTGGCCAATGAAGGACTGATCCCCCACGGGTCGGCAAGGCTTCCAGGCACGGAGTGGCAACCGCAGCCAGAAGAGGGTGAGTGCGTCCTCTTGGCCACCCACGTAGATAGGGGTTTTTCGCTGCCGCCCAATCCTTTTTTCTGGGGGTTTCTGAACTTTTTCGGAGCGCAACTCCACCATTTCACCCCGAACTCTATTGTGTATCTGGCTGCTTTCATTTCGCTCTGCGAGAATTTCCTGGGTTGTCGACCGCATTGGGGTCTTTTCAAGCATATATTCACCTGTCGCTCTCAGACGGTGAAGAAAACGAGCCCGAATGATGAAAAGACCCAAGTAATCCAAATGTGTGGGGGACTCGGAGTCCAAATGAGGGGGAAGAGCGCTTTTCCAGCTATGACTCTCCCTGACTCGGTTAGAGGGTGGCAGCCGACCTGGTTTTACTGCCAAGACCAGCCGACGCCGGGGCAGTCGACTGGGCTCCCTCCTTTCTCCATGAGTCGAGTGAACAACCGTCTTCCCTGAAGGTGTTGCCAGAGGAAAAGGCCCAAGTGAAGATTTTGATGGAGCGTGTAGTCCAGCTCATTCGCGAAGGGGTGACTGGCATGGATCTCCTGGAGGTTTTTCTGCGACGGCGTATCCAGCCACTCTAATACCGAGGTCATCCGATGTGGATGTACTCCGGTACGGATGATACCACTCGGGTCCATCCGGAGGAGGTTGACGACGCCATACTGGAGAAGTGGATGACTGCCATCACATGAAATAAGGACAACCCTCGCGGAGCTAGGAGGATTCCAACACTCGACCGTAGTTATCGCCGCATAAGGTACCATTGTTTATCTTCGACTGTGATTCTTCAGCATTCATTCTGTTTTGATGTCAATTTCGTCGACTGACTGTCACCTTGTTTTGTTGTCTTCTAGGTCACCACCGAGATGTACTCGATGCCCAACGGGGCGCAGGAAGCAGCCGAAGAAGAAGAAGGAAGTGGAGGTAAGGTCCGGAGGAATGGGAGTCCAACGGTGAAGAGGATGAAGAGGATGACGACTCTGGTGATGAGGAGGAGGAGGAAGAAGAGGAGGAAGACGTCGACCCTCCTCGTTCAGAAGTAAGGTCTAAGTCGACGCACGACCCGGTGGCTGGGCGTGGAAAAGCTGTTGTGCCCACCGGTCATTCGACGAAGCGACCTAGGACAACTTCTCCCGCGCCGACTGAGAAGCCGCCGAAGCAACCTCGAGCGACGTCGTCGAAGCCGGCAAAGGCTCTGTCCAAGATGCGAAGTGTCATCCCCACCATCTCCGGGTAACCAACAGAACCTTGTATTTCCTTTTTCAACATGAGTGAATTTTTAGTCGACTCGATGACTGATCAGTCGACTAATGAAATCCTCAGCGCCGCTACCTCCGTGACTTCAGCCAAGCACGATGACCAGGAAATGGAGGACGCGGCCACTTCCAATCTTGGTAAGATCTCCGAGATTTCACTTTTAGCCGACTGGAGCTTTTTAGTCGATTGGGCTTCCATGTTTGCTTCTGGATCTCTCTTGCAGTTCCGCCTCACGTCATTGATCTTCCTGATGATGACGAGGAAGCGCCATTGAGGAAGAGGAGGAACAAGAAAGTGCCTGCTGGCAAGCAAAGTCGCGGCGACTCCTGAGACGTTGATTTCCGAGGGAGGCAATCCCACCCGGACTTCTGTATCTTTTGCTGTACCACTGACGAGTGCCCGACCTACATCGTCGACTGCTGATCCGCCGTCTCTCTTTGCCACGCACCATGTCCCGGAAGACCAAGTAAGTGCTGCTAAGGAGGCCATACGCCAGGCAGGGATCATGATGGAGCGGGTGAAAGCGGCACGAGAGGCAAGTCAGGCGGCCTATGACGCCAGTTCAGCTCTCCAGAGCAATGTCCAAGTAAGTCAGTCGTCGCTTGCTTTGTTAGGACATACAATCTGAAACTGCTTTCTTCTGGAGATTTCCATATCTATACACCCACTGGGTGTGTGTGTCATTTGATTTTTTGTGGGGGCACGCTGAGTGCACCCACTGGGTGTAGTCCCCGAGACCATGGTCGACTGCGTGCAGTCGGCTATGGTCTTTATGCTGTGATCTTCTTCACTCGACTTGGACGGACCAAGTTGAATGGAACTGTAAAACCGGTGAGGGCACGCTAAGTGCACCCACTGGGTGTAGTCCCCGAGACGATAGTCGACTGCGTGTAGTTGACTATAGTCTTAAAGAACTGGGTTTTTTTTACTGCGGTTGACCGCTGACAATTAGCCATGTTTATAGAATCATAGCCTTTTTGCCTCTTTTGGTCGACTGATCGAACCAAATTGGTAAACCAGTGGGGGCACGCTAAGTGCACCCACTGGGTGTAGTCCCCGAGACTATAGTCGACTGCGTGCAGTTGACTATGGTCTTAAAGAACTGTTTTTCCTTAGTCACTCGGAAGTGATCTGCTTTTGATGTCTTTTGTTGGTTGACTCTTCGTAGAAATCTTGCGAGCTTGTGGCTCGCTACACTGAGCTAGAGAAAAAGCAGATTCAACTCAACCTTGATTTGAAGCTTGCTCAGGAGAACTTGCAGAAGGCTCAGGACGAAGCAAAAGGTATGGCTGGTGAGAATTTTTGACGACTGCTTGTGTTTTTCTGCTCATTCTCAACTCTGTTCTCATTGTTGCTTTGCAGATAAACTGGAAGAAACTTTGAAGAAGAAGGACCTTGACCTTGCAGAGGCAATGTATATGCTTTGGAGAAAACAAAGCTCATGAAGAGAAGCTTGCTTCAATCGACAAACTTGAAGATGAAAATTCCAAGCTGAAAGCCTCTCTTGACGCTGACTAACAAGGAAGTCACGATCAAGAACGACAAGAATGTTCTGTCGACAAGGTTGGCCAGTCAAGGTGTTTAAATGATCTGGAGGTTTATCTTGGAGGGCTCGCCAAGAAGCTGTTTCTCATGCTTGTAGGTAATTCTCTTTTATCCAACTGTTTTGCTCTTACCGGCTCATCATACGACCTTTATTTTGAATCTGAGTTGTGTTTTCAGAATTCTGTCAAAACTTTGAAGAAGAAACCAGCCGAGTGGAAACCAGTTTGGACCCCATCAACTCTCCTGTGAAGGACGAAGCTGCTATGAATGTACTCCGACTGGAGTCTCGTGTTGCTAGCGCAGTGGATTATCTTGCTCGATCGAAAGTTGCAATGTCGCTGGATCGACTCGACTCTCCGCCGTAACAGACTCTCGAATGATCTTGTATCTTTGATGACTCGACTGAATGAGATTCCAAGTCGAGTGCAAGAATGGAAGAAGTCGCCCGCGGTGTGGTGCTGATGTTGCCTTATCTCTGGTTCGTGTCCACTGCAAAGAAGCGCAAGAGGACAAGCTGGTGTCTCTCAAGGTTGCCAATACCAGGAAGCACGACTTCAGATCTTTCATGGAGACTTTCATCGCTGCTGCTACCCGTATTGCCGACGGAATCGACCTCGACCAGTTCGTTGCACCTTCCAGTCCTCCGCCGGAGGAGTAAAAAACTTCTAAGTCCCACTTTAAATTTGCCTCGGAATGCCGAGTGGTTTCTGTAACCGATAAACTTTAACAGGCTTAACACCTGAGCACCTTTGGATCCGTAGGACGTTTATCTGAACTTGATTTTTCTTTTAACATGCTTTGCTTGCCTTCGAGAGAACTTTTGTTCTTCATTTCGGAAGATATCCCGTTGAAATTCCAATCGACTTGGGCTTCATCTATCTTGCAGGTAGGGACTGACCTCGTCGTCCTTGCGGATTGGGATGGACCGCACGTTGTACTTGTGGCGAAGCTCCGAAGGAGAAGGTAGCAGTCGACCTGCACCTAAATCGTCCTTGCGGATTGGGATGGACCGCACGTTGTACTTGTGGCGAAGCTCCGAAGGAGGAGGTAGCAGTCGACCTGCACCTCGTCGTCCTTACGGATTGGGATGGACCGCACGTTGTACTTGTGGCGAAGCTCCGAAGGAGGAGGTAGCAGTCGACCTGCACCTCGTCGTCCTTGCGGATTGGGATGAATTCCTTACTTAGGCAAGTACCGTGCTGCAGCTAAGCCACCGAGTGGGAGGTTTGCTCTCCACTCGGTAGGATTTTTATTACTTAGGCGAGCACTGGGCTGCAGCTAAGCCTCCGAGTGGGAGGTTTGCTCTCCACTCGGTACGATTTTTATTACTTAGGCGAGCACCGGGCTGCAGCTAAGCCCCCGAGTGGGAGATTTGCTCTCCACTCGGTAGGATTTCTATTACTTAGGCGAGCACTGGGCTGCAGCTAAGCCCCCAAGTGGGAGGTTTGCTCTCCACTCGGTAGGATTTCTATTACTTAGGCGAGCACTGGGCTGCAGCTAAGCCCCCGAGTGGGAGGTTTGCTCTCCACTCGGTAGGATTTCTATTACTTAGGCGAGCACTAGGCTGCAGCTAAGCCCCCGAGTGGGAGGTTTGCTCTCCACTCGGTAGGATTTCTATTACTTTGGATGTTTGAGGCGAATCCTTGGGCTGTTATAAGCCCCCGAGCGGGAGGCTGGCTCACCACTCGGCAGGGTTTAAATACTTAGGCGAGTACTTGGACTGCAGCTAAGCCTCCGAGTGTGAGGCTGGCTCGCCACTCGGTAGGATTTTGGATACTTAGGCGAGTACTTGGACCGCAGCTAAGCCTCCGAGCGGGAGGCTGGCTCGCCACCCGGTAGGATTTTGGTTACTTAGGCGAGTACTTGGACTGCAGCTAAGCCTCCGAGCGGGAGGCTGGCTCGCCACTCGGTAGGATTTTGGTTACTTAGGCGAGTACTTGGACTGCAGCTAAGCCTCCGAGCGGGAGGCTGGCTCGCCACTCGGTAGGATTTTGGTTACTTAGGCGAGTACTTGGACTGCAGCTAAGCCCCCGAGTGGGAGGCTGGCTCGCCACTCGGTAGGATTTTGAATACTTAGGCGAAGCGGATCCGCAGCTAAGCCCCCGAGTGAGAGACTGGCTCGCACTCGGAAAAGATTTTTGTTTTTACAAACTTAGGCGAATCCGATTCGCAGCTAAGCCACCCACTAGGGGGAATTTCAACAAAAAGTAATATCAATCACTGGGAAAATTATAACATTCTTGTCTTAGATAAACAAACTACAGAAGTACTTTTATTACATCTCAACTGAATGAGTTTTAAGTGTAAAAGGGGCGGAGCAGCTCCGCGTTCCAAGCTCGAGGCTCGTCGATCTGGCAATCAACGTTGTAGAGATGATATGCTCCGTTGTGAAGGACTCTTGTGACGATGAAGGGACCTTCCCAAGTGGGAGCAAGCTTGTGTGGTTTCTGTTGATCCACTCGGAGGACCAAATCTCCCTCTTGGAAGGCTCGACTCTTCATATTTCTGGCATGGAATCGACGCAAGTCTTGCTGATAGATAGTCGAGCGGATCAAAGCCATCTCTCTTTCCTCTTCTAAGAGGTCGACGGCATCTTGTCGGGCTTGTTCTGCTTCCTCTTCAGAGTATAGCTCGACCCGAGGCGCATTGTGAAGCAGGTCACTCGGCAGAACCGCTTCAGCTCCATAAACCAGAAGAATGGAGTTCTCCCAATGACCGATTAGGAGTGGTCCTCAATCCCCGTGAGAACTGATGGAAGTTCGTCGACCCAAGCTCCTGCTGCGTGTTTGAGATCACGCATCAGCCGAGGTTTCAACCCTTTGAGAATGAGGCCGCTTTGCATGTTCTCGCTTGTCCATTCGACCGAGGATGAGCCATCAAGCATAGTCGACCAGCGTGCCTTGAGAGGCGCAGAAGGCTTTGAACTTGTCATTATCGGGTTCGACCCATTGTCGTTGATGATGCTATGCGGAACTCCATATCTGAATATCAACTCTCGATGAAGTCGATAGCGGTGCATGCATCGAGGTTCTTGATGGGCTTGGCTTCGATCCACTTGGTGAACTTGTCGACTGCTACTAGCAAATGAGTGAAGCCGCTTCTGCCAGTCCTGAACGGTCCAATCATGTCCAATCCCCAAACAGCGAAGGGCCAAACGAGTGGAATGGTCTTCAAAGCTGAGGCTGGCTTATGTGATATGTTGGAATAGAACTGACATCCTTCACACTTGTCAACTATTTCTTTTGCCATTTCATTTGCTTTCCGCCAGTAAAATCCCGCTCGGTATGCTTTAGCCACAATGGTCCGAGAGGACGCATGATGGCCACAGGTTCCCGAGTGGATATCCTCAAGAATTATCTGACCTTCTTCTGGCGTGATACACTTCTGGCCGACTCCAGTCGCGCTTTCTTTGTACAATTGTCCCTTGATTACTTTAAAGGCCTTGGATCGACGGACGATCTGTCGAGCCTCGTCTTCATTCTCTGGGAGCTCTTTCCCTAAGGATATATGCGATGTATGGCATCGTCGGCCGGGAGTGATGACCACAACTTCCATAATTAGGTCGACCACGGCTGGGACCTCAACTTCAGTCGGATCATTGGCACTCTTTTGCTGCGGGGCTTCTTCTGTGAAAGGATCCTCCTGCACTGATGGAACATGAATGTGTTCTAAAAATACACCACTGGGAATGGCTTCCCTCTTGGACCCTATCTTCGCCAAATCATCCGCAGCTTGATTTTTCAGTCGGGGTATATGATGAAGCTCTAACCCTTCGAACTTCTTCTCCAGCTTTCTCACTGCATTACAATATCCTGCCATAGCTGAGCTTCTGACATCCCACTCCTTCATCACTTGATTAACAACTAGATCTGAATCGCCGTAAACCATAAGGCGACGGACGCCGAGTGAAATGGCCATGCGCAACCCATACAGGAGTGCTTCATATTCTGCTTCGTTGTTGGAAGAATCAAAGTGAATCTGGAGAACATACTTGAGCCTATCTCCTCGGGGGGAAACCAATACAACTCCTGCACAGGAACCGTTCAACATCTTGGGACCATCAAAAACATAGTCCAAAGGTTCCGAGTGAACTTGGGTCGGAAGTCGCTGTTCACCCACTCGGCGAGGAAATCTTCTATTGCTTGGGACTTGATGGCTTTCTTTGCCTCGAATTTGATATCAAGGGAAGGAGTTCAATCGCCCATTTTGCCACTCGACCAGTTGCATCTCTGTTATGAAGAATTTCCGACAAAGGGCGTCACCGACGACTGTAATGGAATGATCAGAGAAGTAATGAGCAACCTTCTTCGTGGTCATATAGATCCCATAAACAAGCTTCTGATAATGAGGATATCTTTGCTTTGACGGGGTCAATACTTCAGAAAGATAATAATCTGGGCGTTGAACTTTGAAAGCTTTTCCTTCTTCTTCCCGCTCGACCGTAAGTAATGCAGTCGACGACTTGTCCAGTGGCTGCAATGTAGAGCAGCAAAGGCTCCTTGCTGATTGGAGCAGCAAGCACCGGCTGGGTGGAGAGTAGAGCTTTTAGCTCTGCAAACGCTGCATCAGCTTCTGGAGTCCACTCGAACTTGTCTGACTTCTTCATCAGTCGGTAAAGAGGCAATGCCTTTTCACCGAGGCGAGAGATGAATCGACTTAAAGCGGCCAAGCATCCAGTAAGTTTCTGGACATCGTGCACATGCACAGGGTGCTTCATTCGGAGTATGGTGCCAACCTTTTCTGGGTTAGCATCGATTCCTCGTTCGGAAACGAGAAAACCGAGTAACTTTCCACCAGGAACTCCAAATGTACACTTTGATGGATTCAGCTTGATATCATACCTCCCGAGATTGGCAAATGTTTCAGCAAGGTCGATCAACAGGTCGGAATCCTTTCGTGACTTGACCACTATATCATCCATGTATGCTTCCACATTCCGACTGATTTGAGTGAGCAAACACTTCTGAATCATCCTCATGAATGTGGCTCCGGCATTCTTAAGACCGAATGGCATGGTGACATAACAGAAGCACCCGAACGGAGTGATGAATGCTGTTTTAATCTCATCGGGTCCATACAGACGGATCTGATGGTACCCGGAATAGGCATCTAAGAAAGACAACCTCTTGCATCCCACAGTTGAGTCGACTATTTGGTCGATGCGAGGAAGAGGGAAATGATCTTCCGGGCAGGCCCGATTGATATGCTTGAAATCGATGCACATGCGCAACGACTTGTCCTTCTTGGGGACCATGACAACGTTGGCGAGCCACTCGGAATGGTAGATCTCTCGGATGAACTCTGCTGCTAAGAGTCGAGCCACCTCCTCGCCAATGGCCTTTCTCTTCTGGACGGCGGACCTCCGAAGATACTCTTTAACTGGCTTGAATTTTGGGTCTACTCATAGGCGATGCTCAGCCAGCCCCTCGAACACCGGCATGTCGTGAGGCTTCCATGCAAAGATGTCCCGATTCTCACGGAGGAACCGGATGAGCGCTTCTTCCTATTTTGAGTCGAGTGTTGTTGAGATGTTGGTTGGAGCAGCGTTGGGATCGGCCGGTGAATGTGAACCTGTTTCGTCTCACCCGATCGAATGCTGACTCCGTAGCGGGCTTCTTAGCTCGCAACATATCACTCGGATATGCAGTTTTCTGATACTCTTGTAGCTCTACCACTGCTAACTGAGCATCAACGATCTTAGAGCCTTTCTGGAAGCACTCTTCTGCCTTCTTCCGATTGCCCGTGACAGTGATCACGCCCTTGAGACCAGGCATCTTCAGTTTAAGATACACGTACATGGTCGGGCCATGAAACGCGCATAAGCTGGTCTCCCTAGAATAGCGTGATAAGCGCTCTGGAAATCCACGACCTCAAAGGTCAACTTTTCTTTCCGGAAATGCTTTGAATCACCAAAAACTACATCAAGAGCAATTTGGCCGAGTGACTCAGCCTTCTTTCCGTGAATGACTCCGTGGAAGCTCATGTTATCGGTAATCGAAGTCCGACATCGAAATGCCCATCCCTTTCAACGTCTCCGTATAATATATTCAAGCCACTACCACCATCCATCAAGACTTTGGTCACCGAGTGCCTTCGACAACCGGGTCGACCACCGGTGCTTGCCTCCTGTGGTGGCAATGTGCGTCGGGTGATCGACCGGTCGAATGTGATGGCGGTCTGGGACCATTTCAGATAATTGGGAGTCACGAGCAACCAAGTTTATTTCCGATTGATAACCTTCAATCGACTTTTTGCTTTCGGCGTCGGCAAGAAAATCATCGTGGTGGAATTGACACTGGGATATCCACCATCACATCATCTTTATCATCAACTTTGTCTGCCTCCTTATCCTTATCCTTGGGCTGTTTCCTTGAACCGCTGAATCAAGAGCCGACACCGTCGAGTGGTATGTTTCGGGTAAATGAGTTTACCCTCCTCATCTTTCTTTGTATGAATATGACATGGTAAATCCAACACATCGTTCCCATCCTGGTCTTTCACCTTCTTGGGGTTCCAAGGACCCTTGGGTTTCCCCTTGAACTTTCCTGGGTTTACTGCCAAGGCTTCTCCGGGAGCCGCTGGCTCGGCTTTGCGCTTCTGCTTCCGACTGGAGTTTCCTCCGCCGGCCTCATTGGCGGCAGATTTATATTTACCACTCCGAAGTCGATCCTCTTCTTCACCATTTGCATATTTGGTGGCAATCTCCATCATCCGACTCAGGGTCATATCTCCGGTTCGACCAAATTTCAAGCTCAATTCTCTATTCTTGACGCCTTCCTTGAAGGCACAGACTGCCTGGTGATCAGATACATTCTCCACCGTGTGGTGCAAAGTGATCCACCTCTGGATATAATCTCTCAAGGTTTCACTCGACTTTTGCACGCATCGATCGCAACTCTGTCAAACCCATGGTCGCTTGCAAGTTCCTTCAAATGTCTGACAAACACTCGGGCAAGATCTTCCCAAGTGTAAATCTTTCTTTGGGTGCTAATCGATTCAACCACGCCCTGGCTGAACCCTCCAACATAAGAGGTAAATGCTTCATGGCCACCTCATCGTTATCACCGCCGATCTGAACCGCCACTCGGTAATCTTCAAGCAGTGTATCAGGCTTGGATTCTCCAAAGGAACTTGCTGACTCAAATGCCAACCTAAAATTGGGGGGAATCACTGCAGCCCTGATGGCTCTGCTGAAACACTCTGGTCCCGAGACATTGACTCTGCTACTGGAAGAAACATCTCTATCATGGCCGTCTCGGTGAGCTCTGTTCCTTTCGACCAAACCTTGAACGATAATGGATCTCGCATCAAAGCCTGGCTCCCTGGGGTCGACCGGAACTCTTCGTCCAGCACTGTTTTGGCGTCTGTCATCTTGCTGCCGAGGAGCGTATGATCCACCCCTTGGGGGAGGAGTGGGCACTCGACGTCGATCATTGCGATCGAATCGGTGCTCATACTGCTCGCGGCCCTTGTATCGATCGTCATGCCGGCCCCCACGTTCCTCACGCCTCGGGGGCGATCTTGGACTATGAGCCGACTGGAATGAATTCGCAGCGACGAATCGGCTGTGAACTCTGTTCCGCGACTGAGACACAACTGAGTTTTGATCTCCTGCCGCCCGGAGCAAATCCCTGATTTGCTGCAAACCTCTACCTGCCTCCGATCGAAGGCTGAATTGATTCCGCTATACGGCGGCTGCTAAATTATGAATCGGAGTTCGATATACCTGGGTTGGTGGTTGAAAGAGTCGGCGTCGATCGATTCGAATCCTCGGTCACAGACGCTCAAAGATTACTCGAAGATTCTCCAGTCGAGTGCGTTCAGCCAGGTTGGCCAAGCGCGCATCCTCCAAAGCGCGAGCTTCGGGGGTCTCTCCAACGATAGGAGTGTGAAGTGCATCCATGTTCCGACGACGAAGTTCTTCCCTCTGGAGCGAAGTGAGGGGCTCGGGCAAATACTCTTCATGGGCTTGCGCCGGGTCACCTCCACCGCCACCTTCGTTGGTGCGGGCGAATCCAGGAGGGCTGCGTGGTCCATCGACCATCAGAACCTCAGCCGCCAGGTCACTGCTATCGCATTCGGACGCAGTCTCTGCGGAGCCAGTCGACAGGTCGAACAGGCTGTAGAGAGATTTGTCGGACTCGATTGCCGCGACTTGGGGGATGGCCGACTGGCGGGCCACCGCATGCCTCACCCACCGCTGAAGCCTCGACCGACCAGAACGCTTGCGCCGGTGGGAGGCCCAGGAGTGAAGAGCGCGGAGCCGACCCATCTTTGGGTCGACGGTTGCCGCAGGAGGACGCCATGGACACATGCGCGAAAGTGCGTCGCCCAGCGGATGGGGGAGCGCGGCCCACGTCGAGCGGAGCCTCCTGAAGCCAAGCGGAGTCGTGGGTGACTAACGTGAGCGCACCGAGACGGATCTCGTGGCCGTCGACCAGAACTCCACCTGAAACCATGATGCCGGAGATCGAGAGAATCCCAACTTCTCCAACAATTCGCTAGAACACCTGCCCCACGGTGGGCGCCAACTGTCGTGGTTCTAAGCCCCGACAAAGAGAATGGGGGTAGGTATGGAGAGGCAAGATCCTAGCTATGGAGTAGTTGTATACGCAAGAGATTTACGAATTCAGGCCCTTCTCGGAGGAAGTAACAGCCCTACGTCTCGGAGCCCTGAGGCGGTCGACTGGATTAATTGCGTATGTGTTACAAGGGTGCGAACCCTTCTACCTGTGGAGGGGGGTGGCTTATATAGAGTGCGCCAAGACCCCAGCCAGCCCACGTAGCAGAGGGTTTAAGGTATGTTTAAGGCTAGACGTTACTGGTAACGCCCTACATAAAGTGTCATTAAGGTCATAAAGACTATTTAACTACAGACCGTTAGGATACTGAGTGGCTCTTGGACTCTTGATGGTCGAGTGAGTCTTCATAGTCGAGTGTCTTTGAATCAGTCGAGTGACAGCCTACCAAGTCGACTGGAAGGCTGCTTCTCTTGTGAGTGTCCTTGTGGAAGGTACATTTGGGCAGGTCTATGACCCTACCCCAGGTACATGACTTCATCAGTCGCTGAATCTGGTGCGATGGTGGTGCGGCGGAATCTCCAGGACGAAGGCTCTGGATACCAGATGTGAGGAACTTGCTAGTACACCGCTCGATCTAGGGATTCATGGAAGATTTGAGCTAGGAATTTGTATTAAGATAGAGGATTCCTCCCAACCACCCACACCTCTATCCCGGTCATCTCGAATACAACTCGGCCTTAGCCGTACAAATCCTAGCCAAAACGGAGAGGAAAGCGTCAACGGCTATATGTACTATCGTATACCTGCTCAGTGGGCCCAGTTTGGGCTTGCAAGCCACCGGGAAGGCCTCTTGGGCCGGGTCAACTTGGGCCTATCCTGAATTACTGTAGATGTCTTGCGTTTGTCGACAATAGCCGTGCCATGTTCACCATCCAGCCCGTCAGGAGTGTCGCTGCTGTCCACCAGGTCGCTGACATTGCGGGATGGCAAGTGCGCTAACACCATGATCATGCATAAAAGCTCTAGCGCAGGGAAAGGTCAGGCGCTACGGCAGATCGAGTTGGGGAAGAGGCGACGATGGGGGATGAGAAAAATAAGGAGTCCACATTATTCTGGATACTGGAGTGATCACTAATCAGCCCGAAATTAGGCTTCATTTGATGATTTATGTTAGTCTTCAGTATTGCTATCTGAAATTTTGTTTGTTTGTTTGTTTTCCCTTGTCTGGTCGTTTTTGTTTGAGATCTTTTGTGGGAATTAGTCAGATGGGAGGGAGTACGCGCTCAAGCTTGAATTAGCTAGCTTGACATGAGATGAGAGTCACACATGTTAGGTGTTCCGTCATACTCCTCCTATTCAACTTAGCAACCAGAACATCACCTTACTCACAAGCAGCGACAACACGATATGACTTGCAGTATCACTAACATTTCAGGTTCTCTTCAAGAAAAACAATGATATACACTACCGATCGGACAAACCCATACCTTTACCATTGCTTTACTTTAGAGCAACTCCAACGGAGCGACCCATTTCGTCCGCCGTCGTCCGTTTGGGTCGGTGCGGACAAAAGAGGAGGCCCAACGCGCCGACGCATATGCGGCTCAAATTTGCGTCCCAAATGTGTCGGCGCGGACGCGGAACGGATGCCTCGCGCGCCTTCTCAGTGTCCGCCGCGGCCCCACCTGACGGTCGTCCAACTGCCCGCCACCTCGCCGGTCAGCTTAATTTATGACCCCAGGCCCACGCGTCAGTGATGGCGGTCGTCCTTTTTTAAGCCGACCATGCGGCGAGGCCGTCCTCATCCAAATCGCCGTCCACATCTAGCAAGCTCTGCTCCCCCGTCGCCGGCAAACCCTAGCCAACCCTAGCCACCCCAGCCGTGCCAAATGGGGCTCCTCTCCGGCGCCGACAGCAGCAGCAAGTCAAAGGGCAAGGCCCCCGCTGTCCCTTTCTCCTCGGAGTTCATCCCGCCTCCGCCGGCGCCGGCTCACCGGTAGAGGCAGCGCGTGAACGTGCCCATGCACCAGGCGGAGTGGCACTAGCAGCACCGCGTGCCTCTGCCGTACCCCGACGCCACCCTGCCGCACGACTGGCATCTGGATCCGGATCCCAGTGTCGGCGGCGCCGCGGTCGGCTAGGACGCATGCGGAGGAGGTGCATCGTCGGCGGGTGCTGCTGACGCCGCGACCCCGCCTACGCAACCGACTCGCCCAACTGGGCGAGATGGTTTGCGTTCGAGCACAAGGAGACGAGGCGACGCGACGTGCGCGAAGTCGACAACAGCTTGCCGCTGCCCCCGCTCATCGTCTATGAGGAAGACCAGGCGGCGGAGGACGCCTACCAGGCGGCCCTTGCGGCCGTCTACCGGGAGAGCGAGGAGGACGTGCGGCAGGGCGAAGGCGGCGGAGGAAGAGAAGGCTTGGTACGAGGCGGCCATGGCGCAGGCTATGGCCCTCTCCGCGGCGGGCGACTGCATAGTGCAGCCGGTGGCCCCGCCGTCCCCTCCCCGCCGCCTCGTCAAAGCCGAGCCGCAGCCGGAGCCGGAGCCCATCTAGCGCTACTCCTGGACAGGAGTAGTGAGCGAGTGGGTACGCGCGCTGCCGGTCTGGCTGGGGGCGACGCCGGCGCAGGAGGTGGCGTACCTCGAGCACTGGCGCCAGATACGGGTGGCCGAGGAGCGCCGCGACGACAAGTACCTCAAGATGCTCGAGCGCGACGCCGAGGCCGAGCAGCGCGAGGCCGAGGAGGAGGCGCGCCAGGCCGCGGCGACCCAGGTGACACTACCCGCGCCCGACATGACCGCGCTCTAGAACACGGCGTTCGCCTGGGCCGGCCCGGCACCGACGCTCATCAACCTCACGGACCCCGAGAACGACGACGAAGAAGCCTAGAGCAGCGCGCCGGCGTGTAGTTTAGTTTGTTTTTATTTTTCTTAAATGCAAATGTGGACGCGTGGACTCCCGCCAGCCTTCGTGGCCGGCTTTAATGTTTAATTAATGTTGCTTTTATTTTAAATATGCAAGCATTCTTTTTTTTTGTGCCGTCAAAATGGGTCGTACCAGCGTTGGGCGCACGCGCCGACTCAAACGCGAAAGCGGACGTTTGTGTCCATCTCGACGACCCAAATTGACAAAAAGCAGACAAAATCACCGTCCGTTTGGGTCGGCCCGTTGAAGTTGCTCTTAACACCTAGAAGCAATGGCAAATGCTAGAACCCATAGGAAAACGGTCATAATTCAGAAAGGTATTCTAAAACTGAACCTTCAAAGGCCTGCATGAATTAAGGTTCTGATACCAACCGAGGACTTCCAAGAAGCTTTATCAGAGGTCTCCGTGCATTAGGTTAGTTATTATTACTCCGTAGATGCCAAATGGTGAACCAAGGGAGAAAGCATTTCAAAGGTCTACTCTTACCCCTGATTTACAATTAAAAAATCACAAAAGGGCTGGAGCTTTATCAGAAATATGTTTATCTGCAGAAACGCATTGGTGTAGCAAAAGCTAGGCTTCAGAGATGAGCTTATCATGAAGGGGCTGACGACAAATAACTTATAGTATGAAATATAATGTGCGGTCCTTTGAGTTCCGGTTATGTATACAGTCGGAGAACAGAAATCAGTAAGAGTTCCTGTTATGTATACAGATCTGTCAGATAATGGAGGCCGAAACATTCGACGTTGGGACTTGACAATACAGAGAGTCTGAGACTGCTGCAGAAATCATCGTATCTTAATCGGACACACTAAATCATCTACATAAGCGTCCGGATACGTTTATAGGAGTATGACACAACATACAAGAGTCGGCCACCCAATACGTCCGCTTATGTATTTTTCTATCTCCGAAGCACTCAAGATAACCATGAAAAATAGCACAAAAATAATCCATGAATAACATGCAAATATTCTAGTGCGCCTTGAGCCAAGTGTTGCTCATCCATACTTCAAACTAAATATTACGCCCGAAATAAGGGATCCTACGACAAAGTGTTACTCAACCAGACATTGTGCCCCTTAAACTTTATCCAACAATGCATTATATGAATGGCCCACCATTTCGTTGTTTGGTATAGCACGATAGCGCGTCCGGGCTATATAATAATATGAACACCAAGTTATGACATTGAGTGAACTAATAGACTGACCAACGCACCCCTCCGCCTCTGATTCTCGCGAGGGAGACTTGGATTTGCTCGCCTCCCGTTGGTGCTGCCGCCGATCTACCTCGCCTTTTGCGGCCTTAAGGCCATGAAGACGAGGTGGATCTCAGTCCTTGCCGAGGGAGGGCCCTTGCTCCATTTTTAGGTGTTTTTTTGTGTTCGTTTAGGGTTTGTGTCCTACTCGGGAAGACGAGGAGGCGGCGACTTTCTGAAGATGGAAAAAGGTTCTCCCCGCCTCCCTTGTTTTGGCGGCGCGTTAGCACCATCGAAGGGCGTGTGGAGATGTGTTTCCGATGGTTCTTGCAAGATTCGGTCGGTGTTTGCCTTCGGCGGATCCACTTGGATTCAGTCTTTGTTCGTGTGTCTACATGTTAGATCGTTCTAATTTATGCTTCTCTTCATCGGCGACGATTGCTTTTCTAGTGCGCTAGTTCTATTGGGCCTTAACACGGCGACTTTCCGACTGTCTACTGCAACAAGGTTTGCCTGGCTCTGGTGAGGGAGGGGCGGTGACGGCGACGCGCCTTCGGCTCGCTCCAATGCTTGTAGTCATCGCTAGGTAGTCGGCGGACCTGGATGTAATCGTTACTTCTATGTTCTTTGTACTACCTTGATAGTTGACGAATAGATCGAAAGTTTTCTCGAATAAATAAATAAATTGACCAACATGTAGAGCAACTTGAAGATAACTTATGATCTCGATGTCTGACGATCCCGGTGGTCACCCACTTTCCATCTATGCGATCGCACTGCAATACTTCATAAGCAGTTTGAGATGGTGTACCACCGATGGGTTAGCGATTTCACATTGCACTCATGAATCATGTGCAAGTTGTAGGGCACGAGCTGTTTTTGTTCATAAACCAAGAATGCACATTTTCGCAAAATATCGTGCCCTCTTGCTCCAGGCCTACAAAGTCTACACTTCTAGCCAACCAAGCATCGCCACAACAACTCATCCTCCATCATTAAGTATGCAACCATTGTGCTTGCTTGAAAGTAAACAACGATAACATAAAAAATCTCATTGGCATGTGGCCAAAAACTTGCCACGTGTGGTGTCCGCCATGGACAGTGTCGTCGGGGGCAGAGGATACCTAGCCGCGGATGACTCTGGAGTGGACGGTGGTGTAGTCTAAGGCGGGCGTCCGGCAAGGAGGCGGCGGCTGGAGTGCTAGACCAACCACATGGGTTAGATCACCATAAGATTAAACCCACTACAAAGTACCACTCCCTCTGAACAAAAACCCATCGAACTTGGCCAAAGAAGATATATAGATTGAAGAGCATGCAAAACTATTTAATTAGATAACAAATAAAAGCTCAAAAGATTCAACTGATTTCAATGAACAATCTGATCTTAAAGTGACAATTCATCATGTCCCAACAAACACATCGCCGATTACATGGAATTGATCCCAATGATGTGAGACATGATGAATTCTGGAGGTACTACTACAGACCCATAGGTCTTGATAGAACTGCTCACACATCATCATGGAGGCAACAACGTTGATGAAGAATACTCCGACAATGGCGTTCCCCGCCGACGGAGCTCCAAAAAAGACCTCTTCGTGGAATAGTGGCTTGCGGCGGCGATAAAATTATTCTGGCGGTACGACGAATAGTTCGGTATTTATATGGATTTATGGTGGTGGAATCAGGTCAAGGCGGTAAGTAGGGGCCTCACACAGGCGGGGGCTCGGCTTACCCCTTGGTCGTGCCACCTGGCCGTGTGGCCCCCTGGCTGCTCGTCTCGATCTCCCTCGAGTCTCTCAGTGTTTCTTGTGCCAAAAGAAATTGTGTTAAATCAACAACTTATTTTGATCTCCGTAGATATTGATTTCCTGCGAAACCAAAAACAAATACAAAATAGGAACTAGGCACATTAGTGTCTGGTAATTGGAATGAGTACAATCTAAATCCCTTAGCGAGGATCCACTGGAGGGCAAGTCTGGTGCCCATTACGAGTTCTATTATGTAGCTGGTTCACACCAAGTACATTAGGGCATCTCCAGCCGCGCCCCCAACAGGCCCCCCAGGCCACTTTTTCGGTGCCGCGCCAAAAACGGCCTCCGCGCCTCAGACGCCGAAAATCGCTGGTTCGGACCTTTTTCCGCCCGGCGGTCACAGTCAACTCCGGCTGGGAGCTGGGGCGTCGGCTCCGCTAGGGAAAAGCACGCCTGCCCACACCGGCTGTGGGAAAAGTCAAGGTTTCTTCCCCCGACTCGCCTCGCACCCCCCGCGCCCTCGGCCACCACTAGCTATATCCCGGCGACGGCCGCCGGCCTACTCCGCTAGATAGCCATTCCCCGCCGGAAAATAGCAGCGCTTCGCCGCGGCAGCCCCTCCCGCAGCAGCTGGGCGTTTCCGGCCGCCGTTTCCGGCCGCGGAGGCGCGGTTTAACGGCGGGTACACGCCCACCGAGCGCAAGGTGTTCGGCGTTTTGACTGTCTCGGCGATGGACTCAGATGAGGAGGAAGAGCTCGCCGCGCTGCTGGAGGAGGAAGCCGCGGCCGACGTCCAGGAAGAAGAGCATCTGATGGTGCTCGCCGCCCTCGCCCAGCTGCTGGCGAGCAATGAAAAGCCGCGTCGAGGTGGCTCGGCGCCGGGGCGGGTGAAAGCAAAGAACTGGCATCATCTGCAAGGCTACTGCATGCTCTACTCCGACTACTTCGCCGATGCTCCACTTCATGGCGAGAGAACATTTCAGCGCCGTTATCAGATGAGCCGAAAGCTCTTCCTCAGGATTGTGAATTCCATCCGGGAGTTTGACAACTACTTCAAGTGCAAGATGGATTGCACTGGCGCTCTTGGATTCACCTCCATCCAGAAGTGCACGACAGCGATGAGGATGCTTGCATATGGAGCTCCAGGTGATTCACTCGACGACTATGGCGCATGGCCGAGTCCACCAGCATAGAGTGTTTCTACAAGTTCTGTCGGGCAGTGGTGGCAGTGTTTGGGCCACAATACTTGAGAACACCCAATGCGGAAGACACTGCTCAGATCCTAGCCCAGAATGCAGCAAGAGGATTTCCTGGGATGCTTGGAGGCATCGACTGCATGCATTGGAAATGGAAGAACTGCCTATTTGGTTGGCAGGGGATGTACAAAGGCGCCAAAGGCGGTTGCAGTGTGGTGCTTGAGGCGGTAGTCATACAGGACCTCTGGATTTGGCACTCCTTCTTTGGTATGCCAGGAACTCACAATGACATCAACGTGCTGCAGTGCTCTCCTGTTTTTGCCAAGCTCGTTGAGGGCCATTCTCCTCCGGTGAACTTCGAGATCAATGGGCACCAATACAATAAGGGGTACTATCTAGCTGACGGCATCTATCCGAGATGGTCGACATTTGTGAAGACGATCTCAAACCTTGTGGCAGGAGGCAAGAACGCCTGGTCTGTGAAGCTTCAGGAGGCTTGCAGGAAGGATGTCGAGCGGGCATTTGGTGTGCTCCAATCTCGATTCGCTGTTGTTCGGTACCCCGCTCAGACCTGGTCGAAAGATCAAATGTGGGAGATCATGACTTGCTGTGTCATCTTGCACAACATGATCATCGAGAGCGAGCAAGAAGACCCAATGTTTGACACTGAACCATACTACAGGCAGGGTCCTCTAGCCGAAGTTGATCACCAGCTACCGGCAACTTGGACTGCCTATCTCGGTATCGTCGGAGATCCGAGACCCACAGGTGCATCATCAACTGCAGAAAGATCTGATTGAGCACCTATGGAGGCTCAAGGGGATGCCAGCGTGATGAAATACGAGTTTTTATTTATTGAACTATATAATTTGTATTGAACTATTTGTTGTTGTAGTATTTTGTTGAAGTATTTGATTTTTCTGTGATGAAATATGTGATAAGGAATAATTGTGTTGATAATTAAATGCCGAGACACGGCGAAACCACGCCGAATATGGGCCTATTCTCACCATATGGGCGTTTATTCAGAAATTGGGCTGCAAAGTGGGCCAATTTCGGCGCTGAAAAATGAGCTGAGGCGGCGACTGGGCGCAAAACCGCCCCCAGCGCCGAGTGTATCGCCGGCTCGCCCCCAGGGGGCGATTTGTATGCGTCCTGGTGGGGCCAACGGTTGGAGATGCCCTTATGAGTTAGCTAGTTCCCTCCGAAGTTTCCCTCAGAATAGTCGGAGCCCATTACGAGTTTTATTAGGTAAAGCCAATGATTAGAGGATAAAAAAATAAAAAAATGCAATAGGCAATCAATTCATTCAGGTCACCGATCAAAAAATCTACCCCAAAAAAAATCGAGACTCAATGTTCAATCCCGTCTGCCTCCTACCATATTTGATTCTAATTTTTTTACCTCGCATGCTCCTTCCCTCTACCTCTCTCTCCTGTCTCACCCCGCAGCGAAGTGATACCTTCGCTTCAGCGTGAGAATCTCATATTTTATGCTTCTCCCTCTCCTTCTTTCATGCCTACAGTTTGAAGATTTTTGAGATGTTCTTCTTACCTCTCCGATTACCTCGTCACCAATGTCTTTCTCCTTGCCGTTGTGGGCCGTTGGAATTTACTCCCTCCGTCCAGAAATACTTGTCACCAAAATGGATAAAAGGGGATGTTCTAGAGGTATTTTAGTTCTAGATACATCTCTTTTTATCCATTTTGATGACAAATATTTTCGGACGAAGGAAGTACCTACACCCAACGTTTTCTTCATGGAGCACCTCCCGTAGGTCAACAATAACTTTTCGCCCTCAACTGGTTATTACGTGTGCATGTTTATCTTTCTGAGACTGCGACCCATTAATTAATTCTTCTTTTTTATGTTCTTCAAGTAGCAATATTTTACTGACATGTCATTTGAATGATGACCAGTTTATCTTCAACGTGCACTACTTAGTTCTTGTATTCGTGTATACAACTATGCGTCCATCTGTAGCAATTTTTTTACTGACACCAATCTCTAGCTTGTGCGATCTGCATGCCAACAACTCAGTGTAATGGCTGCCATTGTCCATAACTGTGAGAGCGAGAGATTTTCATGGGAGAGAAATATTTTCACGGGAGAGTGAGAGTGAGATCCGGAAGTCTCCCTCCTGGTTGGTCGTGCCACCCCTTCGCAATACCGGTTTTGTCAGTTTGTTGTTTTTGGTTTTTTGTCGGTCCTTGTCCAGCTTGTTAATTTTGCTTTGGATGTTACTATCCTTGAGAAACTTGCTGCTAGTAATCCTCTACATATGTTATTTTGTCTGGCTCGTCAATTTTATTGTTCGTCTGTCAACTAATTTTTTTTTGAGACAATCTCGCGAAGCTTTTATTCAAGTTGTCATAATGTTTACAGGGATAAAACCAAGATCTCCGGGGTGCCCTAACCAAACATGGCGGCCCACCCTTAACTTCAGATCTCGCTTTGCTAAATTGTGAGCCTTGAAATTCAAGCTCCTAAACTCGTGGACAAAATTACAACCACTAAAAGAACTGTGATCTATTATTTCATGTATGATAGCTCCATAGCTAGCCTTGTTCCGATGCTTGATGTCGTCCACCACCACCTTGCAATCGGAGGCCACATGAATTCTTTGCAAGCTTAGATCATCGGTGAGGGCTAGAGCCTCCTGAACCGCCAAGGCTTCCAGAGATGGACGATCACTGACCCCTCTGATTAGCATTGACGAAGCACCCTGGAATTTACCTTCATGATCTCGACATATGGCAGCAACAGCCCCTCGCCCCCGGTTCCTAGCCACCGCGGCATCAACATTAATCTTGAAAATTATTTCCGGTGGTTGTATCTAGTGAGTTGGGCACGCTACATGTTCCCTTACTACATTTTCCCGTGGCATAGCAATGACTTCCAGATCATCTATGTAAGATTATATAAACATATTTGTTGACGCCGGACTTTGAAACAATTCCTCATAGATAGCTTTCTCCCTGACCTCCACACTGCCCAGAGTGTTACCGCCAAGAGCACAAATTCTTTGTGCGATAGATCGTTAGATAACTCAAACAGTCAGTTCTTGGCATTGGTGTTTTGGTTCATGTTCATCTTCTCCACGATGCTTTCATTAGATAGCGTCCAGACGCACCGAGACATCGTGCAGTCTAGGAGCGCGTGCCTCCACGAATCCTCTACTCCACAGAGCGCACATGCCGGTGAGGTAGACATGTTACGGTGATGCAGCAATGCCGCCGTCGGGATCGATTGTTGCGCCAGTCGCCAAGCGAAAATCTTGAGTTTTGACGGGACCCTAATATGCCACACAGAGGTCCATGCATTGCTACTCGTGTTCAGGTCCGATGCTCCTGCATTCTCCTCTAGCCAGTTCTCTCTATGCTCTTTGGTATTCAAGATCATTTGGTAAGCCGATTTGACTGTAAACCTCCCTCTGCTATCGCCACTCCATGACCAGAAATCATCCACATTCCGGGTGCACAAAGGAATGGCCATGATGACGTTCGCATCAAAAGGTGAGAAGACCGAACGGATCAGATCCTCCTTCCACGACGCCGACGTGGTGTCGATCAGCTCTGAGACCAGCATCAGTGGGTTTTCAATGAGTGCAATTATTGGGCGCATCGAACCAACCCTTGGTATCCAATTGCTCTCCCATATTTCAGTAGTTTGTCCATTCCTAATCCTCCGGATAATGCCTTGTTTTACAATGTCTCTTCCGTCTAATATTGCTCGCCAAATCTAGGACGGTTGATTACCAAGTTCAGCTTCTAACACCGTTCGGTCTGGGTAGTAAGCTTCCTTCAAAATTCTTGCACTAAGGGAATTAGGATCGTGTAGCCTCCATGCTTGACTTGCTAGTAGTACAAGATTGAAAATCTCTATATCTCGAAAGCACAAACCTCCGAGATGTTTTGGCTTGGTCATCACATCCCATGACACCCAACATGGTTTCCTCTTGCCTTGCTTACTCCCCCACCATAACTGCCTTATGATAGCTATAATATTATCGCAGAATCCTCTTGGTAATCTGAAACATGCCATGGAATAGGCTGGGATTGCTTGAGCTACTACTTTAATTGAGTGAATTGCAGAAAACCACCACATTTCAGCTTAGGTTTGCAGAAAACACTCTTCTACGTTTTTGCTGCAGAAAACACTGATTTTTTTCCTAATCTTTTGCAGAAAGCACCAAACCTCCTGTTCGGGCAGTTTAAGCACTATTATGACAGGTGGGACCCTGTCTTGTCGACGTGGCTCACGGCCGCGAGCTGACGCCGTCTAACGGCGCTACAGTGCTGGTCCGCCGATAGAAACCAGCTCGATCCAGCTCTCTCTTCTGCCTCACCATGTCCTCTCGTCACTCTGCTCTCCTCTCCTCACTCTGTTCTTCTCCCCCGACGCCGCCACAACGCCGGCCGCCGTTCTGCTGCTCCCCCGTGGCCATGGTGTCGTGGAGCGACGAGACCAGTGAGGATTCAGTCATGAACATCTCCTCCTCCTGCGATGGCATCATCAAGGTCAGTTTGCTACAGCTAGGGTTAGGGTTAGGGTTAGTGATTTTGGGATTTTGTGAATGAGCTCGAGCTGAACCTAGGTTTATCTTTGCTTGCTCCCGCAGCTTCCAGCTACGATGCATGATCCGAATTTCAATGGCACTGACGCCAATGTGAATGTTTTGTGCGAACACGGCGAGCCGGCCGAGCGCTTAGTTGCATTTGAAGGGATGCAGACCGGCAGGAGGTTTCTAGGATGTGCTAAGAAGGTATGAACCTTTGTAAAGGAAGGTGTTCATTGCTTAATGTTTTGTTTACGTAGTTGTTAAGCTTTGATTAGTTTGGTCTTTCTTTACCTTTACCTGGCATGCCTTGTCATCAGATGGTACACATTGTTTATTGTGGTTAGTGATTGCTGCTTTGTTTATCAAGTTGTTAAGCTTGGTTAAGTGCTTAGTCTTTGTTTAACTTGTTTTATCCAGTGAGTGGATAGTTGTCATTGTTTATTATGGTCAGTGCTTAATTACTTGTTTAACAGTGGCCATTGTTTATTTGTTTGTTGTGTGATATGTTTGCTGCACATATTAGACCCCCTGAACATGTTTTCTTATGGAGTATGGCACTTAACAGTGGTCTTCATCCTACTCACTTAGATGATTCTTTATTGTTTTATTGTTTATTTTACAGGAAGGCCTAAACTGTGGAGTAGTTCGATGGATTGATTTTGAATGACCAGACTCAGTGGAGAAGGCATTGGCCAAGTTATGGGATATGTATGACGAGAGTAAGTCAGGTAGGACCAATGACAATCTTGAGAGTTCCTTTGTAATTCACAACCTGACAGAAGAGAAGAAGAAACTACAGGAGAATTATGACAGTTTGTATGCTGATGTCAATGCTCTCTTGGATGCCTAGCAACAGAGGGGTGCAGGTTGAGCAATCAAAAGGAGCAGAAGCAATGTCTTGATGTGAAGATTGCAGAGCTAGAAACTATAGTGGGCAACTTGAAGGCAGAGCTGGCAAAGAAAGAGGAGGAGAAGAAGTAAGTACAGGAGGACTATGACAGTTTGTATGCTGATGTGAATGCTCTCTTGAATGCCCAGCAGCAGAAGGGTGTGGAGTTAAACAATCAGAAGGAGCAGAAGGAATATGTTGATTTGAAGATTGCTGAGCTAGAAACTGTAGTGGGCAACTTGAAGGCAGAGCTGTCAAAGAAAGAGGAGGAGAAGAAGAAGCTGCTGCAAAAGTATGAGACTCTAGTGAACCTGACAGGTGCTCAAGCCAATGTGATTAGGAACTTGAAGTTCAATCATTTGAAGGAGAAGGAAAGGCTGACAGAAGAGAGGCTTAAATTGCAGCATCACATTTCCGAGCTTCAAAAGTCTGAGGAGAAGATAAAGCAGAAGCTTCAGGGGGTGAAGGCCATCTTAGATGAGTATGGGTGTCTTCTAGTATGATAATCATCTATCTGTATGTAGATGATAGTCTTCTATGCAAAAAATTAGTATGGACTTGGTCCTCAACTATTTTAACTATGTATTTTGTGATCCATGGTGTTGGATCCAGCATTGTTGTAATGTAGATGATAATCATCTATCTACTACTTTAGTTTGAATTTGTGAACCCAGTAATTTAAGTATGTATGTTGTGATCCATTGTGTTGGATCCAACCTTGATGAACCTTAATGAATGTGAGTCAAATTTGATGTTATATGCTTTATGTGCTTAGTACAATTTGGTTTTATATGGTTTAGATGATTATCATCTATTTTGAGTATGAATCTGTCAATCAAGTAATTTAACTTACTATTTTGTTATCAATGGGGTTGGATCCAATTTGACCACCATTTCATCGAATCATCGACAAAATGGGCCTAGGGGTATCTTCACCCTCATGTCATCAATTCATCGACAAAATGGGCCTAGGGGTATCTTCACCCTCATTTCATCGATTCATCGACAAAATGGGCCTAGGGGTACCTTGACCCTCGTTTCATCGATTCATCGACAGAATGGCCCTATGGGTACCTTGACCCTCATGTCATCGATGCATCGACAGAATGGCCCTAGGGGTACCTTGACCACTATTTCATCGATTCATCGACAGAATGGCCCTAGGGGTACCTTGACCACCATTTCATCGATTCATCGACAGAATGGCCCTAGGGGTACCTTGACCACCATTTCATCGATTCATCGACAGAATGGCCCTAGGGGTACCTTGACCACCATTTCATTGATTCATCGACAGAATGGCCCTAGGGGTACCTTGACCACCATTTCATCGATTCATCGACAGAATGGCCCTAGGGGTACCTTGACCCTCATGTCATCGATTCATCGACAAAATGGGCCTAGGGGTATCAGCAAGGCCATCATAATTATCAAAACACCAAGACCATAATCAACAAGTGTATAATTTTCCTAAAAGCAAGACCATCATATGGATCAAATTGAACATGGTAGCAGACAGACCATCATATTGATCATCAAATTGAACATGATAACAACAACAACATCATAGTGCATAATTCTCATAAAAGCAAGACCATCAATAGTAGTTATTACAGTACCATAACATCAAACTAGCATAAGTTGTTTGCAAAATAGATCATAGCAATTAGCAGTTTTGCCTGATCACATCATCAACAGTTTTTCCAAAGCACATTAGTTCCCTGAAGCATAAAAGTAATCCTTCAGCCTTGATGGTTTCTTCCTCTGTCTTGGTGCCAAGAAGGATGTCCTTGCTGGAGCTGCTTGCCCTCCTAGCTGTAGCTGCTGAGCTGCTTGGCCTGCTTGCTGGAGCCGCTGAGCTGCTTGCCCTCCTAGCTGGAGCTGCTGAGCTGCTTGGCCTGCTTGCTGGAGCTGCTGACCTGCTTGCCCTGCTTGCTGGAGTTGCTGTGCTGCTTGCCACTGGTGGTGCCCTGTTTGCTGGAGCCGCAACAGATGAAGCTGCAGTAGTAGATGTGGTACCCTCCTCTGTCCTGTTTGACTGCATTTGAAAATGGCAGCAAGTTCATACATTCAAGTGGTACAAAACAGAATAGATGGCAGCAAGTATGGCAACAGAGACTAACCTCATGCCTGTTCTTTCTCATTGCTAGAGCTGGCTTTAGTGTTTTGTGGCAAGATGTGTATCTGTGACCCACAAGATTGCAATTGCTGCATGTAATTGATGCCATCCTAGATGTATCTTTAGGTGCTGGTGGCTCAAACTGACTCCTTCTCCTTTTGGTTTGCTTCTTCCCTGGTTTATCCTTGAAAACTGGGGGTTCTATGTCTCTAGTTTTGGTCTTAGGCCATAGGTCAGGTCCAGGTACAGGAAATATGATGGGACTGTATGCAGCTAGATACATAGGCTTTTTGAAGAAGTCATGCACAAAATCTTCGTGCCTTAATTTGGCTTTTGGTAAGAGCAGAGACTGCATGATTGCATGGCACTGTAGTCATATCCCATTTTCTGCACCCACATGTCCTGTGCTGCAAGTTAACTGCATAGGTATTCTCATTGCTTGTCACTTGGTAAATATTTGGCCCAGCCATCAATGCTTGACAGTTCCTAGAGTGTTTCTTGGCTTCTTCAAGTAACTCAGCATATGTTGGCCATATTTCCCACTTGGCTAACTCTGTCTTACTCCTATTTGTATTGAACCTGACCATCAACTTAGTCCTGATTCCATCTACCATGGTCGTTATTGGTTTACCCCTCACATCTAATATCATCTTGTTGAACACCTCACTAATATTGTTGACAACTAGGTCAGTTTTGCAGTTGAAGTCCATGGCATATCTAGCCCAAGCATGTCTAGGAATTTTATTTAACCAAGTCCAGGCAGCCTTACACTCTACTTTAAGAGCATCCATTGCAGCAAGATGGCCATGTTCAGTATAGGAGTAACTTGCCTTATCCATGTACTTCTTTAATTCCGACCCCCTAAAACCAGCAGTCTAGAAATTTTGGTAGATGTATCTAAGGCAGAATCTTTGGGGGCAATTGGGGAAAACTTGGCCCACAGCTTTCAGAAGACACTATTTGGAGAAATTACCAAACTTACTAATGAGCAATGAAAATATTAACTACTTCTAGCAATTACTATGAAATACTTATATGAACTAGTAATGACCAATGAATATTAACTAGTACTAATCAAAATCTATGAACTACTAGTAAGCAATTACTATGAACTACTAATACTAAGCAAATTCTATGAGAAAATTCTATAATACCTTCCGTCTATCAGAGATTATGGTGTAAAAACCAAATCTCCCAGATTCTCCACCAATAGCTGCCTTCAGTTCTGTGAGAAACCATGTCCAACTCTTTGCGTCTTCTTTGTCCACAACTCCAAAGGCAACGAGATAGATGTTATTATTCCCATCCCTTCCTGTGGCAGCAAGGATTTGTTGGCCAGTTGAGAGCTTGATGAAACATCCATCCACACCTGCAATGGCACACAATATATGTTATAAACAAGGTATGGTGCACCACATTTATGTCATATATACCACAGTTTAGTAGTCACCTATGAATGGTCTGCATCCATTCAGAAATCCCTCCTTGCAAGCATTCAAACATATGAACAAACCATGGAACCTTGGATTGATGCTTGGATGGTCTTTTAGGAACTTAGTAGTGACAATGCACCTACTACCTGGATTGGTGTCTAACACAGCCTGCAAGTAATCCCTGATCCTGGTGTATTGCCCCCTATGATCTCCTTGCACCACCTTAATAGCATTGTTCTTAGCCCTGTAGGCCATATGAGTGCTGATCTCAACTCCATACTTGCTCTTCAGATTTTGCATTATTGTACTTATTGGTGTGTTCAAGTCTGTTCTTATTGCTTCTAAAACTTCATGTGTAACCCACTTTGTAGTCACCTTGGTGCTCTCTGCTACAGCTGGACATGTGTGCAACAAATTAGTTTTCCTAATGCAGAAAGTTTTCTCTTTTCCCACCACAGAAGCTGCAATGAAGAAAGGGCAGTCTTCATGTGTGCACACAGCTATAATTCTATCATTGCAGTTCCTATGAAACTGATAGTTTCTGTTCTGTGCTATGTGAAAAGTGAGAAGTGCCCTTCTAAATTGGTACACATTATCAAAGCATTACTTCTTAGCAAACTGCAGCTCTGGGCTCTCTCTATCCTCATGATACCATACCCTTGGTTTGGGTTTTTTAGCCCTAGACTTACTACCTAGTACAAATGCTAGGGGTACAACCCCATCATCTTGCTCCTCCTTCAAATCACCAGGATCTGGATCCTCATCAGATGATGGTACCCAAACATCCTCAAACTGTTGCTCCAAATTAGCATGTGATCTTGTGGTTGGCCCCTTTCTTACTTTCAACTTCTTCCTCTTTTGCCCCTGTGGTAGCACCTCCTTTTCAAGTTCCTCATCATCTCCATGCTCCTCTTGCTCTGCATTTTCCTCATGCACTTCCTCTTGTATCTCATAAGGTTCATCTACATCTGTGTCACCTTCAAAATGTAAGAGTGGGTCCTCTCTCTGCCTCTTTAGCTCAGCCATCCTAGCCATGAAATCCTCATCTTCCTCCAAGTCAGAGTCATCTTCAGTTAGTAGCACAGGAAGTTTTCTTTTCACTGCCTGCACCCTCTCAACATTCTTCTGATGCTGCTTAAATCTCTGAATTTTTGATCTCCTTCTAAGCTCCATACTTCTTTCTAACTCCTGTTGCTCCATGTCAACATCATCTCCATTGCCTTGCTCAATATCAACATCTGCTTCATTGCCTTGCTCCATATCAACATTGTGGCTCTGCTGTGTGGAGAAAAACTGGATTGGTTCAGGCTCCTCAACTACTGCATCTCCTTTTGATACTTTGGATGGTGACTTGTACACCAACCCAACATCATTCACCTCATATACAATGCGCTCTCCAACATTGCCTATAGGAACTTGTTGATCACAAACATAACCTATTTTTGTATCTGCAGGTCTGGGCTCACTACCCCTAACTATTGTCAGGTTTACTATGTTCTGATCTTTATTGGCAATGTCATCCAGCATCTCATCCACCTTGTCATCATCACATATCTCCTCCAAACCAGCTACTCCCAACCCAGCATCCCTCACATAATACATATAGTCTTTACTTCCATATCCCGCTGTCTCTATGAGTGCCAACAGATTGTAAAAAGTGATGTCTGAAACATAGATAGTCCTTTCCAAGTTATCCATATCATGAAAGTGCAGTCTAACCTCCCAAACATCATCAAACAAGCTACAAAAAGGAACCATTCTTGTACTTATTAATTAAACAGTATAACACTAACTACAAACAATACAAGTGACCAATTTAAAATATACTATGCATACCAATTTCAATAAGAGCTAACTGTGACCCCATTATCTACTAAATAAACAGTGCATCCTAACCCAAATAGCAATTAAAATCTCAAAAATTATCACTATATTGTCTCCTAAACAGAGCATACTAATATCACTACAATCTAATTTAGAGAGCAGATGAACACTTAGTACTAGGCAAAAGATCCATTTTTGATTTACACACCTAACCCTAACAATGGAATCGACAGAAAATGAGGGGGGTGGGGGAGGCAGAGGAGATATCTTACTCCACACCGCCGAATGCAGATGCCCAGTGGTGGCTCCCCGTCGGAGTAGCCTGCACAGCACGGGCCAGAGCGCCGGCGGCATGGTACTCCAACGACGGGGACGATGGTCTGCTCCACGGGGCCTGTCTAGGGTTAGAGCTACCGCATACCTCCTCGGGTTGCTTTGGATCTCCGCCGCCAAACAACCCTCCTCCGCCGTCGCCACCTCCGCCATCCACTCCGCCGCCGTCGTTCGGGCTCGTCGTTGCCATGAATGAGACAGAGAGAGAGAGGAGAGCGCGCCGTCGCGGGGATGGTGGGGAAATTTTCAGATGGGGGAGAAGTGTCGATTCGATATGATCTCTTGACTTAGCGGGGGCGTCGGTGGGCACTGTAGCGCCGTTAGACGACGTTAGCTCGCGGCCGTGAGCCGCGTCGACAAGACAGGGTCCCACCTGTCATAATAGTGCTTAAACTGCCCGAACAGGAGGTTTGGTGCTTTCTGCAAAAGATTGGGAAAAAAATCAGTGTTTTCTGCAGCAAAAACGTAGAAGAGTGTTTTCTCCAAACCTAAGCTGAAATGTGATGGTTTTCTGCAATTCACTCGCTTTAATTAGCACTTCCTTGCCTGCATCAGATAGTAGCTTTCCATCCATCCTCTCACCTTTTCCCATACCCTATCTCTCAAATATTTGAAAGCGCCCATTTTTGATTGACCAACATCAGTGGGCATTCCCAAATACCTCTCACTCAAAGATTCATTATGCACATACAAGATTTGCTTGACCTCATCTCTCCTGAGTTGTGGACACCTTTTGCTAAAGAAGATGGAAGACTTTTCATGATTAATTCGTTGTCCAGACGCCTTGCAATATATTTCCAATAGGTTTGATATTGTCACTGCTCCCTCAACACTTGACTTAAAAAGCAACATGCTATCGTCTGCAAAAAAGAGGTGGTTTACGGATGGAGCTGTACAACTAAGTTGTTGTGTTTCCATTCGATCTGTAAAATTTGGGTCGGCCCTGGTCCCCCATTGGGTTAGCGAGACCAAACGATTTTCTCGGAATGGGTCGGCCCGTGGCCTCTCAAATGGCCTCGAGGCAAATGGGGCCAGGGCCGGGTCGACCCATTCCCATCGTAGTAAGCATGTAGACGCACGCCCTTGACGAGAAACAAGAGAGTTTATTATTTCACACTATAGTCAAACACCCAAGCGCGACTGATCGAGACTGGCCGGCCGCAATACTATAGTCAAACACCCAACCGCTACTGATCGAGACCCGGCCGGCCGGATCAGGAGTTGGTCACGACTATGTGCACTGAAATTGTCTCTAGCTAGTAGTTACTTGCGTGCAAAGGCAGTTAGATTCGTGAACGCGTAGCTGTCTACGTATTTTCTTTCAGTTTATGGAAACATCACCAGACAAGTGTACATGTGCGTGGCCATGTTTGAAGTTTGATAGAGCTTGGGACGGCTCCGACTCCTCCTTAACCTATAGCTGCGAGGGAAGAGGTTATTTTTTTTCTCTCATCATATCAAATGGAGTCTTGGCTTGACTTATGACTCCTCTCATACATACTATACAAGAAGAATGCAACCAAAAAGCAGAGAAAGGAACAAGGGTTGCGTGTGCGCGTGTCGTTCGATCTATATACAAGGCGTGGGCAACAAGAGGAATGAGTAGTCTCAACTCTCAAGTTCTGAATATGATGATCTCCCGTAGCAGCCACCAGCAGCAGCTCCTGCTGTGCCTGCTCCTTCACTTGTGCCTCGGGATCCAGCTCTCCCACTCCCTCGCCACCACCAGCCACCAAACTACGTGCCGGCCCGACCAGTCCTCGGCACTGCTCCGGCTGCGGCGTTCCTTCCCCGCCACCACCGACTCCACATGCACCCTCTCGTCGTGGCGTGCCGGCACGGACTGCTGCCACTGGGAGGGCGTCACCTGTGCCGCCGCCGATGGCCGCGTCACCACCCTCGACCTCGCTGAATGCGGGCTGCAGAGCGCTGGCCTCCACCCGGCGCTTTTTGAGCTCACCTCCCTGAGGTACCTGGACCTCTCCTTCAACAGCTTCAACGAGTCGGAGCTCCCGGCCGTCGGGTTCGAGCGGCTCACCGAGCTCACCTACCTCAACCTGTCCTACACCGACTTCCTAGGCAAGATACCACACGGGATACGGCGGCTCAGTAAGCTGGTATCCCTGGACTTCACCAACTGGATTTATCTTGTTGAAGGCGACAACGACTATTTCCTGCCACTCGGCGAAGGAAGGTGGCCCATCGTGGAGCCAGACATTGGATCATTCGTCGCTAACCTTAGCAACCTCAAGGAGCTTTATCTAGGCAACGTCGACTTGTCCGGCAACGGGGCAGCATGGTGCAGTGCCTTTGCTAATTCCACTCCACACCTTCAGGTTCTCAGCCTACCAAATACCCACATCGATGCTCCGATTTGTGAATCCTTGTCCACCATTCGCTCACTGGCCAAGATCAACCTAAACTATAACAAAGTGTATGGCCACATTCCAGAGTCCTTTGCTGACTTACCTTCCCTCAGTGTTCTTAAGCTTGCCTATAATCGCCTCCAAGGACGGTTCCCGATGAGGATCTTCCAGAACACAAACTTAACGGTTGTTGATGTTAGTTATAATTCCAAGGTATCTGGTCTGCTTCCCAATTTCTCATCACATAGTATTATGAAGGAACTGCTTTTTAGCAACACTAACTTCTCTGGTCCCATTCCGAGGTCAATAAGTAATCTCATATCCTTGAAGAAATTAGGTATTGCAGCAACTGACTTTCACCAAGAGCAGCTTCCCACTTCAATTGGTGAGCTCAGATCATTAACATCACTACAGGTTTCTGGAGCTGGTATAGTAGGAGAAATACCATCTTGGGTTGCAAATTTGACTTATTTGGAAACTTTACAGTTCTCCAACTGTGGGTTATCTGGTCAAGTACCTTCCTTCATAGGTAACCTCAAGAACCTAATTACATTGAAATTGTATGCATGCAATTTTTCTGGTCAGGTTCCTCCACATCTATGTAATCTTACTCAATTAGGCACCATAAATTTACATTCCAATAGTTTCCACGGTACCATCCAACTCAGCTCGTTCTTCAAAATGCCCAACCTATTTAGCTTGAATCTTTCAAACAACAAGCTTTCCGTAGTAGATGGAGAATACAATTCTTCATGGGCATCCATCCAAAACTTTGATACTCTATGTCTAGCATCTTGTAACATATCCAAGCTCCCTAATACCTTGAAGCACATGTATAACGTTGAATTTCTTGACCTTTCAAACAATCACATCCATGGTCCTCTACCTAAGTGGGCATGGGATAATTGGATCAAGTCTCTCATCTTGATGAACATATCATACAACCAATTTAGTAGTGGTATTGGATATGGCCCTGTCATTTCTGCTAATATGTTTGTTATCGATATCAGCTATAACCTATTCGAAGGGCCTATACCTATACCAGGACCGCAGAACCAACTATTTGATTGCTCAAACAACCATTTCTCATCCATGCCATTCAATTTTGGTTCTCACTTAAGTAGTATTTCCCTACTCATGGCTCCTGGAAACAAGTTGTCTGGAGAAATTCCACAATCAATCTGTGAAGCAACAAGCCTTATGCTCCTTGATCTCTCTAATAATGATTTGATTGGCTCCATCCCTTCTTGTTTAATGGAGGATATGAGTCGCCTCAATGTATTAAATTTGAAAGGAAATCAACTTCATGGAAGATTACCAAATAGCCTGAAGCAAGAATGTGCATTTGAGGCATTAGACTTTAGTGATAATCAGATTGAAGGACAATTACCTAGATCTCTAGCTGCTTGCAAAGACTTGGAGGTTTTTGATATCGGGAAGAATCTTATTAATGATACATTTCCATGTTGGATGAGTATGCTTCCTAAACTTCAAGTCCTTGTTCTAAAGTCCAACAGGTTCATTGGAGATGTGGGGCCATCTATTTCAGAAGATCAAAATAGTTGCGAGTTTGAAAAACTTCGAATTATTGACTTGGCTTCAAACAATTTCTCTGGATTATTGCGAAATGAATGGTTTACGTCAATGGGATCCATGATGACTAAAGATGTCAATGAGACATTGGTCATGGAAAATCAATATGATCTACTTGGCCAAACATACCAGTTCACCACTGCCATCACATACAAAGGGTCTGATATTAGTTTTTCTAAAATATTGAGGACCATTGTCATCATTGATGTTTCTAATAATGCATTCTACGGCCCTATTCCCGAGTCAATTGGGGACCTTGTTCTACTCGGTGGGCTAAATATGTCACATAATGCCCTCATTGGACTGATACCATCTCAGCTTGGCATGCTACATCAACTTGAATCACTAGACCTGTCTTCAAATGAACTTTCTGGAGAGATCCCATGGGAGTTGGCATCATTGGACTTTCTTTCAATGTTGAATCTATCCTACAACCAGCTGCGGGGAAGAATACCCGAGTCTTCCCACTTCTTGACATTCTCTGATATCTCATTTTTAGGAAACATTGGCCTGTGTGGGTTTCAAGTGTCCAAAGCATGTAACAACATGACACCAGATACGGTTCTACATCAGTCCAAGAAGGTATCAGTAGACATTGTACTATTCCTTTTTGCAGGATTGGGATTTGGTGTCGGATTCGCAGTTGCAATTATCTTGACATGGGTGAGGGTGTCCTGGATTACTGGGGTCCTCACACAGCTGACCTGTCTCTCATGGGCCATATTAATGGGCCGCTCCAATTCATCAAATGAAGGCCGGACTACAAGCGACCCCGTGCTCTAGCAGGAAACCTCAGAAGACTTGGTGTCTCCTCCAAGAAAGTTTAGCGTAGCCAGCATGTTTACCTCCTGATGGCCACCGACCATATGTTACCTTAGGTACCCCTGGTGTCTATATAAACCAAAGGGTTTGGTTTGTAGAGGCAGAACCATAACCATCACGCCCATCTAGGGTTTAGCTCATCCTATCTCGAGGTAGATCAACTATGTAATTGCCAAACCATCACATCAATACAAATCAAGCAGGACGTAGGGTTTTACCTCTTTGAGAGGGCCCGAACCTGGGTAAAACACCGTCTCTACGTTCCCTGTTACCCATTGACTCTAAGATCCACAGTCCGGGACCCCCTACCCGAGATCTGCCGGTTTTAGTACCGACACTGGTGCTTTCATTGAGAGTCCTACTCTAGGATCATCGAGGATCGATGGCTCGCTTAGTCATCAGTGATGGCATCCGCAGCAGGGATGTTTTTGTTCCCGGTCAACTCTTTGTGTTTGGAAGCATCGTGTTGCATGCCAATCAGGTCGGTCGTTTTGGTCAGGTGGGCAGCTTCACCCCCATTCAGGAGACCAGGTTTGGAAACGTAGAGTTCATCACCGACTCCCGAGGAGATCTCATTCTTACAGGGCTTTCAACTTCACCTTAAGGGCCTACATGTCCTTAGGCTTTGACTTCGGGTTTGGCTTAGCCCACCATCGGGTGAGTTGCCACTCTGGATCCGGCCTTGAGCTCGGATCCGATCTCTGCACTCGACAGCCCAGGGTCAGCCTTGGCCGAGCATGACTACAGGGCGATTTCGAACGCTCCCAGTGCAACAATACTGCGGGTTGACCTCGAGAACTCTCAGAACATGGATCTGACGGATCTCTCGCTGTTAAACGGGATACGAGATCGAATCCGAGCCATGGGAATTACCAACGGCTAGTCCTCGTTCTACGACCAGATCGGGCTTAAAGGCGACGACAAGGAAATTTACATCCCACCTGCCACCCACTTAGTCGCCACTATCGAAGATTTGACCAAGAGCTCGTCCCTTCTCCCTCTGGAGCCAAGGGCGGATCAGGTATAGATTTCTGATCATCAAACTCTGTCCTCTAGCTCGACAACCGACCTTGTGCTTGATGTGCTCGACACATTGTCTGGCTGTATTTTTTGTGATTTTATTAGGGAAAACGATGGATTCCGATGCTTCAACGAATGAGGAGTATGGACCGATGAAGTTTGACCAAATGATTCAAGATGAGTTCTTCGATTCCTCGGATTCGGACGAAAAACTGGACGTGATCATGCTCATGAGCATGCAAGAGGAAATAGAATGGCAAGTGGAGCATATTCTCAACTTCAAGGGTTCTATCAAAGGAAGAAGAATGGACCCACAATGGAAACAAAAGAGCACATGTGGACCCATAAATTTTATGTTATTTATGCTCGGTATCAATATTTGTTATTGGCATGCGACATTGCCTTGTATGATCAACGTGCATCGATTTGAAAGTCCTGATTTGAGATATATAGATGCCGGAAGCGAAATATGAGGGCCAGTCCGGATGCATCCGCGGGCATGCCCGGGCGCATCTGCTGGTGTAAGAGCATCTCTAGCAAACCCCTTATATCGCCCGACCAGTAAAATAACGCGAATTTACGGTTTGGCGCTGAAAAAGTGACCTGAACAGAAACCGTAAACGCGTATGACCCTTAATTATTTTTGAGGGGCACGGTAAATTGCCCCCCCCCCCCCGACCTACGAATACCCAGGTTCCTCCCCGCCCCATCGGTGCCCTGTATCCCGCAAAAGCAGTTGGCGGGAGGGACATTTCGGCGCACGCGTTCCCCACATCCCCCTCCCGTAGCCGCCCGCCACCGTCACCGCCCGCCCATCGCCTGCGTTTCCGACCACTTCCGCCGACGGAATCATGCCGCGGGCCGCACTACACCTGGGTCCCCTCGCCGATGCCCCTGATCCGCTGAGCTGAGCCGCCCCGGATCGACCGCCGCCGAGTCGCCGTCTTCCCCGGATTCACCGAGCCGTCCCTGGGTTGCCGCCGCCCCAGCTCGACCGCAGCCGGTGAGCCCCTTTTCTGCCCCTTGTAGCATGACCGCAGGTGTTGGAATTTCGTTGATGCGAGCTCATATGAGGTTTTTGTAGATGGATTTGAGCCCTTGCGAGTAATTTTTGCTTGAGGATTCATCCTCGCCTGACGACTCTGTGGTGGAGTCGATGCTCGAGCGCCATCAGCAACAGATGGTGGTGGCGTTCCTAGCCGTGAAGGAGGCCGAGGATCGAAACTGGAAGAGACAGAAAGGATCGGCCGATGGCCATCTTTGCATCCCTCGCAACCTTCATCTCGGGAACATGATGTTGATGCAAGACTATTTCGCGGACATTCCTACCTATCCACAGCACCCCTTCTGTAGAATGTATCGAATGTGCCGATCCCTCTTCGTTAAAACTGTGCAAGCTTGCGAGGCCAATCGTCGGTTTTTTACCCAAAGGAGAAACGTCACGGGCTTGTTGGATTTTAGCGCATATAAAAATATATCGGCAATAATGCTGGTGATTGTATATGGCAGTCCGACTGACTATGGTGACGAGTATCTTCACATTGGCAAAGATACCACAACTGAGTCAGTGCGTAGGTTCGCCAAAGTGATCATCCGCGTCTTTGGTCCTGTCTATCTTCGTGCACCCAATGAGGAAGACACTAAAAAGTTTATGGCAGCAAATGAGAAGTGAGGTTGGCTCGCCATGCTAGTAAGCGTTGATTGCATGCATTGGACTTGGAAAAACTGCCCGAAGACATGGCATGGGCAGTATTGTGGCAAGTCTCGTGATGCAACAATTGTGCTAGAGGCTGTAGCGTCTGAGGATTTATGGATTTGGCATTATTTTTTTGGGTATGCCGGGTACTCTCAATGATATCAATATGTTGCAATAGTCTCATTTGTTTGCTAGACTTGCTAGTAGTGATGCTCCTGCTTACAACTTCATGGTGAATGGGCATGAGTACACAAAGGGGTACTATCTTGCAGATGGTACTTACCCTTCTTGGTGTACATTTGTTAAGAGCATCAAAAAGCCAAAAACTAGCAAGCATATTGAATTTTCAAAGATACAAGAGTCTGCCCGAAAATATATTAAAAGTGCCTTCGGAGTTTTGCAATCTTGATTTGCCATTGTTCGTGGTCCTGCTCGTTTTTGGGATAAGCAAACCTTGATCAACATCATGACATGTTGTGTGATTCTTCACAACATGATCATCGAAGATGAGAGGGACATGAACTTGGAGTTCTTCTACAACAATGTCGATAGCCGTGTGAAGCCAGCTAGAGATCCTAACCACATACAAGCATTCCTTTAGACATATCGGCAGATTGAAGAACATACCGGCAGATTGAAGATGCAAACACCCACCATCAGCTTCAGGAGGACCCCGTTGAGCACCATTGAGAAAGGCATGGCCAACCGCATTGAGCACCAATGGCAAAGGCACCGGCCAATTTTACATTCATTTTATTTAATTCATGTGTGATCGGTATCATTGTTGTATTTGGGACAATTGTTGTATTGAATTATTAGTTTAATCCAGTGATTTGAATAATTATTGTAATTTGGATTCATAATATACATTGAATTCATAATCCTGTGTAATATGTGAGATATGTGTCAAATTCAGGCAAGACCACGCATTTTACGGGTTGGCGCGGGCTGCAGCCGAACAGTCTCTTACAGTTCTGCTATACGGGTCTGTTCGGGCATTCTCTTTTACAGTTTCACTATACGGCGGTCTATTCGGCCGCAGCCCAGCAGCCTGTGCCAGCTTGCAAAATGCGTTTTACATGATCTGTAAACAAGCTATAAGAGTCCGCGATATAAATGATCTGCTATAGATGCTCTAAAATTGCTACCTAAAATAGGGATGCTCTAACGAGGACACTTAGGCCAACTCCACCGCGCGACCCTATCCTGGCCGCCCCCGTCCGTTTGGGGTAAAAGGGACAAAAGAGGCGGCCCAGCGCGCGGCCTTAAACGGACAAATGTCTGCTTTGTGTCCGCTTTCGACCCATCCGTGTGTTGGTGAACGTTGCAGAAAATTAAAATTTTTCCTACGGTTTCACCAAGATCCATCTATGAGTTCATCTAAGCAACGAGTCAAGGGAGTGAGTTTGCATCTACATACCACTTGTAGATCGCGTACGGAAGCGTTCGAGGGAGCGGTGATGATGGAGTCGTACTCGACGTGATTCAGATCACCGATGACCAAGTGCTGAACGGACAGCACCTCCGCGTTCAACACACGTACGGTACGGGTGACGTCTCCTCCGTCTTGATCCAGCAAGGAGGAAGGAGAGGTTGAGTAAGACAGCTCCACCGGCAGCACGAGGCGTGATGATGGTGGAGAAGCAAGATCTCGGCTGAGGCTTCACGAGCACACAACGGAGGAGGAGAGGTGTTGGGGAGGGGAGGGCTGCGCCTTGGCTTGTGGTGCGGCTGCCCTCCCCTCACCCCTCTATTTATAGGGGGACGGGAGAAGGGGGCCGGCCCCTCTAGATGGCATCTAGAGGGGGGGCGGCGGCCAAGGGGAGGGGGGACTTGCCCCCCAAGCAAGGGGCGCCTCTAGGGTTCCCCTCAACCCCTAGGCGCAAGGGCCCAAGGGAGGGGGTGCGCCCAGCCCACCAGGGGCTGGCTCCCTCCCCACGCAGCCCAAGTGGCCCCACGAGAGGGGTGGCCCCTCCCGGTGGACCTCCGGAACCCTTTCGGTGACCCCGGTACAATACCGATATGCCTCGAAACTTTTCCGGTGTCCGTTTGACAACTTCCCATATATAAATCTTTACCTCCGGACCCTTCCGGAACTCCTCGTGACGTCCGGGATCTCATCCGGGACTCCGAACAACATTCGGTAATCACATACAAGTCTTCCTAATAACCCTAGCGTCACCGAACCTTAAGTGTGTAGACCCTACGGGTTTGGGAGACATGCAGACATGACCGAGACGCTCTCAGGTCAATAACCAACAGCGGGATCTGGATACCCATGTTGGCTCCCACATGCTCCTCGATGATGTCATCGGATGAACCACGATGTCGAGGATTCAAGCAACCCCGTATACCATTCCCTTTGTCGGACGGTATGTTACTTGCCCGAGACTCGATCGTCGGTATCCCAATACCTCGTTCAGTCTCGTTATCGGCAAGTCACTTTACTGCATCAGTAATGCATGATCCCGTGACCGGACACTTGGTCACTTTGAGCTCATTATGATGATGCACTACCGAGTGGGCCCAGTGATACCTCTCCGTGTCACGGAGTGACAAATCCTGTCTCGATCCGTGTCAACCCAACAGACACTTTCGGAGATACCTGTAATGCACCTTTATAGTCACCCGATTACGTTGTGGCGCTTGGTACACCCAAAGCACTCCTACGGTATCCGGGAGTTACACGATCTCATGGTCTAAGGAATAGATACTTGACATTGAGAAAGCTCTAGCAAAACGAACTACACGATCTTGTGCTATGCTTAGGATTGGGTCTTGTCCATCACGTCATTCTCCTAATGACGTGATCCCGTTATCAACGACATCCAATGCCCATAGTCAGGAAACCATGACTATCTATTGACCAACGAGCTAGTCAACTAGAGGCTCACTAGGGATGTATTGTGGTCTATGTATTCACACATGTATTACGATTTCTGGATAATACAATTATAGCATGAATAAAAGACAATTATCATGAACAAGGAAATATAATAATAATGCTTTTATTATTGCCTCTAGGGCATATTTCCAACACCGCGGCCCAAACTTGTGCTCGGTTTGGGGTGAAACGGCCGCGCGCGGACGGGCGGGACGCGCGCGCTTGTCCTCCCCCTGGCCCGCCTGTCGGTGGGAGAAACCAAAAACCCCCCCACGCCCATTTGGCGCCATTTGCCCCAAACCCTCCCACGTCCCTCCCGTCGCCCCCTCTCTCCCCCGTCCATGGCCGACGCCTCATTGGTTCCGCGGTCCGCCGTTGACCCGCCCGCAAAGGTGAAGAAGAAGGCGCCAAGGAAGACGCGGTCGGAGTGCACGCCGGAGGAGATCGCCAAGTTGGACGCGGAATCGACGAGGAGGAGGGAACGGAGAGCGGTCGTCAAGGTCAATGCCGCCGCGGCCAAGTTCGCCGCCCAGCGCGAGGAGCTGGAGGCCGCGCGGCGCAAGGCCGCTGCCGACGAGAAGGAGGACCTCGTCAACAAAGCGCACGCCATCCTCATGCTTGGCATGGGCCGTCCTGCCGGGTTCCCTGCAGCGGCCGTCGGCCCGGCGAGCACAGGCTCGTCGGTCGCCCGGCCTACGCACTGCCAGTCGCCGACGTCGCGCACCGCGCCCATGTCACCCTGCTTCCCTCCGCCAAGGCACGACGGCCAGACCCGTTTCTCAGGGTCGCTGGACGTGGGCTTGTTCGCGCCGTCCACACCGCGCCCCACGGCCGTCATCGACCTCAACATCACGCCTGGGTCCAGCAGCGGCGGGCGGCCGTTCATCGAGATGCTAAGAAAGCAGGCACGGGCACCTTTCACGGGCACCATGCCAGCCCCCCGCGTCTTGTTTGACGAAATGCCAACCTCAACGCCAGCGGTCGACGACCCCTTCTACAACCGCTACATGGAGGATGTGATCTTCGACGGTGGGCATGGCTGCGTTTACGACCCGATGAGACCCAATGTCGATGGCCTCCCCAGCACGCCCCCGATGAAGGGGGCGACGACCGTCTTGACTTCGACCATGGTGACTCGTGGCATGAAGACGATGACATCTATGTCGAAGGTGATGAAGAAGAAGAAGGCAATGACTTTGATATTAGTGGTGCGCCATTGTTCATCGACGAGCTCACCCAAAGAGCGGAGGCACAAAAGAAGAGGAAGAGCATTCGCACGGGTTCATATACACAAGATGAGGACAAGCTGATTTGCCAAGCTTGGATGGAGATTAGCCAAGATCCGAGGACCGGCGCCAAGAATAAAGGGCATTGTTTTTTGGACGAGAGTCCACAAAACATTCCACGAAAGGAAGATGTTCGAGCCCTTCCAAATTACAAGCAACCGGGCATCGGCTCGATTCAAAAAGATGGTTGTTCATCCAACAAGAGTGCAACAAGTATTGCGCCGCATTTGAGAGCGTTCAAGCACGGCCCGTAAGTGGTCTCGGCGTTGGGGACATGGTATGATCTCCTCTTTCTAGCCCTTTTCTTGCTACGGCCATGAGACTTCGGCCGTGTATATGTTTGCATGTTCACTTGTTGTTGATCACGTTATGTAGGCATTCCAATCTTTGAAGGCATTCAAGGCCCGGCACAATGACAAGCCATTCACTCTTACGCATTGTTGGACGCTCATCAACATGTGCCCTAAGTTTAAGGACCAATATCGTGAACTACAAAGGAAGAGAGGACTGAAGACGGCCAAGTTCGCCGGAGGTGGAGATGGCGAGGCGTTGAAGAGGCCGAGGGGCAAGACCAACTCCAAGGTGGACGACATACGTGACGCCTCATCCATGGCCTTGCATGAGACTTTGCATGGCATGATGTCTCAAAAGGATGTGAGGGACGAGAAGAAGCGGCAAAGCAAGGACGAGCAAATGAAGCAATACCTAGACCTTCAAAGACAGAAGCTTGAGATGGAGGAGGCGGCCAAGAGGAGGAAGATCGACATGAAGGAGGCATCCCGGCAAAGGCAGCTCGACATGGAGGAGGCGGCCCGGCAAAGGCAGCTCGACATCGAGGCCGACAACGTCAAGGCCAGGCAGAGGCAGCTCGACATCGAGGCCACCAATGCCGCCACCAAAGCGAAGGAGGTGGCCCTTGCGATCATGAGCGTGGACTTGTCGAAGACGAGCGACAAGACGAAGGCCTAGTTCGAGGCCAGGCCGAAGGAGATGCTCGACGCCGAAGGCCTGAACTAGGTCGTCCGATCGGCGTGGCCGTTCTTTTTGAGGCTGGCATGGGTGCCGCCCGCCCGCCCGTCGGGCCGCTGGCGAGAAAACATTCATTTTGGAGGCCGGCTGTGTTGCCGGCCGCTGGCTCTGTTGCCGGCGATGGACGTGTAGGCTGCTGGCTCTGTTGCCGGCGTGATGAACCGGGGCCGCCACTGGCCTGAACTAGGGCTTCGCTTTGAAATGTTGCTTTTAGTTTTTAAAGTGTACGCGGACAGGATAAGGCAAATGGATGCAGCCGCGCGCTGGACGCACGGCCACCGCATCCTAGGACAGGCCCGGACATGACCCCAAATCCCTATCCAAACGGATAGAATCCGGATAAAACGGACGTCTATTTGGGGTCACGCGGTGAAGTTGCCCTTACTGAGGCAGGAGTGGACCGTGGGCATGCCGCCGAAAGTCGGCTGGCGACGTGCTACGGAAGATGAGCACGAAAGGCGTGACGGCGGGGAAGCCAATAATAAAGATGAGCACGAAAGGGGTGACCTGGGTGACGTGCTACGGAGCTTGTATGCTTTAATACTCCTTCCGATTTCATAATATAAGAGCCTTTTTTATGACAAAGGGAGTAAGGAGTAACAAAGATGAGGACGGAATGCGAGCCGTGCTAGGTACGCCGGACAAGACACAATACATTAAACAAGCGTGATGTGCCGGCCAACCTCGCGTTAGGACTGAGTAGTAGCAGCTTGTTAGTTACTTAGTATACAAATCTCCTCGAAGAAGTATTCCTGAGGGTAAAGATGATAAGCCTGAATATTTCCACAATTTAGCATCTTCAGGTTCAGGCTTATAATCTTTAGCGCGGAGCAGTGGCCACGCCTTCGTGATCCCGGCATGGAGGTCACGATCTGTATGCAACTATCCTCGCTACTTTCCTACATGTATGGGCCGGCTCCGTTTCACGTCAAGCAATTGTATGGTTTCCACGCATATTATAAAAAAAGAGTCTGAACCCTTTCCCAACGAATTTGACGTTCAACAAAGGTAGTTTTTTTAGGATGTTTCTTTCGATATATATTTTTAAATCTCAACCGTCAATCTTTGTGATTAACTTAAAATTAATGGATATAAAGGGATGACCGAAGAAGAACTATGAAATCTTCCACCCTTTAATATTATTAGGTAAAGATAAAGATCGAAGGAAACAAGGAGTACCATTATCGAGCAAAAACCTACAATAGATGTTCATAGGCGAGGCAAGAAAATAGGAAAGATCCAAAATTAACATTACATAGGTTGACAGGACACTCCAGTACACTTCTAGTAGGAGTACTAAAACAGCTTCGTGCCATTCTTCGGTTCTTTAGTGCAAGGAGGCTATATTGCTTGTAGCGCCATCTCTATTCTGCACCTCAGACAAAGCCTCGAAAATTCTGGTCACTTCAGCAAGGGTTAAATCTCTATCACCCTCGGTTGGATTGTTCCGAAGATGGTTGAAGACCTCCAGAGCCACATCATCGACGTTCATCTCGACAGCGGTTGGCTCGAGAAGACCCTGCAACACACAAACCCAAGTAAGATTTGCAAGGAACAGAGATGAAAGATTTGAAGATTTTTTTGGACCCAAGTTTGAAGACTTAATGAAGATTTTCGTACCCAAATCGGAAATAGTAACATTTGTAGCAGCAAGAGGGGTCGAAGGTAGGAGAGAAGAGGTATCGTTGATGTCCCGAGCACGAGGTCGCAAAGCCTCGTCGCCACGAGGTAGAGCGCCGCCATTGCTCTCGCCGACTCGATCCGCTGCTGCTTTTTCTTCCACGAGGTAGAGTGTCGGTTGTTGGGGCTAGCTTTATCACGGGTGTGCGTCGACCGGGGGCCGGGGGCTCCAGTATATAAAGGCCCGGGCCGTCAGTCCGTCTCTGTTTTGTGATCGTCTCTGCTGCGGCCTTGCCGGTGAAGAAAGACAACTCCATAACCGGCCCGCTCTCGGTTTCTCCCTTGTTGCGTTTTCCGGTTCGGAGACTTCACAAGGCTATTTTCTCTTTTTCGGAGAAACCATCTACTTCCACCATTTCTAAATTGTAAATAAATAATATAAGACCTTTTAAAGATTTCAATATGTACATACATACAGATGTATAGAGAATATTTTAGAGTGTAGATTCATTCATTTTTCTTCATATATAGTCCACATTAGAATCTTTAAAAGGTCTTATATTTAGAAACGAACGGAGTATTCATCAACCGTCAAGATAGTACACAGCGCGCTACCGTCATCACCCCTCCCTCATCGACGCCGGGCAAACCTTGTTGTAGTAGACAGCCAGAAAGTCGTCGTGCTAAGACCCAATAAGACCAGCACGCCAAAACAACAAGCACACATCAGTGGCGGAGCTACAAGAAAAAGGCTGGGCGGGCCAGGCAAAGGAATTACACATAGTACTTGTACTTAAGGCCCAAATTTCATCTCATCCTTCTCCATTTTCGGCTGGGCTGGGCGGGCCACGGCCCATTCGGCCTTGCCTAAGCTCCGCCAGTGCACCACATATTAAGAGAAGAGTAGATCGGAACACAGACTAACACACACTTACGAAGACCAGATCCATGAGCTTATATTTATGTTGGATAAAGGACAATAGGATTGCAGTTAGAAGAATTTTTGTGTTGGCCAGCTCGATAGTCCTACAATGATGTCATGTCAAATGCAATTTTTCGTATTAAGAAAATGCAATTCATTGCCTGGCTTTATTCCCTTCTTACTATTTTTTTAGGGTACCTAGTTTCGTTCCTCCTTTCTGCAGTTAGAACTTTATATTCACTAGTTAGCGTGCATATGCAATGCACATATTCCTAATGAAGAAAAAACATGCTCATCCTAATTACTAGGCAAACATTGAACAAAAATAAATAATAAAAGTCTAGTGAAGTACTACTAAATACTAAAACAACCAATAGATCATAATGATGCACTAATAATGAACTAATTATTTGCTTTTGGCACATGAATAATGATTTAATTTGTTGTATTCAATGGAGGAGATTTCCTATATGGAGAAGTGTAAATAACATATGCAAACTTCTCATGCAAAAGGTACATAGTGAAACTTTTGGGTGACGTAGTTGTATTCTATAGGTATAGTATTCTTCCACAGACAAGGATGCATGCTCTAGGTAAAAGCATCTACAGCCAAACCTAGCTAATCGGACAGTGATCGATCATCCCACAAATATTTGCTTCCACTACCGGGTACCTCATTAGCAAATCCTCAAATTCATCACATGCAACGCAAACATAACTCTACGTAAATACATCTTGATCCCACATATATCGTCCGGCTACTTAATCATGCATGCCATCAGATTACCAAAAATTGGCATATGTTGTACTACATCATACATGACCTATCACTACCAAAAATTGGCATGTTCTACATACTAATGCTATGGAGAAAGATCATCCATGGCTGCCCTTGCCCTTGTCGTTTCCCTTGGCATCTTTGTCGCGGAAGTAGCGCTAGATGACGCAAAACGGATCGAGGCAAGTTTGCTCACTGCCAAAGCTGATCGACCCATCATTGGTCTCCTCCTCCTCTTCTTTGAAGGGGGAGGACGGGCAGTTCGGCCATGGCATGAACCACCCGGTTTTGCCCCCAGGCGAGGGCGAACATCGTCCTCCTTTTTCACTTCTCGAGGATGCGGTCACGGATGGCTTCCTCGTCCAAGGCGATGTGCGACTCCGCTTCCTTCCCCTCGGCCTCGAGCGTTACCGCAACCTCCCACGCCCTCTGCCTTCCACGGTAGGCATGCTGCACCATAGGGCCAGACGGCCCGTGGCGCTTGTCGATGTTCACCTCTGACTCGAAGCTTGAAGCCACGGGGACGAGGCACCATCGAAGGGGTTGTGCCGCCACCCTGGGGTTGGGGCACCGTAAAGTGGTCACCACGTACAGCGAGGCCGCGGTCACGTGCCTCGAGTCACCTTCCCCGGTGGATCCAAGCGCCATTTGCGCTAACACAATGGATTCCTGCCGGATCAAGTACGACCGTGGTCGCTAGCACTCCTCGCGGGAGCGGGAGAGATCCATGTGGATGACCATCTCATACTCGTCTCCATATGGGACGAGGTCCCAGTCGACGGATCGGGAGATCTCGGAGTCAGATCCGATACCGTCGTTTCGGAGAAGGCCGGAACGAAGATTGGGGTGAAGTATAGTGGAGTGGAGTGGTTAGAGTTTCATTCATGATGTAGATAGGGTGGGCCCGTATGGGGCGGATCTGATGTGGAAGACACGCCTAGTCGCGTCTGGGCCTCCCCATATCTGCCCCAGGTATGTGCTGGATTTGAGAGGTGCTGGTCGGCCCTGACATATAAGGCCAGTATGTGGGGTGCGGCTGGGTCGAAATTTTGTGATCGATCATTGGGCACGACTATGTTTCGCTGCAAGCAAGACAGATCCAACTCTCATTGAAGGCGCCAGCTTAAATGGGTTGGCCCAGCCCGCGCGAAGCCACTGCCTCTTTTTTTTGAACTTTTGCTTTCCTTTTTTTTACCTTTTTTGCACTTCTGAAAAATTATAAACATATCTATTCAAAATATACCTTTTTATTTTTTAGAAAAATGTTAATCATGCATCTGAAAAAAGTTAAATGTGTATAAAAAAATGTTCACTATGTATACGAAAAATGGATACAAATAATATACAATGTGTGTGAAAAATTTGATAATGTATTTAAAATATGTTAATCAAGCATTTTAAAAAATGTTAAATAAGTATTTGCACATGTTAATAAAGCATTTGAAAAATGTTAAATGTGTATAGAAAAATGTTGACCATGTATTAAAAAATTATGAAATCTTTTGATCATGTCTGTGAAATTGTTAATCAAGCATTTTAAAATATTGAAAAGTATTTAAAAAATGTTAATCAAGCACTTGGAAAATGTAAAATGGGTATAGAATAATGTTGATCATGCATTCAATAAAATGTTAATCTTGCAGTTAAAAAATGTAGATAAAGAATTTAAATGTTAAAATATGCATAGGAAAAATGTTGACCATGTATAAGAAAAATATTAATCTTGTAGTAGAAAAATGTTAATCAAGTATTTTAAAACCTTTAGAGTGTGTATACGAAAACTATTAACCATGTCTTCACAAAATGTAATTAAACATTCAAAAACTGTAAATTGTGTATAGGAAAAGTTCTGACCATTTATTAAAAAAATGTTGACCGTTTATTCCAAAAACTGTTGACAAACATATATTTAAGAAAAATGTAAATCATGTACGTGAAAAATGTTCAATGTGTATCAAATAAAAAGTTTCATGTGTACACTAAAAATGTATATTGTGTACTGAGAAAACCTACATGAGAAAAGAAAAATGAAGAAAACCAAACTATAATGAAAAAATGATGAAAAAAAGAAAATCGTAGTATATGAAAGAAAAAAGGAAAAAAAAAGAAAACCGGTGGAGAAATAAAGAAAATCAAAGAAAAAAGAAGAGAATGCGGAAAAAAAAGCAAAGAACAACGGAAGAAAACCAACAGAAAAAAAAGAAACAAAGAAAAAAGAAAAAGAATAAAAAGGAGAAAACCAGAGCGAGGCGAGCAAACCAGTGAACTCACTCGATCGAACGATCTTAGCGAAGGAAAAAGACTGACAATACGGGCTGGCCCACCAGCTACAGTACAGGGTAAAAAGCTTCAGCGAGAGTATCTTCCCTCTCGCATAACACGAGATATAGTTCTCGCGTCGGTCACTAACCAGGACGTCCGTCCGGACGTATAGACAACGTTTGAGGAGTCCGGCTCTTGATATTCTATGGTAATTTGGTTTGTACACATAGAACATATAGTATTATTCCATTTTCCAACAACTAAAGATGATATTTAAATGTTTCAGTAAAACTAATTTATTCTACATGTACATGTAGATGTTATCTACGTGCCTATATAAAAAGCACTAGATTATAGAAAGATTTGTATGCTAAGCAAAGGAAATAGGAATTTGTCGTTCAAATAAACAAAAAATAACTCATTTTTGTCCACGCATTTTCTTTTTTACATGCACCACACACAGTGGCAGAGGCAGGGGCAGCAAGGGCCCTGGCCCCAGCTAACACCACTGATTTGTTCCTACTTTGGAGATGAACAATGCATGATTTAAAAAAAACATTAACCAACCCACCTCAACATGCTAATTTGGTAATTCCTACTTCCGACCACACACATACTACATATTTGTCGAGTGGTTGGGTCGGGAGCGGCATGTAATGTGAGAGAGATGGGTCGGCGCGGAGGAGCGCATGCATGGGTTCGGCGGCGGCGGCCTGAGCTGGCGATACGGTGCCATTTTTTTCTAGAGCAGAAGCACTTTTGGAGGAGAAGGTTCGGTGGTGGGAGGTGTGTGGCGCGTGATGTTTGACTAATGTCTTTTTTCAATTACGTGATATATGGTATGACAGTTGTTTCCTAATGTAGGTGTAATTAAGGTGCAATGATTCCTAATTAAGGTATTCTGAAGATGATACGTGATATATGGTGTGATGATTTGTTCTATTGAAGTTGTAATTAAGTTTCAATGATCCCTAATAAGGTGTTGTAGAGATGATTAATTTTTTTTGATAAACATGTGCATTATATGAGATACAACATTGGGACAATCTGGTCCGTTGATGAATGGTGGATATGTAGTTGAGATCAAATGTTTCTAACTTAACTCGCATCTATATCTATACCAATCACTACAAGAAATATGTCAACTAGTGACCTTCTGTCAGTGACCCTGGAAGAATTGGTCATAGATCTATGACCATTTCAGACCAATTGGTCAAAAGCTGTTCGGGGGGCTCCAAACCCTAAACCATTGCGGCCATTTTGGTCAGAAATGTCGTAATTTCCTTACACGAAAAGGTCATAAAGCAAACAGCGCTAGTCCGCTGCCTTATTTCTAGTTGTTAACGACCAATATAGATGGTCATAGCGTTGTAAATTGTGGTGGGTTGCTATGACTAGGCGCCACCTCATCAGTTTTGCCTATGTGTCATGTCCATGTGGCAGTTTTTGCCCTAGGCTGTGAAGCAACCTATATTTCTGTCATTCCCAAAATTCCCAAAAAAATCTCATAAATTCTTTGGGTCATATCTTCGTCAAATATATAAAAACCTTCCTTGCCTAGTTCAAAAATAATTCAAAAATATTCATTTTCCTATTCTGTTCAGAATTACAGTTTGTGAAGGAAGTACCACTTTGGCATGTCCAAATAGTATCCATTTTCTATAGTGCTTTCCTATGTCCAAATAACCATCCTCCACCAAATGCCAGCTCAATCCATTCATTATTTTGAGCCGAGCTTCAGCATTCGTATTTATGTCCAGTGTGGTAGTTTGCAAAGCAAGTACCACCTAGGCCCCTCCTTTTGAGCTGAAAATTTGTGAAGATGGTCTTCTTAGTAACTGATCATCCTCAGCCAAAACTCACGCCCATTAGCCATGTACATTTCCCGTACTGCTAATCAAACACTTGGCTGCTAATTCATGTTTGAGCATCGATCGGTCTCCTCGTGAGAATCTCATGTTGTAATTTTCTTCCTAGCACCTACCTGGGGAGTGCCCAACCCACTAGACATGCCTAGGCCGCCCAGAACACATGGCAACGCCACGGTCACGCGGTGATCACGCCAAGGGCATGCGAGTTCTGGCGCTCTAGAGTTGGGGCCCTCGGCCACCGCCCAAACCTCGACGCATTGCCACCAAACCATGTATTTATGATTAAATAGGTACTTATGTAACTAGAAATGATTTTTGGAAAAAATAAATAGCAAACTATGAGGCAGCTGCAGTTCAAATTTGACCCGCTTCCAAATTTGAATTCCATGGAAATTTTCTTTTTCACGAAGGTGGATCAAAACTTTTTATGCCTCTACCATTTTGTCAATTGTGCATTAAATATGTCCTAGTATTTTAGAAAATTGATTTGGTCCAATTTTGCAACAATTATTTGGGAGGTCCTTCACAAAAACCTCCTTTAGGGCACTCGGAAAATGAAAAATGGTTTTTTCGTCCAAAGAAAATGAAAACTTCCTTAGGCAACATTGTTTGCCATTCCAATATGCACCCTTGTGCACAATATGAGATCATTTGAACAAACTATGCCACGAATGTGGCCATAAGATTGATCATTTGGCTTGAAAGCCATGAATCTTCACAGATGATAGCTCATTTCTGAGAACACTTTTTTAAAATAATTGCCGTATTACAAGTTTGTTATTTTTCTTGGGAACTTGGCCACATATAATGACACAATGCAAAGGTTTCCCAATTTTTTGATTTTTTTTGAATTTTTTATTCCCGTTTCAAAATGCGATCAAAACGGCGGGAATGACCGTTCCTAGCTAGTGGTTGAATCTTGGAATTTTTGGTGTTTCTCTGATTAAATAGATACTTATGTACCTAGAAATGATTTTTGGAAAAAATAAATAGCAAACTATGAGGCAGCTGCAGTTCAAATTTAACCCGCTTCCAGCTGAATCGGCGGAAATTTATCTTTTTCACGAGAGGTGGATCAAAACTTTTCGCACCCAACCATTTGGTCAATTGTGCATTAAATATGCCCTAGTATTTTATAAAAATGATTTGGTCCAATTTTGCAACAATTATTTGGGAGGTCCTTCACAAAAAAACCTCCTTTTTGGCACTCGAAAAATGAAAAATGGTTTTTTCGTCCAAAGAAAATGAAAACTTCCTTAGGAAACATTGTTTGCCATTCCAATATGCACCCTTGTGCACAATATGAGATCATTTGAACAAACTATGCCATGAATGTGGCCATAAGATTGATCATTTCGCTTGAAAGCCATTGATCTCCATACGTGATAGCTAATTTCTAAGAACACTTTTTTAAAATAATTGCCATATTACAAGTTTGTTATTTTTCCTGTGAACTTGGCCACATATAATGACACAATGCGAAGGTTTTCCAATTTTTTGATTTTTTTGATTTTTTTATGCCCGTTTCGAAATGCGGTCAAAACGGCGGGAATGACCGTTCCTAGCTAGTGGTTGAATCTTGGAAAACTTTTAATATTTCTCTGATTAAATAGATACTTATGTACCTATAAATGATTTTTGGAAAAAATAAAGAGCAAACTATGAGGCAGCTGCAGTTCAAATTTGACCCGCTTTCAGCTGAATCGGCGGAAATTTGTCTTTTTCACCAGAGGTGGATAAAAACTTTTTACACCCAAACATTTGGTCAATTGTGCATTAAATATGGCCTAGTATTTTATAAAAATGATTTGGTCCAATTTTGCAATAATTATTTGGTAGGTCCTTCACAAAAAAACCTCATTTGGGGCACTCGAAAAATGGAAAATAGCTCTTTTGTGCAATGAAAGTGAAAACTCCCTTAGGCAACATTGTTTGGAATTCCAAGATGCACCCTTGTGCACAATATGAGATCATTTGAATAAACTATGCCATGAATGTGGCCAAATTATTGCCATAAATAAACAGCATGTAAAGAATCTCTCAAGGCTTCAGTGATATTCAGGACATTTATGCTCTACAGTTCAGACAGCTAGTTACCAAATGACTTTAATGCTTTCTCATTGTTATTTACATTGTTCTTTGATATCCAGTTTTGAATTGAAGTTGCATCGATCTCTAGCTTTTGACGCCCGTTGTGATCTAATCTGGTGCGTGCAGGCGCTGCGGGCCAAGGACCTGAATGAGATGTTCCCGGTGGTGGACGCAGAGGCGGCGCCCATGGAGGACGCCCCTCCACCACTGCTCCGACGCCATCCGTGTCTTCTTATCTTCGCTTTCTTCTTCTTCCTTACCCTCCATTCCTTTGACTGAGATGTGATGTGGTTTCCTGCCATGAATGAGCAGTTGTCACGGATGGATGTAGGACGACCGACCATGGATGAGCAGCAGCAGCACCCCATGGTGAGCCCCTCCATCCCTTTGTTCCCCTCTGCTTCTGTGATGCTAGAGTTTGGCCTCGGTTCCATGGCTGATTACTTGTCAGACGCCACGCCGAGGACCGAGTGTTTGAGCTGATTTGTGTTGTTGGTGGTCATCTAGCTACTGATTTTCTGCTGCAAGTTAGAATGCCTACCGTCTCTGTATGTAAATACTACTAAATTATCTAGTTTGCATCCCTTTGATGTCATGTATGCTACTGATTTGTTGCAGGTAATTAGAATGCTGTAGGTTCAGTACTAACATGGCATAATCCATTGGAATAAATTAGATGGGAATATATCTAGTTTGTTAGTATAAATCTGATTAGTATGTTTGCTGCCATTTTGTATAAATTAGATGGGAATAAGTTAGATGGGCATAATCTATAACAAGCCCTAATTGAACGAATCAATCTGATTAGTATGTTTGCTGCCATTTTGTTAGTCTGCAGAAGCATATCTAGTTTGTTAGTCAGCCACTTTTTTGCTAGAACCATAAATCCTGATGCATGCTGATTATGGTCTGGTTTGTTAGATCTGTTCTGCTGTTGCTTAAAATTTGACTGGATTCTGAATGTGTATCTGCTGGTGTGTATCTGATGTTGCCTGGATTCTGAATGAACATGTCAGTGTACTATATACCCAAAAAAACATGCTTACAGTTCTTTTCATTTCTATGATCAATTTAGTTAGAGTTGCACATGTCAATATACTATATACCAAAAAAATCCTAGCTAGTGAGAACATTTGTCACTCCATGAACACATACTGGTTAGTGTTAGTCATACTATTTATCTACATGGCATTTGATGTCAATTCTTGCTTATAAGTTATTGGATCACTCCATGAACACATTCTTATTCTTATATTTTCATTCTTATTCTTTGCACAGGTGAAGTGTGAATCCAAGGCCGAATCTGTGAATCATATCAACAAAGAGGAGCATATTTGTGTGTTGTAATTGTACGCATATCTGGGTTGTAGTATACTGAATTGTAATAGACTAATGTAGTCTTGTTTTGGACGAATTTCATTTGCTCTCTAGTCTGTTCAAAACAATGATTGTGTATGTGATTTGAATACCCGTGAAATGGAAACCTGACAAGAGGGTCCAAGTTATAATGGTTGTTTGACAAATTTCGAAATTTCTGACATGTGGGACATATTTTGAGATAAGCATGACATGTGGGGCTGGCTTACTAGTGGTACCCCAATGTATAATGGCTGAAACTAGAAAAATCAATGGACTAAAAAGGCTACGACCAAAAAATAAAATGGCTTAAATGTTGGGCCTGGTCCATGTAGTTGACCACAATTAATTAAGAAAAAATATATAAAAAGGCCGAATTGTTGGGCTAGGCCCATGTAGAAAACCGAATTGGACCGGGCTGAATCTTGTGCCACATCAGCTTGCCACGCTGGATGCCTACGTGGCCTGAGGAGGTTGCTAGTGACCAAAACGCCACAGTAGGAATATTTTGGTCGTAAACGTCCACGACCTTCTCACAGAGAAGGTCACTATAGTCAGTTAACGATCCTCAGCTTTTGACCTTTTGTTTTTGGTCAAAAAAAGGTCGCAAATGAAAAACAATGACCTTTCAGTGACCAATAGTCAAGGTCACAAGTTGACATATTTCTTGTAGTGAATATAAAAAGACCTAAAGGGGCAGATCCAATTAATCTCGGACATCAAATCATGTCAATCCAATGACCTAGACTGCCTCAATGTCGAACACTCAACACGTTTACCGTATAGTTAATTTCATGCCAAATATAGTGCTAATCGCGTAATAACACGCAAATAATATCATATTTAATATTCGCATGCACTTAATATACTTCCAAATTAACGTGCATTGCACGTACACATTGACTAGTATTTAATAGTAATGGGGATTATGAACCGAGACATCAAATTTCACAGTTTTGTTTTCAGCATTTGGACGAGATGACATGTTTCTGTATATAGACATGACACATTTACCTGAACGGCCAATTATCTAGATAACTACTACATTCTCTGTTCCGAATTATAAGATGTTTTAAGTTTTTTCTGAATCGGCTGTATATAGACGTGTTTTAATGTGTTTCTTCACTCATGTCAGTTTGTATGTAGTACATTTTGAAATATCCAAAACATCTTCTAATTCGAAACAAGGATGATAGATTTTATGTTCTCTCTCAGTTAGCTCCATGTAAACGGCTATTCAGATTTTCGCTAACTTGCACCGCCACTCAAATCTGGTATGGTCATTGTTGTAGTTTGTCAATCATTGTTTTGATCACTTTTTTTTCTTTTCCTCGCAAGGCATAGTTTTGGTCTCTTAAGACTTTTCTATTTGCCTTCGTATTTAGTTGTGCATGTCATGTGTGTTCGTGTTGGTTGTGTGCATCTTAGGTTCTTAGCTATGTAAAGGTCAGGCATGTTGTTTGGATCTATTTGATGCTTTATTTTGATTCAATGAAATTTACCTTTGTTGAAAAAATAAAGATCTGAATATCATCATAGTAATTAGGCAAAATTTGGTCTGTGCCACTATGCACTTGGGATATCGGAAAGCTGCCACTAAATTTTCATGAATTATTGTTGTGCCACTAACTAATGCAGCGAAATTAGTCACGTGAGTTGTCGGTGCACGTTGGCTCAAATCGGCATCATTTTGTTCATCTATTAGCACAGAAGATGACAGGTGCTGATTATGCAAAGTGGAATCATCTGAAGCATGAGTATACACTGATTCAGGTGATTGTAGTGAAGGCATAGAGTGAAACTGAGAAATATCAGGGGAAAGTGGGACATCGGACAAAACATCAAGTGAATGAAATGAGATGTTGGTAGAATTAAGACTTTTATGCCATCGATCTGAAAGAACGTTAACAGAGGTTGCAAATAACAGAAAGAGCCGTCATAGAAATAGAGTATGGAAGAAAGATGCATATCACATAAATCGCATGAAAGTATGTACTCTTTGAATGTTGTGACAATCTGTTGTAGTTAGCGGTATCAGTAGGGCCAGGTTCCTCGTCATGTTGATCATCTATCGGTTGTGAGCAGATATCAGTACAATTTACACTCCTTTCCATCTGAAAAAAGTAAGGAAAAATAAGTGAGAAAGAAAGCTAAAATTTCAGAAATATTCAATTGGGTGATCAACATCTCTAGATATGACTGGAATAGAAGTGTGTACTGAGAAAATATCGAGACAATCTATTATATTCATTCCTGACTGACAGAGGTATATCAGACGAACTTGGATTGGCAGGAATACTCATATTAGAGAGTGAAGACATTTGGTCTAACCCAGAATGGATATCACAATCAACATTCAGTCTAGAATGCATAAGATTATGAAAGGTGTAGTACATGAAGACATTAAGAACTGGTTAAGGAGCACGAATGAAACTTAAATGCAATAAGTTTCATATAACGTAACTTGAGGATGAAGAAATAAACAATTAATATGGATGGAAGCGATTTTAGAATCATATAGTATGTTGATGGATGTATTCTGAAGAAACTGACATATGCATGGGCGCTGAATCGAGAGAAGGAACAGATTCAGAAATCTGAATCTGTGGATCTGTAAAAGAAGTTCATTGCGAAAGAAAATCATGTTCCCCAGTTGCCGATACATAATCGTGTGATGACTGAATGTTAGTAACATCCAGATTGTCCGCACATACGTGAGATGGTAAAGAAGACTTTACATCAGATGGCCTGAGTTTCACAAATCTGCATCGATGCATTGGCAGATAGAAAGATATGAGGGGCCTAGGTGAGTAAGCAAGAATACTCACAAAACGGAAGGAGTAACAGAAGAAATTACCTGTCGAATTGCAACTTTAATCCATCAAACTCCCCTCAGAAAGATCACATATTGATAGTGCACAGAATACCCACGGTAGGTGAAGTAGCAAAGGAAAGAAAGTACATGAATGCGAAGGGAATATAATGCATCGGATGAGAGAAGATGGAACAACAATGGTGATGTACAGAAGGAAGAAGAGTTTGTCCCGATTAAGAACTCAGAGACAGGAGGAAGGACATGAACAAGAAGCAAAGAAGTAAACATATAAGGTCCACTCGTGGTCATAGAGGGGATAATACAACAGTACGTATGACGTATCTGTAGAAGACCGACATGTATACTCGATGCATTTCAATGTATTAATAGCGCAGATAAATTACAGTGGTTTTTAACAATTTTCCAGTACACACAAAGTGCACGAACCACAGCGTACACACCTAGTCGGCCGTGCAGGTGCGTGCCCCCCCCCCCACCCCCACTTGTGTGCCCTTGCGCATTTTCGGATGGCTTAGTGAAGAAAGACAAAGATGCGAAGATACACATTTGCAATAAAATTTGCTTCATGCTCATTTCATTAATTGATGTTCTTTTACTTGTATAATATCATCTATTATTTTCTTTCGTTTGTAGGTTTACCTGGACATCCTGCTTAATCTTTGCCAAAAATTTTTTGCTTCATCTAAAATTTCATCATCTGTGGTACTGTCTGAATCATATTTGAATTATACTTCAATTTGTATGCATGTAAGTATTGGCCTAGTGACTTTTGGATGTATAGTTCCATTTGAACATTTGGCATTCGATATGAGGGTGCTCACTACTTAGTTCTGCCAACTGCTTAACACATGTACGTACATACGTGCATGCCTTGCTAAGAATCTGAGTGGACTATCACGTGACATATGTGGTAAGCAATTCAAACTAATCCAGAAAAAAAAGAACCCGAGTGGACTTGTTGTTGCCGTTTCCACTGTATCCAGCAACTGCAGCACACACTTAATTCGGGACTGACTACATCGCTAAAGCCAAGGGTTAAACGTATCCAATGGCCCGAGGTGTTGCAAGTTTAATTTCCTCCGTGCGCGTCGTTTCCAGTTTCTACTTTGTAAAATATGAAGCCTCGCCCTGATATACATTGTGCTGTGCATGAGTGACAGTTCTAGCTCGAGGATGTCCCAGTTTGCATAATTATTTCTTTAGTTGCCTATAGCTTGCTGGATGTGAAGTCTGTACTTCACATATCATTGGTTTTCAAATTATGTTCATATTTGATGATAATTGTAGCATCATAAAATGCTTTCTATCTCCAGGTTATCCCCAACATTGACAAAATATGAGCCTAAGTTACACCTCACTAGTAGAAATCTCAAGGAAGTTTCCATGTATGGTGGTAGTGTGTGTTCTGTTTATTTCTTGCAACCTATGCTTGTTTTTGTGATTGCTGTGTTTGGTTGAACACCATGTAGGTGAAGGGTTAAGCCGAGACTTTTGTATTCAAGAATTACCAGATGAAAAAGCAAAAGACGGCGTAATTTGTTATTCAGCAAAATCTACAGCTGCAATTTGACACGCGCTTGTTTATGAGGGGCAAACTAGCAAAAACCTGACACGGCATGCAGACTACTATGGAACCATGAAACAACACGACAACAAAAACAGATCGACCAAGCACAATTTGGGTCAACAATACGAAGCACGACAACTTGGACAATCAAAACACACCAAGCACGACAACTCGGACAACCAAAACCATACTGAGAACCCAAAAAACTGAGAAATTAGAGTGTTTCTCTTTGATTTCTCCACACCCTAATCTGGTAGGCATATTATATGAATATAAGTATCAATAATAATACGAAGAAGGAAAATAGCAAGGATCCAGATCAATATTACATATGTTCACGAGAGTTTCTAGACTACTAACATTGTACTGTAAATCTAGCTATTGGCTCTTATAACATTGTACTGTAAAGCTAGTTACTGCTTGTAGCTTCATCCTAATTCCTTCTTCAAGTTAGACAAGGCCTGCACAGTTTGGGTCACATCAGCATGGGTTATATTCTGATGACCGTCCTTCCGTAGTCTCCAGAAGACGGCGCGGGCCAAATCATCGGCATTCTTAGCATCAAAGTTGAAGCGTTTCAGGGCGGCCTGCAACATAGCTTTCTCCTGGGCAGCCGTTGGCTCGAAAAGACCCTGCAACGCGCACAAATCAGAAGTGAGATGATTGGCATGGAACAAAAGGTGGAAGATTTGTTGAGGATTTTCGACCCCAGCTCGGGTTCGCGCAGGATTTGGGTGGGTAAAGGATGAAGGATTCCGCAGCAACGGTTCTGGCATGGACAACCAGAACTATAATGTTTGGGGGGTTTTTAGTTTTATGATTTCTTTTTCATCTAAATTTGTGTTTATATATATATATAGAATTTCTAGTAGAACCAATCATACATATATATATCATCAATGTCTCACAAACCACCATATTAATTAATTCACACATACACACATGTATAGCCATATACAATTTCTCCTACATATGCATGTTGCCTTGGAGCCAGTGGCATTAGCCTAATTGGTGCCTTGAGCACGATGACAATTGGAAGTGGTTTTCATGGGGGCGGTAGCGGTAATAGTATTCTCCCTTGGATTTATGACCTGGTCGAGCAAAAATCCCGCTTATTTCCTCTTGAAGTGCTTCTCGCGCTCCGTTTCTAGGAGCTTCTCCCGCACCTCTCTGAACTGTTAAGAAGGAGATCAATATGCATGTGTATTAGTTGTATGACTAGATATCGATAATGGTGTAAAAATTGTGAATACTGTTCTGACAAGCGTACCCATTCCTGTCTTTGAGATCTGCTCCTTTCGGACGCCATCATGCGAATGTTCTCGCAAACGCAGAATGCACACAGATCAGTCCCCTGCGCCTGCTTCAGGGTCTTTACGAGAATGGAATTAGATCAGATAATAATTAATCAAGCATAATAATTAAAGAGATGGCAGCTAGCTAGCTAGTTAGTACTACTTAATTACTTGCCTTGGGTCGAAACCATTTAAGCTTTTTTTCCATTCGCCTTTCGTGACGCTGATGAACCTTGCCTAAGCCCTGCCCGCCGACAAAGAAAATGAATAAAGGGGTTATTAAATAGTTCATATCATGAAATGACGAACTAAATAGGCCGAGATATATAGTTAATGATGATTGAAATTACCTGTTGACTATCCCAAACAAGATGTTATAGTCAGTATTTTCATTGAGTAGTGAGTCCAGTATTTCAACTATTCCGGCGTCAACTTTAATGATACACAAGATCCAGTGAAATCTGCATGCACACATGTTTGCATGTCTTAATTAAGCGGGCATATGTAAGCAAAAACATGTAGCTAGCTAGTAGGAAAAAACAGAGAATTTGTAGTACAAGACAGTGTGACTCACTGGAAGTTGTAAGGAAGTAGTATATCTTCATTGTATTTGAGGCGCTTCAAGAACTCTAGCATGTTGTCCTCTACGGCCTTTTGATGATGTGGATTTATTAGCCATGTGTATTCATTAACGGTGTTTGGGTCAATGAACCCAATGCCAAAGCGTCCACCTTTTCTCATTTCATACATGTTCATCCTGCATAATACTGCAGAAAAGAATATAGTAAGGATAATTACAGGTAATAATTGATCAAAAGGATCACTACAGCTAGCTTGAGACTTAAATTACAGAAAGAAATCACTTACAGACAATAGCAACTGACGATAGATTTGTCGAGTGCGTCTTGATTGTATAACTGAAATAGTTCAGAATACTCAACGGACAGAGCTTTCTCATGGAAGTAATGCTCCTCCTTGACATTCACCATGAGGGACAATCGATCGAAAATCTTGGTAATGTTCATGTACCATTGATGCAATTCATACATTCTCGTTGGGAGGTTCTTGACCTTGTCTGGCTCGACCAAAGGTTGGCCCCGGACATATTTCCGTTTTATTTCATCCTCTGTAAGCACAAGCATGGGCTCGATCTCGAGGAGTTGTCCAACAGTGATGTTGAGAACTTCAGCCTGCATTATATGGTCCTTGGTTATTACCACATTGCCCATCTCGGGAACGTAAACTGTTTGCCCACAATAATATTGGGCGCGCGTACTGTCACGTGTTGTTGGCACAACAAGCGAGGGGATCGATTGCGCTGCCTGTTCCCCAGCCGGGGAATGGTTTTCCGCATTTTTGACAGCTGCTTGTTGTTTGCTCGATCCCGAGCTTGCCTCCTTACGTAGATGTGCTCGATTTAACTTCCTGATGTGGCGCTCATAGTCTGTGTCAACAGGCTTGGGAGCTGGTGGTTGAGCCATACGAATGAAGTGGTCAATCGTTTCCTCAGGCACTTTCTCCCTTGGCCGCGGTGGCGGTTTCGGTGCAAAATGGGCTTCCACCTCGGCCTTCGATATGGCTGCGATTTCCTCCTCGGACTTGTCATCAGGCCTCTGCGGAAGATGCTTGAGGCTTGGACCATATTTATATCGCTTGCCTTCGCCTGTACTTCCTGTACTACCTCGACTCGTACCGCTACGCACCATAGCTGCGGGGTGTCTCTTCTGTGATTGCTGAGGCGGCGGAGATGGTTGACGGGGCTGAGTTGGACGAGAAGGAGTGGCTCAAGCAGTGCGGACTTGGAGGAGGAGTGGCCTGAGGTTGTGCCGGACTTGGAGGAGGAGTGGACGGCTGACGCTGTGGCAGACTTGGAGGAGGAGGAGTGGCCTGACACTTTGCCGGACTTGGAGGAGGAGTGGCCTGACACTTTTCCGGACTTGGTGGACTTGCAGGAGCGGGAGTCTGCTGACTCGGTGGCGGACTTCGACGTGGAGTCGGCTGACGCGGTGTCGGTGGCCTTCGAAAGATGATGCAATCCTTTTTCCATAGGATGATACGATGGTTGGCCTCTCCGAGAAAGTGCTCGTCGTCACCTCCAGGAATGTCAAGCTCTAGCTCCGAATATGGGTCCACCACCTCATCAACCAAGACACGAGCATAGCCCGCTGGAATCGGGTTGCAATGGAAGGTTGCCTCGGGGGGATTTGTAAAAGCAACGGCGTCCGCCACCTTCATGGATATGTTCTTCATTTTGACGTGTAGCTCGCAGCTAGTGTTCTCCGTGATGTCATCCACGGGGTATCTACCCAGCATTGCGTCGTCCGGGGCGGAACCCACGCTGCTTCTCGACATGGATGGGGCGGTGCTATCCAATGCTGGATCATTCGCTAGCTGCCGCATTCCGAGACCCCCTTTGCCGGGTAAGTGAGTCGATCTGCCTCGCCGCCGCTGGAATTTGACTGCCAATTCCTCTTGACTTGCTTCTAGGCCTTGAAGGCGTTCATAGTCCCACTTCCTCTGCTCCTCCTCCATCTTCCTCTTCTTCTCCTCCGCAATCTTCTTTCTCGCACGGGTTCTGTAGTCCGTGTTCCAGTCTGAAATTCCCTCATACCACGGAATAGCGCCCTTGGCTCGTGTTCTTCCCGGGTGTTCAGGATTTCCCAGAACGCAGCGTAAGCTCGTTCTCTCTCTGTTGGGCTGGAACACCCCGATCGTGCCTCTTCTATTGCAACAAGTATCGCATCTTCGCTCCCTTCAGACTTGCCCTCGTCGAAACATTGCCTGTCTTCGTCCAACTCCCCCATGTGCATAGAACCAAGTCTTGACCACAGGGGCCAGCTCTTAGTAACCGGAGTGACACCGCATCCTCCATCTCTTTCTCGAGACTTATCCCACTTAGGCATTGCCACCGCGATAGCCACCGCCCCAGCCTAATGGAACTTATCCTTTTTTCGGCATTCTTCTTGTTTATTCTCGATTGTTCCTTAGCTAATTCCGAATCCTTGAATTTCACGAAATCGTCCCAATGAGCACGTTGGTTCTCTAGTGTTCCCTCGAATCGGAGTCTTCCTTCCTCCCTTGACGTACTTGTCCCATTCACGATTCTTGTAGTTCTTGAATGCAACCACCATCTTCCTAAGAGTAGCGTCCTTGACTTTCTGCACATCTGCTTCTGTGAAATGATCTGGTAGGGTGAAATGTTCCATGAGAGTATCCCAAAGCAGATCTTTTTGTTTTTTGCCGACAAAAGTAACATCTGGACGTGGAGCAGCGTCCTCTTAGTCTTTTTGTCTTTTGTCTTTTGCTGGCTCTCTCCATTCTTGAAGGGAGATCGGGAGTTGGTCCTTCACAAGAACTCCGACCGATTTAATCTAACTTGTCCGCAATCTTCTTAGGCGCTAATGGTTCGCCATTAGGTCTGATTGCCTCGATATTGTACTTTACGCCCTCCTTCAACTTTTGTTCGGGCCTCGTTTCGTCCCTTTTGCCTCAAGATTTGCTCGATCCGGATGGCTGAAAGAACAAAGATCGATTCGTTAATATATCTTCAAGTCATTTAAAACATGTGATGATCACCAGATGCCTGCTTATATAAATATATATACCTCGCCGGTCTTTGTTGTTTCAAGATCAACATTTTCTTCGTCATCATCATAATCATAGTTCATGACTTCATCAATTCGGTCATCGCGATCGAATATCATATCACCCTCTCCGGTGTTGTTTAGAAATTCTGAGCTGTCATAATCTTCTTCATTCGATCATCATCCGCCCGTGAGGATGGCGTATCATATCGAACATGGCCTGTTCTCCCTCTCTGCCGGTATTGTCCGCCATAGCTTTTATTTAACTAATTCAAAAGAAATATAAAATAATTTAGTATTCAAATTACATCGTCTCGAATAATAGATATAATCTCAAATACATCGTCTCGAATAATAGATATAATCTCGAAAACATCGTCTCGAATAATAGATATAATCTCGAATACATCGTCTCGAATAATAGATATAATCTCGAATACATCGTCTCGAATAATAGATATAATATCGAATACATCACTGGCTAGGTAGCTAATGAAGATCGAATACTACAGAAGAATCTAGGACACTCGCGGTTCCTGCGGCGCGGGCGGTGGACACCCAAAGAGAAGGAACCTCACAGGATCATAGCTGAAGTGAGATCCCTGAAGAAACTGCCAGGTATTGGAGAACCTGCCGCCCTCTAACGCAACCATGTAGCGATGGACGTGCTCGTCCTCCTCCCTGACACGGCGACGTACCACCTCCGGCTGGGCCGGCTCCCTCCGCGCTGAAACTGGCCCACGCGAACGCCACCAAACGAGATCAGGGTCGACGACGGGACCCGGGGCCGGGTTCCTCATCAAGCGGCGCGCCCCTCCAGGCAGCACCTCCCAGTGCCAGCCGTGAGCCAGTCCCGGACATGGGTCAGCCGGACGTCGTCATGAAGAAGGGTCGACGGCGAGGATGCGGCCGGGCATCGTCGAGAACAAATACTAGCTATATGCCCGCAAAAAGTAACATTTTTTTAATGATTGGATTTTGATAACTAACATTTCTATATAACACTAATTATGTTATCATTGCATATGTCAAAATTCTATATGCTATTTCATACTAATTAAGCATCTAACACTAAAAATAGAAAAAACAACTTCTATACATCCATTAAAAAACAGAAAAACAACATTATATAAAAAATTCCATACTAATTAAACACTAATTATATCCATCTAACATGCATTCATACATACATACTAGTGAAAAAACAATAATCTAAAAAATCTAAACTAATTAAACATACAAAATACGTATATACTAATATATACATGCATTCATACATATATACGTGTGTGTGTGTGTGTGTGTTCATCATGCTTGTGTGTGTGTGTGTATGGGCTCGGGGAGGGGCGGCGCCCATGGTGGCCTTGAGGCGAGAGAGGGTTAGAGGGGAGAGCTCATAAGCGACGGCGACGGCGGCAGGCGACGGCGGGGCAGCGACGGTCGGGCGTGACGCTGGCGGCGACGTAGGGACGGCCTTGACGGGACGGGCCCAGCGGCGACGGAGATGAGGGCGGCGACGGACGGGCGGCGACGGCGACGGGGCGGCGACGGCGACGGGGCGGCGACGGGACGGGCGGCGACGGCATGGGGTCGGTGACGACGTCGATCGATCGGGCGAAGCGGTGCTTCAATGGGGAAACAGAGGAAGAAACAGAGGGAGAATGAAATTTTTCAAGTGTTGTATATATAGAAGGCACCTTGATGCAGTTGGAGCCACCAACCGGTACTAAAGGCCAGTTTTGGCCAGCCCAAGCGGGCGGAAGCGACCCCCTTTAGTACCGGTGGTGGCACAAACCGGTACTAAAGGCCCACGACCAGTACTAAAGGGGGTCTTATTGGCGCAGGTGCGATCTGACAAGTTTAGTCCCACCTCGCTAGCCGAGGGGCGACCGCACTGGTTTATAAACCCCCGTGTGGTCGCTCTCTCGAGCTCTTCTCCAAAGCAGGCTTACTGGGCCAACGTGTTCTTTGCTGCCCTGTGGGCCCACTTGGGCTTTGCGGGCCTGCATCCTGGTCCAACGACAGGTTGGGTTTCTAGTCGTATGCAAGCCGCTCTGGCCTAGTAGGCGGGCTTTTTTATTTATTTTTGCTTTATTTATTTTTGTGTTTTTTTTGTGTATTTAGAGTTTCTTTGTGAATATTTTTGCTTTAGATACAAAAAATTTACAAACTTTCTGTTAGTGCCCGTAGTTTTCAAATTTGAATAGTTTAAATTTTGAATTATTTGAAATTAGTGTGAATCACTAGTTTGTGAATAACTTAACTTTAAAAATCAGTAAAGGCATGAAAGAATTTTTTTGCACATAAAATTTCTTCGCGTTTCAAATGCCAAAACACATAACAACCCTAACTATTACAGAGATTCCCCTCTGGGTGTGAAACACAGAAGAAAGTGATGATAGTGAAGCCGATCACATCCCAGATCTTTGGGTGTGAAACTTTTTCTTCGCGTGTGTCCCTTTGCGCCGTAACTATGGAAAATCTTCATCATTTAACGGGATGCTCGGGTCAATATTCACTGTGACTGGAGCAATTTCATCAAACTTTCATAATCTTCTGACTTGTCTGTCTTGTCATCCACTCCCACGATGTTTCTCTTCCCGTAAAGAACTATGTGTCGCTTTGGCTTATCGTGACGATGCATTCGCTTCCTTATCTTTTCTTTTTCTTGGCTTGGTAGACATGTCCTTCACATAGAAAACCTGTGCCACATCATTGGCTAGGACGAATGGTTCGTCTGCATACGCAAGATTGTTGAGATCCTTGTTGTCATTCCGTCATCGGGTCTTCCGTTACCCCGCCTCGTGTCATATTGACCCATTTGCACCGAAACAAAGGGACCTTTAAACCACGTCGATAGTCAAGTTCCCATATGTCCTGTATATAACCATAATATGTTTCCTTTCCCGTCTTGATTTCTGCATCAAAGCGGACACCACTGTTTTGGTTGGTGCTCTTCTTATCTTGGGCGATCGTGTAAAATGTATTACCATTTATCTCGTACCCTTTGAAAGTCATTATATTCGAAGATGGTAACTGGGACAGCAAGTACATGTCATCTTCAATAGAGGTGTCATGCATGGTACGTGTTCTGCAACCAGTGGCGAAACTCCTGGTTTGTTCACGTGTAATCCAGTCATCGAGACCGCTCGGGTGTTCGGAGCTTAGCAAATTCTTGTGTTCATCCATATACGGAGCCACCAAGGCGGAATTCTGTAGAACTCTGTAGTGTGCTTCAGTGAGAGAATGTCCGTCCATACATATTATTTGTTCCCCTCCTAGCGTGCCTTTTCCATCCGATCTGCCCTTATGCCGCGATTCGTGAACACCAATCGGCTTAAGGTCAGGAATAAAGTCAATACAAAACTCAATGACCTCCTCATTTTGATGGCCCTTGGAGATGCTTCCTTCCGCCTAGCACGGTTATGAACATATTTCTTTAAGACTCCCATGAACCTCTCAAAGGGAACATATTGTGTAGAAATACAGGACCCAAAAGCGTTAATCTCTTCGCATAGGTGAACTAGGATGTGCGTCATGATGTTGAAGAAGGATGGTGGGAACACCAACTCGAAACCGACAAGACATTGCACCAAATCATTCTCAGAACCTTGGTATGATTTCTGGATCGATTACCTTCGAGAGATTGCACCTTTGAGAAATGCACATAGCTTCACAATGGCTAATCGAGCGTTTTACGGTAGAAGCCCCCTCAATGCAACCGGAAGCAGTTGCGTCATAATCACGTGGCAGTCATGAGACTTTAGGTTCTGGAACTTTTTCTCTGCCATGTTTATTATTCCCTTTATATTCGACGAGAAGCCAGACGGTACCTTAATACTAAGCAGGCATTCAAAGAAGATTTCCTTCACTTCTTTGGTAAGAGCGTAGCTTGCATGACCCTGATGTATGCCGTCTTCTCCGTGCATACGTTGCTGGTCCTCCCGTGCCTCAGGTGTATCTTTTGTCTTCCCATACACGCCCAAGAAGCCAAGCAGGGTCACGCAAAGATTCTTCGTCACGTGCATCACGTCGATTGCAGAGCGGACCTCTAGGTCTTTCCAATATGGCAGGTCCCAAAATATAGATTTCTTCTTCCACATGGAGTGCGCGTCCGTCGGCGTCCTTCGAACAGGTTGTCCGCCAGACCCTTTCCAAATATTACCTTCAAATCCTTGACCATATCATGTACATCAGCACCAATGCGGTGGCGAGGCTTCGTCCGTGATCCGCCTCACCTTTGAAATGCTTGCCTTTCTTTCTTACGGGATGCCTGCTCGGAAGAAATCAACGATGTCCTGTGTACACATTCTTCTTACAACTATTCAAATATATCGTCGGTGTCATCCAAAGCGAGTGCATGCATCCGCGGTATCCCTTGTTTGTCTGTCACGAAAGGTTCTGAGAGCAGGCCAATCATTGATGGTCACGAACATCAACGCCTTTAGGTCAAATTCTTCCCCGTGTGCTCATCCCACGACGTACACCTGTTCCATTCCACAGTTGTAAGAGTTCTTCAACTAATGGCCTTAGGTACACATCAATGTCGTTGCCGGGTTGCTTAGGGCCTTGGATGAGCACTGGCATCATAATGAACTTCCGCTTCATGCACAACCAAAGAGGAAGGTTATACAAACATAGAGTTACATGCCAGGTGCTATGGTTGCTGCTCTGCTCCGCAAAAGGATTAATGCCATCTGCGCTTGGACCAAACCATACGCTCCTTGCGTCATCTGCAAACTCCTTCCCGTACTTTCTTTCGATTTTTCTCCACTGCGACCCGTCGTGGTACTCTCAACTTTCCGTCTTTCTTACGGTCTTCTACGTGCCATCGCATCGCCTTGGCATGCTCTTTGTTTTGGAACAAGCGTTTCAACCGTGGTATTATAGGAGAATACCACATCACCTTGGCAGGAATCTTCTTCTGGGCGCCGCCCTCGACATCACCGTGGTCATCGCGCTGATCTTATAGCGCAATGCACCACATACCGGCAAGCGTTCAAATCCTCGTACTCACCGCGGTAGAGGATGCAATCATTAGGGCATGCATGTATCTTCTGCACCTCTAACCCTAGAGGGCAGACAGCCTTCTTTGCTTCAGACGCATCTCGGGCAATTCTTTGTCCTTTGGAAGCATATCCTTTATCATTACCCGCAACTTTCCAAATCCCTTGTCGGATACACCATTCTCTGCCTTCCATTGCAGCAATTCCAGTGTGGTGCCCAGCTTTTCTTGTCACGTCGCAATTCGGGTACAACAATTTTTTGTGATCCTCTAACATGCGCTGCAACTTCTTCTTCTCCAAATCACTTGCAGTTTCTCTTTGCATCGGCAATGGCCCGACCTAGATCATCAACGGGCTCATCGATGCCTCTTCTTCAACTTCTTCCCGCATTGCGGCTCAGCTTCTTCCGCATTACCGGCTCAGCTTCTTCCCCCATTGTTGTATCATCGTATTCAGGAACCCATGGCCGGGATAGCTGTCGTCGTCCTCTTCTTCTTCATTGTCTTCCATCATAACCCCTCTTTCTCCGTGCTTGGTCCAAACATTATAGTGGGGCATGAAACCGACTCAAACAGTGGACGTGAATGGTTCTTGACGTAGAGTAATTGCGACCATTCTTACAGCCAGCACATGGACAAGGCATAAAACCATCCGCCCGCTTGTTTGCCTCGGCCATAGCGAAAAGTATGCTGCGCCCTCAACGAATCGGGAGAGCATCGGTCATCGATGACATCCATTGCCGGCTCATCTTCATTACACAACACCGAATAGACCAAATTAATACAAGTTCATACATAAAGTTCATACAACACTTAAATGCAACAAACAAATAACTCTCTAGCTAAAGCATTTAAATGCAACAACAAATGCGATCAAGATCGCAACTAAGGTAACAATTGCTCCAACAAAGCATAATGATACCAAGCCTCACTATCGATGGCATATTTTCTAATCTTTCTAATCTTCAAGCGCATTTTCTCCATCTTGATCTTGTGATCATCGACGACATCGGCAACATGCAACTCCAATTCCATCTTCTCCCCTCAATTCTTTTTTTCTTTCAAGTACTCGCTTTCTCTTTCAACTAAATTTAACCTCTCGACAATAGGGTCGATTGGAATTTCAGTTCACATACCTCCTAGATAAAAATATCTATGTCAACTTGATTGGCATAATTTGTCATAAACACGAAATACAACAAATAGTTTTAAAAGAGAATATACCACATCTGAATCATAACAAGGACGAGGGCCGATGGGGACGGATATCAAAACCATGGCACTATGTATAACAAACAACGTACGGGTAAGATAATTATTATACGAGTAACTATATATCCAAATCACACAAACATCAACTTTTTATATAAAATTTCATGAACAAGAGGCTCACCACAAGGTGGTGCCGGCTGACAGAGACGGTGCAGGCGATCGACGGTGGTTCTGACGGAGATTTAGAATGCACTAAGTAAACCACTCCTACTTATGCAAACTAAGTGTTATTTTGACCACAAATTGCATATAAATCAAATACTACCACATATAATTCCTCCCAAATTACTAAAACCCACAATTAATCACTATATAAACCAATGCAAGAGCTAATCTAGCAATGAGAGATGAAAGGACAAAGTTGCTAACCTTGGTGATCATTTGAATAGATGGGGCCTGCAAATCTTGACAAATTTGGGGCTAATTTTGTGATGAACTCGAGAGGAAGAAGGGAAGAACAGAGGAGAGGGAGAGGGAAAAGGGGGAAGAACAGAGTGCGGGTGGACGAAGGGTTTATATAGGACGACCTTTATTACCGGTTCGTGCCACGAACCGGTACTAAAAAGGTGCCGAAGGGCCCCACTCTGACAACATCCTGCCACCACTTTCTTTAGTAACGGTGCGTGGCACGAACCGGTGCTAAAGGTTTGCCATGAACCGGTACTAAAGAGCTCCTCCCGCCTAGCCGTTGGAACCGGCACTAATGGACACATTAGTGCCGGTTCTGTTACAAACCGGGACTAATGTGTCTCACATTTGACCCTTTTTCTACTAGTGTCATGGTCCGAATTATTCTAAGAAGCAGTTAATTTCACCCGAGCTAATAGAAATGCTTATATAATTTTGCTCCTCCTATCTATGCACGGCAGCAACACTAAGTAATAATGTCACATACTTTGAACACCTTGTAGTTTGGACACCATTATGGGCCCTCGCTCCCATTGACACTTAAGCTTGAAATGCTACCTGATGCTAGGATGATGCACGCAATGTAGTAGAAAGACCATAGCATTATTGTAGTCAGGCTCAGGCATCCCCTCCACCTCCCAGAAGCAACGAGCGAAGGAGAAACATAGGATGAAGTGTTTCGCCGTCTCGAGAGGCTCGGAGAATAGGGGGCAGCCCGCAGTGGCTCGGTCGATGATGTTCTTGCACAAGAGCACATCTATGGTGTATACATGGGTTTGAACCAGCAACAACATGAAGAATCGCACCCGGCCAGCTGGGAGGATTGCTTGACCAGACAAACTCGGTGAATGGGGCATGGATGTCATGCCCAATATGCGACCCTATCCAAAAGGAACTCGAAGGTCCCACCAAGGATAGACCCGCATATTGAGACGCTTTTGCAAGGTGGATATCATTACATCAACATTACGTAATAGATGGGGATACATACATAAGGCATACAATGCCACATGAATACAACATCACAATACATCAGAGCATCATCCGACTACGGATGAAACACAAACAGAAATTCAAACGACATCCACCACCTTTAGCCCAGGCTGCCGACCTGGAACCTATCCCCTGATCGAAGAAGAAGCGGAAGAAGAACTCAACGCAAGCAAGCATCGCTCTCGCGTCATGATCATCGCATAAACCTGTACCTGCAATTGTTGTTGTAGTAATCTGTGAGCCACGAGGACTCAGCAATCCCATTACCATGGGTATCAAGACTAGCAAAGCTTAAAGGGAAAGGAAGGGGTAAAGTGGTGAGGCTGCAGCAGCGACTAAGTATATATAGTGGCTAACATACGCAAATAAGAGCGAGAAGAGAGCAAAAGGAACGGTCGTGAAACTAGCAATGATCAAGCAGTGATCCTGAACTCCTACTTACGTCAAACATAACCCAGAAACCGTGTTCACTTCCCGGACTCCGCCGAGAAGAGACCATCACGGCTACACACACGGTTGATGCATTTTAATTCGGATCTGGTGTCAAGTTATCTACAACCGGACATTAACAAATTCCCATCTGCCTATAACCGCAGGCACGGCTTTCGAAAGATTATACCCTGCAGGGGTGTCCCAACTTAGCCCTTGACAAGCTCTCGCGATCAATGAAGGAATAGACCTTCTCCCAGGAAGACCCGATCAGACTCAGAATCCCGGTTTACAAGACATTTCGACAATGCTAAAACAAGACCAGCAAGACCGCCCGATGCGCCGACAATCCCGATAGGAGCTGCACATATCTCGTTCTCAGGGCAACACCGGATGAGACAGGCTACGAGTAAAACCAGACCTCGAGTTGCCCGAGGGGCCCATGATGACTCGGTTCGGACCAACACTTAGACAAGCAACCGCCCGGGGCTAAAATAAAGCTGACCCTTGGGTTGGCCGACCCAAGGGAAAGGGATAGGTGGTGGTGAGGCAAATGGTAAAACCAAGGTTGGGCCTTGCTGGAGGAGTTTTATTCAAAGCGAACTGTCAAGGGGGGCCCATAAATCACCCGACCGCGTAAGAAACGCAAAATCCGGGAACATAACACCGGTATGACGGAAACTAGGGCGGCAAGAGTGGAACAAAACACTAGGCAAAAGGCCAAGTCTTCCACCCTTTACCAAGTATATAGATGCATTAATAATATAAGAGATATTGTGATATCCCAACCAAAAACCTGTCCACCATGGAGCAATCTTCAACTTCACCTACAACTAGCAACGCTATAAGAGGGGCAGAGCAAAGCGGTAACATAGCCAAACAACGGTTTGCATAGGAAAGGTGTCAAAGGTTAGAGGTTCATGGCAATTTGGGATGGCTCGACAAACAGATGATGGGTAGCGCATCAAAGCGATGGAGCGAAGCAACTAGCATAGCAATGATAGTAGTGAGATCCAGGGTAGCGGTCATCTTGCCTGAAATTCCGCTAGGAAGAAGAACGAGTCCATGAAGAAGACGAACGGGAGCAGTCGAACGAATCCTCACAATCGCAACATTACCGGAACTAAGAGGCAACACCGGAAAGAAACAAACAACATGGTAAATGCACAAACATAAACATGGCAAGATGCACAATCAAGTATGATGCATGTCCGGTTTAATGAGGCATGGCATGGCAAAGTGCAACAAGCAATACTACAAGTTAAGTGGAGCTCAATATGCAACGAGTTGCATATTGACGAAACACCACATCTGAGTTATTTAGTTCGCTCTCTTTTAGGTACACAACAATGTTAAATGTTACTAAACATGGCAAGGGGTGAAGCATATAAAAATTACCTAACTAGGCAAGTTTCAATGAGGCCGGAAGTAACAAACAACAATTCCGGAAAATCCCCATATGCAAATTTTAGATTCGGTACTGTTCTGAGATAAACACAATTTTATTGTTGTTAAACATGCAAAGTGATGCTACCATGTTAATCTATGCATTTTTTCACCCCATTTACATATAAAGTTTATTAAATTCGGAGCTCCGGTTAATTAGTTATGAATTAAAGCATTTTAGCATGGCATATTAGCAAATTTAAATAAACAGCAAGTTAAACATTTTAACATGGGATGCAAAAGACATATTATTAATCTACACAATTTTCTGAGTATTTTACATATATAAATTATTTTAATCCGATGCACAGTTTGAGAGATATTAAATGCATGATGCTTAGGGGGTTTTGTGTAAAACTGACACACTCTAGAAAATTGATTAAACGTCCAGAACTGAAAAAAAAACGTTGCGGGCTGAAACTGGAGGCTGAGGGAGCTGCTCACATTGGGCCAAGCCCAGTCGGTGGAGCTGGCTGCAGGCTTGGCGAGGCTGGGCAGGCTGGAAGGGCGCTGAGCCTCGCGATCTTCTTGAGCTGAGGGAGGCCCACGCGGAGGGACGACGGTCAACGGCGAAGCGGGGCAAGCTGGATCGGGCTCCTCCAGATCCGCTACTGGCGGCCTTGTGCAACGAACTCGTCGGCGGCGAGGGTTCAAGGGACCGGAAAGGCGGATCCGGCCAGCGGGAGGAGGTGGGGCCCCTGCTTCCGGCCGGGTTTGAGCAACGACGGCGGCCGACGGAGCTCCGGCGACGGATGCGAAGGACCCGAGGCGGCGACGGCCATGGCAGACTCCTCTGCAAGGCACAGGAGAGAGAACGTGAGGGAGAGACAGAGGAAAGGAGGGAGGAGGCAGGGCGCAACTGCAGGGCGGCGGAGCGCCGGTGGCGGCGGCGATCGGCGAGGTGGCGCGACCGCGAAAGGCGGGCACGCGCCAAGTGGCATCGCGAGGGAGGCGCCGCGCAGGCGAAGGGAGACGGGCCCAGATGCGCTTCAAGGGGCTCCCGATCTGGGCCTCATGGGCCTCGAGGTGGAGGAGGCCTTGTGGGGGAGGCGAGGTGGCGCAGGAGAGGTGGAGGGCGACGGCGCGGTGGCGGCTGACCTCTAGGGAAGCGCCAAGTGGTGGAGGGAGGCTGGCCGGGCGCGAAACGGAGGAGTTTGGTGGCCTTGGGGCTCGAGGAGGGCTTGGCTGCCAAAATGGAAGGAGGGTGTCCATATATAGGCCGGGATGACTAGGGTTTGGGTTTAGGGGGGTTTCGGGACCCTCGGATCGCGATCGAGCGGCTCCGGACAGAGGGGGAACTAGGTGGGCTGCGGGTGGGCTGTGACGAGAGGGTCTGGACTGAGGGGAGAGAATAGAAATGCAGCCCGGCAACTGTTTCCGGAGACCGAAAACGTCCGACGAAGGTACCGGCAACGGTACCGCTATGTTTAACGGTTGGGCTATCAAACGGACTCCGAATGCGACGAAACTTGACCGGCGGCCTGTCTACACTATAATAAGACCGCACGACAAGTTGCAGCCCATTCCGAGAACATTTTTATGCCACTTATAAAATAATATTTCGGAGGTGCCGCGGGCGCGTGCGAGTGTGGTCGGGCTCAGAACGGACAACGGAGAGAACCGGCGGAACCAGAACGGATGCAAGTTTTGAAAAACATGCAGATGAAATGCAGATGATGCTATGAGACGAGATGCATAACAAGAACAAAATGCAAAACAATAGACAAAAACCCAACCACGGAGGAAATAATAAATCATATCTCCGGAAAAGGCAAGAGTCGGAGTTACGAATATGGAAAGTTGTATCCGGGGCGTTACAACACTCCACCACTACGAGAGGATCTCGTCCCGAGATCTAGGATGGCACCAGAGGGAAAAGGAAGAGGAAGATAAGCGGTAAAACTAAGTTGCTTCTTCGACCAATGAGTGAAACCACGAACCTTGAGAGGTTGAGCAATTAGAGATGAACGAGATTGCAAACAATCCGTTAGAAAAGAGGAACAAGGAACATTACGAGAGCTTGAAGGTTGCCAAGACATAAATGACGAGCACAATGGACAAGAAGGAATTGAAACCACTCTCGTTGAAACGAGATAAGAATGAATAAGAATGATATAATTTGGACATCACTCCGACTGTAAATGGAAGAAATTGAACATGAACTTGAGAAGATGGGATGATACTTGATGAAATCAACAATACACTGCCTCTGGAACTATTGAAAGAATGGCACAAGGGGTTAGAAAGATTTCAGACAGCTCTCCGGTTGAGGAAGGAGGCAAAACTTGATAAGATGAGAGAACTCGAATGAAAACACAACACTCCGGTTAAATGGATAAGCAAGAAAATAACATGATCTTGACAAAACGAGGTGATGGGTGAAGAGAGCAACATCACAATGCCTCCGGGAGAAATAATAGAAGATAGATCATTGGAATAACAGAATGGAGAAGAAAATGCCAACTTCTGCCACAACTGAGCTTGGAAAGCACCCTTCCAAGATGGTTACAACGGGGTTGTTGGAAAACCAACAACGAAAAGAATAAGCTTGTAGTGGGCTTATGGAAACATCGCAAGACTATGAGATGACATTCTGCCCCTAACAAAAAACAATTGCTTGTTTGAGATCAACGAAGAGATGAAAAAACCTCTTTCACCGAGAAGGATATGGAGAAAGCTTGGATCAATGACAAGCACCACAAATAGCAACATTCCTAATGGAAGGCTTTAGGTGAAATATGACACAAGATAACTCCAACGAAGAGATTAATATGGGTTGAAACAATTCATGATCGAAGAGAAAATGATGGTTTTACAATATCTTATTCTTGACAACTTGTGAATCATAAAACTTGAAGGGAAACTGTCAAGAATGATATAACACCATCTCAAAAGATAAGGTAGGGGAATTGCACCTCAAAATGCAAGATGAAGAATACTTGAACTCCTCAAAATAAAACATGTGTTGAGCACCATGTTTATTTTTTTGAGTATAGCTTGGCGGATCTTAGCTTCGAGAGAAATTTTGAAGAACAAATGAAGAATGAAAGGAATCCTTGATGAACCATCATGTAGAGCCTCCATTAAGAACTCCAGTAATAAAAGGATGATAGAAAGAAGGAGAAGTTGAAAACACAAGGTGAAGCCTTCCAATGATTTAGATGGAGCTTTGCGATGATATAACCGAGAGAACTTGGAACTCCGGAAAGAAAAGTTGAATACTAGAACCGAGAATTACTTCATCATGAACAATCTCCGGAAGAAGGAATTAATCACTTGGATGAAACAAGAATAAGAATTATGTCATGCCTATCCTTCACCAATTTAAATTGATGACAAGCAACGGGTTGGCATACTACTTATTCTCGTAGAAAGGATTAAAAGAGATATGGCGCAAACTTGGGAAGGTATAGATGGAACCACTTGTGGAATTTGGAAACAACGAATGAATTGATATGATAACGAAGGAAAAGAAATCTGGAACGAACCACCGTAAGGGTCGAAAATAAGAGTAGCAAAGGCACAATTCACCGGGAAGAATTGGAAAACGAATGAAGATACTTGAGGGGATTTAGATACATGAGAACAAAGAGATCATGAACTGACTAGAGGGTATTTGAACGATTCACCGGTAAGATTTGGAGAACAAGAGTTGAAGGTTGAGAATGAGTAATATTCAAAAATGATGGCATTCGGATTATCAAGAAAGGAAGCAACTCCTGAAATGCATCAGATGGTTGAAAAGAATTCTCACAATCGAAAACAATTATGAGAGGATGACATAAGCTAGAACTATGAATCTTGAAGAGAATGGAGCAAGATTTAAGAGAAACTCTTCTTCGGTCTTCAAATGTTGAGAATGATGATGAGAACCACCATGACAATTGTTGAGATACTCCGGGAGAATGAAAAGCGAAGGGGGTTGAGCCAACGATGAAAAGAATTTGAAAGATCTTGGAGAAAGACATATGACTGATGATAATTCATTCTTACGTCAAACTTGGAAATGAATTTGAGAATGGCTCCAGGGGGATTAGAAGATTCAGGTAAGATCCTGGGAAAAGACCTGTGGGTTAGGGCCCACTCAAAAGAAACACCATTGAAATAATTTTGAAGAGAGATTGCATCGGTAGAATTAAATAGCTTGAATGAGATAACAACCTCAAAATATCTTGAACGGACTGAGAATGGAAACAAAAGTCTTCTGAGATATCTTGAGTACTCCGGACAAGAATAGAGAGAGGTGAACAATTAAGAGGTGCACTGACGTGGAAAATAAACATTTGAAACGAGGAAAAGAATATGATCAACACTGAAAGCTTTAATTGGATCCATCGGAGAAGAAACAACAATGAAGGATGATGAACTTAAAACTGTTGAGCATCTTCATGGGAAATCACCGGATAAGAACATTGACAGGAAAAGAATGGAGAAACTTCACATGAATAAATGGATACTTGATTAAAATAAATGAGTCCTTGAAGAAAAGGGTGGGAGGGTGGGGAAAAACAAAGACAACTTGGGATGAACGAAACAAACACCGTTGAGATATCTTAGAATTGATCTTGCGGATATTGAAAAATGATTGGATCCACTTGAGGAGAAGCACACTGGTTTGGGAAAATAATTGACATGACAACCTCAGTGATCAAGAAGGATTAGTACTCCCATAGAAATATGAGAACACCGCTTGAAAGGTATGGATTCAACATTTGACTTCGAAGCAACTCGAATACCACAAATAAAACAAAACAAAGGATTGGCTTGCAGAAATAAGTCGGAACAAACATATGATAGAGATTCCGTCCGAAGTTTTCGTGGTGGGGCCCACACGGGCTCAAGTGGACAGCACCATCATGTACAAGGCAGTGCACATGACATACGAAGTGTCCCCGAACCAGCATAGCCAAGGGTTCTTTAAGACACAACGAGACCACTGTAAAAACGACCGTGGAAAGGCGGACCACTAGACGTCGAACCCCAATCTCATATCATGCATCTGTCGAAAAGATATTCTAGGAGCTACTTGAATTCCCACCTATAAAACTCCCGAAATTTTCTGGTTATGCAATCTGGTGTTGGGGATATAGGGGAAGCAATATATCTCACCCAAACTAACAATACCTACATCCAGCTGTATCCATCCGTCAACACATAACCAAGAAACCTTCGGAAATCGTGTACCTCAACCTTCGAAAAGCATCCGTTATACGAGTTATGGCAATACTCCCGAGCTCGCCCAAGATCTTTGGGTTATCGGGTTATCTCACCAACAAGCGCATAAAAGAGATTTTCGATGTCGGCAAATTTCAGGTATTCGAGAACTGCAACGATAAAATTGTGGCGACAACACCTCGGAGCTCAACTCCCGGGACACTGCCACAACCCCTAAATGTCAGGAGGCACCAAGAACAATGTTCTCGTCACAAAACCATCGGAACGATTCCAAGATACCCGCGTGATCCTAAAAAAATTTTAGTGAAATTTGAGGAGAGGAAAGTCAAAACATCTACGTCAGGATACCTCACCAGAGCGACGAATTGGGCTGAGGAGTAAAAAGAATCCTACTCTCCGATATATATAATCCTAAGACTCAAAATAGTTTTCTTCTAGACTCAACAACGACCAACAATCAAGGGGGCTCCTATGGTCGGTCGAGGCTCTGATACCAACTTGTCACGCCCAATATGCGACCCTAATCAAAAGGAACTCGAAGGTCCCACCAAGGATAGACCCGCATATTGAGACGCTTTTGCAATGTGGATATCATTACATCAACATTACGTAATAGATGGGGATACATACATAAGGCATTGAATGCCACATGAATACAACATCACAATACATCAGAGCATCATCCGACTACGGATGAAACACAAACAGAAACTCAAACGACATCCACCCTGCTAGCCCAGGCTGCCGACCTGGAACCTATCCCCTGATCGAAGAAGCAGAAGAAGAACTCAACGCAAGCAAGCATCGCTCTCGCGTCATGATCATCGCATAAACCTGTACCTGCAACTGTTGTTGTAGTAATCTGTGAGCCACGAGGACTCAGCAATCCCATTACCATGGGTATCAAGACTAGCAAAGCTTAAAGGGAAAGGAAGGGGTAAAGTGGTGTGGCTGCAGCAGCGACTAAGCATATATAGTGGCTAACATACGCAAATAAGAGCGAGAAGAGAGCAAAAGGAACGGTCGTGAAGCTAGCAATGATCAAGAAGTGATCCTGAACTCCTACTTACGTCAAACATAACCCAGAAACCGTGTTCACTTCCCGGACTCCGCCGAGAAGAGACCATCACGGCTACACACGCCTTGATGCGTTTTAATTCGGATCTGGTGTCAAGTTATCTACAACGGACATTAACAAATTCCCATCTGCCTATAACCGCGGGCACGGCTTTCGAAAAGATTATACCCTGCAGGGTGTCCCAACAGCCCATGACAAGCTCTCGCGATCAACGAAGGAATAGACCTTCTCCCGTGAAGACCTGATCGGACTCGGAATCCGGTTTACAAGACATTTCGACAATGCTAAAACAAGACCAGCAAGACCCCCCGATCGCCGACAATCCCGATAGGAGCTGCAGATATCTCGTTCTCGAGGGCAACACCGGATGAGACAAAGCTCTGAGTAAAACCAGACCTCGAGTTTCCCCGAGGGGGCCCCGCAGGCGGCTCGGTTCGGACCAACACTTAGACAAGCACTGGCCCGGGGGGGGGGGGGTGCTAAAATAAAGATGACCCTTGGGTTGGCCGACCCAAGGGAAAGGGATAGGTGGTGGTGAGGCAAATGGTAAAACCAAGGTTGGGCCTTGCTGGAGGAGTTTTATTCAAAGCGAACTGTCAAGGGGTCCCATAAATCACCCGACCGCGTAAGGAGCATAAAATCCGGGAACATAACACGGTATGGCCGGAAACTAGAGGCGGCAAGAGTGGAACAAAACACTAGGCAAAAGGCCAAGTCTTCCACCCTTTACCAAGTATATAGATGCATTAATAATATAAGAGATATTGTGATATCCCAACCAAAAACCTGTCCACCATGGAGCAATCTTCAACTTCACCTGCAACTAGCAACGCTATAAGAGGGGCTGAGCAAAGCGGTAACATAGCCAAACAACGGTTTGCATAGGAAAGGTGTCAAAGGTTAGAGGTTCATGGCAATTTGGGATGGCTCGACAAACAGATGATGGGTAGCGCATCAAAGCGATGGAGCGAAGCAACTAGCATAGAAATGATAGTAGTGAGATCCAGGGTAGCGGTCATCTTGCCTGAAATCCCGCTAGGAAGAAGAACGAGTCCATGAAGAAGACGAACGGGAGCAGTCGAACGAATCCTCACAATCGCAACATTACCGGAACTAAGAGGCAACACCGGAAAGAAACAAACAACATGGTAAATGCACAAACATAAACATGGCAAGATGCACAATCAAGTATGATGCATGTCCGGTTTAATGAGGCATGGCATGGCAAAGTGCAACAAGCAATACTACAAGTTAAGTGGAGCTCAATATGCAACGAGTTGCATATTGACGAAACACCACATCTGAGTTATTTAGTTCGCTCTCGTTTAGGTACACAACAATGTTAAATGTTATTAAACATGGCAAGGGGCGAAGCATATGAAAATTACCTAACTAGGCAAGTTTAAATGAGGCCGGAAGTAACAAACAACAATTCCGGAAAATCCCCATATGCAAATTTTAGATTCGGTACTGTTCTGACCTAAACACAATTTTATTGTTGTTAAACATGCAAATGAAGGAAATATGCCCTAGAGGCAATAATAAAGTTATTATTTATTTCCTTATTTCATGATAAATGTTTATTATTCATGCTAGAATTGTATTAACCGGAAACATAATACATGTGTGAATACATAGACAAACATAGTGTCACTAGTATGCCTCTACTTGACTAGCTCGTTGAATCAAAGATGGTTAAGTTTCCTAGCCATAGACATGAGTTGTCATTTGATTAACGAGATCACATCATTAGGAGAATGATGTGATTGACATGACCCATTCCGTTAGCCTAGCACTTGATCGTTTAGTATGCTGCTATTGCTTTCTTCATGACTTATACATGTTCCTGTAACTATGAGATTATGCAACTCCGTTTACGGAGGAACACTTTAGGTGCTACCAAAGCGTCTACAACGTAATCGGGTGATTATAAAGGAGTACTACAGGTGTCTCCAAAGGTACATGTTGGGTTGGCGTATTTCGAGATTAGGTTTTGTCACTCCGATTGCTCGGAGAGGTATCTCTGAGCCCTCTCGGTAATGCACATCACTATAAGCCTTGCAAGCAATGTAACTAATGAGTTAGTTACGGAATGATGTATTACGTAACGAGTAAAGAGACTTGCCGATAACGAGATTGAACTAGGTATTGGATACCGACGATCGAATCTCGGGCAAGTAACATACCGATGACAAAGGGAACAAAGTATGTTGTTATGCGGTTTGACCGATAAAGATCTTCGTAGAATATGTAGGAGCCAATATGGGCATCCAGGTTCCGCTATTGGTTATTGACCAAGAATAGTTCTAGGTCATGTCTACATAGTTCTCGAACCCGTAGGGTCCGCACGCTTAAGGTTTCGATGGCGATGCTTATATTATGAGTTTATGAGTTTTGATGTACCGAAGGAGTTGAGTCCCCGATGAGATCGGGGACATGACGAGAGTCTCGAAATGGTCGAGACGTAAAGATCGATATATTGGACGACTATATTCGGAGTTCGGAAAGGTTCCGAATGATTCAGGTATTTTTCAGAGTACCGGAGAGTTACGGGAATTCGCCGGGGAGAAGTATTGGGCCTTATTGGGCCCTGCGGGAAAGAGAGAGGGCTGCCTAGGGCAGGCTGCGCGCCCCAAGGCCTAGTCCGGGTGGACTAGGGGAGGCCGCACCTTCTTCCCTTCCCTTCCTTCTCTCCTACTCCTACTAGGAAAGGAGGAGTCCTACTCCCGGTGGGAGTAGGACTCCCCCCTTGCGCCTCTCCCTTGGCGGCCACCTCCTCCTTGCTCCTTTATATACGGTGGCAGGGGCACCCCATAACACACAAGTTGATCTACGGATCTTTCCTTAGCCGTGTGCGGTGCCCCTTTCACCATATTCCACTTGGTCATATCGTCGCGGAGCTTAGGCGAAGCCCTGCGCCGGAGAAGTCATATCGTCGCGGAGCTTAAGGCGAAGCCCTGCGTCGGTGGAGCATCAACATCGCCACCACGCCCGTCGTCTTGTGGAACTCATCCCGGCACTTTGCTGGATCGGAGTCCGGGGATCGTCATCGAGCTGAGCGATGTGCAGAACTTCGGAGGTGTCGTGCGTTCGGTGCTTGGATCGGTCGGATCGTGAAGGCGTGCGACTACATCAACCAGCGTTGTTATAACGCTTCCGCTTTCGGTCTCACGAGGGTGCGTGGGCGGACACTCTCCTCTCGTTGCTATGCCATCACCATGGTCTTGCGTGATCGTAGGAATTTTTTGAAATTACTACGTTCCCCCAACATGGCATCCGAGCCTGGTTTTATGCGTTGATGTCATATGCACGAGTAGAACACAAGTGAGTTGTGGACGATACAAGTCATACTGCCTACCAGCATGTCATACTTTGGTTCAGCGGTATTGTGAGATGAAGCGGCCCGGACCGACATTACGCGTACGCTTACGCGAGACTGGTTTCACCGCCCGAGCACTCGTTGCTCAAAGGTGACCGGCGGGTGTCTGTCTCTCTCACTTTAGTTGAACCGAGTGTGGCTACGCTCGGTCCTTGAGAAGGTTAAAACGGAGTCTATTTGACGAAGTATCGTTGTGGTTTTGATGCGTAGGTAAGAACGGTTCTTGCTCAGCCCGTAGCAGCCACGTAAAACTTGCAACAACAAAGTAGAGGACGTCTAACTTGTTTTTGCAGGGCATGTTGTGTGATGTGATATGGTCAAGACGTGATGCTATATTGTATGAGATGATCATGTTTTGTAACCGAGTTATCGGCAACTGGCAGGAGCCATATGGTTGTCGCTTTATTGTATGAAATGCAAACGCCATGTAATTGCTTTACTTTATCACTAAGTAGTAGCGATAGTCGTAGAAGCAATAGTTGGCGAGACGACAACGATGCTACGATGGAGATCAAGGTGTCGCGCCGGTGACGATGGTGATCATGACGGTGCTTCAGCGATGGAGATCACAAGCACATGATGATGATGACCATATCATATCACTTATATTGATTGCATGTGATGTTTATCCTTTATGCATCTTATCTTGCTTTGTATGACGGTAGCATTATAAGATGATCTCTCACCAAAATTATCAAGAAGTGTTCTCCCTGAGTATGCACCGTTGCGAAAGTTCTTCGTCTTTGAGACACCACGTGATGATCGGGTGTGATAGGCTCTACGTTCAAATACAACGGGTGCAAAACAGTTGCGCCGCGGAATACTCAGGTTAAACTTGGCGAGCCTAGCATATAACAGATATGGCCTCGGAACACGGAGACCGAAAGGTCGGCGTGAATCATATAGTAGATATGATCAACATAGTGATGTTCACCATTGAAACTACTCCATCTCACGTGATGATCGGACATGGTTTAGTTGATTTGGATCACGTGATCACTTAGATGACTAGAGAGATATCTGTCTAAGTGGGAGTTCTTAAGTAATATGATTAATTGAACTTTAATTTATCATGAACTTAGTCCTGGTAGTATTTTGCAAATTATGTTGTAGATCAATAGCTCGCGTTGTTGCTTCCCTATGTTTTTTATATGTGTTCCTAGAGAAAATTGTATTGAAAAATGTTAGTAGCAATGATGCGGATTGGATCCGTGATCTGAGGTTTATCCTCATTGCTGCCTGAAGAATTATGTCCTTAATGCACCGCTAGGTGACAGACCTATTGCAGGAGCAAATGCGCAGGCGTTATGAGCGTTTGGCTAGCTCAATATGATGACTACTTGATAGTTTAGTGCACCATACTTAAACGGCTTAGAATCGGGACTTCAAAGACGTTTTGAACGTCATGGACCATATGAGATGTTCCAGGAGTTGAAGTTAATATTTCAAGCAAGTACCCGAGTTGAGAGATATGAAATCTCCAACAAAGTTCTATAGCTAAAAGATGGAGGAGAATCGCTCAACTAGTGAGCATGTTCTCGCATTGTCAGGTACTTCAATCGCTTGAATCAAGTGGGAGTTAATCTTCCGGATAAGATAGTGATTGACAGAATTCTCTAGTCACCATCACTAAGTTACTAAAACTTCGTGATGAACTATAGTATGCAAGGGATGACGAAAAGCGATTCCCGAGCTCTTCGTGATGTTGAAATCGACGAAGGTAGAAATCAAGAAAGAGCATCAAGTGTTGATGATTGACAAGACCACTAGTCTCAAGGAAAAGGGCAAAGGGAAGAAGGGAACTTCAAGAAGAGCGGCAAGCAAGTTGCTGCTCGAGTGAAGAAGCCCAAGTCTGGACCTAAGCACGAGACTAAGTGCTTTGCTGCAATGGAACTGGTCACTAGAAGCGGAACTACCCCAAGTATTTGGCGGATAAGAAGGATGGCAAAGTGAACAAAGGTATATCTGATATACAGATTATTGATGTGTATTTTACTAGTGTTCGTAGCAACCCCTCGGTATTTGATACTGGTTCAGTTGCTAAGAGTAGTAACTTGAAAGCAGGGAGTTGCAGAGTGAAACAGAAACTAGTTGAAGGGGAAGTGACGATGAGTGTTGGAAGTAGTTCCAAGATTGATATGATCATCATCACACACTCCCTATACTTTCGGGATTAGTATGGAACCTAAATAAGTGTTATTTGGTGTTGAGCATAAATATGATTTGATCATGTATATAGCAATACGATTATTCATATAAGTAAGAGAAAAAATTGTTGTTCTGTATACATGAATAAAACCTTATATGGTTACACACCCAATGAAAATGGTTCATTGGATCTCGATAATAGTGATACACATATTCATAATATTGAAACCAAAAGATGCAAAGTTAATAATGATAGTGCAACTTATTTGTGGCACTGCCGTTTAGGTCATATTGGTGTAAAACGCATGAAGAAACTCCATGCTGATGGATTTTTGGAATCACTTGATTATGAATCATTTGATGCTTGCGAACCGTGCCTTTTTGGCAAGATGACTAAAACTCCGTTCTCCGGAACAATGGAACAAGCTACTGACTTATTGGAAATAATACATACCGATGTATGCGATCCAATGAGTGTTGATGCTCGTGGCAAGTATCGTTATTTGCTGACCTTCACAAGATGATTTGAGCAGATATGGGTATATCTACTTGATGAAACACAAGTCTGAAACATTTGAAAAGTTCAAAAGAATTTCAGAGTGAAGTGAAGAATCATTGTAACAAGAAAATAAAAGTTTCTACGATATGATCGCAGAGGAAAAATATTTGAGTTACGAGTTTGGCCTTGATTAAAACAATGTGAAATAGTTTCACTACTCACGCCACACAGAACACCACAGCATAATGGTGTGTCCGAACGTCGTAACCACACTTTATTGGATATGGTGCGATCTATGATGTATCTTACCGATTTACCACCATCGTTTTGGGGTTATGCATTAGAGACAGCTGCATTCACGTTTAATAGGGCACCATCTAAATCCGTTGAGATGACACCGTATGAACTATGGTTTAAACAGTAAACCTAAGATGTCATTTCTTAAAAGTTTGGAGTTGTGATGCTTATGTGAAAAAGTTTTTCACCTGATAAACTCAAACCCAAATCGGAGAAGTGCGTCTTCATAGAATACCCAAAGGTAACTATTGGGTACACCTTCTATCACAGATCTGAAGGCAAGTTTTTCGTTGCTAAGAATGGATCCTTTCTAGAGAAGGAGTTTCTCTCGAAAGAAGTGAGTGGGAGGAAAGTAGAACTTGATGAGGTAATTGTACCTTCTCCCTTATTGGAAAGTAGTTCATCACAGAAATCAGTTCCGGTGATTCCTACACCAATTAGTGAGGAAGTTAATGATGATGATCATGAAACTTCAGATCAAGTTGCTACCAAACCTCGTAGGTCTTCGAGAGTAAGATCTGCACCAGAGTGGTGTAGTAATCATGTTCTGGAAGTCATGTTACTAGACCATGATGAACCTCACGAACTATGAGGAAGCGATGATGAGCCCAGATTCCGCGAAATGGCTCGAGGCCATAAAATCTGAGATATGATCCATGTATGAGAACAAAGTATGGACTTTGATTGACTTGCTCTATGATCAGCAAGCCATGTTAAAATAAATGGATCTTCAAGAGGAAGATGGGCACTGAAAGTAGTGTAACTATCTACAAAGCTAGACTAGTCGAAAAGGTTTTAGACAAAGTTCAAGATGTTGAATACAATGAGATTTTCTCACTTGTATCGATGCTTAAAAGTCTGTCCGAATCATGTTAGCAATTGCCACATTTTATGAAATCTGGCAAATGGATGTCAAAACTACATTCTTTAATGGATTTATTAAAGAAGAGTTGTATATGATGCAACCGTAAGGTTTTGTCAATCCTAAAGGAGCTAACAAAATGTGCAAGCTCCAAATGATCCATCTATGGACTGGTGCAAGCATCTCGGAGTTGGAATAAACGCTTTGATAGTGTGATCAAAGCATATGGTTTTATACAGACTTTTGGAGAAGCCTGTATTTACAAGAAAGTGAGTGGGAGCACTACAGCCTTTCTGATAAGTATATGTGAATGACATATTGTTGATCGGAAATAATGTAGAATTATTCTGCAAAGCATAAAGGAGTGTTTGAAAGGAGTTTTTTCAAAGAAAGACCTCGGTGAAGCTGCTTACATATTGAGCATCAAGATCTATAGAGATAGATCAAGGCGCTTGATATGTTTTTCAATGAATACATACCTTGACAAGATTTTGAAGTAGTTCAAAATGGAACAGTCAAAGAAAGAGTTCTTGCACATGTTACAAGGTGTGAGATTGAGTAAGACTCAAAACCCGACCACAGCAGTGAGAAAATAGAAAAGAGAATGAAAGTCATTCCCTATGCCTCGATCATAGGTTCTATAAAGTATGCTATGCTATGTACCAGACCTCATGTATACCTTGCTCTGATTTTGGCAAGGAATGCGATAGTGATCTAGGAGTAGATCCTTTGGACATTCGTCAAGAATATCCTTAGTGAGGACTAAGGAAATATTTCTCGATTATGGAGGTGATAAAAGAGCCCGTCGTAAAGAGTTACAACGATGCAAGCTTTTTACACTGATCAAGATGACTCTAAGTATAAATCTGGATACATATTGTAAGTGGGAGCAATTAGCTAGAGTAGCCCGTGCGAGCATTGTAGACATAGAATATTTGCAAAATACATACGGCTCGAATGTGATGCACCCGTTGACTAAGCTTCTCTCACGAGCAAAACATGATCATCCCTTAGTACTCTTTGGGTGTTAATCACATAGCGATGTGAACTAGATTATTGACTCTAGTAAACCCTTTGGGTGTTGGTCACATGACGATGTGAACTATGGGTGTTAATCACATACGAGATGTGAATATCGGTGTTGAATCACATGATGATGTGAACTAGATTATTGACTCTAGTGCAAGTGGGAGACTGAAGGAAATATGCCCTAGAGGCAATAATAAAGTTATTATTTATTTCCTTATTTCATGATAAATGTTTATTATTCATGCTAGAATTGTATTAACGGAAACATAATACATGTGTGAATACATAGACAAACATAGTGTCACTAGTATGCCTCTACTTGACTAGCTCGTTGAATCAAAGATGGTTAAGTTTCCTAGCCATAGACATGAGTTGTCATTTGATTAACGAGATCACATCATTAGGAGAATGATGTGATTGACATGATCCATTCCGTTAGCCTAGCACTTGATCGTTTAGTATATTGCTATTGCTTTCTTCATGACTTATACATGTTCCTGTAACTATGAGATTATGCAACTCCGTTTACCGGAGGAACACTTTGGGTGCTACCAAAGCGTCACAACGTAACTGGGTGATTATAAAGGAGTACTACAGGTGTCCCCAAAGGTACATGTTGGGTTGGCGTATTTCGAGATTAGGTTTTGTCACTCCGATTGTGGGAGAGGTATCTCTGAGCCCTCTCGGTAATGCACATCACTATAAGCCTTGCAAGCAATGTAGCTAATGAGTTAGTTACGGAATGATGCATTACGTAACGAGTAAAGAGACTTGCCGGTAACGAGATTGAACTAGGTATTGGATACCGACGATCGAATCTCGGGCAAGTAACATACCGATGACAAAGGGAACAAAGTATGTTGTTATGCGGTTTGACCGATAAAGATCTTCGTAGAATATGTAGGAGCCAATATGGGCATCCAGGTTCCGCTATTGGTTATTGACCAAGAATAGTTCTAGGTCATGTCTACATAGTTCTCGAACACGTAGGGTCCATGCACGCAAGGTTTCGATGTGAGTTATATTATGAGTTTATGAGTTTTGATGTACCGAAGGAGTTCGGAGTCCCGGATGAGATCGGGGACATGACGAGGAGTCTCGAAATGGTCGAGACGTAAAGATCGATATATTGGACGACTATATTCGGAGTTCGGAAAGGTTCCGAATGATTCAGGTATTTTTGAGTACGGAGAGTTACGGGAATTCGCCGGGGAGAAGTATTGGGCCTTATTGGGCCCTGCAGAAAGAGAGAGGGGCTGCCTAGGGCAGGCTGCGCCCCAAGGCCTAGTCCGAATTGGACTAGGGGAGGCCGCACCTTCTTCCCTTCCCTTCCTTCTCTCCTACTCCTACTAGGAAAGGAGGAGTCCTACTCCCGGTGGGAGTAGGACTCCCCCCTTAATGCGCCTCTCCCTTGGCCGGCCACCTCCTCCTTGCTCCTTTATATCTGAGGCAGGGGGACACCTCATAACACACAAGTTGATCTACGGATCTTTCCTTAGCCGTGTGCGGTGCCCCTTCCACCATATTCCACTTGGTCATATCGTCAGCGGAGCTTAGGCGAAGCCTGCGCGGAGAAGTCATATCGTCATGGAGCTTAGGCGAAGCCCTGCGTCGGTGGAGCATCAACATCGTCCTGCCACGTCGTCTTGTGGAACTCATCCCGGCACTTTCTTTGGATCGAGTCCGGGATCGTCATCGAGCTGAACATGTGCGTAACTTCGGAGGTGCCGTCGTTCGGTGCTTGGATCGGTCGGATCGTGAAGACGTCTGACTACATCAACAGCGTTGTTATAACGCTTCCGCTTTCGGTCTCACAGTGCGTGGACGGACACTCTCCCCTCTCGTTGCTATGCCATCACCATGGTCTTGCGTGATTGTAGGAAATTTTTTGAAATTACTACGTTCCCCAACAGCAAAGTGATGCTACCATGTTAATCTATGATTTTTCCACCCCATTTACATATAAAGTTTATTAAATTCGGAGCTCCGGTTAATTAGTTATGAATTAAAGCATTTTAGCATGGCATATTAGCAAATTTAAATAAACAGCAAGTTAAACATTTGAACATGGGATGAAAAAGACATATTATTAATCTACACAATTTTTTGAGCATTTTACATATATAAATTATTTTAATCCGATGCACAGTTTGAGAGATATTAAATGCATGATGCTTAGGGGGTTTTCTGTAAAACTGACACGCTCTAGAAAATTGATTAAACGTCCAGAACTGGAAAAAAAACGTTGCGGGCTGAAACTGGAGGCTGAGGGAGCTGCTCACATTGGGCCAAGCCCAGTCGGTGGAGCTGGCTGCAGGCTTGGCCGAGGCTGCGGGCTGGAAGAAGCGCTGAGCCTCGCGATCTTGGGCTGAGGGAGGCCCACGCAGAAAAGGCCCACGCGGAGGGCCTTGTCGGTCAACGACAGCGGGACGAGCTGGATCGGGCTCCTCCCGATCCAGCTAGCGCAGCCTTGACGAACTTCACTTGGCCAGCGAGGTTCAGCGGGGACAGGAAAGGCGGATCCGGCCAGCGGGAGGAGGTGGGGCCCCCGTTCCGGCCGGGTTTGAGCAACAGCAGTGGCTGGGCGGAGCTCCGGCGACGGATCTGAAGGACCCAGGCGGCAGCCATGGCGAACTCCTCTGCAAGGCCTGAGGAGAGAAAACGTGAGAGAGACAGGGAAAGGAGGGAGGAGGCAGGCGCAACTGCAGGCGGCGGAGCAGCCTGTGTGGCAGGCGGCGCACCGCGAGGTGGCGCAGACCCCGAAGCGGGCGGACGGCCACGCTGGCGAGGCGCTGAGGAGGCGCCGGGCGCAGCGAAGCTGGAGCCGGGCCCAGATGGGCTTCAAGTGGCCCGATCTGGGCCTCATGAACTGAGGTGGAGGAGGTGGTTGGGGAGGCGAGGTGGCGCGCAGGGAGAGGTGGAGGCGGCAGCGCGGTGGCGGCTGACCTCTAGGGCAGCGCCAAGTGGCGGAGGGAGGCTGGCAGGCCTTGAAGCGGAGGGAGTTTGGTGGCGCGGGGCTCAAGGAGGGGGCTTGGCTACCAAAAATGGAAGGAGGGGTGTCCATATATAGGCAGGGATGACTAGGGTTTGGGTTTAGGGGGGTTTCGGGACCCTCGGATCGCGATCGAGCGGCTCCGGACAGAGGGGGAACTAGGTGGGCTGCGGGTGGGCTGTGACGAGAGGTGCAGGACTGAGGAGAGAATAGAAATGCAGCCCGGCAACTGTTTAGGAGACCGAAAGCGTCGAGACGAAAGGTACCGGCAACGGTGCCGCTATGTTTAACGGTTGGGCTATCAAACGGACTCCGGCGGCCTGTCTACACTATAATAAGACCGCACGACAAGTTGCAGCCCATTCCGAGAACATTTTTATGCCACTTATAAAATAAAATTTCGGAGGTGCCGCGGGCGCGTGCGAGTGTTGTCGGGCTCAGAACGGACAATGGAGAGAACCGACGGAACTAGAACGGATGCAAGTTTTGAAAAACATGCAGATGAAATGCAGATGATGCTATGAGACGAGATGCATAACAAGAACAAAATGCAAAACAACAAACAAAAACCCAACCAACGGAGGAAATAATAAATCACATCTCCGAAAAAGGCAAGAGTCGGAGTTACAAATATGGAAAGTTGTATTCGGGGCGTTACAATAGACGACGTCGAAGCGGCATAACCCGTAAAGCGCGCAGGAGGACAAGCTTCACAGATTGGCTGCCGCGTGACGGAAGGGCCTCTTGTCTGGCAGCGTGGACATCTCAATCAAGTCGAGAATGTCACTCGCATGCCGCACCTGATCGAGCACATTCACGACGACAAACAAAACAGTGGCGTCTGGGCAAACAAAGTGGGAGAAGAGCTATGGCATGGCCAAGTATTGGAATTTACCCACAGAATCGATCACATTAAATCAGACGAGGAACACGCGCATACAAAACTAATAGACAAGGGTATATCTCGTACCCTTAAATTTCTCTTTATTCTTTTCTTTTTTTTCTCGATGTTACAAACTCACGTTCCTGACTGTTCTATATATAAGAGCAGCCGACCCAAAAACTAGCTAGACCTACTCGTACACGAAGACACGCAGCAGCAGTATACAATTCCTAACCGGACTCTCCTAATCTATCCTACTAGGACAAGTACCACCGACGTGCAACCCTAGCCGCCGCCAGGGGCTGATCTTCCAACGCTGTTCTCCGGCGGCTCCCCTCCGCCGGCGACTTCGGTCGTCGGTGGTGAGGGGGGTTGCCGGATCCACATGTGTGGATCATTTTTACTCATCCGTAGTCTAGGTTTTTAGATTGTTCATCGTTTTTGCTTCGGCGGCGACGATGACGACGCTGAATAAATATTCTTCGGATCCTTTCACAGCGAGGCCATCTGTCCTATGGTTGGGGATGGATTTGGAAACCAGTATGTTCAAACAAGGATGGCGTGGCGGCGACGGCATCCTCGTGGTGGACCTGTGTCCTCGGGCTCCGTCGTTGCGACGACGTTTGCTCCAGCGTCGGCGTGGAGCTTGGGAGGTAGTCCAGGAGCGGATACAGATTATGGTCTGCATCGGCGACATCTGGAAGACGGAACATGTGCTGGGTTCGTGGTTCGTGGATGGCAGGTATGGTTTCCTCCTTCGGCGTCTTAGTCGTGGTGGGGTGTCAGATCTGGAGTTCGATGGCGTGTCCAGGGTGTTGCCCCGGTCTGATCCGTTTAACGGCAATGGCTTCACTTTTGGTGAGCCACCTTGGAGGTCCGCAAAGCTGCATATCAGCGATAGAGCCGCGTCGAGCTCGGGTGAGGAGGTGATCCGTCATTCTTTTTTTCGGTGGCTGCTGTGGTGGTGCCGGAGGCAGTTGACTGGCGTTAGTGTCAAGCTCACAGATGTTTTGCTATCTTTTCAGTTTTGTCATGTTGGTTATTACGTGACTTGTATTTTATTCTTTATGATATGAATGAGATACGTATTACCATGCAAAAAAGAAGTACCACCGACGTGCAAGCCATCCTAGCTAACCTAAATACACACGGCCACCTTAATCAGACTACTACTTAGACATAAAGTACTACTAACTTAAATTATCTATATCTATATCTATCTCTATCTATCTATCTATCTGCTAATAATAAAGCAAGGTGTGTTTCGTCAATTTTTTCATCCGTTCACCATCAAAAAGAATTTTTTTCTACCCGAGATGGTAGTAAATTCTTATGCGTTTTTCTGCTAGAAAAATAATTTTCGTATGTGGCCGGGTGCTGTGGCCCAGCGAAGCCAGCCCACTTATTTTTTCTGCCCACACAGCTAGGAAAATTCTATTTTCCGCACCGGGTAACAAATACTTGGAGTATCGCACAGGACAACCGATAATGGGCTGGCCCATTTTTTTCGGTGTTTTACTTCTACTTTTATTCTCTTTCCCTATCTCTTTTTTCCCTTCAAAATTTATTTTTCTTTTAGAAATTATTTTGTAAATAAAAAATTCTCAAAAAGTTCAGAATTAAAAAAAATACTAATTTTTGAAAATGTTCAGAATTCCAAAATTTTGTTGCTGTTTTAAAAAACATTCGGAACTTTCAAAAAGTTGCCCATTTTTTCTAAAACAATTATTGTTTTTCAAAATTGTTTGAGATTTCTAAAAAGAAAATGGCATTTAAAAAAATGCTACAAAATTGAAAAATATTCAGGTTTTAGTGAAATTTTCAAAATTAAAAATAATGTTCGTGTATAAAGATACACATTTTCTAAAAATATTATGAATTTTCAACACATGTTCCCATTTTTAAAAATGTTCACAAATTCAAAAACGTTCATTTTTTTATAAAAAAGTTGGTGTTTTCATAAAATGTTTGTGAATTTTAAAAGATTTCCCCTTTCATATTTTGTTCGCATTTTTTCGAAAGTGTACATAATAAAAAAAAACTGTTCCAGATTTAAAAAACTGTTCATGTTTCCTAGAATATTCAAAAACTTTATACTTTAAATTCCCCTCGATTGAAAGGATTGAAAGCAAGTGTAGATTGGATAACTCATGGGCCTTCTCTGACGTACGGTGACATAACAAAATCTTAAATACCCTCGATCAATTGATGGAAAAATAGCGGATTGATTCCTTCACACACGGCGAAACCGAGAACCTAAATGTTTCTTTTTGTGTGCATACAGGGTTTTGCTAGCACATATAATTCTCACTGGCTTTAAATGCATATTATTTTATCTCATATTACAACGCATGGGCATATGTGCTAGTTACTAGTAACATTTATTATTAGCATAATCTTGTTTACTAGGTTAGTCCGTTTGAGTCAAGTAGTACATGGTTAGGAAAGTGTTACAGGTTTCCGGTTAGGAGTAGTACTTGTCTAATCGAAATTGCTTTGCACACGATCTTTGTACATACGATTTGATGCGTCTTCACTAGACAACATGCTGCATTGGTTTTCTTTTCCCGATGGAGCTGGTTGATTGGACGATAGCACATGCAACAGCACATCGTATGTGTTTCCGACGTGAAAATGTCGTATGTATAGCAGCTCTGTTGTCTAATATAGGTGCAAGTCTATGTTTCATAGTCGTAACAGGATTAGTATTTGGTCATGTCACGTGTTGAGGTTTGGTTAGCCGTGTCCGAGGACTAGTACCGGTTAAGTCGGCTTGGGTTTGTTCCTAGTCGTGCGTGAATATATATACAGGCAGGGCTAGCTATTGTAATCGCAGAGAAGAAAAGGAAAAAATAAAAAGAGGAAAAAAAGAGGCACGACATGTGCCTTTGGCCCAAAAAGCGCATGTGTTCGTCGTGATTTGATTTGATCGATCCTATGAGCAAGTTCCAACAATTCCTGTGGGCCGTCCGGCAGCCAAGAGTCGAGCCAGAAGGCAGTCAGCAGTCCTCACCTCGTCCATCATTGTAGCCGTTGAGATGCCCCGGTAGAGCGGCATCAATCCGAGACAACCAATGAGGGCCAGAGAGGCTGGAGGCCACCGGGGTCGAGGGGGAGAGCATGCGCCCATCGAGGAATGTCAAAACCTAGAGAGCTCAGGGGGAGTCAAGCTGGGCGTGCGGACAGTACAACATTTTCATCCATAGATAATTGTTCAACACTTAGACCGAACACTGAGCCATCCTTCATGTTTGGAGCGACACACCCTGTCCCAGGAAACGAGACATCGATCCCGCGAGGCCTTGTTGTCCATGGACTGCAAGAAGGAGCGGCGCAGAGCGTCAATTGACCAGACCACCGATGGTGGAAGCTCCATAGCTACCATGGCATATATGTGTAGGGCGTCCAAAACAACGTTTAGCACGACGAGGCGGCCACGAAAAGACAACAGCTACATGCACCATCTCCAGAGGTAGCACTTAGCTAGCCTTGGCAATCAGTGGTTGAAAATTTTCAATTGTCAGTTTACGGGAGGAAAGCAGCATCCGCAAGTACACCTGGGGACGGACTCCACGCAGCTGCCGAGCACAACAGTCATGGCCAGGAGATCATCTTCCAAGACACTCATGGGGCGGCCGTGCTCTTGTGGAAGTTGATCACAGTCGTCGAGGACACGCTTTAGGTGCTCCACAAGGCGGAGGTCCGCACACACAATGATAAGAGTGTCATCAGCGTACTGAAGGATCGAGGGCGGCATTTCGCAAACCGTAGGGTCAGAGATGACGTCGTCCTGCTTGATCATCTGTTGGGGGACATCGGTGACTGAGGAGTTCCGGACTAGGGGGTGTCCGGACAGCCGAACTATCATCATCGGTCGGACTCCAAGACTATGAAGATACAAGATTGAAGACTTCGCATGTCCGGATATGCCCCTCCGTGACGGAGGAGGCCATCCACTTGCTTCCCGCTCCGGACATATTTGGAGAAGGTTGAGGTGAGATGTGCGGGCTTGAGCGCTAGAGCTCGAGTTCGCAGAGATGGATAAGCCAAGGAGGAAGAAGGCACAGGTAAAAGGGTTGGATCTTTATCCCCTTATATGGGCGGACAGAAACACGCGTCCCCACCGGCCTGGTAAAACTCGCTTATCCCCCAAGTGTCGCGATTGATGGAGCGGTTGGGTTACCCACGTCCGTATTGATGGGAATCCCGGAATAAGGGGAACACGATCTCTGCTTCGACAAGACGTGCCAAGGAAACCGCCTCGCTAAACGCGCTGAGATGGAACAACAAAAACAATTTGAAGGCTTGGTAGTGGTGTGACGTTACGCCACAAAATACGTCAGCAGATTGAACTTGTGTAATATTATTCTCTCTACGGTTGTATGTGGAATTTATTTTGCAGAGCCGGACACTATCCCGGTGTTCACAATCTTCTATAAATTATTCGGAGAAGGAACCCGCCTTGCAATGCCGAAGACAATATGCGCGCCAGACTAATGCGTCATTGAAGCCTGGTTCAGGAGCTCTTGAGGAGTTCGGACTAGGGGTGTTCGGATAGCCGAACTATCATCATCGGCGGACTCCAAGACTATGAAGATACAAGATTGAAGACTTCGTCCCGTGTCCGGATGGGACTTTCCTTGGCGTGGAAGGCAAGCTTGGCGATCTGGATATGTAGATCTCCTACCTTTGTAACCGACTATTGTAACCCTAGCCCTCTCCGGTGTCTATATAAACCGGATGGCTTTAGTCCATAGGACAAACAACAATCATACCATAGGCTAGCTTCTAGGGTTTAGCCTCCTTGATCTCGTGGTAGATCTACTCTTGTAACCCACATCATCAATATTAATCAAGCAGGACGTAGGGTTTTACCTCCATCAAGAGGGCCCGAACCTGGGTAAAACATCGTGTCCCTCGTCTCCTGTTACCATCCGCCTAGACGCACAGTTCGGGACCCCCTACCCGAGATCCGCCGGTTTTGACACCGACATTGGTGCTTTCATTGAGAGTTCCTCTGTGTCGTCACCGATAGGCTCGATGGCTTCTTCGATCATCAACAACGATGCAGTCCAGGGTGGTTGGGATGCGGACGACGAAGAAATTCAGAGCCCACCCACCACCCACTTGGTAGCCACTGTCGACGATCTAACCGACATGCTAGATTACGACTCTGAGGACATCGACGGTATGGACGACGATGCCGGAGACGACCAAGAACCAGCGCCCACCGGGCACTGGAAAGCCACCTCTTCATACGACATATACATGATGGATATCCCAAAGGATGGGAACGGCGAAGGAATAGCGGAGGATGACCCCTCCAAGAAACAGCCCAAGCGCCGGCGTCAGCGGCGCCGCTCTAAATCCCGCCATAGCAAGAATGAGGATTCCGGCACCGGAGACAATAATACACCGGATAGCGCCGAAGACAACCCACTCCAGCAAGATCCAGCACAGGAGGAGGGGGACGCCAGCCCTCATGAGAGAGCGGCCGAAGAAGAGGTAGAGGACTATATGCCTCCCTCCGGAGACGAGGCAAGCCTCAACGACGATGAATTCGTCGTACCTGAGGATCCCGTCGAACAGGAGCGTTTCAAACGCAGGCTTATGGCCACGGCAAACAGCCTCAAGAAAAAGCAGCAGCAACTTAGAGCTGATCAAGATCTGCTAGCCGACAGATGGACCGAAGTCCTCGCGGCGAAGAGCATGAACTCGAGCGCCCCTCAAAAGCTACCCCAAGCGTAAGCTGCTCCCCGATTAGAGGTGGAGGCATATGATCCCGCTTCACTAGGAGACAATACGGCTGATCGACCACCCGTGGTCGCGACGGAAGAAGGCCTCAAGGCCCTTCACTAGACCCGTCCCCCGGCATCGCTCGAAAAGCACAAGGCCACAGGGGAACACTCTGGACCTGCGCGACATATTGGAGGATAAGGCAAGACAATCAAGATCGATCTATGGATCACGCGGGCGCCCCACGATACGTGACGATCACCGTCACCCCGGACACAGTAAGTCCGGCCGGGCCGAACACAACAGACAAAGCTCTTTTGAGCTCCGTCGCGATATTGCCCAGTACAAAGGCGCCGCACACCCACTGTGCTTCACAGATGAGGAAATGGATCATCAAATCCCAGAAGGGTTTAAACCCGTCAATATTGAATCCTATGATGGCACAACAGACCCCGCGGTCTGGATCGAGGACTATCTCCTCCACATCCACATGACCCGCGGAGACGATCTCCACGCCATCAAATATCTCCCACTCAAACTTAAAGGACCAGCCCGGCACTGGCTTAACAGCTTGCCAGCAGAGTCAATCGGGAGTTGGGAGGACACGGAAGCCGCATTCCTCGATAACTTCCAAAACGCGTCGATGCGACCACGGAATCTTGATGACCTAAGCCACATAATTCAGCAGCAGACGAATCGGCGGACAATTACGGACACGGTTCTTAACCAAGAAAAACCAAATCGTCGACCGTCCGGATGCCGAGGCCCTCGCGGCCTTCAAGCATAACATCCATGACGAGTGGCTTGCCCGGCACACAGGATAGGAAAAGCCGAAATCCATGGCAGCCCTTACATCACTCATGACCCGCTTACGTGCGGGTGAGGACAGCTGGCTATACGCAGCAACAACCTCAACAAAATTCTGGCAGTCCGGATATCAAGGACCGTGGTGGCGGTCGGCGTCGCTACAAAAACAAACGCCGCATTAACGGCGATAATAGTGAGGATACGGCAGTCAATGCCGGATTCGTGAGGCTCTAAAGCCGATCAACGGAAAAAGCCATTCAAAAGAACAACTCAGGGTCCGTCCAATTTGGACCGAATTCTCGACCGCTTGTGCCAGATACATGGCACCCCTGAAAAGCCAGCTAACCACACCAATAGGGACTGTTGGGTGTTCAAGCAGGCAGGCAAGTTAATTGCCGAAAACAGCGACAAGGGGCTACATAGCGGCGATGAGGAAGAGACCCGACCGCCCGAACAATAGAGGATGAAGGGTTTCCCCACAGTGCGGACGGTGAACATGATATATGCCACGCACATACCCAAAAGGGAGCGAAGCGTGCACTCGAGGATGTATCTGGCGATGGAGCCAGTTGCCCGAAGTTCAATCCATGGTCCTTTTGCCCGATCACCTTTGACCGAAGGACCACCCCACCAGATTCGCCATGGTGGGTTCGCGCGATTGGTTCTAGACCCAATCGTCGATGGATTTCATCTCACCAGAGTCCCGATGAATGCGGTAGCAGCCTAAACCTGCTTTATCGGGACACGGTGCGCAAAATGGGCATAGACCCCTCAAGGATTAAACCTACCAAGGCGACCTTTAAAGGCGTCATACCAGGTGTAGAAGCCAATTATGCAGGCTCGATTACCTTTGGAAGTGGTCTTCGGATCCCCGGATAACTTTCGAAGCGAGGAGTTAATCTTCGACATAGTCCCGTTCCGCAGCGGCTATCATGCCTTGCTCGGACATACCGCATTCGCGAAGTTCAACGCGGTGCCGCACTACGCATACCTCAAGCTCAAGATGCCAGGCCCTAGAGGAGTCATCACGGTCAACGGAAACACTGAACGCTCCCTCCGAACGGAGGAACATACATCGGCTCTCGCGGCAGAAGTACAAAGCAGCCTTTTAAGGCAATTCTCGAGTCCGGCTGCTAAGCGGCCGGACACAGCTAAGCGTGCCCGGTGTAACCTACAACACGACCACCTGGCGCGTTCCGAGCACGCGTAGCAGTGCGGCCCCAACCCCAGCCCCTGTAAAACATTAAGACAGACCCTTCGCGTACTCCATTACGCTCTGAAGATGCCATGGGCATGGGGCAAGGGGCTCGACCACGATAAGCCCAAACTGCGGCTCAACCACACCAGGGGCTCTTAAGTGTGTCGTTTCTTTTTCTTTTCCTTTTATTTTTTACCCACAGGACTCCGTTTGTCAGAGGCCCTGTCCGGCAGCAGACATGCCGAACCCACGATACAACAGCCAGGGAAGGAGAAAGGCTACAACGAAAATCCAGGTGGTTGTCCGTTATGAGCATTAAATCTGTTTTTATGCATTATTCCGTAGCCTACCCCTGGAGGGGGACATGTTAAACAGTCCCATCCCTTGCTCACCGCACCACTTGTATTGTCCTGCACTTACAGCAGTTTTTATTTGAATAAAGCAATGCAACACATTTTTGCTTCTAATTGCATTTCTTTCTTACACATATGTTCATCTATGACATGTTGCATCCGTACGTTTTGGTACGGCTAAATACACCAGGGGCTTATGTTTCCCGCGTTATGGTGTGATAAGTCCGAACACTTTCACAAGTGCGGCACCCCGAACTTATAGCATTATATGCATCGGCTCTGAATCATGTTCTTGGGTCAATAGTTGGGTTTGCCCGGCTCCCATGTTTTGGTACCTTACGTTCCGTTTTATAGGCTAAGGTAGCGCTGGGAGAACCACTGCGATTGCGCCCCAGTTGAGCTGGGTTAACGCCTCAGTGGAGAAAGCTAAAACTGACCGTCATGATGAGGCGAGAGCTGGTCGCTGTTTGAGAGGTTCTTTGCGAGTCCCTAAAGACTTATGCCGCTTCGAGCGAGGAGCCGGATTCTGTCCGGTCAAGGCGTGGATAGCGCCCCAAATTCAGCCTTCCGAAAACTAGGGGCTTCGCCGAAATTTAAAATTATAGAATTCTATGGCTAAGTGAGAGTGTTCAAGCATTATAAGTCCGGTTGCCTTGTTCGTTGTGTCGAGCGCCTCCCTAGATGGACCCAAAAATGGGAACAAGAGCGCTTGAGTTTATCCCGAACACCCCAGCACTCGTGGCATGGGGGCTGAAGCCGACGACTTGCCATCTCTCAGATTTGATAAACAGCCGCACAGAAGGTAATATTTTAAATTAACAAGCGTTGCTTAGCGCATATGAACCAAGTTTTCAGCGCACAGGATAACAAAATGCGAGTCTACTCAAATATTACATCTTTGGAGCACTCACCCGCAATAATACGGGCGCCCTTCAGCACACTCCTATAATACATCTCGGGCATGCGATGCTCCTTGCCCTCTGGTGGGGGGTCCGTCACAAGCTTCTGGGCATCAATCTTGCCCCAGTGCACCTTTCTTGGCGGGCAAGGCCCGGCAGCACCCTCGATACAGGCGGAGTGCTTGATAACTTCAACCCACGGGCACGCGTCCACCAGCCGCCGCACCAGGCCGAAGTAGCTCCCAGGCATAGCCTCCTTAGGCCACAGCCGAACTATGAGGCCCTTCATGGCCTGTTCGGCCGCCTTGTGGAGCTCGACCAGCTGCTTCAGTTGGTCGCTAAGGGGCACCGGATGTCCGGCCTCGATATCTTTGAGACCGTAAGACCTTCTCCGTTGAGCTCCCTCCTCGGCCCGGTAGAATGCGGCAGCATCGGACACGCTATGGGAAGATCTGTGAACGCTCCTGGAGAGCTCCGAATTCGGGTAAGCGACAGGTAATTAACACTCACATGCTTACTTTGCATGAAAAATGCCTTACCCGCTGCTATTTTCTTCACCGCCTCTATCTCCTGGAGGGCCTTGTAGGCTTCGGCCTTAGCGGCTTTGGCACTCTCAAGAGCCGTTGCAAGCTCAGACTCTCGAGTCTTCGAGTCACGCTTCAGGCTCTCGTGTTTTTTCACGAGATCCTGGAGCTCTTGCTGTACCTCCGCCACCCGCGCCTCCTGTTTCTCTCGCTCGGTGCGCTCCGCAGCCGCATTGCGTTCGGCCGCGGCCACTGCCTCCTTCAGGGTCGCCACCTCGTCAATGGCCCCTGTAATACCCCAGTTATCCTTGTCATTTTTCTTGCAACCAAAATCCTTTTCTGTAAGGTACAATTTTCATAAGGTATTACTCACCTTCTTTTTCCTTGAGCTGCTTCTTGGCATGGCCGAGCTCGTTCTCGGACCACTCGAGGTTTTCCTTCAAAGTTTCGACCTCCGCAGTCAGTGCGGCAGAGGTCAGCAGCACAGCCTGCAATCCCACATTGACATATTTTCATGACTCCTGTGTTTATCTTTCTAAAGATCCTAAGTCCGGCTTTTCTTTCCGAACACCGAACCGAGCATCAGTGGCTACTGTCTATGTGATACCATTTTACATATATTGAAATTCTTACCTCAAAGCCTGTTAGAAGGCTGCTGCAGGCTTCGGTCAGCCCGCTCTTGGTGAGCTGAACCTTCTGAATCGCCGCACTCATAACAGTGCGGTGTTCCTCTTTGATGGAGGCGCCGTTGAGAGACTCCAGCAAATTATCCGGCACCTCCGGTTGGACGGAGGCAGCCGGCGTCGCGGTCTTGCCCTTCTTCCGAAGGGTCGCCACGGACTCGGAGCCACTATGGGTTCCGGGGCTGAGTCCGGTGCAAAGTCCGGGAGGTTGTCCTGCAACACCTCCGGGGCCCTCTCCTCCTGGTGGGTCCCTTCCTGGGATCCCACCTCGGCATCGTCCGCATCACGGGGGGTGGAGGCAGTCGGAAGAGAATCCATATCCGACGCCCCTAAGGACCCGCTCGACGAAGTGGGGAGATCATCCTTAGGCGGACTGCAGGGTTGTATGCGGCATTAGAAAGACATAATGTGACGGAAAACGAAAACCTTGAAGTTATTCGGGAGTTCGGATACTTCCGATCTCGCCAGGGGCTTGGCCCTTGGAGGCCAGTCGTCGTCACTGGCGTTGGCGGAACAGTCCGGGGGAAGAGTTTTTCCCCTCTTGGACCCTTCGGCCTCCCTTGTAGGGGAGGCCTTCCTTTTCTTCCCTCCCCCCGCTGGGGGAGAGGCTTTCTTCTTCTCCTCCTCTCCTTGGTGGGAGGAGTCGACCTTGGATTCATCGTCCGATAGCACCTGAAAACGGGAACTCTTCCGAGTCCCCGTGGCCTTCTTCTTGGCCTTCTTCTCCGGCACCACGTGGGGTGCCGGAGCCAGCAGCCCCGTTAGGCGGGCGTCAGCTGGGTCCTCTGGCAATGGGGCCGGATAGATAGCCTGTGCGGCCTTCTTCAACCAGCCCTGTCAAAGGAAAGGGAGTTTAGATCCCGCATAGAATTAAACTATGAATAACAAGCGTCCCGTAAAGGACAATATCACTTACCTCGTCAGCTGGACGCTGCGAGCTGAATCCGCGATCTTCGGTAGCGGATGCGGGAGCCTCGGCGCCCTTGAACAGCACCTTCCAGACCTCTTCGTACGTAGTGTCGAAGAGCCCATTCAAAGTCTGGTGCTGCGCCGGATCGAACTCCCACATATTGAAGCCCCGTCGTTGGCACGGGAGAATCTGGCGGATGAGCATGACCTAGACTACGTTGACAAGCTTAAGCTTCTTGTCCACCAGCTTTTGGACGCAGGCTTGGAGTCTGGTCAGCTCCTCCGAATCGCCCCAAATCCGGCCGCTCTCTTTCCAGGAGGTGAGCCGTGTGGGGATGCCGGATCTGAATTTGGGGGCCGCTGCCCATTCGGGATCACGCGGCTCGGTGATGTAGAACCACCCCGATTGCCACCCCTTGATGGTTTCCACAAAGGTGCCCTCCAGCCACGTAACGTGGGACATCCTGCCCACCATGGCGCCTCCGCACTCCGCTTGGCTGCCCTTCACAACCTTCGGCTTGACACTGAAGGTCTTGAGCCACAAGCCGAAGTGGGGCTGGATGCAGAGGAAGGCCTCGCACACGACGATAAATGCCGAGATGTTGAGAATAAAATTCGGGGCCAGATCATGGAAATCTAGGCCATAATAGAACATGAGCCCCCGGACAAAGGGATGAAGTGGGAAGCCTAGTCCGCGGAGGAAATGGGGAAGGAATACTACCCTCTCATGGGGCCTAGGGGTGGGGATGAGCTCTCCCTCTTCGGGGAGCTGATGCGCGATGTCGCTGGACAAGTATCCGGCGCTGCGCAGCTTCTGGATATGCCCCTCCGTGACGGAGGAGGCCATCCACTTGCCTCCCGCTCCGGACATATTTGGAGAAGGTTGAGGTGAGATGTGCGGGCTTGGGCGCTAGAGCTCGAGTTCACAGAGATGGATAAGCCAAGGAGGAAGAAGGCGCAGGTAAAAGGGTTGGATCTTTATCCCCTTATATGGGCGGACAGAAACACGCGTCCCCACCGGCCTGGTAAAACTCGCTTATCCCCCAAGCGTCGCGATTGATGGCGCGGTTGGGTTACCCACGTCCGTATTGATGGGAATCCCGGAATAAGGGTAACACGATCTCTGCTTCGACAAGACGTGCCAAGGAAACTGCCTCGCTAAACACGCTGAGATGGAACAATAAAAACAATTTGAAGGCTTGGTAGTGGTGTGACGTTACGCCACAAAATACGTCAGCAGATTGAACTTGTGTAATATTATTCTCTCTACGGTTGTATGTGGAATTTATTTTGCAGAGCCGGACACTATCCCGGTGTTCACAATCTTCTATAAATTATTCGGAGAAGGAACCCGCCTTGCAATGCCGAAGACAATATGCGCGCCAGACTCGTCGTCATTGAAGCCTGGTTCAGGAGCTACTGAGGGAGTTCCGGACTAGGGGGTGTTCGGATAGCCGAACTATCATCATCGGCCGGACTCCAAGACTATGAAGATACAAGATTGAAGACTTCGTACCGTGTCCGGATGGGACTTTCCTTGGCGTGGAAGGCAAGCTTGGCGATACGGATATGTAGATCTCCTACCTTTGTAACCGACTATGTGTAACCTAGCCCTCTCCGGTGTCTATATAAACCGGATGGCTTTAGTCCATAGGACGAACAACAATCATACCATAGGCTAGCTTCTAGGGTTTAGCCTCCTTGATCTCGTGGTAGATCTACTATTGTAACCCACATCATCAATATTAATCAAGCAGGACGTAGGGTTTTACCTCCATCAAGAGGGCCGAACCTGGGTAAAAACATCGTGTCCCTCGTCTCCTGTTACCATCCGCCTAGACGCACAGTTCGGGACCCCCTACCCGAGATCCGCCGGTTTTGACACCGACAATGACCAACATGAAAAGGTGCGGCAACATGGGATCCCCTACCGTAGGCCCCACTTGCACCAAATCTTCCAGCTGGGTACCCCATTGAGGATGGCCGCTAACATGGAGGACTAGAAGATGGAGTCTATCCAGTCGCCCCATCGGTTGGGAAACCCACAGATCCTTCACAAGCTATGCCAGTCGAGGAGTCAAAGTCCTTTGGCAAAGTCGAGCTTGACGACTAGCGTGGGGGTGTTCCTTTTGCAGCAGCACTAGAAAACCTCGGCGGCGTAGATGAAGGTCTTGGAGAAGCTTCTCCTGGTGATTAACTGCAGTTGGTCGACGTCGATGATGGAGTTGATTTAGCAGGGAAGAAATAAAACTCCACAAATGGCCCGTGCACTTTGTTTCTGCCGTGTTTCCGTATATAGACATGGCAAATTTACCTAAAGGCCAATTACCTAGACAACAACTAGATTTTATGTTTTCTGTGTGCTAACACCATGTAAACGACTATTTACAGTGACTTGCACCACTGCTCCAATCAGATAGGCATGTCCACACCTTAATTTCGAAGATATAGAACCATTCGACCATATAAAGGAATAAAATATCCAAACACGATACTCCTAACCGCAAAGATCAAAATATCATCATACTAGTAATTAGCTAGTCAAATATATAGGCACTAACGTTCATAAAGGTTAAGTTTGTAGATTTCTAAACCTAGTCGAATCATCCTTCGGCTTCCCTTGGCCATTTAGGCATCTACGAATGATGTTGTAGTTGAAGGAATGCCCTGGTTTGCTTTTTTTAGAAAAGAAGGAAGACCCACGGCCTCTGCATCTGAACGATGCATACAATCATTTTATTAATTATTAATACAAGATCTTACAAAGTCATACAACAGTAAGACTAAAGCCACCGTCTAAGCAACATCTGTCGCACTCCTATCCAGATGATGAAGGGGCACTGATAGTCTGGGCCAAATACCAAACAGAGCTTGCAGCCAAATCTAACATCTAAGACCTGAGGTCCCAACCAAGACGCCTGCCGGGTATGGGCACCCACCAGTCCAGCGTGCTCCTCAACCAGGACGCCTGCCGGGTATGAGGCCGCCGCAGCCACCTGCCACCAATCCATCATCAGTGTTGTACTGCTGCATCTACCTTGCCCGGTCTAGCTGCCATCGACGCCACCACGACGCCAGACAACGTCACCATCCTGCGCTCGTCCATCATCAAACGCCCGCCGGCGAGACCCCGCTGCTCCATGTCGCTGAGACCCGCCATTGTTGACGTGGCCATATGCCACACCGCTCCTCCTTCGCGAACACCACCTGTTGCCACTGGTCACATCCCCTCCGTCTGCAGTTCCTCTAACCGAGCACCCAAATGCCCCAGGCGGCGCCTCGCCGCCGCCCAATCTAAGGAGATATTGGGTTTTCACCCGGGCATGGGGTCGGGGTAGAGGGCAGGGACCTCGACGGCGCCTGCAAGGAGGAGAACGGCGACCCTGGTCGTCGCCACCATTGGGATGAACGAGTCATCCAGAGTTTCCTCCGGTCCGATGTCATCTCTACCAGCCCCCGCGAACGCACCAAGGCCAACGACCGTGATCGTAAGCCATGCAGTACAGAGAGAGCCTGCAACGCGAAGGAGAACCACCGGCAACTCAATGCCCGCGCGGTCAAGACGTCGTCCATCCACCCTCCCCCCCCCCCACCACCGCCCGAGGCCGCCGCCCCGACATCCACCCACCGCACACATCCCGTCGAGACATGGAGAAAGACCTGTTGGGGAACGTAGTAATTTCAAAAAATTTCCTACGCACACGCAAGATCATGGTGATGGCATAGCAACGAGAGGGGAGAGTATTGTCCACGTACCCTCGTAGACCGTAAGCGGAAGCGTTATGACAACGCGGTTGATGTAGTCGTGCGTCTTCACGATCCGATCGATCCAAGTACCGAGCGTCACGGCACCTCCGAGTTCAGCACACGTTCAGCTCGATGGCGATCCCGGACTCCGATCCAGCAAAGTGTCGGGATGAGTTCCGTCGACCTGACGGCGTGGTGACGATGATGATGTTCTATCGGCGCGGGCTTCGCCTAAACTCCATGACGATATGACCGAAGTGGAATATGGTGGAGGGGGGGCACCGCATACGGCTAAGGAACGATCCGTAGATCATCTTGTGTGTCATGGGGTGCCCCCCTGCCCCCGTATATAAAGGAGCAAGGGAGGGGGTGGCCGGCCTAGAAGGGGCGCACCAAGGAGGAGTCCTACTCCCACCGGGAGTAGGATTCCCCCCCTTCCAAGTAGTAGGAGTAGGAGTCCACGAAAGGGGGAAGAGAAGAGAAGGAAGGAGGCGCAGCCCCTCCCCTAGTCCAATTCGGACTAGGCCTTGAGGCGCCCAACCTCTCCTCTCTCTTTCCCTAAAGCCCAATAAGGCCCATATACTCCCCGGCGAATTCCGTAACTCTCCGGTACTCGAAAAATACCCGAATCACTGAACCTTTCCGAACTCCGAATATAGTCGTCCAATATATCGATCTTTACGTCTCGACCATTTCGAGACTCCTCGTCATGTCCCCAATCTCATCCGGGACTCCGAACTCCTTCGGTACATCAAAACTCATAAACTCATAATATAAGCATCGCCGAAACCTTAAGCGTGCGGACCCTACGGGTTCGAGAACTATGTAGACATGACCTAGAACTATTCTCGGTCAATAACCAATAGCGGAACCTGGATGCTCATATTGGCTCCTACATATTCTACGAAGATCTTTATCTGTCAAACCGCATAACAACATACGTTGTTCCCTTTGTCATCGGTATGTTACTTGCCCGAGATTCGATCGTCGGTATCCAATACCTAGTTCAGTCTAGATTGCGGAAAGTCTCTTTACTCGTTACGTAATACATCATCCCACAACTAACTCATTAGTTGCAATGCTTGCAAGGCTTAAGTGATGTGTATTACCGAGAGGGCCCAGAGATACCTCTCCGACAATCGGAGTGACAAATTCTAATCTCGAAATACGCCAACCCAACATGTACCTTTGGAGACACCTGTAGTACTCCTTTATAATCACCCAGTTACGTTGTGACGTTTGGTAGCACCAAAGTGTTCCTCCAGTGGCAGGAGTTGCATAATCTCATAGTCATAGGAACATGTATAAGTCATGAAGAAAGCAATAGCAACATACTAAATGATCAAGTGCTAGGCTAACGGAATGGGTCATGTCAATCACATCATTCTCCTAATGATGTGATCCCATTAATCAAATAACAACACATGTCTATGGTTAGGAAACATAACCATCTTTGATTAATGAGCTAGTCAAGTAGAGGCATACTAGTGACTATATGTTTGTCTATGTATTCACACATGTATCATGTTTCCGGTTAATACAATTCTAGCATGAATAATAAACATTTATCATGAAATAAGGAAATAAATAATAACTTTATTATTGCCTCTAAGGCATATTTCCTTCAGTCTCCCACTTGCACTAGAGCAATAATCTAGTTCACATCATCATGTGATTCAACACTAATATTCACATCTGTATGTGATTAACACCCATAGTTCACATCGTCATGTGACCAACACCCAAAGGTTTTACTAGAGTCAATAATCTAGTTCACATCGCTATGTGATTAACACCCAAAGAGTACTAAGGTATGATCATGTTTTGCTCGTGAGAGAAGCTTAGTCAACGGGTCTGTTACATTCAGAGTCATATGTATTTTGCAAATATTCTATGTCTACAATGATCTGCATAGAGCTACTCTAGCTAATTGCTCCCACTTTCAATATGTATCCAGATTGAGACTTATAGTTATCTGGATCGGTGTAAAAGTTTGCACTGTTGTAACTCTTTACGACGGGCTCTTTTATCACCTCCATAATCGAGAAATATTTCCTTGGTCCTCACTAAGGATGTTCTTGACCAATGTCCAGTGATCTACTCCTAGATCACTATTGTACTCCCTTCCCAAATTCAGAGCAAGGTATACAATAGGTCTGGTACATAGCATAGCATACTTTATAGAACCTATGACTGAGGCATAGGGAATGACTTTCATTCTCTTTTCTATTTTCTGCCGTGGTCGGGATTTGAGTCTTACTCAATTTCACACCTTGTAACACAGGCAAGAAACTCTTTCTTTGACTGTTCCATTTTGAACTACTTTAAAATCTTGTCAAGGTATGTACTCATTGAAAAACTTATCAAGCGTCTTGATCTATCTCTATAGATCTTGATGCTCAATATGTAAGCAGCTTCACCGAGGTCCTTCTGTGAAAAACTCCTTTCAAATACTCCTTTATGCTTTGCAGAATAATTCTACATTATTTCCGATCAACAATATGTCATTCACATATACTTATCAGAAATGATGTAGTGCTCCCACTCACTTTCTTGTAAATACAGGCTTCTCCAAAAGTCTGTATAAAACCATATGCTTTCATCAAATCATCAAGCATATATTCCAACTCTGAGATGCTTGCACCAGTCCATAGATGGATCATTTGGAGCTTGCACATTTTGTTAGCTCCTTTAGGATTGACAAAACCTTCTGGTTGCATCATATACAACTCTTCTTTAATAAATCCATGAAAGAATGTAGTTTTGACGTCCATTTGCTAGATTTCATAAAATGTGGCAATTTCTAACATGATTCGGACAGACTTAAGCATCGCTACAGTTGAGAAAATCTCATTGTAGTCAACACCTTGAACTTGTCGAAAACCTTTTGTGACAAGTCGAGCTTTGTAGATAGTAACACTACTATCAGTGTCCGTCTTCCTCTTGAAGATCCATTTATTTAACATGGCTTGCTGATCATCGAGCAAGTCAATCAAAGTCCATACTTTGTTCTTATACATGGATCCTATCTCAGATTTCATGGCCTGAAGCCATTTCGCGGATTCTGGGCTCATCATCGCTTCCTCATAGTTCGTAGGTTCATCATGGTCTAGTAACATGACTTCCAGAACAGGATTACCGTACCACTCTGGTGCGGACTGTACTTTGGAAGACCTACGAGGTTTTGTAGTAACTTGATCTGAAGTTTCATGATCATCATCATCAGCTTCCTCACTAATTGGTGTAGGAATCACTGGAACTGATTTCTGTGATGAACTACTTTCCAATTCAGGAGAAGGTACAATTACCTTATCAAGCTCTATTTGCCTCCCACTCACTTCTTTCGAGAGAAACTTCTTCTCTAGAAAGGATCCATCTTAGCAACGAATAACTTGCCTTCGGATCTGTGATAGAAGGTGTACCCAATAATTACCTTTGGGTATTCTATGAAGACGCACTTTTTCGATTTGGGTTCGAGCTTATCAGGTTGAAACCTTTTCATATAAGCATCGCAACTCCAAGCTTTAAGAAACGACAGCTTTGGTTTACTGCTAAACCATAGTTCATACGGTGTCATCTCAACGGATTTAGATGGTGCCCTATTAAACGTGAATGCAGCTGTCTCTAATGCATAACCCCAAAACGATAGTGGTAAATCGGTAAGATACATCATAGATCGCACCATATCAAAATAAAGTACGGTTACGACGTTCGGACACACCATAACGTTGTGGTGTTCCAGGTGGCGTGAGCTGTGAAACTATTCCACTTTGTTTTAATTGAAGATCAAACTCGTAACTCAAATATTCATCTCCACGATCAGATCGCAGAAACTTTATTTTCTTGTTACGATGATTTTCTACTTCACTCTGAAATTCTTTGAACTTTTCAACTATTTCAGACTTATGTTTCATCAAGAAGATATACGCATATCTGCTCAAATCATTTGTGAAGGTCAGAAAATAATGATACTTGCCACGAGCATCAACACTCATTGGATCGCATACATCGGTATGTATTATTTCCAACAAGTCAGTAGTTCGTTCCATTGTTCCGGAGAACGGAGTTTTAGTCATCTTGCCCAAAAGGCACGGTTCGCAAGCATCAAATGATTCATAATCAAGTGATTCCAAAAGCCCATCAACATGGAGCTTCTTCATGCGCTTTACACCGATATGACCCAAACGGCAGTGCCACAAATAAGTTGCACTATCATTATTAACTTTACATCTTTTGGTTTCAATATTATGAATATGTGTATCACACGACCGAGATCCAACAAACCATTTTCATTGGGTGTATGACCATATAAGGTTTTATTCATGTAAACAGAACAATAATTATTCTCTAACTTACATGAATAATCGTATTGCAATAAACATGATCAAATCATATTCATGCTCAACATAAGCGCCAAATAACATTTATTTAGGTTCAACACTAATCCCGAGAGTATAGGGAGTGTGCGATGATGATCATATCAATCTTGGAACTACTTCCAACACTCATCGTCACTTCCCCTTCAACTAGTCTCTCTGTTTATTCTCAGTAACTCCTGTTTTGAGTTACTAATCTTAGCAACCGAGCAGTATCAAATACTCAGGGGCTACTATAAACGCTAGTAAGGCACACATCAATAACCTGTATATCAAATATACTCTTGTTCACTTTGCCATCCTTCTTATCCACCAAATATTCAGGGCATTTCCGCTTCCAGTGACCATTTCCTTGCAGTAGAAGCACTTAGTTTCAGGCTTTGGTCTAGCTTTGGGCTTCTTCGCGGGAGTGACAACTTGTTTGCCATTCTACTTGAAGTTTCCCTTTCTTTCCCTTTGCCCTTTTATTGAAACTAGTGGTCTTGTCAATCATCAACACTTGATGCTCTTTCTTGATTTCTACCTTCATCGATTTTCAACATCACGAAGAGCTCGGGAATCTTTGTCGTCATCCCTTGCATACTATAGTTCATCACGAAGTTCTAGTAACTTAGTGATGGTGACTAGAGAATTCTGTCAATCACTATCTTATCTGGAAGATTAACTCCTACTTGATTCAAGCGACTGAAGTACCCAGACAATCTGAGCACATGCTCACTAGTTGAGCGATTCTCCTCCATCTTTTAGCTATAGAACTTGTTGGAGACTTCATATCTCTCAACTCGGGTATTTGCTTGAAATATTAACTTCAATTCCTGGAACATCTCATATGGTCCATGACGTTCAAAACGTCTTTGAAGTCCCGATTCTAAGCCGTTAAGCATGGAGCACTAAACTATCAAGTAGTCATCATATTGAGCTAGCCAAACGTTCATAACGTCTGCATCTGCTCCTGCAAAAGGTCTGACACCTACCGGTGAATTAAGGACATAATTCTTACGTGCAGCAATGAGGATAAACCTCAGATCACGGATCCAATCCGCATCATTGCTACTAACATTTTTCAATACAATTTTCTCTAGGAACACATATAAAAACACATGGAAGCAAAAACATAGGGAAGCAACAACGCGAGCTATTGATCTACAACATAGATATGCTAATACTACCAGGACTAAGTTCATGATAAATTTAAGTTCAATTAATCATATTACTTAAGAGCTCCCACTTAGATAGACATCCCTCTAATCTTCTAAGTGATCACGTGATCCATATCAACTAAACCATGTCCGATCATCACGTGAGATGGAGTAGTTTCAATGGTGAACATCACTATGTTGATCATATCTACTATATGATTCACGCCCGACCTTTCGGTCTCCGTGTTCCGAGGCCATATCTGTTATATGCTAGGCTCGTCAAGTTTAACCTGAGTATTCCGCGTGCGCAACTGTTTTGCACCCGTTGTATTTGAACGTAGAGCCTATCACACCCGATCATCACGTGGTGTCTCAAAGACGAAGAACTTTCGCATAGCGGTGCATACTCAGGAGAACACTTCTTGATAATTTAGTGAGAGATCATCTTATGAAGCTACCACGAACTAAGCAAAATAAGATGTATAAAAGATAAACATCACATGCAATCAAAATATGTGACATGATATGGCCATCATCATTTTGTGCCTTTGATCTCCATCTCCAAAGCATCGTCATGATTTCCATCGTCACCGCATGACACCATGATCTCCATCATCTTGATCTATATCAATGTGTCGTCACATGGTCGTCTCGTGAACTATTGCTCTTGCAACTATTGCTATCGCATAGCGATAAAGTAAAAGCAATTATTTGGCGCTTGCATGTTATGCAATAAAGTGACAACCATAAGGCTTACGCCATTGCCGATAACTTCAACAAAACATGATCATCTCATACAACAACTTATATCTCATCACGTCTTGACCATATCACATCACAACATGCCCTGCAAAAACAAGTTAGACGTCCTCTACTTTGTTGTTGCAAGTTTTACGTGGCTGCTACGGGCTTAGCAAGAACCGTTCTTACCTACGCATCAAAACCACAACGATAGTTTGTCAAGTTGGTGCTGTTTTAACCTTCAGAAGGACCGGGCGTAGTCACACTCGGTTCAACTAAAGTGAGAGAGACAGACACCCGCCAGTCACCTTTAAGCAACGAGTGCTCGCATGGCGGTGAAACCAGTCTTGCGTAAGCGTCTGGCGTAATGTCGGTCCGGGCCGCTTCATCTCACAATACCGCCGAACCAAAGTATGACATGCTGGTAAGCAGTATGACTTGTATCGCCCACAACTCACTTGTGTTCTACTCGTGCATATAACATCAACGCATAAAACCAGGCTCGGATGCCACTGTTGGGGAACGTAGTAATTTCAAAAATTTCCTACGCACACGCAAGATCATGGTGATGACATAGTAACGAGAGGGGAGAGTATTGTCCACGTACCCTCGTAGACCGTGGCGAAGCGTTATGACAACGCGGTTGATGTAGTCGTCGTCTTCACGATCCGACCGATCCAAGTACCGAGCGTCGGCACCTCCGAGTTCAGCACACGTTCAGCTCGATGGCGATCCCGGACTCCGATCCAGCAAAGTGTCGGGATGAGTTCCGTCAAGACGACGGCGTGGTGGCGATGATGATGTTCTATCGGCACAGGCTTCGCCTAAACTCCATGACGATATGACCGAGGTGGAATATGGTGGAGGGGCACCGCTGCACGGCTAAGGAACGATCCGTAGATCAACTTGTGTGTCATGGGGTGCCCCCTGCCCCCGTATATAAAGGAGCAAGGGAGGGGGTGGCCGGCCTAGAAGGAGGCGCATCAAGGAGGAGTCCTACTCCCACCGGGAGTAGGATTCCCCCCTTCCAAGTAGTAGGAGTAGGAGTCAAGGAAAGGGGGAAGAGAAGAGAAGGAAGGAGGGGGCGCAGCCCCTCCCCCTAGTTTAATTCGGACTAGGCCTTGGGGGTGCCCAACCTCTCCTCTCTCTTTCCCCTAAAGCCCAATAAGGCCCATATACTCCCTGGCGAATTCCTGTAACTCTCCGGTACTCCGAAAAATACCCGAATCACTCGGAACCTTTCCGAACTCCGAATATAGTCGTCCAATATATCGATCTTTACGTCTCGACCATTTCGAGACTCCTCGTCATGTCCCCGATCTCATCCGGGACTCCGAACTCCTTCGGTGCATCAAAACTCATAAACTCATAATATAAGCATCGCCGAAACCTTAAGCGTGCGGACCCTACGGGTTCGAGAACTATGTAGACATGACCTAGAACTATTCTCGGTCAATAACCAATAGCGGAACCTGGATGCTCATATTGGCTCCTACATATTCTACGAAGATCTTTATCGGTCAAACCGCATAACAACATACGTTGTTCCCTTTGTCATCGGTATGTTACTTGCCCGAGATTCGATCGTCGGTATCCAATACCTAGTTCAATCTCGTTACCGGAAAGTCTCTTTACTCGTTACGTAATACATCATCCCACAACTAACTCATTAGTTGCAATGCTTGCAAGGCTTAAGTGATGTGTATTACCGAGAGGGCCCAGAGATACCTCTCCGACAATCGGAGTGACAAATTCTAATCTCGAAATCGCCAACCCAACATGTACCTTTGGAGACACCTGTAGTACTCCTTTATAATCACCCAGTTACGTTGTGACGTTTGGTAGCACCCAAAGTGTTCCTCCGGTAAACGGGAGTTGCATAATCTCATAGTCATAGGAACATGTATAAGTCATGAAGAAAGCAATAGCAACATACTAAACGATCAAGTGCTAGGCTAACGGAATGGGTCATGTCAATCACATCATTCTCCTAATGATGTGATCCCATTAATCAAATAACAACACATGTCTATGGTTAGGAAACATAAATATCTTTGATTAATGAGCTAGTCAAGTAGAGGCATACTAGTGACTATATGTTTGTCTATGTATTCACACATGTATCATGTTTCCGGTTAATACAATTCTAGCATGAATAATAAAAATTTATCATGAAATAAGGAAATAAATAATAACTTTATTATTGCCTCTAGGGCATATTTCCTTCAAGACCCACACTGCCGCCACCAGGGAGTAGCACACCGCGAAAACAAGCCGGGCAGGACGAGGCAAGACCACGCCGGCCATATCCGGGCAGATCCAGCGAACCCTTGCGCACCAGGCGCCAGATCGGAGCCAAGGCGGCCGGATCAAGGGAAGCGGACGGCGGCGCCCGATGCGGGGTGGGGGCCTCCAGAGGCCGAGGAGGGTCCGCGGGGAAGCCCCCGACACCGCCTACCGCCGTGCGGGCAAGCCCGACGACGGCTGCCGGTGGCGGGGGGGGGGGGGGGGGGGGGGGGGACGGGAAGGCGGGGACCGGCGGAGCATGGGGTTTCGCCCCTGAGAGCGGACGACGTGGGGGGACGAAGCATGCCCTGGTTTGCTTAATTGCCCATTTGGTGTAGGCCTCTAGATGTTGTTGGTGTTATTACCATTTATTTATTTTCAAAAAAAAGGAAGCACCGATGATAAATGTGAAGTTTGTACTTTTATAGAAATTGTTAATTATGCTTGTCTTCGATGATATTAGTAGTTTCATAAAATGCTTACTTGCTTGGGGATGTGTCCAGCACCAAGAAATATGAACTGAAGTTACACCTCACTCTAGTGCAATTTTCAAGGAAATTTCTTGGTGTGGTGGTTGTGTGTTCTATTTCAGTATCTTTTCTTGCAACCTATGCTTGTTCTTGTGATTGATGTGTTTTGATTGAACAGCCAATGGTTTAACCAAGACTCATCCGCGGAACTTGTTTCAGCTAGATTCCATGCTTGGACATTATTTTGCATCCAGCAACTTATGTGTGGTCACAATGTCTTTTCACCCAGAGCCTAGCTAAGAAGATCAAGGGAACTGAATGGAGGATACCTCCTTGCAAAATTTGTTCATTTGGTTAGAGAAGGCACCAGACTTTGCCTTCTCACACAAAGATGCACGAGGAAGGAGACTTCCATAGCAAAAAAGAAAAATGAAAACTCACAATATGAACACTAAACATCAGTCCGTGATGATACTTGATCTTGATCATCAATGGCTTGCACCACCACTCCAATCCGGTAGGCCTTTTTTCTTTGTTTCCAAATGACCATTCCATTATGTTAGAGTTGTGTCGAATATTGTGTACAAGGTAGATTACAGTTGGACTTATAGTTGTATTGTGTTTAGATAGGATATGAAGTCGTGTCCTAGTAGGACACTTGTATCCTAGGCCTCTCATATATAGCGGGGATAGACACACAATGTAACCTATGCCAACATAATAGCACCGGAATGCAGGGGAAGCCGGCGGCATGTGCCGGTGTCCAGGGCGACCGGGTGCGGTATTGTGACGGTGTCACGGGGAGGAGCGCCCGTAGTCAAGCCCCGGGGATGTAGCCATATCGGTGAACCTCGTTAACAAATCTCGGTGTCGTGCTTTTGTGATTGCTTGGTACTCGGATGATCGATAGTGGCCTCGGATTTATTCTAACAAGTGGTATCATGAGCTAGGTTATTCGAAGGTCGTTGTGTTCATCAAGAGGTGGTCAAACCGTGTGTTGATTTCGTTTGCCTTGGAGGGCGTTCGTGGATATCGGCGTAATCGGACAGCGGCAGAAAAAAGCAATTGAGATCAAGCGGCGGAACGTGCAGCAGCAGCTAAGTTCTCGGAGTCGGATCGAGCACCCGCGCGCGGCAGGCAAAGCAGCAGGCGAGGCAACGGACGGGCGCCGGGCAGCGGCCAGATCGACTAGGAAGGCTCGTGGACGTGTCAGGCTGGCTGGTGCGGCTTGATGGAGCCGTGGCCTGGGGTCGAGGCCGTGAGGTGTTTTGATGATCCGAAGGCGTACGTGATGTACCAGAGCCGCAGGTGATTTGTTTGAAAAAAAGAGGACCGAGTCCTCGGGCATGTATGACGTGACACGACGAGACGTGAAGCAGATCAATTCAGCGGAAGACAAGATCCATCGTTCTATCCATCGGGTAGCAGGAGGTTTTGGCAAAGCAATTACTAGCATTTGAAGTTGAGCCTGGGAGCTAATACACGTGAGTGCAAGAAAGATTTTTGGTAGGAATTTGCTACTGATGCATCTTGTGTACTTGAGCACATGTTGGAAGCTCGGATATTTTTTCACAACGTCAGTTGTACGAAGAATCATGACGTCATCGGGCATCGGGTTTGAGGTGGAGAAGTTCATGGAACTGGAAACTTTAGGTTATGGCAGACAATGATGGAAGATTTGTTGGCACAACAGGGATGCTTGAGGGCGTTGCGAGAAGTCATGCCAGCTAAGATGGAATTATGTGTGATGGATGGAAATTCGCAGAAGATGATTTGGGAGCCTCAAGCGTGTCATACAGTCGAACGAGTTCGGCTGGGTCGGACTAGATTGTCTGATGGATCGACGCAAGTCAGTTGGTACAGAAGAAGGTGTTGGATCGATGATGACGACAGAGGAGCGTGATGCTGATTGTGACCGGCTTCTGGGGCGTGGAAACACGTGGCGCGGGCCCAATGGCTTGTGTGGCTTCGACAAGACTATGGCGCGGGGTTGATTCAAGATGGTGCACATGTGAGCTTGAAGTCGACGGGGCGTGGGGTGGACTGATTATCTACCATGGAGTCATGTTAAAGGTGGAGCTGGAGTCTGGAAGACTTCACTCGGTGCTGCTTGAGGGGCTTCGACGTAAGTGCACAGAGAGTCGAAGCCTATTCAGCGGGAAAAGCAAGGGACACGTAATTCGGACTCGAGCCCAGTGGTCTGATGGAAGCGTGAAACTCGTCATCGGTCGATGATGATCGGTGGTACTCCGTAGTGAGAGTGGTGTGGGTCCGCGGCCCTTGAGACTCGACCGGGACAGCGGAGGCTCGACGCGGTAATAGCGGCGAGGCGTGCGGTACGCACGGGACATGGAGACGAGCCAGGGCTCTGGTGGTCATACATGTGGTGAGACAACTGCGAATTTGACTCGGGATGACTACAAGCAATGGTGAAATTCCTTCTAGTTTCAGACAGGCGGTCAAGAAATGAGCGGTGATGTTGAGTTCAGGTAACTCTTAAGCGTGACACCCAATATGTGAGTTGTTCATTTTCACACAGGTCTGTGATCAGTGTGTGATTGCGTTGGACGGATATTATGGAAGTTGGGAGCACAAAATAGAGTAACAAGGAACTTAATTTTGCTCGAGTGTTGACTGTGGTCAAGAAAAGGAGGGCCTACAAGTTACAGGTGGAGTTATATGGAGTCTTTGAAGTAGCAGCGGTACTCATGGGATAAGCTCAGGTCCAATGTACATGGAAGTTTGACGCATTGACGAATTCAAGGTGGTGGAGAATATTCGCCAAGGTGGAGTTTGTTAGAGTTGTGTCGAATATTGTGTACAAGGTAGATTACAATTGGACTTGTAGTTGTATTGTATTTAGATAGGATATGAAGTCGTGTCCTAGTAAGACACTTGTATCCTAGGCCTCTCATATATAGCGGGGGTAGACACACGATGTAACCTATGCCAACATAATAGCACCGGAACGCAGGGGAAGCCGGCGGCATGTGCCGGTGTCCAGGGCGACCGGGTGCGGTATTGTGACGGTGTCACGGGGAGGAGCGCCCGTAGTCAGGCCCCGGGGATGTAGCCATATCGGTGAACCTTGTTAACAAATATCGGTGTCGTGCTTTTGTGATTGCTTGGTCCTCGGATGATCGACAGTGGCGTCGGATTTATTCTAACACATTATCAAATGGACAGCTGGACACCCACGCGCCTCGCCCCTCCCCCTCGCGTCGCCTCCCCCTAGGCGACGCCAGGGCCCCCCGAACCTTAGCGACGCAGGCCGCCTCTCGCGCCTCCCTCTCCCGCCGCCGCCGGCGGCGGCGGCGAGGGCCGCGGTGGCAGCGAGCCCGACGCCGAAGGCACCTGGGCGGGTGGATGCGGCGAGTTCTCATCTGAGGCGGCAGGGGCGGCCCTTCTCGTGAGATCTGAAGGCGACGGCTGGGGCGGCGATCCCTTACCCGTCTTGGCCCGGTGGCCGCGCCATGAGCCGGTGGAGCGGCGGCCCTGAATGGACGGCGGTGGTGGCAGCGCCCCATTTGATGGGGTACCTAATCTGCGCGGAGATGGTGGCGGCGGGGACTGCGGATCCAACACCCCGATCGGATAGGCCGCGGGGTGGCCTTCCGCCGACCGACGGTGCGAGGAGGCACGGTGAGGAGATGTCGGATCTCCGCCGGTTTACGGACGGCGGCGTTCGTCTTCGTGGAGAGACTCCGCTCGGTTCCAGCCAACCGCGAGATCGGGACGACGTGGCCTCCGATGAAAATGGTGCCTGACTGCGGTCATGGCGGACGATGGCGGCATCTCAGACGTCGTTTCCTTCTTGAGGCATCGTCTTTGCAGGTCATTTTTCCTTTGAGGTATCGCCTTCTCACACAAAGATACCTCCTTGCAAAATTTGTTCATCTGGCTAGAGAAGGCAGCAGAGCTTGCCTTCTCACACAAAGACACCTCCTTGCAAAATTTGTTTATCTGGCTATCTCAAACAAAGATGCCTCCTTGCAAAATTTGTTCATCTGGCTAGAGAAGGCACCAGAATTTGCCTTGTCATACAAAGATGCATGACGGAGACTTCCATAGCAAAAAAGGAAAAATGAAAACTGACAAATATGATCATCAATCTGCCAGTTGTAGGCATTCTTTCTTTCTTTCTAAATGACCCATTCCATTACCATATAGTAGTTTATAATTTAAGGAAACTGAGTACAAGCATCCAGCAAATCTTACGACTACCAAGTACATGCCGCCCCTAGTGCTAGCCCGAAAACTTACACTCGAATCTGGTGGGCATGTCAAGATCAAAGAACGATTCAACCTTGCGAAGCAAGAAAATAGCAAAACATCACATCCGTCCAGCAGCTTTGAAGATCGAGACACAAAGCGACAACATGGGAAAGATTCAAATACTACATACTGCAAAGCTAGTTCATATTAGAGCAAGAGACGATATTGCTTCCTAGTAGCGCCATCTTCATTCTTCTTCTTCCTGAATCTCAGCCAAGGTCCTCAGAGTCATGCGCACTTCACGAAGGGTTACATCTTTATGACCATCGACTGGACTGCCCCGGAGAATCTTGAAGACATTCAGAGCCGTAGCATCGGCATCCTTGACACGAAGTTTGGGGATTTTCCTGGCAGCCTTGAGATGCTCAGGATCAATGTCGGGGAATTCCTTGGCAGCCTTGAGCTCGTAAATGCCCTGCAACAGAAACCGTAACATAAGTAAGACTAGCAAAGGTTGACAAGCTAGCAATTGAAAATACCAATTGAGCTGGCATTATCCAAATTTTGAAGATGAAAGTGTCTCAATTGAGCTGGCTTTACTCATACTTTTATCTCCTGTTTGTAGCCACTCTAGACAATTTGCAAGGCCCTAACAACCACATGCCAATTATACTGTATGGAGTACTTGGTAGGAATCACACCACAAAACACCAGGCATTACGTACAAGCATGTGTCTTGCTTGCTCGGGAAACCTTAGACTGACAGGAGGGAGGGGAAATTCGTCTCTTTTTCACGTTATTAGGTACATAAATCCTCGGAATCAATGTTTCCAACAATCGATGGCCAGATCTGAAGAGCAGATCAATGTCTAACCGCCAGTAATCGAGGGCTTTTGGCCCCAATTCGTAAAAAAACTTAAGATTTGCGCAAGGTTTTTGGCCCCAACTCGAACAACAAAACGGCAAACCCTAGATCTGATCTGGCTCCCACGCCGCTAGAGAGGGAGAGGGAGAGGGAGAGGGAGAGGAAGAGGGGTCGGAGGTAGGAGAGGACAAGTACCGCTGATCTCCCGAGCGCACGGTCGCAAAACCTCCTCAACGCTAGCCGGAGCGCCGCCATCGTCCTCGCCCTCGCTCTCGCCGACTAGATCCGCTTCCTCTTCCTCTTCCTCTTCCTCGCTGGTTGGGGAGAAAAAAATGTCCGTCCACCGACCGGCTGGGGCGTGGGCTCCCGTGTATATAGCCTAAGGCCCGGCCCGGCCCGGCCTTCTCTCTTTGCCTGCTGCCTTGCCACAACCGGCCGGCCGCTCTTTGCTTGCTTCTGCCACGGCGAAATTCTTTTTTTACTTTTCCCTTCATGAGATTTTTCTTTTGAACACCATACAGTCACACGTATATACTCACTTTATGAACACACATACACTCACTTTATGAACGCACGCACGCACGCAGACTATATCTCTATGGGCACCCCCATTATTGTTGTCGTTCTTGGATGCGAATATCTAGAGAATGTTCCCCAGGAGAGGAGGCACCAACGAACAGATAGTTCTCCTAGAGGGAACGATGGAGACAACCCTTCTCTTTATAGTACTTACTTTGTTGTTGTCATAACTATCTCAGTTGGCCTAAGAAAAGCCCAATTTGCTATGAACTAATACCAAGTCTAAAAAGTGATGTTTTGACTTGACTTTCAGTGGCTGAACAAAAATGCCTTGACATATATAACAAAAATATCATCATATATAAAATGATTAGATAGAAAATGCCTTGATTTGTGAAAATAGTCAAGAAAAAAAATCATTTATGCACCGCTATGCCTATGTCACAAAGAAAGAAAGTGAGTAAAACTACCACATTTTTTAAACAAATGTAACTATCTACCACTCATATTTCTGAAAAGAAGTTGCCGTTCTCACGATTACAGTAATTGTGGAAAACAAAATTGCCATGCCAACGGTACAACGAAATCCCTAAATTAGTTCTATATTTTGAAATTATTGAATTGAATAAAACCATTTAAAATCACCATGTCACCATCAATATGTGCAGGACAAAAAAGAAAAAAAATGACATGTCTTACGATATATCACGATGAAGAAGGAAAAAAAGGTAAAGTTGCCATCTGACTAATACCAAAACAATATATCATCATCATGATGAAAAAAAAAGGTAAAGGTGAGCATTCGGTTCGCTAACACCAACCAATCAGTCTAATTCCCTGGAAAAAGACCAAAAATTCCCCCTCCGCATAGCCGCCGCGCATACTACGCAGGGGTCCCAACCGGAAAGATCACAAAAGTGTTGAATCAGGCTAGCCATAGTCTGAGCTTCCTGACAAGTAGCCTGTCCACAAACCAAAAGATCATCTGCAAAAAGGAGGGAATGCGCAGAAGGGCAATTTGGTCCAAGAGAAATTCCCCGAAGATGATTGGCCTGCAAAGCATCATTGAGCATGATTGAAAGTTCATTAATAGCAAGGACGAATAAGTAAGGAGACATAGGACAGCCTTGTCGGATACCTCGGAAACTTTTAAAATTTTGAGAAGGCCGCCCATTAATGAGCACAGAGAACGTGGGCGAAGAAATGCATGCATACACCAAATTAACAAAATGACCATGCAACCCTTTACGTGATAAAGCAGAAACAATGAAATTCCACCCTAGACGATCAAAAGCTTTAGCAAGGTAAATCTTAAGCATGAAAGCATCATGTTTCCAGGATTTAAGAGAAAAGGAATGAGCAATTTCTTGAGCAATAATGATATTGTCACTGATACGTCTGCCCTCAATAAAAGCCTGTTGAGCTGGATCAATATAGTCTGGGAGGTGAGGCTTGAGCCTATTAGCCAGGGATTTAGCAATGATTTTATAAAGCACATTACAAAGACTAATAGGCCTATAGTCCATGGGCACAAGAGGAACCAATTTCTTAGGGATGAGGGCAATATTGGTGTCATTAATATGAGGAGGACGGGTAGCAGTAGAATAAAAGTTAGTCACGAGTTGAGTTACCTCATCCCTAATCCAATCCCAAGTAGCTAAATAGAATTCCACATTGAACCCATCCGGCCCTGGAGAAGCATTGAGTTTCATGTCTTTAAGAATCTGTAAAATCTCAGCTTTATTAGGAACAGAGTAAGTAGGGTCATCATTATCATTGCTCCATTGAGCAAGAGGAAAAGGTCTGCCCACATTATCATTAGGAGAAGAAAAATGTATCTAAAATAGTTAACAAAAGTTTGCATGATGGCAGCAGGTTTGAAATGGATGATGGCATGCTCATCTTTGATAGAACAAATAGTATTCCTTTTCTGCGCTTAAGAACAGCTTGGTGAAAAATTTAGTATTACGATCACCTTTAGTCGCCCAAGTCTTCTTACTTCGCTGCCTATAGAATTGATTAAGCTTAGAAAAGTATGATCATACCTAGCAATGAGAGAACTTTCCAAATCATGATTTTGCTGCTGAAGAGGAAGCTGCTACAGCTCATTAATCTTTGACTCCAAGTCCAAGGTTCTGCTGAAGGGGTTTTTTCTTTTTACACCAAGTTTTTAAAGACCCTGCCAAAGAGGAAGACTTTGCAACAAAAGAAGTGAGAGTACAAGCATTCCAAGTATTTTTAGCAAAAGAGTGAAAGTCTTTCTCCATGAACCACCAATTTTCAAATTTGAAAGTTTGCTTAGGTTTCACAAATTGACTCTCTGTAGAAATTAAAATAGGAGCATGATCACTGAGAATGATGGGAAGGTTCAACACTTTGGTATTGGGATAATAAGAGCACCATTCAGAGTTAACCAAACAACGATCAAGGCGTCTATGAATAGGTTTGGAAGTATTCTGTTTACCACGCCAAGTATAAGCAGGGCCACTGTAACCAATGTCAAACAAGCCACAATTTTTAGCAAGCGACCGGAAAGCATGCATACGATAGTAGTTGATATTACCATTACAACCATCCACATCATACAGAATATCATTCAAGTCACCCATAGAAACCGTGGGTTTACCTAAATTATCATATACAAAAGCAGCAACTTGGTCCCAGATGGCATTAGTCTGCCTATGATACGGATCACCATATATACAAATCAGACAAAAGTTGAACCCGGAAGCTACATGGACTACATTAGCTAAAGTATAGTGAAAAGCAGTTGTATGAATAGAAACTTTGAGTTCATCGGTCCACATAAGCCAAAGACCACCCGAGGCACCTCTAGAAGGAACAACAAATGCATTGGACACATCAAACCTATTGACAAGATCAACTGAACGGACTTTGGAAGATTTAATTTCTGAAACAAAAGTTACGTGAACATTAGTGGACCGCATCAAATTTGCAAGGTATAGCATGTGCTCACTGCCGAGGCCCCTGCCCATACCTCGACAGTTCCAAGCTATGGCCTTCATGGCACGAGGCGCGATAGGGTCAGCCTAACTCAAGCCACCGCCCACCTCGACTACTCCAGATTGAGATGGACCAACCCAAACCAGCAGAGAGGCCTCTCCGCTTACAAAAACTAGCACCAAAACCCGACCCTCGAAGTCCGGCAAAGGGAAACAAGGGAGTCTTGACAGGCGAGGAGGGAAGCCATGGGAGGCGGGGCGAACACGGCAGGGAGGACAGAGAGGGCAGAGGGAGGACAGGGCAAGGAGAGAGCAGGGCTGGGGGAGGGGGGGGGGGGGGGAACCAGCACTAGATCCGACTGGGTAGATCGCCGCCGGCAAAGAAGCAAGAAAAGGGATCTGGGAACAGAGGGAGCGAGAGCAGCAGCGGGAGATGGAGGCGAGGAACAGAGCGGAGGAACAGGGAGAAGAGCGCAAGAGGAAGCACGGGGAGAAGGGAGGAAATCAAAGAGAAAAGGGGATCGGCATGTCGCCAGTCGCCGGCAATCGCCGGAAGTCCAGAAACCTCCGCTGCTGTAGCACCGCCGAACGCGGACTTGCGGAGTCAGGCTCCTTTCCTCCTTTCTCGTATCATATCAGTTCCCAAGCCACTGAACCGAGGCATATCTAGCTTGGTCACGCGATCTGCTACTACTAGGCCATCGTCATAGTCTCGCGGCTTTACAATAACGGTTCATCAAGGAAGCAAACCTTCAATGCCAGACAGCTCACCAGCCTGCACGTCACGAGGATGTTAGACGAGCCGACCACAATGACCGTTTCTCACTACCTTCACAAGAAGCTGCTTGATGAGAGAAATGTCCTCGTGCAGCCGGACCTCCGAGACGATTGTCATGACGTATGTGGACAATGCATTCAGAGGAGACCATGATACTTTCAGTGACCAGCGCAGGTAAGATATCAAGCATCGATGAACTGTCTTTTACGAATTCAATCTTGAACCGAGCCGTTCACATGTTCATGGTCCGAATTATTCTAAGAAGCAGTTAATTTCACCCGAGCTAATAGAAATGCTTATATAATTTTGCTCCTCCTATCTATGCACGGCAGCAACACTAACTAATAATGTCACATACTTTGAACACCTTGTAGTTTGGACACCATTATGGGCCCTCGCTCCCATTGACACTTAAGCTTGAAATGCTACCTGATGCTAGGATGATGCACGCAATGTAGTAGACAGACCTTAGCATTATTGCAGTCAGGCTCAGGCATCCCCTCCACCTCCCAGAAGCAACGAGCGAAGGAGAAACATTGGATGAGGTGGTTCGCCGTCTCGAGAGGCTCGGAGAATAGGGGCAGCCATGGCAGCTCGATCGATGATGTTCGTGCACAAGAGCACATCTATGGTGTGTACATGGGTTTGAACCAGCAACCACATGAATAATCGCACCCGGTCGGTTGGGAGGATTGCTCGACCAGACAAACTCGGTGAACAGGGCATGGACGATGTCGAAGCGGCATAACCCGTAAAGCGCGGAGGAGGACAAGCTTCACAGTTTAGCTGCCGCATGGCGCAAGGGCCTCTTGTCTGGCAGTGTGGACATCTCAATCAAGTCGAGAATGTCACTCGCATGCCGCACCTGGTCGAGCACATTCACGACAACGAACAAAACGGTGTCGTCTGGGCAAACGAAGTGGCAGAAGAGCGACGGCATAGCCACCGCCAGAGAACCGTCCGGCAGCCAAGAGTCGAGCCAGAAGGCAGTCAGCAGTCCTAGCCTCGTCCATCATTGTAGCCGTTGAGATGCCCTGGTAGAGCGGCATCAATCCGACCAGGGACAACCAATGAGGGTCAGAGAGGCCGGAGGCCATCGGGGTCGAGGGGGAGAGCATGCGCCCATCAAGGAATGTCAAAACCTAGAGAGCTCAGGAGGGGTCGAGCTGGACGTGCAGACGGTACAACATCTTCATCCATAAATAGTTGTTCAACACTTAGACCGAACACTGAGCCATCCTTCATGTTTGGAGCGACACACCCTGTCCAAGGAAACGAGACATCGATGCCGCGAGGCCTTGTTGTCCATGGACCGCAAGAAGGAGCGACGCAGAGCGTCAATTGACCAGACCACCGATGGTGGAAGCTCCATAGCTACCATGGCATATATGTGTACGGCGTCCAAAACAACATTTAGCACGACGAGGCGGCCACGAAAAGACAACAGCTACATGCACCATCTCCAGAGGTAGCACTTAGCTAGCCTTGGCAATCAGTGGTTGAAAATTTCCATTTGTCAATTTATGGGAGGAAAGCAGCATCCGCAAGTACACCTGGGGACGGACTCCACACAGCAGTCGAGCACAACATCATGGCCAGGAGATCATCTTCCAAGACATTCTTGGGGCGGTCGTGCTCTTGTGGAAGTTGATCACAGTCGTTGAGGACACGCTTTAGGTGCTCCACAAGGCGGAGGTTCGCACGCACAATGATGAGAGTGTCATCAGCGTACTAAAGGATCGAGGGCGGCATTTCGCAAACCATGGGGTCAAAGATGACGTCGTCCTGCCTGATCATCTGTTAGGGGACATCGGTGACCAACATGAAGAGGTGTGGCAACATGGGATCCCCTACCGTAGGCTCCACTTGCACCAAATCTTCCAGCTGGGTACCCCGTTGAGGATGGCCGCTAACATGGAGGACTCGAAGATGGAGTCCATCCAGTCGCACCATCGGTCGGGAAACCCACAGATCCCTCACAAGCTATGCCAGTCGACGGAGTCAAAGGCCTTGGCAAAGTCGAGCTTGAGGACTAGCGTGGGGGTGTTCCTTTTGCAGCAGCACTGAAAAACCTCGGCGGAGTAGATGAAGGTCTTGGTGAAGCTTCTCCTGGTGATTAACTCCAGTTGGTCGACGTTGATGATGAAGTTGATTTAGCAGGGAAGAAATAAAACTCCACAAATGGCCCTTGCACTTTTGTTTCTGCCGTGTTTCCGTATATAGACATGGCAAATTTACCTAAAGGCCAATTACCTAGACAACAACTAGATTTTATGTTTTCTGTGTGCTAACACCATGTAAACGACTATTTACAGTGACTTGCACCACTGCTCCAATCAGATAGGCATGTCCACACCTTACTTTCGAAGATAGAGAACCATTCGACCTTATAAAGGAAGAAAAATAGCCAAACGCGATACTCCTAACCGCAAAGATCAAAATATCATCATACTAGTAATTAGCTAGTCAAATATATAGGCACTAAGGTTCATAAAGGTTAAGTTTCTAGATTTCTAAAGCTAGTCGAATCATCCTTCGGCTTCCCTTGGCCATCTAGGCATCTATGAATGAAGGAATGCCCTGGTTTGCTTAATTGCCCATTTGGTTTAGTCCTCTAGCTGTTGTTGCCTTGTTGGTGTTATTACCATTTATTTATTTTCAAAAAAGGAAGCACTGATGATAAATGTGAAGTTTGTACTTTTGATAGAAATTGTTAAAATTATGCTTGTCCTCGACGATATTAGTAGCTTCATAAAATGCTTACTTGCTTGGGGATGTGTCCAGCACCAAGAAATATGAACTGAAGTTACACCTCACTCTAGTGCAATTCTCAAGGAAATTTCTTGGTGTAGTGGTTGTGTGTTTTATTTCAGTATATTTTCTTGCAACCTATGCTTGTTCTCGTGATTCATGTGTTTTCATTGAACAGCCAATGGTTTAACCAAGACTCATCCGCAGAACTTGTTTCAGCAGGATTCCATGCTTGGACATTATGTTTTGCATCCAGCAACTTATGTGTGGTCACAATGTTTTTTTCACCCAGAGCCGAAGAAGATCAAGGGAACTGAATGGAGGATACCTCCTTGCAAAATTTGTGCATCTGGCTAGAGAAGGCACCAGACTTGCCTTCTCACACAAAGATGCACGAGGAAGGAGACTTCCATAGCAAAAAAGAAAATGAAAACTGACAATACGAACACTAAACATCAGTCACTTGATCTTGATCATCAATGGCTTGCACCACCACTCCAATCTGGTATGCCTTTTTTCTTTGTTTCCAAATGAGCATTCCATTACCATATTCTACAACTACAGGTAGATGTTCACACGCCGCCCCTATTGCTAGCCTGAAAGCTTACACACTCCAATCTGGTGGGCATGTCAAGATCAAGAACAATGACCTTGAGAAGCAAGAAAATAGCAAAGATCCCAACATCACATACGTCCAGTAGTCCCCACAAAGCGACAACATAGGAAATGTTCAAATATTACATACTGCAAAGCTAGTTCATATTAGAGCAAGAGACGGTATTGTTTCCTAGTAGCGCATCTTCATTCTTCTTCCTGAATCTCAGCCAAGGTCTTGAGTGTCATGCGCACTTCACGAAGGGTTACATCTTTATGACCATCGACAGGACTCTCCCTGAGAATCTTGAAGACCTCCAAAGACGTAGCATCAACATCCTTGACATGAATCTTGGTGAATTCCTGGCAGCCTTGAGATGCTCGGGATCAATATCGGGGAATTCCCTGACAAATTTTCGCTCGTAAATAACCTGCAACAGAAATCGTAAGACTAGCATGGAATAATTAAAGGTGGACAACCTAGCAATTGAAAATACCCTGCTTGCATTGTTGGTTTTCCCACGTTCTCAATTTGAAGGTTAAAATTATAATCGAGCTGGCATTATACAAATTTTGTCGTTAGGGCATATACTACCAAAGCGTACTTTCATATCCTGTTTGTAGCCACTCTAGACAATTTGCAAGGCCCTAACATCCACATGCCAATTATACTGTACCAAGTTCAAAAAAAAAAAAATACCGTACCATTTAGTTGGTTAGCGCCTTTCCTTCCTACTAGTACTTGGTAGGAATCACACCACAAACACCAGGCAGTAGTGCAGTACAAGCATGTGTCTTGCTCGGGAAACCTTATATAGGAGGGGAAATTCGACTCCTTTCCCTTACCGTCAACTACGTATGACTATCAAGGTCAACACTACTATATATCATGACAAAGCTTATCAAAGTTGAGAGCAAGCGTCATATGCTGGAAGAAATTAATTTTTTCACGTTATTACGTACATACATCCTCAGAATCAATGTTTCATATGGCGCCTAATCTCCAACAATCGATCGCCGAGCTGATCAATGTCTGGAAGTGGCTCCTAACCGCCCATAATCGAGAATTTTTGGCCCCAACACGTAGAAGATTTAAGATATGCGCAAGGTTTTTGGCCCCAACTCGGACAACAAAACGGCAAAGGATGGAGGAATCGGCAGCAATGGGCAACCCTAGATCTGGCTCCCACGCCGGAAACAAAGCCAACACCGCTAGAGAGGGAGAGGAGTCGGACGTAGGAGAGGAGAAGTACCGCTGATCTCCCGAGCACACGGTCACAAAGCCTCCTCACCGCTAGCCGGAGCGCCGCCATTGCCCTCGCCGACTCGATCCGCTTCCTCTTCTTCGCGACCGACCGGGTGGTGGGCTCCGGTGTATTTGGCCCGGCCTTTCTTCTCGTTGGTGTGTGATCGGTTTGCTTGCCTTGCCAAGGAAGAAAGAAAACTCCACAGCCGGCCCGCTCTTTGCTTCTGCCGCCGTGCCACGGCGAAATTCTTTTAGGTTTTTCTTCAAGAGATCTTTTTTTTAACACAGTATAGTCACACATACTCATTCCTATGAACGTACACACGAGCCCACCCAGCCTTGTATGCCGGCGCCGCCTCTTCGCGATTGTCATACGTTTGTAGTCCGTTTGCAACATCTACCTTTTTACATGTTCCGCTAGATACCGGTAAGAAATCCAGCGTCCATCCACGCATCAAGATTAGCGAGGATGGCATGTAGGGATCATCTATTTCTACCATACCATGTGCGATCCAACAATAATTGAATGGGAGTGAGGCCGGATCACACCGGTCGACAATGGATCCATGGTTGGGCAAGCGTGAGGCCTCACCGGCCGTGCGTTGGCGTCCAGATCAGGCGAGATCGGCCGCTGACTGCCTGACCACCATGCCTCTCTGTTGGGGAACGTTGCATAAAATAAAAAAATTTCTACGTTCACCAAGATCCATCTATGAGTTCATCTAGCAACGAGTGATAGGAGTGCATCTACATACCTTTGTAGATCGCGTGCGGAAGCGTTCAAGAGAACGGGGCTGAGGGAGTCGTTCTCGTCATGATCCAAATCACCGGAGATCCTAGCGCCGAACGGACGGCACCTCAGCGTTCAACACACGTACGGTCAGCATGACGTCTCCTCCTTCTTGATCCAGCAAGGGGGAAGGAGAGGTTGATGAAGATCCAGCAACCTGACGACGTGGTGGTGGATGCAGCGAGAACTCGGCAGGCTTCGCCAAGCAACTACGGGAGGGAGAGGTGTAGCGGGGAGGGAGGAGGCCCGGTGTTGGGTGCGGCTGCCCTCCCACCCCGTCTATCTATAGGGTCCCCAGGGGGGGGGGCGCCGGCCCTGGGTGATTAGATCTCCCAGGGGGGGGGCGGCCCGGGGGGTGGAGTGCCCCCCAAGCCAAGTGTAGGCGCCCCCACCCTTGGGTTTCCAACCCTTGGCGCCGGGGGGCCCAAGGGGGGGGGGGCGCACCAGCCCACCAGGGGCTGGTTTCCCTCCCACTTCAGCCCATGGGGCCCTCCGGGATAGGTGGCCCCACCCGGTGGACCCCTGGGACCCTTCCGGTGGTCCCTGTACAATACTGGTGACCCCCGAAACTTTCCCGATGGCCGAAACTCGACTTTCCATATATAATTCTTTACCTCCGGACCATCCCGAAACTCCTTGTGACGTTCGGGATCTCATCCGGGACTCCGAACAACTTTCGGTTTGCTGCATACTCATATTCATACAACCCTAGCGTCACCGAACTTTAAGTGTGTAGACCCTACGGGTTCGGGAGACATGTAGACATGACCGGGACGGCTCTCGGTCAATAACCAACAGTGGGATCTAGATACCCATGTTGGCTCCCACAAGCTCCTCGATGATCTCATCGGATGAACCACGATGTCGAGGATTCAAGCAACCCCGTATACAATTCCCTTTGTCTATCGGTACGTTACTTGCCCGAGATTCGATCGTTGATATCCCAATACTTCGTTCAATCTCGTTACCGGCAAGTCACTTTACTCGTACCATAATGCATGATCCCGTGACTAAACACTTGGTCACTTTGAGCTCATTATGATGATGCATTACCGAGTGGGCCCAGAGATACCTCTCCGTCATACGGAGTGACAAATCCCAGTCTCGATCCGTGTCAACCCAACAGACACTTTTGGAGGTACCTGTAGTGCACCTTTATAGTCACCCAGTTACGTTGTGATGTTTGGTACACCCAAAGCACTCCTATGGTATCCGGGAGTTACACGATCTCATGGTCTAAGGAAAATATACTTGACATTGGAAAAAGCTCTAGCAAACGAACTACACGATCTTGTGCTATGCTTAGGATTGGGTCTTGTCCATCACATCATTCTCCTAATGATGTGATCCCGTTATCAATGACATCCAATGTCCATAGTCAGAAACCATGACTATCTGTTGATCAACGAGCTAGTCAACTAGAGGCTCACTAGGGACATATTGTGGTCTATGTATTCACACGTGTATTACGATTTCCGGATAATACAATTATAGCATGAATAAAAGACAATTATCATGAACAAGGAAATATAATAATAATCTTTTATTATTGCCTCTAGGGCATATTTCCAACAGTCTCCCACTTGCACTAAGCGTCAATAATCTAGTTACATTGTGATGAATCGAACACCCATAGAGTTACGGTGTTGATCATGTTTTGCTCGCGGAAGAGGTTTAGTCAACGGATTTGCGACATTCAGATCCGTATGCACTTTGCAAATTTCTACGTCTCCATCTTGAACATTTTCACGAATGGAGTTGAAGCGACGCTTGATGTGCCTGGTCTTCTTGTGAAACCTGGGCTCCTTGGCAAGTGCAATAGCTCCAGTGTTGTCACAGAAGAGTTTGATCGGCCCCGACGCATTGGGTATGAAGGAAATATGCCCTAGAGGCAATAATAAAGTTATTATTTATTTCCTTATATCATGATAAATGTTTATTATTCATGCTAGAATTGTATTAACCGGAAACATAATACATGTGTGAATACATAGACAAACAGAGTGTCACTAGTATGCCTCTACTTGACTAGCTTGTTAATCAAAGATGGTTAAGTTTCCTAATCATAGACAAAGGAGTTGTCATTTGATTAACGGGGTCACATCATTGGTTGAATGATCTGATTGACATGACCCATTCCGTTAGCCTAGCACTTGATCGTTTAGTATGCTGCTATTGCTTTCTTCATGACTTATACATGTTCCTGTAACTATGAGATTATGCAACTCCCGTTTACCGAAGGAACACTTTGGTGCTACCAAACGTCACAACGTAACTGGGTGATTATAAAGGAGTACTACAGGTGACTCCAAAGGTACATGTTGGGTTGGCGTATTTCGAGATTAGGTTTTGTCACTCCGATTGTCGGAGAGGTATCTCTGGGCCCTCTCGGTAATGCACATCACTATAAGCCTTGCAAGCAATGTAGCTAATGAGTTAGTTACGGAATGATGCATTACGGAACGAGTAAAGAGACTTGCCGGTAACGAGATTGAACTAGGTATTGGATACCGACGATCGAATCTCGGGCAAGTAACATACCGATGACAAAGGGAACAACGTATGTTGTTATGCGGTTTGACCGATAAAGATCTTCGTAGAATATGTAGGAACCAATATGGGCATCCAGATTCCGCTTATTGGTTATTGACCGAGAATAGTTCTAGGTCATGTCTACATAGTTCTCGAACCCGTAGGGTCCGCACGCTTAAGGTTTCGATGGCGGTTATATTATGAGTTTATGAGTTTTGATGTACCGAAGGAGTTCGGAGTCCCGGATGAGATCGGGGACATGACGAGGAGTCTCGAAATGGTCGAGACGTAAAGATCGATATATTGGACGACTATATTCGGAGTTCGGAAAGGTTCCGAGTGATTCGGTATTTTCGGAGTACCGAGAGTTACGGGAATACGTATTGGGCCTTATTGGGCCATACGGGAAAGAAGGAAAAGGGCCTCAAGGGTGGCCGCACCCTTCCCTTGGTCTGGTCCGAATTGGACTAGGGAAGAGGCGCCTTCCTTCCTTCTCCTTTTCTCTTCCTTTCCTTCTCTCCTACTCCTACTACATGGAAGGGTTCCTAGTTGGACTAGGAAAGGGGAATCCTACTCCGGTGGGAGTAGGACTCCCCTAAGGCGCGCCATAGAGAGGGCCGCCCTCCCTCCTCCTCTCCTTTATATCTGAGGGCAGGGGGCACCCCATGGACACACAAGTTGATCTACGGATCGTTCCTTAGCCGTGTGCGGTGCCCCTCCACCATATTCCACTTGGTCATATCGTCATGAGCTTAGGCGAAGCCCTGCGCGGTGAAGTCATATCGTCGCGGAGCTTAAGGCGAAGCCCTGCGTCGGTGGAGCATCATCATCGTCACCACGCCCGTCGTCTTGTGGAACTCATCCCCGACGCTTTGCTGGATCGGAGCCCGGGGATCGTCATCGAGCTGAGCGTGTCTTTGAACACGGAGGTGCCGTACGTTCGGTACTTGGATCGGTCGGATCGTGAATACGTACGACTACATCAACCGCGTTGTTATAACGCTTCCGCTTATGGTCTACGAGGATACGTGGACAGACACTCTCCCCTCTCGTTGCTATGCCATCACCATGGTCTTGCGTGTGCGTAGGAAATTTTTTGAAATTACTACGTTCCCCAACAGTGGTATCAGAGCCAGGTTTTATGCGTTGATGTCATATGCACGAGTAGAACACAAGTGAGTTGTGGGCGATATAAGTCATACTGCTTACCAGCATGTCATACTTTGGTTCGGCGGTATTGTGAGATGAAGCGGCCCGGACCGACATTACGCGTACGCTTACGCGAGACTGGTTTCACCGCTCCGAGCACTCGTTGCTTAAAGGTGACCGGCGGGTGTCTTTCTCTCTCACTTTAGTTGAACCGAGTGTGGCTACGCCCGGTCCTTGCGAAGGTTAAAACAGCACCAACTTGACAAACTATCGTTGTGGTTTTGATGCGTAGGTAAGAACGGTTCTTGCTCAGCCCGTAGCAGCCACGTAAAACTTGCAAAAACAAAGTAGAGGACGTCTAACTTGTTTTTGCAGGGCATGTTGTGATGTGATGTGGTCAAGTCGTGATGCTATATTTTATTGTATGAGATGATCATGTTTTGTAACCGAGTTATCGGCAACTGGCAGGAGCCATATGGTTGTCGCTTTATTGTATGAAATGCAAAAGCCATGTAATTGCTTTACTTTATCACTAAGCAGTAGCGATAGTCGTAGAAGCAATAGTTGGCGAGATGACAACGATGCTACGATGGAGATCAAGGTGTCGCGCCGGTGACGATGGTGATCATGACGGTGCTTCGGCGATGGAGATCACAAGCACAAGATGATGATGACCATATCATATCACTTATATTGATTGCATGTGATGTTTATCCTTTATGCATCTTATCTTGCTTTGATTGACGGTAGCATTATAAGATGATCTCTCACTAAAATTATCAAGAAGTGTTCTCCTGAGTATGCACCGTTGCCAAAGTTAAATGCGTGCCGAGACACCACGTGATGATCGGGTGCGATAAGCTCTACGTCCATCTACAACGGGTGCAAGCCAGTTTTGCACACGCAGAATACTCAGGTTATACTTGACGAGCCTAGCATATGCAGATATGGCCTCGGAACACGGAGACCGAAAGGTCGGCGTGAATCATATAGTAGATATGATCAACATAAGATGTTCACCATTGAAAACTACTCCATCTCACGTGATGATCGGTTATGGTTTAGTTGATTTGGATCACGTGATCGCTTAGATGACTAGAGAGATGTCTATCTAAGTGGGAGTTCTTAAGTAATATGATTAATTGAACTTTAATTTATCATGAACTTAGTCCCTGGTAGTATTTTGCAAATTATGTTGTAGATCAATAGCTCGCGTTGTTGCTTCCCTATGTTTTTATATGTGTTCCTAGAGAAAATTGTATTGAAAAATGTTAGTAGCAATGATGCGGATTGGATCCGTGATCTGAGGTTTATCCTCATTGCTGCCTGTAAGAATTATGTCCTTAATGCACCGCTAGGTGACAGACCTATTCCAGGAGCAGATGCAGACGTTATGAACGTTTGGCTAGCTCAATATGATGACTACTTGATAGTTTAGTGCACCATACTTAACGGCTTAGAATCGGGATTTCAAAGACGTTTTGAACGTCATGGACCATATGAGATGTTCCAGGAGTTGAAGTTAATATTTCAAGCAAATACCCGAGTTGAGAGATATGAAATCTCCAACAAAGTTCTATAGCTAAAAGATGGACGAGAATCGCTCAACTAGTGAGCATGTTCTCAGATTGTCTGGGTACTTCAATCGCTTGAATCAAGTGGGAGTTAATCTTCAAGATAAGATAGTGATTGACAGAATTCTCTAGTCACCATCACTAAGTTACTAGAACTTCGTGATGAACTATAGTATGCAAGGGATAACGAAAACGATTCCCGAGCTCTTCGTGATGTTGAAATCGACGAAGGTAGAAATCGAGAAAGAGCATCAAGTGTTGATGATTGACAAGACCACTAGTCTCAAGGAAAAGGGCAAAGGGAAGAAGGGGAACTTCAAGAAGAACGGCAAGCAAGTTGCTGCTCGAGTGAAGAAGCCCAAGTCTGGACCTAAGCCTGAGACTAAGTGCTTTTACTGCAATGGAACTGGTCACTAGAAGCGGAACCACCCCAAGTATTTGGCGGATAAGAAGGATGGCAAAGTGAACAAAGGTATATTTGATATACAGATTATTGATGTGTATTTTACTAGTGTTCGTAGCAACCCCTCGGTATTTGATACTGGTTCAATTGCTAAGAGTAGTAACTTGAAACGGGAGTTGCAGAATGAACAGAAACTAGTTGAAGGATAAGTGACGATGAGTGTTGGAAGTAGTTCCAAGATTGATATGATCATCATCGCACATTCCCTATACTTTCGGGATTAGTGTGGAACCTAAATAAGTGTTATTTGGTGTTGAGCATAAATATGATTTGATCATGTTTATTGCAATACGGTTATTCATTTAAGTAAGAGAATAAATTGTTGTTACATTTACATGAATAAAACCTTATATGGTTACACACCCAATGAAAATGGTTCATTGGATCTCGATCATAGTGATACACATATTCATAATATTGAAACCAAAAGATGCAAAGTTAATAATGATAGTGCAACTTATTTGTGGCACTGCCGTTTAGGTCATATTGGTGTAAAGCGCATGAAGAAAACTCCATGCTGATGGACTTTTGGAATCACTTGATTATGAATCATTTGATGCTTATGTAACCATGCCTTTTGGGCAAGATGACTAAAACTCCGTTCTCCGGAACAATGGAACAAGCTACTGACTTGTTGGAAATAATACATACCGATGTATGCGATCCAATGAGTGTTGATGCTCGTGGCAAGTATCGTTATTTTCTGACCTTCACAGATGATTTGAGCAGATATGGGTATATCTACTTGATGAAACACAAGTCTGAAACATTTGAAAAGTTCAAAGAATTTCAGAGTGAAGTGAAGAATCATCGTAACAAGAAAATAAAAGTTTCTACGATATGATCGCAGAGGAAAAATATTTGAGTTACGAGTTTGGCCTTTAGTTAAAACAATGTGAAATAGTTTCACTACTCATGCCACCTGGAACACCACAACATAATGGTGTGTCGGAACGTCATAACCGCACTTTATTGGATATGGTGCAATCTATGATGTATCTTACCGATTAACCACTATCGTTTTGGGGTTATGCATTAGAGACAGCTGCATTCACATTAAAAGGGCACCATCTAAATCCGTTGAGACGACACCGTATGAACTATGGTTTAACAGTAAACCTAAGCTGTCGTTTCTTAAAAGTTTGGAGTTGTGATGCTTATGTGAAAAAGTTTTCACCTGATAAGCTCGAACCCAAATCGGAGAAGTGCGTCTTCATAGAATACCCAAAAGGTAACTATTGGGTACACCTTCTATCACAGATCCGAAGGCAAGTTTTTCGTTGCTAAGATGGATCCTTTCTAGAGAAGAAGTTTCTCTCGAAAGAAGTGAGTGGGAGGAAAGTAGAACTTGATGAGGTAACTGTACCTTCTCCCTTATTTGAAAGTAGTTTATCACAGAAACCGGTTTCTGCGACATCTACACCAAATAGTGAGGAAGTTGATGATGTTGATCATAAAACTTCAGATCAAGTTACTACAGAACCTCGTAGGTCTTCCAGAGAAAGATCCGCACCAGAGTGGTGTAGTAATCATGTTCTGGAAGTCATGTTACTAGACCATGATGAACCTACGGACTATGAGGAAGCGATGATGAGTCCAGATTCCGCGAAATGGTTTGAGACCATGAAATCTGAGATGGGATCCATATATGAGAACAAAGTGTGGACTTTGATGGAGTTGCCCGATGATCGGCAAGCCATATTATATAAATGGATCTTCAAGAGGAAGACAGATGCTAAATAGTAGTATTTACTATCTACAAAGCTCGACTTGTCGCAGAAAGGTTTTCGACAAGTTCAAGGTGTTGACTACAATGAGATTCACTCAACTGTAGCGATGCTTATGTCTGTCCGAATCATGTTAGCAATCGCCACATTTTATGAAATCTGGCAAATGGATGTCAAAACTACATTCTTTAATGGATTTATTAAAGAAGAGTTGTATATGATGCAACCAGAAGGTTTTTCAATCCTAAAGGAGCTAACAAAATGTGCAAGCTCCAGCGATCCATCTATGGACTGGTGCAAGCATCTCGGAGTTGGAATAAACGCTTTGATAGTGTGATCAAAGCATATAGTTTTATACAGACTTGCGGTGAAGCCTGTATTTACAAGAAAGTGAGTGGGAGCACTACAGCATTTCTGATAAGTATATGTGAATGACATATTGTTGATCGGAAATAATGTAGAATTATTCTGCAAACCATAACGGAGTGTTTGAAAGGAGTTTTTCAAAGAAGGACTTCGGTGAAGCTGCTTACATATTGAGCATCAAGATCTATAGAGATAGATCAAGACGCTAGATAAGTTTTTCAATGAATACATACCTTGACAAGATTTTGAAGTAGTTCAAAATGGAACAGTCAAAGAAAGAGTTCTTGCCTGTGTTACAAGGTGTGAAATTGAGTAAGACTCAAAACCCGACCACGGCAGAAGATAGAAAGAGAATGAAAGTCATTCCCTATGCCTTGGCCATAGGTTCTATAAAGTATGCCATGCTGTGTACCAGATCTATTGTATACCCTACACTGTTTGGCAAGGGAATACAATAGTGATCTAGGAGTAGATCACTGGACAACGGTCAAAATTATCCTTAGTGGAATAAGGATATATTTCTCGATTATGGAAGTGGAAAAGGTTAAATGCGTAAAGGGTTACGTCGATGCAAGTTTTGACACCGATCTGGATGACTCTAAGTCTCGATCTAGATACATATTGAAAGTGGGAGCAATTAGCTAGAGTAGCTCCGTGCAGAGCATTGTAGACATAGAAAACTTCAAAATACATAACGGATCTGAATGTGAAAGACCCGTTGACTAAGATTCTCTCACAAAGCAAAACATGACCACACCTTAGTACTCTTTGGGTGTTAATCACATAGCGATGTGAACTAGATTACTGAATCTAGTAAACCCTTTGGGTCTTGGTCACATGGCGATGTGAACTATGGGTGTTAATCACATGATGATGTGAATTATCGATGTTAATCACATGGTGATGTGATCTAGATTATTGACTCTAGTGCAAGTGGGAGACTGAAGGAAATATGCCCTAGAGGCAATAATAAAGTTATTATTTATTTCCTTATATCATGATAAATGTTTATTATTCATGCTAGAATTGTATTAACCGGAAACATAATACATGTGTGAATACATAGACAAAGCAGTGTCACTAGTATGCCTCTACTTGACTAGCTTGTTAATCAAAGATGGTTAAGTTTCCTAACCATAGACAAAGGAGTTGTCATTTGATTAACGGGGTCACATCATTGGTTGAATGATCTGATTGACATGACCCATTCCGTTAGCCTAGCACTTGATCGTTTAGTATGCTGCTATTGCTTTCTTCATGACTTATACATGTTCCTGTAACTATGAGATTATGCAACTCCCGTTTACCGGAGGAACACTTTGGGTGCTACCAAACGCGTCAACGTAACTGGGTGATTATAAAGGAGTACTACAGGTGACTCCAAAGGTACATGTTGGGTTGGCGTATTTCGAGATTAGGTTTTGTCACTCCGATTGTCGGAGAGGTATCTCTGGGCCCTCTCGGTAATGCACATCACTATAAGCCTTGCAAGCAATGTAGCTAATGAGTTAGTTACGGAATGATGCATTACGGAACGAGTAAAGAGACTTGCCGGTAACGAGATTGAACTAGGTATTGGATACCGACGATCGAATCTCGGGCAAGTAACATACCGATGACAAAGGGAACAACGTATGTTGTTATGCGGTTTGACCGATAAAGATCTTCGTAGAATATGTAGGAACCAATATGGGCATCCAGGTTCCGCTATTGGTTATTGACCGAGAATAGTTCTAGGTCATGTCTACATAGTTCTCGAACCCGTAGGGTCCGCACGCTTAAGGTTTCGATGGCGATGTTATATTATGAGTTTATGAGTTTTGATGTACCGAAGGAGTTCGGAGTCCCGGATGAGATCGGGGACATGACGAGGAGTCTCGAAATGGTCGAGACGTAAAGATCGATATATTGGACGACTATATTCGGAGTTCGGAAAGGTTCCGAGTGATTCGGGTATTTTTCGGAGTACCGAAGAGTTACGGGAATACGTATTGGGCCTTATTGGGCCATACGGGAAAGAAGGAAAAGGGCCTCAAGGGTGGCCGCACCCTTCCCTTGGTCTGGTCCGAATTGGACTAGGGAAGGGGGGCGCCCCCTTCCTTCCTTCTCCTTTTCTCTTCCCTTTCCTTCTCTCCTACTCCTACTACATGGAAGGGTTCCTAGTTGGACTAGGAAAAGGGGAATCCTACTCCCGGTGGGAGTAGGACTCCCCTAGGGCGCGCCATAGAGAGGGCCGCCCTCCCTCCTCCTCTCCTTTATATCTGGGGCAGGGGCACCCCATGGACACCTAAGTTGATCTCTGGATCGTTCCTTAGCCGTGTCTGGTGCCCCCCTCCACCATATTCCACTTCGGTCATATCGTCGCGGAGCTTAAGCGAAGCCCTGCGCCGGTGAAGTCATATCGTCGCGGAGCTTAAGGCGAAGCCCTCGTCAGTGGAGCATCATCATCGTCCTGCCACGTCGTCTTGTGGAACTCATCCCCGACGCTTTGCTGGATCGGAGCCCGGGATCGCCATCGAGCTGAGCGTGTCTTTGAACACGGAGGTGCCGTGACGTTCGGTACTTGGATCGGTCGGATCGTGAAGACGTCTGACTACATCAACCGCGTTGTTATAACGCTTCCGCTTCTGGTCTCACGAGTGCGTGGACAGACACTCTCCCCTCTCGTTGCTATGCCATCACCATGGTCTTGCGTGTGCGTAGGAAATTTTTTGAAATTACTACGTTCCCCAACAGGGTACGACTCCTAGGTCGGTGATGAACTCCTTCACCCAAATTGCTTCATGCGCTGCCTCCGAGGCTGCCATGTGAAAGAACATGCGGTGCCCCCATGTTTGGTTTTGGTAATTGATGACAATCTCTATGGACTAATGGTTGCCTTGAGTTATTTTTGAAGGTTTTGTCCATAGGCTTTTCTTGGAGTACATGTGTTGGTTTCAAGGAGAGTTTGTGTCGACCAAGGTGCTATTCAAGGAATTACCTAAAAGATTGGTCTTGTGAGAGGTTGATCAAGACTAAGTCAAAGAGTGAATCAAGTTGATCAACACACAAAGCGTAGAAGATGTACCGAGAGGGATCAAGTGATCCCATGGTATGGTAAGCATTGTCAAGTATGCTTTGTGTACTAACCCATAGTCTTCGTGAGAGTTCTTTGTGGGGTTAGGATGCAGTGTGCAAGTTCAAGTGATGCATCACGAAGAGATCAAGTGCTTGAAGCTTGCCGTCCATTGTGGTGACAATGGACTTGTGAAGATGAGCCGAAGAGTGGCTCACCCATAGTGGACTATGAGGGAGCAATCATCTAGTCTTCATCAAGCCAACGCAATCAAGAAAGGTGGTCCAACTTGAGGGAGTCAAGATCGTCATCATCTAGCTCAAGTGGACTTTGTGCAAGGCAAAGGTTTTCCCTTGATAGGTTTTCTATTTTACCGGTCTCATGGTAGTTATGGGAGACCGGGCTATAGGATCGATTGTCGTATTATCAAGGGGGGCTCTCGATGAGTTGCTTGATCGTATCGTTCGTAGAGAGCTCAAACCATTGCATCCTTGCATCATCTTTATTGGTTCTTGTTTGGTTCTTCTCCTTGTGAGATTTGGAGCTTTTGGTCATTTTTATGACAAGCTCGAGTTCATCAGCGGAGTTCACTTGCATCTTCTATGATGTTTTCGATGTTGGAGGGTATGCCGGTTCTTCTCTGTTGGAGGTTTCTCTCCTTCTTTTGTTAGGCATACCTCCCCTGTCTCTGTTTTGATGCTACTCGTTGTCTTGTATCCAACAAGCTTGAGTTTGCTCAATTCGGAGCTCATTTGCAGAAGTTATGGTTGTTCTGGTTTTATCGTTTCCCTCTGTTGTCTTATCTGCAAAATGAAGGACTCCTAGTGTTGCTGATCTGGGGCATGCGGTAGTACTGCTCTCCGGAGCGGTAGTACCGCAGGTCCTTGCGGTAGTACCGCAGTCCCTATGATAGTATCTGCAGGTGCTCCTGATAGTACCGCTCTGTGGGGCGGTAGTACCGTCAGCCTCGAGCAGCCTTGTTGCTCGGCGGTAGTAAGGGCGGATGTAATTTTTACATCCAGCCCCTGTAATATCTGCGCCTTGGCGCGGTAGTACCGTGGGCTCTGGCCAGGCTTAGCAGCATGAGCGGAAGTAGGGGCGGATGTAATTTTTTTACATCCGCGCCCTACGCGGTAGTACCACTCTTCGTGTGCGGTAGTACCGTGCCGGAGTTTTTGCGCAGGTCCTCCCTCAGCAGAAGTAGGTACGGAAGTAATTTTTTACTTCCGTGCTTTCTCTGCGCCTAGTGTTGCCTGCCTTACGGTAGTACCGTAGGGGCGCGTGGTAGTACCGCTCCGGCGGTTCTGCCGCTCATTGCCCTGTGCAACAGGCCTTCATCTGGCCAGTGCTGCACATGCGGTAGTACCGCAACCGACCGCGGTAGTACCGCAGCTCCGTCTTGAGTACCGCATCGTCTTGGGCTGAGTGAGGGATAACGGTTGGATTTTCTCCCCACCTATAAAGGGATCTTCTTCCCCATTGAGACTTATCTCTTTAGCTCGTGTTCTTCCCCATTGTTGACCTTCTACGAAGCTTGCTAACTCTCAATCCCTCCAATGATTCTTGCTAGTTCTTGAGGGAAAAGAGAGAGGAGATCTAGATCCACGTTTCCACCAATCACTTTCTCCTCTAAGTGAGGGGAACCCTTGGATCTAGATCTTGGAGTTCTTCGTGTTCTTCTTTCGTTCTTCCTCTCATTTTCCTCCCTAGCATTAGTTGCTTTGGTGGGATTTGGGAGAGAAGGACTTGGGCACTCCGTGTGCCCTTGCCATTGCATTTGGTGCATCGGTTTGAGTTCTCTACGGTGATACGTGGAAGTGAAGTTTGAGAAGCTTATTACTCTTGGGTGTTTGGGCACCCTAGAGCTTGTTCCTCTTCTGTGCCTTGGCGCCCTAGACGGTTGGTGGTGTTCGGAGCTCAATCATTGTGGTGCAAAGCTCCGGGCAAGCGTCGGGGTCTCCAATTAGGTTGTGGAGATCGCCCCGAGCGATTTGACGGGTACCGGTGACCGCCCCCAAGGGTTGCCAAAGTGTACGGGTTCGGTGACCGCCCCCAAGGGTTGCCATTTGTACGGGTTCGGTGACCGCCCTCAAGGGTCCCTTAGTGGAATCACGACATCTTGCATTGTGCGAGGGCGTGAGGAGATTATGATGGCCCTAGTGGCTTCTTGGGGAGCATTGTGCCTCCACACCGCTCCAAACGGAGATTAGCATCCGCAAGGGTGTGAACTTCGGGATACATCGTCGTCTCCGCGTGCCTCGTTTATCTCTTACCCGAGCCCTTTTACTTATGCACTTTACTTTGTGATAGCCATATTGTTTCTTGTCATATGTCTTGCTATCAGTTAGTTGTTTACCTTGCTTAGCATAAGTTGTTGGTGCACATAGGTGAGCCTAGTTGTTGTAGGTTTTGTGCTTGTCAAATTAACCGGTAGGTTTATTCCGCATTTGTTCAAGCCTAAACCGTAATTATTTTAAAGCGCCTATTCACCCCCCCCCCTCTAGGCGACATCCACGATCTTTCACAATGTACTCCGCTTCACATGTAGATCCCGCCACGACGCTCTGCTTGCAGCTGCACCAGCTTACTGCTCCACTATTCAACATATACACGTATCCGGTTTGTGACTTAGAGTCATCCAGATCTGTGTCGAAGCTAAGCGTCGACGTAACCCTTCTGACGAGCTCTTCGTCACCTCCATAAACGAGAAACATGTCCTTAGTCCTTTTCGTGTACTTCAGGATATTCTTGATCGCTGTCCGGTGTTCCTTGCGGGATTACTTTGGTACCTTCCTACCAAACTTACGGCAAGGTTTACATCAGGTCTGGTACACAGCATGGCATACATAATAGATCCTATGGTTGAGGCATAGGGATGACACTCATCTCTTCTATATCTTCTGCGTGGTCGGACATTGAGCCGAGCTCAATTTCACACCTTATGTCTGAGGCAAGAACCCTTTCTTGGACTGATCCACTTTGAACTTCTTCAATATCTTATCAAGGTATGTGCTTTGTGGAAGACCTATGAGGCATCTCGATCTATCCCTATAAATCTTGATGCCTAATATGTAAGCAGCTTCTCCAAGGTCCTTCATTGAAAAACTCTTATTCAAGTAGGCCTTAATGCTGTCCAAAAGTTCTATATCATTTCCCATCAAAAGTATGTCATCTACATATAATATGAGAAATGCTACTGAGCTCCCACTCACTTTCTTGTAAACGCAGGCTTCTCCATAAGTCTGCATAAAACCCAAACGCTTTGATCATCTCATCAAAGCGAATGTTCCAACTCCGAGATGCTTGCACCAGCCCATAAATGGATCGCTGGAGCTTGCATACCTTGTTAGCATTCTTAGGATCGACAAAACCTTCCGGTTGCATCATATACAGCTCTTCCTTAAGATAACCGTTAAGGAATGCCGTTTTGACGTCCATCTGCCATATCTCATAATCATAGTATGCGGCAATTGCTAACATGATTCGGACGGACTTAAGCTTCGCCACGGGAGAGAAAGTCTCATCGTAGTCAATCCCTTGAACTTGTCGATAACCCTTAGCGACAAGTCGAGCTTTATAGATGGTAACATTACCAGTCGCGTCCGTCTTCTTCTTAAAGATCCATTTGTTTTCTATCGCCGCCGATCATCGGGCAAGTCTGTCAAAGTCCATACTTTGTTTTCATACATGGATCCTATCTCGGATTACATGGCTTCAAGCCATTTGTTGGAATCTGGGCCGCCATCGCTTCTTCATAGTTCGAAGGTTCACCGTTGTCTAACAACATGATTTCCAGGACAGGGTTGCCGTACCACTCTGGTGTGGAACGTGTCCTAGTGGACCTACGAAGTTTAGTAGCAACTTGATCCGAAGTGCCTTGATCATCATCATTAATTTCCTCTCCAGTCGGTGTAGGCACCACAGGAACATTTTCTGTCTTTGCACTACTTTCCGGTTCAAGAGGTAGTACTTCATCGAGTTCTACTTTCCTCCCACTTACTCCTTTCGTGAGAAACTCTTTTTCCAGAAAGGATCCGTTCTTGGCAACAAAGATCTTTCCTTCGGAACTAAGGTAGAAGGTATACCCAATGGTTTCCTTAGGGTATCCTATGAAGACGCATTTTTCCGACTCGGGTTCGAGCTTTCCAGGTTGAAGTTTCTTGACATAAGCATCGCATCCCCAAACTTTTAGAAACGACAGCTTAGGTTTCTTCCCAAACCATAATTCATACGGTGTCATCTCAACGGATTTAGACGGTGCCCTATTTAAAGTGAATGTAGCTGTCTCTAGAGCGTATCCCCAAAATGATAGCGGCAAATCAGTAAGAGACATCATAGATCGCACCATATCCAATAGAGTGCGATTACGATGTTCGGACACACCGTTACGCTTGAGGTGTTCGGTAGCGTGAGTTGTGAAACGATTCCACATTTCATTAAGTGCGTACCAAATTCGTGACTTAAATATTCTCCTCCACGATCTGATCGTAAGAACTTTATTTTTCGGTCACATTAATTCTCTACCTCATTCTGAAATTCCTTGAACTTTTCAAAGATCTCAGACTTGTGTTTCATCAAGTAGACATACCCATATCTACTTAAGTCATCAGTGAGAGTGAGAACATAACGATATCCTCCATGAAGCCTCAACGCTCATTGGACCGCACACATCAGTATGTATGATTTCCAATAAGTTGGTTGCTCGCTCCATTGTTCCGGAGAACGGAGTCTTGGTCATTTTGCCCATGAGGCATGGCTCGCATGTGTCAAATGATTCATAATCTAGAGACTCTAAAAGTCCATCGGCATGGAGCTTCTTCATGCGCTTGACACCAATGTGACCAAGGCGGCAGTGCCACAAGTATGTGGGACTATCGTTATCAACTTTACATATTTTGGTATTCACACTATGAATATGTGTAACATTACGTTCAAGATTCATTAAGAATAAACCATTGACCAGCGGGGCATGACCATAAAACATATCTCTCATATAAATAGAACAACCATTATTCTCGGATTTAAATGAGTAGCCATCTCGCATTAAACGAGATCCAGATACAATGTTCATGCTCAAAGCTGGCACTAAATAATAATTATTGAGGTTCAGAACTAATCCAGTAGGTAAATGTAGAGGTAGCATGCCGACGGCGATCACATCGTCCTTGGAACCATTCCCGACGTGCATCGTCACCTCGTCCTTCGCCAGTCTCCGCTTATTCCGCAGCTCCTGCTTTGAGTTACAAATATGAGCAACGGCACCGGTATCAAATACCCTTGAGCTACTACGAGCACTGGTAAGGTACACATCAATTACATGTATATCACATATACCTTTAGTGTTGCCGGCCTTCTTGTCTGCTAAGTATTTGGGGCAGTTCCGCTTCCAGTGACCCTTCCCGTTGCAATAAAAGCACTCAGTCTCAGGCTTGGGTCCATTCTTTGACTTCTTCCCGGCAACTGGCTTACGGGCGCAGCAAATTCCTTGCCGTCCTTCTTGAAGTTCTTATTACCCTTGCCCTTCTTGAACTTAGTGGTTTTATTGACCATCAACACTTGATGTTCCTTTTTGATTTCTACCTCCGCTAATTTCAGCATTGAAAATACTTCAGAAATAGTTTTCACCATCCCCTGCATATTGTAGTTCATCACAAAGCTCTTGTAGCTCGGTGGGAGCGACTGAAGGATTCTGTCAATGACCGCCTCGTCCGGGAGGTTAATGTCCAGCTGGGACAGGCGGTTGTGCAACCTGCATATTTTGAGTATGTGCTCACCGACGTGAACTGTTTTCCTCCATCTTACAACTATAGAACTTGTCGGAGACTTCATATCTCTCGACCGGAATGAGCTTGGAAAACCATTTTCAGCTCCTCGAACATCTCATATGATCCGTGTTGCTCAAAACACTTTTGGAGCCCGGTTCTAAGTTGTAAAGCATGCCGCCTTTGAGCGAGGGAGTAATCATCAACGCGTGATCGCCAAGCTTTCATAACGTCTTGGTTCTCTGGGATGGGTGCTTCACCTAGCGGTCCTTCTAGGACATATGCTTTCTTGGCAGCTATGAGGATGATCCTCATGTTCCGGACCCAGTCCGTATAGTTGCTGCCATCATCTTTCAGCTTGGTTTTCTCTAGGAACGCGTTGAAGTTCATGTTGACATGAGCGTTGGCCATTTGATCTACAAGACATTTATGCAAAGGTTTTTAGACTAAGTTTAAGATAATCAAGTTCATCTAATAAAATTATTTAATGAACTCCCACTCAGATTAGACATCCCTCTAGTCATCTAAGTGTTACACGATCCGAGTCGACTAGGCCGTGTCCGATCATCATGTGGGATGGACTAGCCATCATCGGTGAACATCTCCATGTTGATCGTATCTTCCATACGACTCATGTTCGACCTTTCGGTCTCTGTGTTCCGAGGCCATATCTGTACATGCTAGGCTCGTCAAGTTAACCTAAGTGTTGCATGTGTAAATCTATCTTACACCCGTTGTATGTGAACGTTAGAATCTATCACACCCGATCATCACGTGGTGCTTCGAAACAACGAACTTTCGCAACGGCGCACAGTTAGGGGAACACTTTCTTGAAATTATTATTAGGGATCATCTTATTTACTACCGTTGTTCTAAGTAAACAAGATGCATAAACATGATAAACATCACATGCAATCAAATAATACTGACATGATATGGCCAATATCATATAGCTCCTTTGATCTCCATCTTCGGGGCTCCATGATCATCTTGTCACCGGCGTGACACCATGATCTCCATCATCGTGTCTCCATGGGGTTGCTCGCCAACTATTACTTCTACTACTATGGCTAACGGTTTAGCAATAAAGTAAAGTAATTAGATGGCGTTGAATCAATGACACGCAGGTCATACAATAATTAAGACAACTCCTATGGCTCCTGCCGGTTGTCAAACTCATCGACATGCAAGTCGTGATTCCTATTACAAGAACATGATCTCATACATCACATATACATCATTCATCACAACTTTTGGCCATATCACATCACAAAGCAATTGCTGCAAAAACAAGTTAGACGTCCTCTAATTGTTGTTGCATGTTTTACGTGGCTGCAATAGGGTTCTAGCAAGAACGTTTTCTTACCTACGTATAAGCCACAACGTGATTTGTCAACTTCTATTTACCCTTCATAAGGACCCTTTTCATCGAATCCGCTCCAACTAAAGTGGGAGAGACAGACACCCGCTAGCCACCTTATGCAACTAGTACATGTCAGTCGGTGGAACCTGTCTCACGTAAGCGTAAGTGTAAGGTCGGTCTGGGCCGCTTCATCCCACAATACCGCTGAAGCAAAATAAGACTAGTAGCGGCAAGAAAGTTGACAACATCTACGCCCACAACAAATTGTGTTGTACTCGTGCAGAGAGAACTACGCATAGACCTAGCTCATGATGCCACTGTTGGGGAACGTTGCAGAAAATAAAAAATTTCTACGCTTTCACCAAGATCAATCTATGAGTTCATCTAGCAACGAGAGAGAGGTGCATCTACATACCCTTGTAGATCACGAGCGGAAGCGTTCAAGAGAACGGGGTTGAGGGAGTCGTGCTGCCGTGATCCAAATCACCGATGATCCTAGTGCTGAACGGACAGCACCTCCGCATTCAACACACGTACGGTTGGGGAAGACGTATCCTCCTTCTTGATCCAGCAAGGGGGAAGGAGAGGTTGATGGAGATCCAGCAGCACGACAGCGTGGAGGTGGATGCAGCAGTGATCTCGGCAGGGCTTGGCCAAGCGTCTGCGAGAGGGAGAGGTGTAGCAAGGGGAGAGGGAGGCGCCTATGGCATGGGTGCGGCTGCCCTCCCTCCCCCCTCTTTATATAGGCCCCCAAGGGCGCCAGCCACAGAGATGGGTTCTCCAAGGGGTCGTGACGGGGGTGGCTTGCCCCCCAAGGCAAGTGGAGACGCCCCCACCCTAGGGTTTCCAACCCTAGGCGCAGGGGGGGCCCAAGGGGGGGCGCACATGCCCACCAGGGGCTGGTTCCCCTCCCCACTTCAGCCCACGGGGCCCTCCGAGATAGGTGGCCCCACCCGGTGGACCCCCGGGACCCTTCCGGTGGTCCCGGTACAATACCGGTGACCCCCGAAACTTTCCCGATGGCCGAAACTGCACTTCCTATATATAATTCTTCACCTCCGGACCATTCCGGAACTCCTCGTGACGTCCGGGATCTCATCCGGGACTCCAAACAACTTTCGGGTTACTGCATACTCATATCTCTACAACCCTAGCGTCACCGAACCTTAAGTGTGTAGACCCTACGGGTTCGGGAGACACGTAGACATGACCGAGACGACTCTCCGGTCAATAAACAACAGTGGGATCTGGATACCCATGTTGGCTCCCACATGCTCTTCGATGATCTCATCGGATGAACCCACGATGTCGGGATTCAAGCAACCCGTATACAATTCCCTTTGTCAATCGGTATGCGTTACTTGCCCGAGATTCGATCGTCGGTATCCCAATACCTCGTGCAATCTCGTTACCGGCAAGTCACTCTACTCGTACCGTAATGCATGATCCCATGACCAAACACTTGGTCACTTTGAGCTCATTATGATTATGCATTACCGAGTGGGCGGAGATACCTCTCCGTCATGCGGAGTGACAAATCCGATCTCGATCCGTGTCAACCCAACAACACTTTCGGAGATACCCGTAGTATACCTTTATAGTCACCCGATTACGTTGCGACGTTTGGTACACCCAAAGCACTCCTACGGTATCCGGGAGTTACACGATCTCATGGTCTAAGGAAAAGATACTTGACATTGGAAAAGCTCTAGCAAACGAACTACATGATCTTGTGCTATGCTTAGGATTGGGTCTTGTCCATCACATCATTCACCTAATGATGTGATCCCGTTATCAACGATGTCCATAGTCAGGAAACCATGACTATCATTTGATCAACGATCTAGTCAACTAGAGGCTTACTAGGGACATGTTGTGGTCTATGTATTCACACATGTATTACGATTTCCGGATAACACAATTATAGCATGAACAACAGACGATTATCATGAACAAGGAAATATAATATCAATCTTTTATTATTGCCTCTAGGGCATATTTCCAACAACTTCAACATCTTTTGACCAAAATAAACGGATCCCTCCACTTAAACCGTCACTGTCGATGGCAAAGCAACCAGAAAAGCCTAATGTAAACTTTAAATCTTCCACTCGTTTCCCCTGATCTTTGTCTCCATGACGAAAAGCAGGGTGGGGCCTTCTTGCTTCACAAGCTTGCGAAGCTCATGAATTGTCCCAGGGTCCCCAGGCCCTCGACAGTTCCAGCTCATGGCGTTCATTGGCTTGGGCAGGGCTGACTAGCAGCCGCTGCCGATGATTCAGATGATGGTGGAGTAGGCCTCTTCTTCTTCGGTTCCCTCTCAGGGAAAGTTTCATTCAGATTTTCTTCGCCATGAGCTGTAGGGTCAGATAAACCCTCTCCATCCACAATGTGGGCATCACCCTCGCCGTGTTCTGTGAGAGCCAACGGCTGGTGCTCCAATCTACGATAGACCTGGGCGGGCTGCGGTCCGCCTTTGCGTTTCTGTGGCGCTGGGGTTTTGACGGGAGAAGTCACCTCCGGCCCACCCTTCTGATGGGAGCTGGACGACTGGGATTCCTTCGTGCTCTGCTGGTACTGGTTTCGATCCCTCGTCGGGTTCTCCCCCAAGTTTGCTTTCCTGCGATCCTCCGGTGCCCGTAGGGAGGAATTGAACGAAAGGTCGCCCTTCTCATCACTAGTAGAAAACGGGCCTTTAGTGCCGGTTTCAGGACTAAAGGCCCCCCTTTAGTCCCGGTTGTGTTACGAACCGGGACTAAATGCCCTCCACGTGGCCGCTGTCTGGAGCTCGACCTTTAGTCCTGGTTGGTAACACCAACCGGGACTAAAGGATTTTTTTTGAATTTTTTCCTCGATTTTCAAATTTCTAAATTATCTATGTTTAATCTCTAATCACCCCTTATCACTGCTCAATTTAATCTCTAATCTCTAAGTACCCCTCATTATTCTAAATCGTCTAACTTCCCGGCTGGTCACCCATCCTCTCACTACTCTAGTCCGAGCACACTTAACTTCCGAGTGCTATTCCCCCTTGTTTCCAAGTCTGCACTTGTTGTTTTCCTAACAATAATAAGCTGTTAATCGTATTAACCCTTACGAGTTGAAGTTGAGCATTAAGTCACACATTACACCGTTTGAGTTTGAAACTATTATTCCTAAAACCAATAATTATTTAGTAACACCAATATTTCTCGATTAAGTAGTTTGACCACAGTTTGACCATAGTTTGACCATAGTTTGACCAGATTTGACCAAAATTCAAAAAAACTAAAATAATTATTTAGTAAAATTAATATTCTTGAATAATTATTTAGCAACACTAATATTTCTTGAATAAGTAGTTTGATTATAGTTTGACCAGATTTGACCAAAATTCAAAAAAACTGAAATAATTATTTAGTAACACTAATATTCTTGAATAATTATTTACTAACACTAATATTTCTTAAATAAATAGTTTTACCACAGTTTTACCAAAGTTCAAAAAAACTGAAATTTGAGCATAACTTTTTTTCCTTTTAGAATTTGAGGATTCTAAAAAGTTGCAAAAGGGCCTATGGCGGTCAAAATCGGATGCGGATTTTTGTGCTGAACATTTTGATATATTATACTTTTTTTCGACATTGTATACAAAAGATATAGTCGTTTTACTTTTTCATCACACGTTTTCGCAAAACATGTCCAATTTTATGTTTTTTAATTTTCCTAACTAGTAGATCTAGTAACATAACTACATCTCGAAGGATTTTAATTTTTGAAGTTTTTATCATTTTTTTATTTTTTTCAAAACTGAAATGGCGATACAGGGGGCGTAGAGTTTGAACCCCTTTAGTCCCGATTTGAGACACGAACCGGGACTAAAGGGCATCGCACCCTTTAGTCCCGGTTCGTGTCTCAAGCCGGGACTAAAGGTGTCTTTAGTCCCGGTTTGAGATACGAACCGGGACTAAAGAGCATCGCACCTTTTAGTCCCGGTTCGTGTCTCAAACCGAGACTAAAGGGCATCGCACCCTTTAGTCCCGATTCGTTTCTCAGACCAGGACTAAAGGTCTAATCTTTAGTCCCGGTTTGAGATACGAACCGGGACTAAAGAGCATCGCACCTTTTAGTCCCGGTTCGTGTCTCAATCCGGGACTAAAGGGTATCGCACTCCTTTAGTCCCGGTTCGTGTCTCAAACCAGGACTAAAGGTCTAATCTTTAGTCCCGGTTTGAGATCTGAACCGGGACTAAAGAGCATCAAGATTTTTAGTCCCGGTTCGTGTCTCAAACCGGGACTAAAGGGCATCGCACCCTTTAGTCCCGGTTCGTGTCTTAAACCAGGACTAAAGGTATCATTTGAACCGGGACTAATGCCTTTCCGACGCTCTAGCCGCTCGAACTGGGACTAATGCTCACATTAGTCCCGATTCGTAATACAACCGGGACTCATGTGTACATTGAGAATGGACGAAAACCCTGTTTTCTACTAGTGTATTCACAGTTGGATTTGCCATGAAGCAAAATTACCAGAAAACTAAGAATTGAACAAATTATCAACATATAGACTGAAACAAAAGGATGGATCGATCTCCTCACTGTTTGGCCTCCAAGCTGTGCGACAGCGTCGAAGAATCGATCCCGGAGGTAGGACTTGGGTCGATGAGGAACGACCTGGACGAGGCCGAGTTGCCAGCAAAGGCGGCAAGCCAGAAACGAATGCATTATGGCACACGGCGGAGACAAGAATCGCAAGCGATGTTTGCGAGCGGCAAGGGCGACGAAACGATCGCGTGTGGTCTGCGGCCGTGCGACGCACGTTTCCCTTTTACTATCCCTAGCAATCAACACTTTGGGCCTAGCCCATCTCGATCACTCCATTCATTTTTCCGGCCGGGGCCCCGAAAAGGAGCGTGATAGTATCGTGCCTGGGAAACCGATCGCGGCTTAGATAGAGAGAAAAGATAGGAGAAAAGAGAAGAGACAGATAAACCCTATTACGATGGCGATGTTAACGGCGACCCGGATGATGCGCCTTCACGCGCGCCGCTCCTCCGCCTTCTGCCTCCTCCGCTCCAGCCGCCCGGACCCGCCGCAGCTGCTGCCGCCGCTGCAGGGCCTAGGGTCCAGCTGCCGCTGGTACAGGGGAGCCACCGCGGTGGTCGGCCCGCTGTCGACCCCTGTGAACCTGGGCGTGAGCATCTAGCCGGAGAGGAAGGTGTTCGTGGTGGAGCGCTTAGGCATGTACCACAAGTCTCTCTCCTCGGGGATTCACTTCCTCGTGCCCGGCATCGACCGCATCGCCTACGTCCACTCGCTCGAGGAGGAGGCCATCCAAATCCCGGACAACCCTGCCACCACAAAGGATAACGCCTTGATCCAGATTGGCGGAGTGCTCCACGTCAAGGTCATCTCTAACCCCTAAACCCTAGGAAGCTTGCTTAGCTTACAAACTGAATCCATTGAAATTGACTTGTGCAGATTGCCGATCCCTTCCTTGCTTCCTACGCCGTAGAGAACCCCATCTATGCAGTCACCCATCTCGCGGAGTTTGTTGCAGGGAGTGAAATTTGCAAGATTACCCTTGACAAGACTTTTAAGGAAAGAGACACGCTCAACCACAACATCATGGTACCTACTACTATCACACCTCTCTCTCGTAAATGTCATGGTCCTACAACTCATCTAACAAATTTTTTGTTTTATTTCTCTATCTGCAGAAGTCAATCAATCACGCCTCGTGTGAATGGGGTGTCAAATGCCTCAAATACGACATATGTATGGTTTTCTAGTTCATCCTGCGAATGGGGTGTCAAATGTCTTAATGTGACATATGTATTCCATTACTAATAGCTACAAACTGTCCACTTTTAGGCATTACTCTTCCAGAGAGAGCTAAGAAAGCCATGGAGATGCAGCTTGAAGCAGAATGCAGGAATTGTGCTCGGATCATCGAGTCAGAATGTAATATCGGCACTTTAGCCTTTATATTAATTTGATTGAAACCGCTCTTCAGTTTAAGAACCTTAGTATTAGATTTGATTACACCTAACTCGGATGTCCAGATTTAACTTATTGCTTCTTTTCTTCTGTTAGCTGCTATGATGGAAAGGGTGAACAAAGCAAAGGGTACGTGACATCTCTTTGGCTCTGTTTTATCATCTTGCTCTGAACATTGCCAAATATCTTGCTGCTGCCCTGCTCAGCTTGTGAAAATACTACACTTCTTGTACTGCTACATGCATAATACTCCCTCCGTCCAAAAATTCTTGTCTTAGATTTGTCTAAATACGGATGTATCAACAAATCTAAGACAAGAATTTCGGGACGGAGGGAGTATGAGGAAATCATGTTCTTCTGCCTTATGGTATACAGTATTCTAACATTAGTTAATGTCAATGTGTAACCATACATGTAGCATTATCTTTTTATTATGGTGACAGCACTATGACTTTCACTTGTAAACATGCTGTCGGGCACACCACCCTGACCATGAAACCTGATCGCCTCCTGTGGAAGTGGACTTCGAGCGGATTTTACTCTGTGAAATCCTGCTATGAGGTCACCTTCCAGGGTACGACCCACAACAGCTCCTGGAAGTTCTGGGCGTCCCCTCATGTGCGCTTCTTCCACTGGCTTGCTGATCAGGATCGGTGTTGGATGACCACCGACCTCCTTGCGCGCCCTTGACCTTCAGCCCCACACCTCGTGCCTCCTCTGCTACTAGAGCCCCGAGAGATGTACCACCTACTGCTCTGTTGCCTGTTTTACAGACAGGTTTGGCACGCGATACTCGCCTGGCTCCGCATGTCTTGCACGCCGCGGAACCATGATGCTTCCCTTCTGAACTGGTGGCGCGCTTCTAAACAGCGCACCCTGAAACCCATGCGGAAAGGCCTCGCCTCCATTGCCTTGCTCACCCATGGATGATCTGGAAACTCTGTAACGACTATGTCTTAGAGGGCGCCCAACCTTCAGTCAGCAACCTTGTTGCTAAAGGATGAGGCGATGCTTTGGGCTAGGGCTGGCACTTCCAGGCTTTGCGACACTCTGCCCCAGACCTGGGATGTACATTAATTTTTCTGCATTTTTCACTCCCTGTACATCTTAGGAGGATTGTAATTTGAATTGTGCCTTTTGAATGAAAAGAAACGCAGAAGTCTCTTTGCGTTTTCTCAAAGATAATAATAATAATAATGCATCATGTATTTGTTCTGAATATCTCTCTGTTTTGGATGTATTTTTCCTCATTTGAGGAGATTGAATCTGAAGCAGTTATACATAAGGGAACTTAAATTATGTCTCGCAGATCGCTCACTCAACACGCAAGTTTTAGATACATACATCTTATGGTTATGAATTTCAGGAAACATCAAGTATTGTCACCCCTGCATTTTAGCAGAAATATTCAGCTCTACTGTTCATAGTATTACATGAAGAACTGTTCGGATTACAGTGACCCAGTTCACAAACTGAATATCTTTTTGTTTCTAGTATTACTTGCTTGAATATATTGTGATTGTACCCCCTCTTGTCTTGTGAATCTGAAAGTGTTGCGTCTTGTTTCATCAGGCTTATGCTTGTTGTTTTTCAATGTGGACATCAGGTGAAGGTGAAGCGATTCTTGCCAGGTTTGAAGCGACAGTTAGAGGGATAGTAATGGATCCAGAGTCATTTAAAACTGAAGGCAGCACAGAGGTATCACATTTTTCTTGTAAAATCTTAATGAAGCAGGATTTTGACCGTCACTTTTCCTCTCGCCTAACGAAACATAAATTGTTGCATCTAATTTGTATAGGCTGCCCGCTTGAAGGTCGCTGAAGAATACATGGAAGTATTTTCAAAACTAGCTAAAAATGTGAGACGAAAGTTGAATCATAAATATACGATTCTTAGTGTTATTGCTACTTTATTCCGTCTGATAAACATGATGGACACTGATGCATGCGTGCTTTTCAAACTGTAGATGAAGACGATGCTTCTTCCGAGAGTCCCAGGCAATCGGGGGGCAATGATTGCTCAGTCCCAGCCCGCAGTTTTGCCAGAAGACCTCGATGATCTGTCTTGTAAGATGCCATCCATCAGTGACATGGGCGGCGTCCTGTCAGATGACAAGGATCCACTGCCACACCCCAAGCAAAAGTAGCTGGAAATCTTGGTGCCGATAACTAACTTCACTACCGGACTCGCGGTCTATGCCTACGGCCATGGGCCGTCGGCATAGGCCCAATAGCCGTCAGCATAGATCTATGCCGATGGCTGCCGTCGGCATATGCCCGTCAGTGTAGATCACGTCAGCGTACTCCTGTCAGACCGTCGGCATAAAAATGCCGTCGGCATAGGCGGCTATGCCGACGGCCCTGGCACAGCCGTCGGCATAGATTAGCCGTCGGCGTAGTTTTCCGTCTGACGGCAACGGACGGCGCCGTCAAAACTGCTGGCGGTTCAGGGGGCGACACGTGGCGAAGATATGCCTACGGCAAAGCCGTCGGCATAGATATGAATCTATGCCGACGGCTTTGCCGTAGGCATATCTTCGCCACGTGTCGCTCCCTGGTTTAACCTGGCGGCAGGGCTATGCCTACGGCCAAGCCGTCGGCATAGATTTAAATCTATGCCGACGGCTTTGCCGTAGGCATAGCCCTGCCACGTGTCTCCTCCTGGTGGTCCTGGGCGTATCTATGCCGACGGCTTTGCCGTAGGCATAGTTTTTTTTATTTTTTTTTATTTTTCCTGTTTTCTCTTTTCCAATTCATTTGACAACATTTCAAAACAGAATAATATGAAATATGACAGTTCATCAACATCATTTAAACATAGTCAAGATCATCACCGGCGAAAGTCCACGAACATTAGAATAGTGCAAAACATGAAACATCAAAAAAGTTGAAACATGAAAGACATGCCACAACGGCCGCATACACCATCGACATCAAGCACCACCGAGTCCACCTCCGCCAAAACCACCACCAAGTCCACCTCCGCCAAAACCGCCACCGCCAAGTCCTCCTCCGCCAAAACCGCCACCGCAACCACCATCACTCTGCCAGATCGGAGTGACTGGGGTCGACGGAGCAGAGTCGAGCCACCGGTCCCCTACATGTTTGAAAGAAGTTTCTAACGGTAAATATGACATGATAGTGTTGAATGAACGAGAACTAGTTTGTCATTAGTTAGGCAAATTTACGAACCGGAGTATCACCGCCTAGTGCCAGCCATTCCTCGAACGTGGAAGGTGTGGGGCGTCTCCAGCAGTGGTGGTGGGGTCCAACTTGTGGTGGCTCCGTGCGGTTAGTCCAAGACGCCAAGATAGCACGGATGTTAGTTAAACAAGTCCACTTAGAAACAAGCCGTGATCAACAAAGTCAAGGAATGAAAGTGCAAATTTGAGCTTGGTTTAAGAGGGCAAAACTAACCGCCATCGCTAGACGGCTGTAATCATCGATTGCCTTCACTCGTTGCAAGAACTCCCTCACCTCAATATGCCTATGCTCGAGAAAGGACTGATATGCATACAAAATTGAGGTTTTTTCTAAGTGGGCAGTGATGAAAATAAACTAAGAAAGATAGAGACAAAGAAGATAAGGGAAGTACTTACAAGACGTTGGCGGTCTAAGGGAGGCTGCGAACGCCTGCATCTCTAACGGGCTCGGGTTGGTAGCTCGAAGCCGTGTGTACGAGATCGACGGAGTGATCAAGCCACCGAAACACGGATACCGGCCATGGGACTTACCCTGGATGGCCACCACCGCCATGTCGTCGATCTGAGACTGGGCGACCTCAGAAACGGGAACATCCGGATGCAACTTCCGATAGTTACGAGTGTAAGACTCTGTGTTTCTCGGTGTTGCCGTAGTATCGCTCTCGCCCTCCTTGCGATCACTCCGCTCACGGGCCAGCTTCCACGACTCCATGTCTGAGAGCGGCCTCTGCAACTTGTCCTCCTGCAACGTCAAACCGAAGTTAGCCATACATAAGAACATGACCGTAAAGAAGAACCAAAATGCATCTTTCATATAGATATACCTTCATGGCCTTGAAGCCCCAGTGGTTCCTGTTTCCTTGGCCGTGTGTCCCGTCTTTTTCCACGGTTAGCCGGGCCTTGATGCTCTTGGCAACAAACTCGGATCGTCACCGACCCACCTATCCACCAAACACGCCCATCCGTCATGCCTTCCATAGCACCAACGAGGAACAACCTATGCAAATTTTGGAAGAAAGACATGTGAGCACGAAACATATAGTTGACTCCTTGAAACAATGAAAAGTCAGTAATAGTTACCATCATGAACTGCTCCCTGCTCATGGTAATTTTGTCCCTCTGTGCTTGAGTTTTGGTCATCTTTTGTTGCAGGTAGATGTGGTAATCTTGTGAGACGGCAACCCAACGCACCTCGTGATCAAGAATCGACGAGCTTTCTTCTTTGCAGACGTTAAGTAAGACCACGTCGGCTCGGCCTTGTGCTCGTCAAGAACTCTATAGAGTTGCTGCAATCATGCATAAACCGAAGCAAACAAGGCATGAGTGCAGTGATTCAATGATAAACTATGAACGAAACTAAAGACAAGTGATTCAAAATGGAACTTACCCAAAATTTGGTGATCACGGCCTTAGCGGCCGTCCGTACTCAGCGATCTGACAAGCCTCGTAGTGGGCCCAGCTTGTGGCCAAAACACGCAGCTGTGGGTCCCTGTCTGGCCGCGGGCAGAATAGGCCAGGCCAAAACTGCTTCAACAGGACAGTGAGAAGGCCGTTTGGTTTACGGCCCTTTCCGTGAAGGATCCAGTTACTGCAAAAGAATCAAAGGGTTGCCATGTGTACAATAAAAAAATGTTGTCATGTGTTGAAAGTATGATTGAGATGCACTTACTCTGTCCCCGCAGGTTCAATGAGCCACTTTTGCGCCTCGATAGAAGGTGGTGTAGGTACTCCGGCATTACCACGCAGCCACCCCTGCGGAGCACCCGGTGGCAAGTCACCCCACAACTCGGGGTCAACCTCCCCTCCACCCTCCTCGCCCTCCTCGGCCTCCTCCTCCTCGGCCTCCTCCTCCTCGGCCTCCTCCTCCTCGGCCTCCTCCTCCTCGGCATCAGGAATATACTCCTCCTCCTCAGACTCAGGCTGCATCAGCATAGGAGGGCATTGAAGAAGACCCTCCTATTTCGGACACGGCCCGGAGTTTTTTGGCACGGTTGCCTCTCCCCCCACCTCCTCGTCCTCTAGGGGCTCTCCCCCCACCCCCTCCTCCTCTAGGGTCTCCTCCCCCGACCCCTCCACCTCCCTGTGAGGTGCCATCCTCAGCGTGGTCGGGAGGGAACCTTGTGGGCTCGTCCACTCGAGTAAGTCCTCCTTTGATTTTACTGAGAAAACTGGCACCGCTGGACTTGCCCATGATTAGCAAACCTGCATTGAGAAGAGAATAAACAATTAGTAAGGATATAAAAAAAACAAGCATACAGGAAAGACATTAATAACGGAAGAGAACATTATTAAAAGAACATACATTTTCTAGAACCCATATGAATCATCACTATTGTAATCTATTTGTCGACCGGTCTCATCATCACTATCCCGCATATCTTCTTCGTTTTCGACGGAGGTGGAGGCTCTTCCTCATCGTCATTGTCCGGCGTCTTCATTTAACTTTTCAAGCATAATTATGTCTCTTTGATTCACAATTGCCTCACCATCAATCCGGCAGCCGTCATCGTTTGGGTCCAGTCAACATAACCCAAGTCATCATCCTCCTTGTTTCGACCACGCCATCATGTTCCTCTTGAAAAAACACTCCCTCGTATGTCAAGGGGTTTATGTTTTAGTAATCATAATCGTTCGGGTCAGGTAGCTTACCATGTGGCTACACCTTGAACACAACTTACCAACCCTTTAGGTACGCTTTATGGCATGGGTAAGGCAGATAATATACTTGTGTGGCCTGGGTAGCGGCGATAAAGAGATCAGCTCCGGCATAGACGGTTGATGGTTTAACTTCAACTAAACCAACAGAAGGCGTATGTCTCAAACCCTTTTTGGGGTCGAACCATCGGCATTTGAACACAGTGAGACTTAGGTGTTTACGGCCACATTTGAATGTAAGCTCGTATATTTTCCTACCCTTCCGTAGTAATCTACATTATTATCTCCTTCGGTGAAGACTCCGTATTTATGGTTTTGGGATCAGGCCGACTGTTACGGTGCTCCTCTCGTATGGAAGCGATACCCATTCACATCATACTTTTGGCATGTCATGACGGTAGGGTCAAAACCCATGGAAACCCATCTCAATTCTTCATCCATTGATTCGTTCGGATCATTTCCCTACAAGTTTAATTGAAATTATAGGGTGCATGAGTTTAATTGGAAGTGTGAAATGGGTAATAGGGAAGTGTGAAAAATTACTTTCTCCATGAACCACGCATACGGAATTTTTCCTTCCATCAGCACCCTTTCGAGAAGAGCAAGTGCCTCCGCTTCAAGAGGGAGGCAGCATCCCGTCCACTCTTCCTCAACGAATCGACTACAATAAGAAAAGCGGTATAAGAACTAGGCAAAGTGAACATAATGAATTGACTAAAAGAATGGTGCAAAGGTATTACCTCATCCACTCATCCTCAACTTCCTTGATGTTGTGCAAGATATAGAACATGACATCCTCCCACTCATCTCGTGGCATGACATAAGATGTCGAGCATCCAGCCCTGCCACCTTGCCCGGTGAATAGAGGCAACTTGGGTTTATACTTGGGTTCTTCAGACATTGTATCGAGACACCTTATTGTACAGCGTGGGAACATGGTCCGGATAGTAGGCTGTCCTGAGGTCTGCCACCTCCTCTAGGATAACCGCCTCAGCTATGGAAGCTTCAATCTTAGCTTTGTTTCCACATTTCTGTCTCAGATGCTTGTTCTGTCTCTCAGGCCGTCATCGCCAACGACATCGCATGTGGCCCCCAACAATACCTCGTTCGCAAGGTGCAAAATGAGATGTGTCATCGGAGTAAAGAAGCTGGCGGAAAGATCTTCTCTAGCTTGCATATCAACTCCGCGCCTTCTTATGCATTTCTTTTATCTTCTCGTGACATACTTCTTTATCACAAAGCTTTAGGAAGAAATGGATTAAAACCGCAAGCACACGCCCGACACGCTCGGGAACATAGCCCCGAACCATCACCGGCATAATCCGCTCAATCCATACATGATAGTCATGACTCTTGAGCCCGGTCACTCTGCCCGTTGAAAGATTGACCCCCTTACTTATATTCGACGCATAACCATCAGTGAACTTCACGACGTGTTTCAGCCACTTGAATGCCTCCATCTTATGATCCTTTTTAAGTACAAAGTCAGCATCTGGCTTGAACCAAGATTTTCGACTGCCTGTGGGAGGTTGCATGTGAAGACGTGGTCTATCACAAATATTCTGTTGATCGACTCTAGCATTAACATTATCCTTTGTCTTATCAGGAATGTTGAGGATCGTGTTAAAAAGGGACTCTGCGACATTCTATTCCGTGTGCATCACGTCGATGTTGTATGGAAGTTTGAGGTCCTTAAAATAGGGAAGCTGCGTGAAGGGGGTAATGTGAGTCCAGTTGTGCGTCTCACCATATCCTTCAAAACATTTTTTCCCTTTACCTTTGCCTTTGCCTTTGCCTTTGCCTTCACAAGCAGGATTAAGAGCTTTGAGCTGAGCAAGCACATCCTCACCGTAAAACGTTGGAATCTCATTTACTTCATGGACAACTTTGCCTTTTGTGAAGTTCTTCTTGTCTTCCCTATCGGGATGGTCCGGAGGGAGGAATTGTCGATGCTGGTCAAAGGCAACATACTTGCCACCCTTCTTCATCCAAATGAAAATCAAGGCCTGCATGCACACTTTGGGCAAGGCATCTTTCCACTTGTACACCATCCGCAGAAAAGGGCATAGCCGGAAAGTCATGCATGCAACATCAGAGCCAAACTTTCATCAAGAAATTTTTCTGCAGATGCCGGTCGTATGTCAACCTCGGGAAGTACCAAGAATGGTGCAAATCATCCACCAACGGCTGCATAAACACACTCAAATTCTTCCCTGGATATTCAGGCCCCGGAATTATAAGTTTACAGGAACATGGTCTTGCGTTGCATTATGGCGCCGGAGGGAGATTGAGCGGAATAACAAATATGGGCCAGCAGCTGTATGGATTAGACGACATACCATATGGATTGAACCCATCACCTGTTATAGCAATTCGACATTTCCCAAACCTCGGCTGCTTCCTCCGGTACTTTATATCGAATGACTTCCATGCTTCACCTTCCGATGTATGTACAATTTTTTTGGATTGTACCTTTTCCCTTCCTTGTGCCACTTCATCATTTTGGCAGACTCCTCGGTGATGAAAAGGCGCTGCAGTCTTTATAAAATCAAGATAATCAAGAACCTTCACGAGGATTTTAGCTGCCGCTTGACCATGCTTATCGACCACCTCAATATACCGAGAGGAACCGCACTTCCTACATGGTTGTCATCCGCATACTCATCCCTAAACAAAAGGCAATTCTTTGGACAAACATGTATTTTCTCATAGTCCATGGAGAGCGCCTTCATGATTTTCTTCGTACCGTACATGGTTTTCGGCAGTTCATGGCCCTCGGGCAGGCTGTTAGCCCATACTCCCAGAAATGCTTCGAAGCAACCTCGGCTACAGCCGTACTCAGCCTTCACTGCCATTAGTTGCGAGATGGCATCCAGCACAGACAGCTTGGCACCCTCATAGAGAGGTTTCTTTGACGAGGCCAAGATTTCCAGGAAGGCCTTTGCGGTTTCCTCCGGCTCCTCCGGTTCATTCGCTGAATGTGACGGAGGTGTCGGTTGTGCAGCAAAGACATCATCTAGCATGTCTCTAACCCCATCGTCCTCATAACCAGCGACGCGTTGTCGTATCACATCCTCTCTACCATGGTCCCGCTGGGAAAAGTTTGTCGGCATATTAAAGTTGGGCATAAATCCATGCGTGCGAAGGTGCTTAGTCATCTCACTCTTATCTCTGCGGATACGTCTCTCACATCTGGCACACGGGCATTCTGGCACCATCCTCATTGGACTACGGAATATCTCTTTCAAAAACACATCAGTTTTCTCGACCCACTCTGTTGTTACTTGATTCCGACGGATAAACCCACTATACATCCACTGATTATCTGCCATCTCTGCTTTATTGGAAGCCACACAACAAAATTAAGGATTCATTTAAATTACCAACATCAATATTTTATTTTTTACAAGGTTGACGAGTAATCCACCTACATCTCTAATAGGTAAAGATGGGTCCTAATCCCACCCGAGAATGTGTAGATTGAGTATGGTCCATGCTCTACCCCATTCCGAGACAAAATTTCGGCAGCACCTCCCCGCTGTTCTCCAAATACACGTCTCGGCAAAATGCCGAGAGAATGTGCATCCGGAGAACAACAGGGAGGCGCCGCCGAAATCCTGTCTCGGAACGGGGTAGAGCATGAACAACGTACCCAATCTACACATCCTCGGGCTGTCCGTGGAAAGCGCTGGACAATCCGAAAGAGCTGCGGTGATAAATATGCAATTGAATGCATATTTATCGATGCAACCTTTCGGACGGGAGACCTAGGTTACGCGACTTGATGTGAAAATTCAATCTAGTTAAAAGAGGCTAGGAGTTGAAGGTGGATTCAGAGCTCACCCTCCGCCAGTAGAGGAAGTAGTCTAGCAGCGCGTGATCACGCATCAAACCTGCATTTACGAAGGCTCCCGTGAGATGAAATACCACAAAGCCTGTAAATTTTACCGAGTCAAAAATTTGAGGGCATCACATCACATAAAGCATTGACACTTCAAACTATGAAAAAATCATATTGCTGATGACATCTAGTCAAGGTTTTAGATCATCATGATACTTCAAATCCTAATTTTCATCAAGTGTCAAATTTTGTTCTTCAATTTTTTAGCAAGATCATCATGATAAAATAACAACTCATCGAGATACAAATTTTTTCAAAATCACAAAATGAAACTATAGCTATTTGACAACATATCAAATATACCAATTTTGTTCTTCAAAATTTTTTTAGCGCGTATCGCATAGCTATTTGACAACATCACCAACTTGACCAAAGCTATAACTAACCTATATAAATCAATCCATCCATTCATCCATACAACATGCATCTATCACATATATAACAAGCTGTAAAATTGCAAAAAATGAAGAAAAAAAGCTCACCGGGCGGCCGGGGAGGCAGGCAGGGCGGCCGGTGTAGCGGGCGCAGTTGTGGGGGCCTCGGTGGAGGGCCAGGGGCCGGGACGGTGAGGCAGGGCGGCCGGCAACGGGCGAGGTGGGGCGCCTCGGTGGAGGGCAGTACGGCCAGGGACGGAGCACTGGGCGACGGGCGACGGGCGGCGAGGCGACTCGGGCGACAGCGACTCGGGAGCGGGTGTGGAGGCGGGAGGCGGCGGGGGTGGGGTGTCTGGCGAGGCGGGGTGGAGGGCGGGTGGAGTCTGGGAGCAAGCGAGGGGGCAGCCGTCTTGTGGCGGCGAGGGCAGCCGAGGTGCGGCAAGGCAGCAGTGCGGTGTGGCGCAGCTCGGGTGGGGAGGAGAGAATGAGTGGAGGGGGTGCGCCCGCGGGTGGATAAGGCAATCTATGCCGACCGCAAAGCCGTCCGCAAAGGTGAGGAGGCCACCTTGCACCAATTCCGACGGCTTAGCCGAAGTCATACTTTTTTTTATTTTACTTTTTTATTTATATAAATTTTTAATGTTTTCTGATAGTTATATATTTATTCTTTTTATTTCATATAGATTTTTAAATTTTTTATAGTTATAATTTTCCTTTTTATGTATTATTATTTCATATAGATTTTTTATTTTTTGAAACCGCCTACGGCCCTCTCCTCTCATATAAATTTTATTTTTTATTTTTTATTTTTTATTTTATTTTTTGAAACCGCTCGACGCTCCGGTGGCATTGCTACCCCCCTCCGGGTGCGTCTGTTTCCCCCCTCCGGGTGCCGGCGGCGGCGCCGTCCGTGAGGGGGGGGGGGCACGCACCGGAGACCACCCCGCATGTATGAGGGCCCGGTACGACGCTCCGGTGGCATTGCTACCCCCCAGGGCCCCCGTCCCGCCTAACCCTGTAGCGTTTGACCACGGGATCTAGCCCTTTGACTTTGCACGGACGGGCTTTGACCAGTGGACCTCTCCATTCGGTTGTGTCGGGTCGGCCCAGAGGGACACCGGGAAGCAACATCCGGCCAAACCACAGCTACATCCACTCCGTAGACCCGACGCGTCCGTTTCCCCCTCCGGTGCCGGGCGGCGCCGTCCGTGAGGGGGGGCACGCACTGAGACGCATGTCGGCGTTTGCAACCGCCTCAACACTTCCAGACTTGTGGGAGGCCGCCTACGCAAGATTTTGACGGTATGCTACCCCCCGGAGGCCGCCGGCCACAGTCGTAGACGTGCGAAGAGCAATCCGCGTAGAGGGAAGTGTTCAGATACTTCTCCATCACAAAAAATTATGAAAAATTACCATCAGTCCTATAGCACATGTGCCCACGTTGTGTAAAAACTCATGATTTTATCGCTCCAAGTATTTAATAATATTCACGCTGCATCGTTACCGCAGAACGTCTACTACCGCTTTCATTGCATTCCGTGAGGGGCCACAACCCGAGACGCTGCGTCGCCTCTTCTGACATGCCACAACACCACCCCGCATGTATGAGGGCCCGCACGACGCCCGGTGGCATTGCTACCCCCCTGTGGCCCCTGGCCCCACCTAACCTCAGAAGCGTTTGACCACGGGATCTAGCCCTTTGACTTTGCAGACGGGCTTTGACCAGTGGACCTCTCCACCCGGTTGTGTCGGGTCGGCCCAGAGGACACCGGGAAGCAACATCCGGCCAAACCCACAGCTACATCCACTCCGTAGACCCGACGTCTGTTTCCCCCTCCGGCGGCGGCGGCGCGCCGTCCGTGAGGGGGGGGCACGACCGAGACGCAGCGTGCTGGGCGTTTGCAACCGCCTCAACACTTCCGGACTTGTGGGAGGCCGCCTCGCAAGATTTTGACGGTATGCTACCCCGGAGGTCAGCCGCCACAACGTGAGACGCATGAAGAGCAATCAGCGTAGAGGGAAGTGTTCAGATACTTCTCCATCACAAAAAATTATGAAAAATTACCATCAGTCCTATAGCACATGTGCCCACGTTGTGTAAAAACTCATGATTTTATCGCTCCAAGTATTTAATAATATTCACGCTGCATCGTTATCGCAGAACGCCTACTACCGTTTCATTGCCGTCCGTGAGGGGGGGCCACAACCCGAGACGCTGCGTCGCCTCTTCGGACATGCCACAACACCACCCCGCATGTATGAGGGCCCGGTACGACGCTCCGGTGGCATTGCTACCCCCCAGGGCCCCCGTCCCGCCTAACCCTGGAGCGTTTGACCACGGGATCTAGCCCTTTGACTTTGCACGGACGGGCTTTGACCAGTGGACCTCTCCACCCGGTTGTGTCGGGTCGGCCCAGAGGGACACCGGGAAGCAACCTCCGGCCAAACCCACAGCTACATCCACTCCGTGTAGACCCGGCAGCGTCCGTTTCCCCCCTCCGGTGCCGGGCGGCGCCGTCCGTGAGGGGGCACGCACCGAGACGGCGTCTTTGGCGTTTGCAACCGCCTCAACACTTCCAGACTTGTGGGAGGCCGTCTACGCAAGATTTTGACGGTATGCTACCCCGGAGGTCGCCGACCACAACAGAGACGTGCGAAGAGCAATCCGCGTAGAGGGAAGTGTTCAGATACTTCTCCATCACAAAAAATTATGAAAAATTACCATCAGTCCTATAGCACATGTGCCCACGTTGTGTAAAAAACTCATGATTTTATCGCACTCCAAGTATTTAATAATATTCACGCTGCATCGTTACCGCAGAACGTCTACTACCGTTTCATTGCCGTCCGTGAGGGGGGCCACAACCCGGAGACGCAGCGTCGCCTCTTCGGACATGCCACAACACCACCCGCATGTATGAGGGCCCGCACGACGCCTCGGTGGCATTGCTACCCCTGTGGCCCCGTCCCCGCCTAACCTCAGAAGCGTTTGACCACGGGATCTAGCCCTTTGACTTTGCACGCAGACGGGCTTTGACCAGTGGACCTCTCCACCCGGTTGTGTCGGGTCGGCCCAGGGACACCGGAAGCAACATCCGGGCCAAACCCACAGCTACATCCACTCCGTGTAGACCCGACAAGCGTCCGTTTCCCCCTCCGGTGCTGCGGCAGCGCCGTCCGTGAGGGGGGGGCACGCACCGAGACGCGTGCTGGCGTTTACCGCCTCAACACTTCCAGACTTGTGGGAGGCCGCCTACGCAAGATTTTGACGGTATGCTACCCCCCGGAGGCCGCCGGCCACAGTCGTAGACGTGCGAAGAGCAATCCGCGTAGAGGGAAGTGTTCAGATACTTCTCCATCACAAAAATTATGAAAAATTACCATCACCCTATAGCACATGTGCCCACGTTGTGTAAAAACTCATGATTTTATCGCGCTCCAAGTATTTAATAATATTCACGCTGCATCGTTACGCAGAACGCCTACTACCGCTTTCATTGCCGTCCGTGAGGGGCCACAACCCGGAGACGCGTGCCGCCTATTCGGACATGCCACAACACCACCCCGCATGTATGAGGGCCCGGTCACGACGCCTCGGTGGCATTGCTACCCCCTGTGGCCCCGTCCGCCCTAACCTCAGAAGCGTTTGACCACGGGATCTAGCCCTTTGACTTTGCACGGACGGGCTTTGACCAGTGGACCTCTCCACCCGGTTGTGTCGGGTCGGCCTGCAGGGGACACCGAAGCAACAGCCGGGCCAAACCCACAGCTCCCTCCACGCGGTGTAGCCCCGACGCGTCCGTTTCCCCCCCCCTGGTGCCGGCGGCGGCGCCTTCCGTGAGGGGGGGGCACGCACGGAGGCAGCGTCTTTGGCGTTTGCAACCGCCTCAACACTTCCAGACTTGTGGGAGGCCGCCTACGCAAGATTTTGACGGTATGCTACCCCCCGGAGGCCGCCGGCCACAGTCGTAGACGTGCGAAGAGCAATCCGCGTAGAGGGAAGTGTTCAGATACTTCTCCATCACAAAAAATTATGAAAAATTACCATCAGTCCTATAGCACATGTGCCCACGTTGTGTAAAAAACTCATGATTTTATCGCACTCCAAGTATTTAATAATATTCACGCTGCATCGTTACCGCAGAACGTCTACTACCGTTTCATTGCCGTCCGTGAGGGGGCCACAACCCGGAGACGCGTGCCGCCTCTTCGGACATGCCACAACACCACCCCGCATGTATGAGGGCCCGGTACGACGCTCCGGTGGCATTGCTACCCCCAGGGCCCCCGGCCCGCCTAACCCTGGAGCGGTTGACCACGAGATCTAGCCCTTTGACTTCCCACGGACGGGCTTTGACCAGTGGACCTCTCCACCGGTTGTGTCGGGTCGGCCCGGAGGGACACCGGAAGCAACATCCGGGCCAAACCCACAGCTACATCCACTCCGTGTAGACCCGACGCGTCTGTTTCCCTCCGGGTGCCGTGGCGGCGCCGTCCGTGAGGGGGGGCACGACCGGAGACGCGTCTTTGGCGTTGCAACCGCCTCAACACTTCCAGACTTGTGGGAGGCCGCCTCGCAAGATTTTGACGGTATGTTACTACCCCGAGGTCACGGCCACAAATGAGACGTGCGAAGAGCAATCCGCGGAGAGGGAAGTGTTCAGATACTTCTCCATCACAAAAAATTATGAAAAATTACCATCAGTCCTATATCGCATGTGCCCACGATTTGTAAAAAAATCATGATTTTATCGCGCTCCAAGTATTTAATAATATTCACGCTGCATCGTTAACGCAGTAACGCCTACTACCGCTTTCATTGCCGTCCGTGAGGAGGGCACAACCCGGAGACGCGTGCCGCCTCTTCGGACATGCCACAACACCACCCCGCATGTATCAGGGCCCCAGACGACGCCCGTGGCATTGTTACCCCTAGGGCCCCCGTCCCGCCTAACCCTGTAGCGTTTGACCACGGGATCTAGCCCTTTGACTTTGCACGGACGGGCTTTGACCAGTGGACCTCTCCACCCGGTTGTGTCGGGTCGGCCCAGAGGGACACCGGGAAGCAACATCCGGGCCAAACCCACAGCTACATCCACTCCGTGTAGACCCGACGCGTCCGTTTCTCCGGGTGCCGTGGCGGCGCCGTCCGTGAGGGGGGCACGCACGGAGACGCGTGCTGGGCGTTTGCAACCGCCTCAACACTTCCGGACTTGTGGGAGGCCGCCTCGCCAAGATTTTGACGGTATACTACCCGGAGGCCGCCGCCACGATCGTGAGCGTCGCGAAGAGCAATCAGCGTGAGAGGGAAGTGTTCGATACTTCTCCATCACAAAAATTTATGAAAAATTACCATCACCCTATAGCACATGTGCCCACGTTGTGTAAAAACTCATGATTTTATCGGCGCTCCAAGTATTTAATAATATTCACGCTGCATCGTTATCAGAACGTCTACTACCGTTTCATTGCCGTCCGTGAGGGGGGCCACAACCCGAGACGCGCAGCCTCTTCGGACATGCCACAACACCACCCCGCATGTATGAGGGCCCAGACGACGCCTCCGGTGGCATTGCTACCCCCAGGGCCCCTGGCCCCGCCTAACCTCAGAAGCGTTTGACCACGGGATCTAGCCCTTTCACTTCCCCCGGACGGGCTTTGACCAGTGGACCTCTCCACCCGGTTGTGTCGGGTCGGCCCAGAGGGACACCGGAAGCAACATCCGGGCCAAACCCACAGCTACATCCACTCCGTGTAGACCCGGCCAGCGTCCGTTTCCCCTCCGGTGCCGGGCGGCGCCGTCCGTGAGGGGGGCACGCACCGGAGGCAGCGTGCTGGGCGTTTGCAACCGCCTCAACACTTCCGGACTTGTGGGAGGCCGCCACGCAAGATTTTGACGGTATGCTACCCCGAGGCCGCCGCCACAACAGAGACGTCGCGAAGAGCAATCAGCGTGAGGGAAGTGTTCAGATACTTCTCCATCACAAAAATTATGAAAAATTACCATCAGTCCTATAGCACATGTGCCCACGTTGTGTAAAAACTCATGATTTTATCGCGCTCCAAGTATTTAATAATATTCACGCTGCATCGTTACGCAGAACGTCTACTACCGCTTTCATTGCTGTCCGTGAGGGGGGCCACACCCCGGAGACGCGTGCCGCCTCTTCCGGCATGCCACAACACCACCTCGCATGTATGAGGGCCCGGTGTGACGCCTCCGGTGGCATTGCTACCCCCAGGCCCGCCCCGCCTAACCTCAGAAGCGTTTGACCACGGGATCTAGCCCTTTGACTTTGCACGGACGGGCTTTGACCAGTGGACCTCTCCACCCGGTTGTGTCGGGTCGGCCCGGAGGGACACCGGAAGCAACATCCGGGCCAAACCCACAGCTACATCCACTCCGTAGACCCGACGCGTCCGTTTCCCCCCTCCGGGTGCGGCGGCGGCGCCCGTCCGTGAGGGGGGGGGCACGCACGGAGACGCGTCTTTGGGCGTTGCAACCGCCTCAACACTTCCAGACTTGTGGGAGGCCGCCACGCAAGATTTTGACGGTATGCTACCCCGGAGGCCGCCGCCACAGTCGTGAAGCGTCATGAAGAGCAATCCAGCGTAGAGGGAAGTGTTCGACATACTTCTCCATCACAAAAATTATGAAAAATTACCATCAGTCCTATAGCACATGTGCCCATGTTGTGTAAAAACTCATGATTTTATCGCGCTCCAAGTATTTAATAATATTCACGCTGCATCGTTATCATGAAACGTCTACTACCGTTTCATTGCCGTCCGTGAGGGGGCCACAACCCGAGACGCTGCGTCGCCTCTTCGGACATGCCACAACACCACCCCGCATGTATGAGGGCCCGCACGACGCCTCGGTGGCATTGCTACCCCAGGGCCCCGTCCCCGCCTAACCTCATAGCGTTTGACCACGAGATCTAGCCCTTTGACTTTGCCCGGACGGGCTTTGACCAGTGGACCTCTCCACCCGGTTGTGTCGGGTTGGCCCAGAGGGACACCTGATAGCAACATCCGGGCCAAACCCACAGCTACATCCACTCCGTGTAGACCCGGCAAGCGTCCGTTTCCCTCCGGTGCGGCGGCGGCGCCGTCCGTGAGGGGGGGCGCAACCGGAGGCAGCGTCTTTGGCGTTTGCAACCGCCTCAACACTTCCAGACTTGTGGGAGGCCGCCTACGCAAGATTTTGACGGTATGCTACCCCGGAGGCCGCCACAGATCGTGAAGCGTCGCGAAGAGCAATCCGCGTAGAGGGAAGTGTTCAGATACTTCTCCATCACAAAAATTATGAAAAATTACCATCAGTCCTATAGCACATGTGCCCACGTTGTGTAAAAAACTCATGATTTTATCGCGCTCCAAGTATTTAATAATATTCACGCTGCATCGTTACCGCAGAACGTCTACTACCGTTTCATTGCCGTCCGTGAGGGGGGCCACAACCCGAGAACGCGTGCCGCCTCTTCGGACATGCCACAACACCACCCCGCATGTATGAGGGCCCGGTACGACGCTCCGGTGGCATTGCTACCCCCCAGGGCCCCCGGCCCGCCTAACCTCAGAAGCGTTTGACCACGGGATCTAGCCCTTTGACTTTGCACGGACGGGCTTTGACCGGTGGACCTCTCCACCCGGTTGTGTCGGGTCGGCCCAGAGGGACACCGGAAGCAACATCCGGGCCAAACCCACAGCTACATCCACTCCGTGTAGACCCGGCCGCGTCCGTTTCCCCCCTCGGTGCGGCGGCGGCGCCGTCCGTGAGGGGGGGGCACGCACCGAGACGCGTCTGGGCGTTTGCAACCGCCTCAACACTTCCGGACTTGTGGGAGGCCGCCTCGCAAGATTTTGACGGTATGCTACCCCGGAGGCCGCCGCCACAGTCGTGACGCGTGCTGAAGAGCAATCCGCGTAGAGGGAAGTGTTCGATACTTCTCCATCACAAAAAATTATGAAAAATTACCATCAGTCCTATAGCACATGTGCCCGTTGTGTAAAAACTCATGATTTTATCGGCGCTCCAAGTATTTAATAATATTCACGCTGCATCGTTACCGCGAACGTCTACTACCGCTTTCATTGCCGTCCGTGAGGGGGGGCCACAACCCGAGACGTGCCGCCTCTTCGACATGCCACAACACCACCCCGCATGTATGAGGGCCCAGACGACGCCTCGGTGGCATTGCTACCCCAGGGCCCCCTGGCCCCGCCTAACCTCAGAAGCGTTTGACCACGGGATCTAGCCCTTTGACTTTGCAGACGGGCTTTGACCAGTGGACCTCTCCACCCGGTTGTGTCGGGTCGGCCCAGAGGGACACCGGGGAGCAACATCTGGGCCAAACACACAGCTACATCCACTCCGTGTAGACCCGACGCGTCCGTTTCCCCCCTCCGGTGTCTTCGTGGGCGCCGTCGTGAGGGGGGGCACGCACCGAGAGGCAGCGTCTTTGGGCGTTTAACCGCCTCAACACTTCCGAGACTTGTGGGAGGCCGCCCTCGCAAGATTTTGACGGTATGCTACCCCGGAGGCCGCCGCCATTCGTGAAGCGTCATGAAGAGCAATCCGCGTAGAGGGAAGTGTTCAGATACTTCTCCATCACAAAAATTATGAAAAATTACCATCAGTCCTATAGCACATGTGCCCATGTTGTGTAAAAACTCATGATTTTATCGCGCTCCAAGTATTTAATAATATTCACGCTGCATCGTTACCGCAGAACGTCTACTACCGTTTCATTGCCGTCCGTGAGGGGGGCCACAACCGGAGACGCCAGGCCGCCTCTTCGGACATGCCACAACACCACCCCGCATGTATGAGGGCCCTGCACGACGCCTCGGTGGCATTGCTACCCCAGGGCCCCCTGGCCCCGCCTAACCTCAGAGCGTTTGACCACGGGATCTAGCCCTTTGACTTTTGCAGACGGGCTTTGACCAGTGGACCTCTCCACCCGGTTGTGTCGGGTCGGCCCGCAGGGACACCGGAAGCAACATCCGGGCCAAACCCACAGCTACATCCACTCCGTGTAGACCCGACGCGTCCGTTTCCCCCCCTCAAAGGTGCCGTGGCGGCGCGCCGTCCGTGAGGGGGGGGCACGCACGGAGAGGCAGCGTCTTTGGGCGTTTGCAACCGCCTCAACACTTCCGGACTTGTGGGAGGCCGCCTCGCAAGATTTTGACGGTATGCTACCCCGGAGGCCGCGGCCACGATGCGTGAAGCGTGCGAAGAGCAATCCGCGTAGAGGGAAGTGTTCGATACTTCTCCATCACAAAAATTATGAAAAATTACCATCAGTCCTATAGCACATGTGCCCACGTTGTGTAAAAACTCATGATTTTATCGCGCTCCAAGTATTTAATAATATTCACGCTGCGCATCGTTACCGCAGAGCGTCTACTACCGCTTTCATTGCCGTCCGTGAGGGGGGCCACAACCGGAGGCAGCGTGCCGCCTCTTGGACATGCCACAACACCACCCCGCATGTATGAGGGCCCGGTGCTGACGCCTCCGGTGGCATTGCTACCCCCAGGGCCCCGTCCCGCCTAACCTCAGAAGCGTTTGACCACGGGATCTAGCCCTTTGACTTTGCACGGACGGGCTTTGACCGGTGGACCTCTCCACCCGGTTGTGTCGGGTCGGCCCGAGGGACACCGGGAAGCAACATCCGGGCCAAACCCACAGCTACATCCACTCCGTGTAGACCCGGCAGCGTCCGTTTCCCCCCTCCGGGTCTTGCGTGGCCCGCCGTCCGTGAGGGGGGCACGCACGGAGACGCGTCTTTGGCGTTGCAACCGCCTCAACACTTCCGGACTTGTGGGAGGCCGCCTACGCAAGATTTTGACGGTATGCTACCCCGAGGCCGCGGCCACAGTCGTGACGTCACGAAGAGCAATCCAGCGTGAGGGAAGTGTTCGGAATACTTCTCCATCACAAAAATTATGAAAAATTACCATCAGTCCTATAGCACATGTGCCCATGTTGTGTAAAAACTCATGATTTTATCGCGCTCCAAGTATTTAATAATATTCACGCTGCATCGTTATCGCATGAGCGTCTACTACCGCTTTCATTGCCGGGTCCGTGAGGGGGGGGGCCACAACCCGGTGTAGCGTGCCGCCTCTTCGGACATGCCACCACACCACCCCGCATGTATGAGGGCCCGATGCGACGCTCCGGTGGCATTGCTACCCCCCAGGGCCCCCGTCCCGCCTAACCCTGTAGCGTTTGACCACGGGATCTAGCCCTTTGACTTTGCACGGACGGGCTTTGACCAGTGGACCTCTCCACCCGGTTGTCGGGTCGGCCCGGAGGACACCGGAAGCAACATCCGGGCCAAAACCCACAGCTACATCCACTCCGTGTAGACCCGACGCGTCTGCTTCCCCCTTCCAGTGCCGGCAGCCTTTGTCCGTGGGGGGAACGCACGGAGCAGCGTGCCGCCTCTTCGGACATGCCACAACACCACCCGCATGTATGAGGGCCAGATGCGATGCTCGGTGGCATTGCTACCCCAGGGCCCGTCCGCCTAACCACAGGCGGTTGACCACGAGATTTAGCCTTTTGACTTCCCACAGACGGGCTTTGACGGTGGACCTCTCCACCGGTTGTGTTAGGTCGGCCCGGAGGGACACCCGAGCAACATCCGGGCCAAAACCACAGCTATATCCACCCGTGTAGACCCGGCAGCGTCCGTTTCCCCCTCCGGTGCGTGGCGGCGCCAGACATGAGGGGGCACACCGCGGATGTGAGGGGGTCATTCTCTGAGAGGCGGGTGTCGAGGCGTTTGCAAGCTGCCACAAAACTTCATCGGCATAGCTGTTTTTTATTTTAATAAAATATAAGGATCTATATTTAAAGATCATGACCGCACATTATTAACGTGCTCGAAAAAATACAAACTATATATATATTCATAATATATGAAAAAAAACAAACTACATATATATTCATATGTATGTTTATATTTAACATGCTACATGTTAGTTGATATAATAATACACAAAAAAGCATTAAAAAATATGAACGAAAAAAATATAGCTATGCCGACGGCCTAGCCGTCGGCATAGATCCGACCAGCGTGCCGCGGATCGCTGACGTGGCAGATATCTTGACGGCGGCGTCGGCATAGGCTGCATGGTGCGGCCGGGATCGATGGCGTGGCCTTTGGACCTATGCCGACGGCCCCCGTTTGCCGTCGGCATAGGTCCTGACGCCGTTAGCTGTGGGTGGCGGGCCCCCGCGGGTATGCCGACGGCCATTTTAAGCCGACGGCATTGTCGGCGAATATGTAGCTAGGCCGACGGCCATTCTATGCCGACGGGTGCCGTCGGCCTATCTCTGCGTATCCCGACGGCCTTTTTACGGCGACGGCCGGGGCCAGGCTGTCGGCATATCTCCGAAGATGCCGACGGTGGCCGTCGGCATTGTTTTGGCCGTCGGGGTATGGCCCTGTTCCGGTAGTGCTTGCTGTATGTAATGCAACTGGATCAACAAGGATGGTTTTTGAGTCTGGAAGTTAAGATTTCCATTTTACGTGCTGATGGGGCCAGGATGAAACACTTTGTTACCTAGTTGAGAACAAACCTTTGTGTATATTAATCGATGGTGCTACATGTAGAAGACATCCCAACACAAGTATCAACCGCTCGTCGTGACTTTTATTTCATGAGATTTTGTTGGTGTATAAGGGATGACACAAGTTTAAACGGAAGTAAATTTACTTGCTGTTGCAAACGTATAATTCTTTTCGGCCTGATATATCTGATACTATCTCATATGTGAATTGCTAATGCTGTGTTAGCTTTAGATTTGCATAAGTAGAGTTTATTTATATGTTTGATTCAGAGTTCTTTTTTATGAATAGTTTTTGTTTTGCCAAAAAAATTGAACTGACAATTCTCAGAACCGCTTTAAAGGTCATCAATCTTGTATGCTTAAAATTAAGAATCGTGAATAATGTAGAGATATTCTATTTTTTCTTGTTCTGTTGGGAGTATGTGCTCACACATTCCAAAAGTGAGGTGCCTGTTCTTGGCTGCTCCTCGGCCGATGCGACATTGGAAAAGTGCAGTGTTTGTTCTTGGCCGCTCCTTTGCCGATGCATTGGGTGTGACAATTGTGCTTAATTGCCAACATTTCTAAAGATTAAAATATTCTCTGCCGAGCGGCCGGAGGAAACTCCCTGAGGCTGACCAAGTTGGTAAGCGTAATGGTCCTGGTTTCGAATGAGGCCTCCATGCAGAAGGAGCGGGAGGAGTGCAGCGTCCTCTATGGCGAGCTCCAAAAAAGCAAAGAGTAGCAAGGTCTGCTCCACAATGAGCTCGGAACTCTTAAGACCGACCTTGGGCACCAGGCTACTTTGTGCAAGGGGCACGCGGAGGAGGCCTCATGCCTCCGAAAGGTAAATGACGATGTGTTGACGTAGCTGAGCGAGGCGCACAAGCATTGCGAAGATATGGTTGCCGCGGCTCATCGTGAATTCGTGATACCTAGGTGCTTGGCTCCCTTCTAGTTTCTTTTAGAAATGTTGTCTGACGCTTATTTTTCCGTGTGATGTGGTGCCAATCCCAGAGATCTGTAATAACGACGTTGAAGCCAGGCTCCGAGAGGTCGAGGCCATTGCGGAGAAGATGCAGGTTTTGCTTGGAATGTCATCGCAACTCTCTTCCGTGGGGAGATCCGGAGCTCCGACCTGACCTCGACAGTGTGTTGGTCCTGCTTAGTAGGTCACCAGGGAAGATGGATGACTGGCTGTTCTCTGCAGCCTTTGAGGGAGCCCGCCAGGTGCTTGCCAGTGTATGGGCGCATAACGCGAGCATGGATCTGGGGCCACGGTGGCGAAGTGTGTAGGGGGGCCAAAATTTTGATTCCTTCTTCGAAGAGGTCAGTGAGAACGCTCAGTTCGCCGCTGGGGCTATGACCTGTAAGAGATTGTCGAGAAGGCGCACAAAGAATATTAGGGTTCGGTAAGAGCTTGTAAGAAAAACCTTGTACGTTTTGTCTCGTATGGTTTAATTACAATTTTCCTTCCGTGTTTGGATCTTGTGAAATATTTTATTTGCCTTCAGGATGCCTTTGTTCTACAAAGTCAGCTTTGTCGTTGTTGTGGTATTTGTGAATATGGGGCCTTTTTTGTGTGGCCCGACATGCTTCTTCCGGCTTGCTGCCTGAACGTAGCCACGGGCTCAGGGTAGTATTCTCAGCACTGTTAAGACCCTATATCGCGATGCGAAAAAAAGGGTTAACCGATTGCTTGGTTAGGGCTTGAGACCGTTGATCATGTTTTGCAGGACGGAGGTCAGTTTACCTTGATACAACCCCCAGGTATTACCTTGATGCATCCCCCAGGTTCAAAAATAATGATGCTGCCCCCGAGTCCAATAGATACGAGGAAGGCTTCCTTAAGGGGTTCATTATTGTTTTCTTTTGCGTATCTTACCAATCATTCTCAAAGTATCATAACAAAGTGGTTTTGATATGAAGCACTTATTCATTATTTATACATGATCGAGCTAAGTTATTAGAGCACACTTGTAAGATACCCGTGCTACGCTGCGGAATCACATGAAATGTAGTGGAATAACAAAATTACAAAGCGAAATGTACTATACTGAGATTTTTGTCGAGAGAATGTTATGCTCTAGCCACATAAAAAAGGTCTTTGTACAATGACGCTACAAACATCACAGAGTTACATGGAGCCACACACCAGCTCCACTATGATCTTACTCCACAGAGACTAAAAATGTCTTTGTACAGTTGATTGACAGTGAGAACTGAGAAGAGCATTGGTGCAGTCCCTCTTCTGGACTTTCTTCTCCTTGTTGCTTCCTTGGTCAAGTGGCCCCGTGAGCGGCGATTTCTGGTTGTCCCTCTTTTGGTTGTTGCTTCCATGGTCAGGTGGCCCCGTGTGCGGCGATTTCCTGTCATCATATGATGTGTTTTCGATGAGAAGGCCGGCGGCGGAAAAGGATGCGGCACAAAACACGTTGACGAGGATGCGGCGGCGGGGTGGCTGGGACGGCGAATATGTATGGCCTTTCATTTCGACACAGATCGTTGTGTTGTGTCTCGCTTACTTAGCTTGGAGTCGTAGATACGTAAATGGAAGGTTCTTCTATCTTATTATAATAAAGGAAAGAAGAAGGTTATATTGTAGAGTTTGAAAAGAACTCTGCATAAAATCGATGACATGTGTGCAATATTTAAAGTAAACACATCTACTATAGATAAGATTTAGCAAAACCGTCTTAATGAATCCTAATCAATGGACGTGCGTGACAACGCTTTGACCTAATAGCCGACACCATACGCCGGAAAGCGGCGGATCAAGTCGCGAGATCAATGGCGGCGGCGCTCCTGCAGGTGGCGAGGAGGCTTTGCTTCCGGCTCGGGAAAAGAACGGTACTTCTATATTTTCAATCCCTCTCCCTGCTGCCCCGTCTCTCAAGCGGTGTTCCCGGCGTGGGCAAAAGATCTCCTAGATGCCACCGCCGTTGCTGCCGATTCCTCCATCCTCTTTGCTCCCTAAATAAATCCCAGCCTTTTCTGTTCCCCCGCCACCTGCAGGCCTTTGCTCTCGCCTCCTCCCTAAATAAATCCCAGCCTTTGCTCTCGCCTCCTCCCCGCCCTGAATTCTGGGCAAATCTTAATCTTTCCGAGCCGACGCAGAAAATCTTCGACGGATGCCGAGGCAGAAAACTTGGAGCGAAAAATTCAGCTTACTTTGTGTGTGCTGCAGGGTCTTTTCGAGCCAACGGCTGCCCAGGAGGATGCAGTGAACCGGCTGTCCTGGAATCGATCAAGATTGATGATTTCGATGATTATGCTCTGAAGGCCTTCTGGCGTCACCGGCAGGCTGGGCATGCTCCAGGCTTAACCCATGCTCAAGTGACCGAGATTCTCAAGGCAGTGTGTGAGATGCAGAAGGAATATGGCATAACAAGCAAGTGATCTTTGCTATTTTCTAGCTTTGTAAGGTCGAATCGTTGCAGGTCTTTCCTTCGATGATCAATGTAGTAAATAGAATGGGTTCGTTTGGATCTTTGTTTTCTTGCTTTGTAAGGTTTCTAAATCTTCAACATATTTTGGAGTGTATGCTTTCGTTCTTGGTCTGCGAACATCTAGTTTTAGTTGTAGGTTTTTCTGTATGCCAGGGGCGTGTTTGGTTACTGGCATCGATTTTGCCTGTATTGTATGTGTGCCTCATTTGCGTCTGTTTGTAGAAAAACATGGAAACAACCATTATCTGCACATCTTTTGTTTGCTCCCATCTAGGCTTCCTGCATTAGGGGGTCAATTTTGGCATGACCTCTGGTGTCCTGCATTGGCTCGGCTCATGCAACTACACGGTGTTTGGTTGTATGCATGTGATATAATTAAGAGTTAACAACTACACAAAACACGATGGACGGTGGCAACGGCACAAGCAACTAGTCCGTGCCGCCGCTGTCGGATGCTGACGGTGTCCTGGACTAAGGGGTACAAACTCGTACGGTCCAGAGTCCATGGGTCGGGCTGTTGGTCCGCCAATCAGTAGAAGAAGGACTACCGAAGCCGTCAAAACCCGGCGTGATGAAGATGGAAGCCTCCGAGGACTTGGCGTGTACTTCAAGGATTGCTCTGTGGTTGTCATATCGGCAACCGACCATATGTGTAAACCTAGGTACCCCCAGTGCATATATAAGCCGAGGGGTTTAGTCTTTAGAGGCATGTTTAGCAGCCTTAGGGTTTAGAACAGAATCATACAATCTCGAGGTAGATCATCTTGTACTCGATACTCCATCACATCAATATAACCAAAGAAGGACGTAGGGTTTTACCTCTTCGAGAGGAACCGAACCTAGGTAGACATTGTGTCCTTATGTCCATTATTAGCAATGTTCCAAGACCCACAACTCGGGACCCCCTACATGTGATCCATTTGTTCTAGCACCAACATTGGTGGCCCATGTAGGTCCTTCTATGTGGCCAGAAAAGGATCAATGTCTCGCCTTCAGATCAATAGCGACATCAGCTACGGTGACATCATCGTCCCTGGCTAGCTTTTTGCGTTCGGCAGCGTCGTTCTTCATGCCGATCCGACAGGACGCCTCGGCCATGTTGAGAACCTCGCCCCAGATCAGATCATCAGATTTGGAAGTTTGGAATAAATTATTGATTCCCGCGGCGATCTCACCCTCTTTGACTGGGTTCCAGAACGGCTTGAGAACGACGGCCTTAACCTCGGACCAGGCCATAGAATTGAACCTCGGGTCAGGTCACAACACGGAGCCAACTTCGAGTTTGGATCAGATCACTTCGGTATTAGACCAGGCCGTCGCCCTGGCTGATCCATGCTCCGATGACGCGTCACACGCGTCGAGCATAATGCAAGTCAGCCCCGCCTACTATCAAGAGATGGGCCCGGCAGATCTCTTGCTCTTGAATGCGATGTTGGACTGAATCCAAAAGCTTAGTATTTTGGACAACCAGTCCTCGTTCTATGACCGAATCGGATGTAAAGCCGATGATAGGAAAATTTACGTCCCACCCACCACCCACCTAGTTGCTACAATCGAGGAATTAACCGACGTACTGAACTACGCCTCCAAGGAGGCGACCGACATGGATGGAGATGTCGGCGATCAGCCTAGCGCTTTAATATCCAACACCGGCAACTGGACGGCTACCTCCAGTGGCGGACCTAGCTCACTGGGCCAGAGTGGGCCAACAGTATAACTGTACATATACATTATTTGTTTCTATTGTTTTTAGCCTTTCTCCTATGGTATAAGGCTATTTTCAAATATCAGAGTGGGCCACACCCTGTCCACCCTCTACCTCCGCCATTGTCCACCTACCATGTCTTCATGGTAGACACACGTAAGGACAATGAGAAAAAGGAGGAGAAAAATTTGTCCCCCAACATCGATAAAAGCGCGGTAAACGCACAGGCAAGGGGGCGCCAGCAACCACATCACCGGTAATGGGAATCATGGAAATAACACCACCTCCAATGGTGCCGAGAACTAGGGCAGCGGCGATGACATCATGTCCGGTCCAATCGACGGTGCCGCAGGGACGGAGGACCTCAATGATAGCAACTAAATGCCAGAATCAGAAGAGGATATAAGTCTTGGACTCGACGAATTCGACGTCCCCCAAAACTTTCTTGATCAAGAGACTTTTCGACGACGACTCATTGCTTCCGCTCGAAGTATTAAAAAAGGGCATGAGAAGCTAAAAGCCGATCAACAGACGTTCAACGATAAGTGGGTAGAAGTCCTTGCAACCGAGCAGGACATCAAGCAACGGCGCACAAACCAAACCAAAACCTACCCACGACGGCGTCTACTTCCTCCATTCGATGCCAAAGTCGATGACACGCTCGCCATGAAGGCAAAGACCCAGTCACGTACTCCCCGCAATATGATCCCCGGGAAGAATTGATGGCTCAGCCTGCCCCATCACGGTCCATGTACAGATCCATGGATCCGGTGCTTGCTGCACATGCCGGACATCAGGAGTGGCTCGACAAGCATAACAGGGCCCGAGATAATATGCATGCTCGGATAACAATGGATGTTCGGCAAGCCGTATCTCCGGTCTGATGAGCCGCACACCGGATGTGCTCTACAGACGGGGTCATGCAACATCAGTTCCCACAGGGGTTTCAACCCATCAATATTGAACAGTACGATGGAACTACTAACCCGGATGTGTGGATCAAAGGCTTCCTTCTCCACATCCATATGGCCCGAGGAGATGACCTCCACGCTATCAAATACCTACCATTAGAACTTAAAGGACCGGTGAGGCATTGGCTCCATAGCTTGCTCAAGAACTTCATCGGTAGCTGGGAAGAGCTCAAAGATGCATTCCATGCTAACTTCCAGGGCACTTATGTTCGCCCCCGGATGCCGATGACCTCACCACATCATCCAACAGCCTGGCGAGTCTGCTAGGATGTTTTGGAATCGGATTTTGACCAAGAAAAATCAAAACGTTGACTATCATGATGCAGAAGCGATCACTAGTTTCCGATACAACATTCGTGGCGAATGGCTGCCGCGACAGCACGGACAAGAAAAACCGAGGACCATGCAGGCCCTCACCTCCCTTATGACCAGATTCTGCGCAGGAGAGGATGGCTGGTTGGCCCGCAGTACTAGTGATAGCGGTGACCCCGGCACCTCGGAAGTACGCGACGAGAACAGGAAACCTCGACGCAACAAAAACAATAAGCGTCGCCATAAGGGCAATGGCAGTGATGCCAATGAGGCGGCGATAAACGCCGGATTCAGTAATCTCTGAAGTGGCTAGAAGAAAAAGCCCTTTAAAGGGAGTAGAGATGGACCAACTACGCTGGATAGGATACTTGACAAGCCTTGCCAGATCCATGGTACCTCGCACAAGCCTGCCAATCATACAAATACTAGAAACTAGTAGGTCATCAATCAAGCAGGAAAGATTGTAGCTATTGGGAAACGTAGTATAAACAAAACAAAATTGCTCTACGAACACCCAGGAACAATATGAAGATGCATATCGGATCTGGATCAACGATCATTACCAACTTTGGAGTGCAGCGAAAGTTGACGAGTCAGTGTAGATCGTATTGTAGTCCCTCGAACGTCGATGATGATCTTGCGAACCGCCGACGAATGATCCCTTGAACGGAAGACCAAAAGCACGGCCTCTCTACTTGGTTACAAACGTATGATCTTCACGATCCGACTGCGATTCGCCGTCCAGAGCTAATCACCGCTGGAGAATTAGAGGGGGGAGATTAGAACCACATGGGGCTTCTAATTATGAGTATTAGAGGTGGGTAGGGCTAGATCTAATTAGTCAGCTAGGACATTATGTGGGAAGCATCAGCCGGGGATTCCACTCTGATGAGCGATGGGATGCGAGCCTTCCTTTGCGCTGAAGCATATACCTCCGGGGCTCCCAACACGGCCGACAGTCCGGTGAGCGAGTTGTCGGACATGGGAAAGACAAGCCGCGACCAGCCGTAGACTAGTGTAGTGTATCTGTGCCATGGGAGTGAAGCTCCACGCGACCGTACGTCCACATTGTTTTAACCTTTTAGTTGAAAATATGGCCAAAATGCAACCGTTCTCGTCCGGTTTGTATGAAATCCGTCATATTCGTACGAAACCCAACCTTGTTTGCATGAATTTCATTCGATTGTTGAAAATAAGTTTAAAATGTATGCGGTTAGCGTTGTATGTTGACCTCCCGCATCCATGTCCATGGACTGGTCCTCCATGTCCGTGAACGGATGCGGGAGGATTTTTGTGGGTTGCCTTGGAGACGCCCTTAGGCTCCATGTACCATGCCTTCCACGTACGCAATGCATAGTGACTGGATGTTGATAGTTTGGTACGTTCATGTTGCGCTCTGTGCGTATATATACATGTAGCTGCAGTTCATCCCGGCAATTCAATAATTATGGTGATGATATATCCCCGCAAGAAAATTAAAAAATGGTGATGATATCTCGTGTTAGAAGTTGCGTATCATCAAACGTTGAATTTTTGGGATGAGGTTAGTGGCACAGGCGTAAGCAGCGGATTGAACACAAGCAAACAACAACACGACTGCATGTGGCATATTCCACATGGTAGGTAAGAAAGAAACTGTAAGCACATCGGTTTTCTTAGGCCCCACGTATTAGGACTTACACGCACGCAATGCATAGAGACTGATTGAGAAGTTAGCAGGTGAAACAGCCGTATTGGGCAAGAACACCGCAGTAGAGTATTAGTCAGCGTGAAGAGGCATACTCTCCACGTTATTGGAAATAAAAAAGTGTATGTGGAGACCCTTGTTTTCCGCTGCCACACGGCATTCCACATTATGAAAAACTACGTTGTCATATACTCCCTCCGTCCGAAAATAGTTATTATCAAAATGGATAAAAAATGATGTATTTAGAACTAATATACTAGATACATCCTTTTTTATTTATTTTGATGACAAGTATTCTCGGACGGAGGGAGTAGTTGAATTTCTGGATCTTCAACTATCTATCGATTTGCATACATCGTTTAAACCTCCTAGCATTTTGGTAATACTACTCCCTCCTTTTCAGTTTATAAGGCTCAATTTCAAATTCTCACCAACCAAGGTAGATGGTGAGTGGTGGAATACTTTTTGTAGTTTGCAAAAGCACCTAATTAATGCTCTTGTTTTCCTCAAAAAAGTATGTTTACCAATGCATTAATTGCAATGCATGCATGCATAAATTACATGCATTGGTCAATTTTCTCTTAGTACTTGCATGCAATGATTTAATGCACCATGAAATCTGAACATGTGATGGAAAATAACCAAATTGAGCCTTATAAAATGGAAAAACTAAAATTTTAAGATAAGTCCTATAAACCGGAAAGGAGGGAGTATTATTTATGTAGCTTGCTTCTAAATTATTTTGCCTTGACATCAGAGTTGCACTGTCAAAACAGATGCATGCGTCTGTACCGGCCAGTCTATTAGCCTATTGGAGTCAAAGTCAAAGGCTAGTGGCGTACTAGCTTCAGCCTGCTAGTTTTCTTCACGGGAAGGTAGCCTACTCGTGGGAGGTGTGCAAGTGTGACCACCATGCTCCTACAGTTACCCCAGACCATGCATACACGAGTGCAAGACATGTTGGAGCATCTACATTTGGACGTTCCAAACATTCCTCTCAAACGTCCGGGCAGGCCGCCCGGTCATTGACCGGTCATGATTTTCCGACTTAAACGGACGTTTCAAACGGTCTTCAAACGTCTAGGTGGACCAGCATCCCTCATATCCAGCCCAAATATGAAACGGATATGGGGTGCCCGGCCATGTCCGTCACGTCGGATCCGGCCCATGCTGGCCCACCCGACCCCACATATATTCGTCCCCTTTCGCTCACCGGAGCATACCCTAGCTACTTCACTCCACTCCCTTCCCCACTCCCCTCAGCCACCCGAGCTCACCTCCGGTGATTTCCGGCCTTCTTCGGCATGGCAGGCAGCGGATTGGACTCCGACCACTTCGGATCCGTTGACTGGGCTGTCATCCCGTGCGGGTTGGAGTGGGGCAATGGCAGTTCGCATTGCACTCCGCCGCTCCCGGGAGGACAACACCCGGCCAACGAACGGATCTGTCCGCCCCGACGCCATAGTGACGACAGCCGGAACACCTCTCTTTCCCCATCATCGGTCGGGAAGACTATGAGTCCCACCGGAAACGGACGGCCCGCCATGGGAAGGAAAGGCTAAGGGCCGACGTGGCCCGTATCACGGTGGAATAGTGGCGGCACAGGAGGCTCATGCAGTGGCGCGGGCGGCCGCAGAGGAGGAAACCATCCGCGTCTGCATTGTGAAGAAATGGCAGCGGAGGAACACACGCTCCCTCGCCCGAGAGCAGAATCGGGCAGTTCGTGCCATGGCCGGAGTGCCATCGAAGGAGGAGAAGGAGGACAGCGATGGCGAAGACAGCTCAAGTGACGAGCAGATCCGATTCGATTTGTACTGCATCTTCGACCGATACTTTCGCAAGAAGGACGACAAGGGCCCCGAGAAGGGCAAGGACAACCGAGGATGACCTCCACCATAGCCAAACATGCCAAATTTTGATAGTTCGATGGCATGTTTAGTTAGTAGTGATGGAGTAGTCGGATGATGTGCGTGCATCGACATAATTGCATAAGTTTGTACGGATTTGAGATATGATAATTGAGGTGTCCGGATATAGATTACATTATTTAAAGGGTGCTCGTTCAGTGCCCGCTGACGCGCCCGGGCGCGTCTATAGGCGTTTGATGTGTTGGATTTACCAAGTCCGACTGTATATGCTCTTACAACTCTAATAAAGTTGAAGCCAGAGTACGTGTCAATGTGTACATATTTTCGGTATCTCCAATGCCACCCCTCAAACCTCCCGCTCTGTCCAGAACACGCTGTCCGGACCGTGTACGTGTCGATGTGTACATAGTTACCTAGGGTGATCTGATGCGATTTCTTCCGTAAACCGGAGACAAACGTGGAGGAGGTTTGCGGGACTACGTACCGCCGATATGCCCGCTTCTGACCGCATTGGCCCATCCAAACCCCTCCTCCCTTGCACGCATGCGTTCCCGTCTGGCGCCAGCTGCCCGCATTCATGCCGCTGTAGAGCGCACCGCTAAACAATGATAACGGCTCAGGGCGGACGCGACCTCTCACTGCCTCCACCATTGAAACGGCGCACCGGCCGAGGACACTGCCCACTGCATGCCCGACTGAACACGCCTCCTCGCCGCATTCAAACGCCTTCATTAACCGCGCGTGGAAGCCGGGAAAGCTACTCCTGTCACATGTCTGTTCACGAGCGGGCCGGCATTAAACGCAACGCCGGCCAGGCTCCTGCCGTCCGCCCTCTATAACCAGGCGAGACGCCGGCAAGAATCGCACCACTCCGCCGCTCCCCATCTCCTCGTTTCACCTTTTCCTCCAATCTTTCGATGGCATCCGACGAGCTGGAAGAGCAGTTCTCCAGCATAAAAGCCGGCTGGGTGGTCCTCCGAACCAGCCGGATACGAGCGAGGAAGCCCGCTGCTCCACCTCCCTCGCCTAGCCCGACGGAGCCTCGCCGGCATGGCGGGGAGCACGGCGGCACGAGCATTAACGCTGCTATCGATCAAGCGTCTCAATTGTTCATAAAAAATGGCCAACAAACATTTTGAAGAATGCTAAGTAATTGAGTTAACAAAAAGATGTCTCTCTGTTTTGCCAAAAAAGAAAAGAAGGCGTCCCTCTAATTTGGAAGGGTTTTTATCATTTATGCCACTGGTTACAACTCACTAGTCAGTTTTGTCACTAAGAATTTTAACTGCTCAAAAATGACATTGATTCGTTATGCGCATGCTAAAAAATGCCACTGAACACCATTAATGTCATCTCAAATCTTATTTGCCATGTTATAATGACAAAAATACATATAGACCAACATGTCAGCTCTCTCTCTATCTAACTACAATAAACTGTGTGCCTCACTTGATCCAAAGAACATTTTTACATAACTAGTGACATAAATGATAAAAACCTGTTGCGAACAAAAGTTAGTCAATAACTAAAATAGGGGCAGCATCTTTTGCAGGAACTCTACCAAACGAGGAAACCAAAACAGCCCAGCACAATGGTTCTATTTCCCAAAAATGGTAGGCGTAAGCACAGGGGATATGGAGCTTGATCGCAACTATATATATATTCGTGCGCAGGGTGAAGTGGATTGGTATAGGTGAGATTAGACACAAAAGATATATTGAACTCTTGGTACTATTCTAGTAATAACTTTGCCAAGTTGATTTCCTCCACCGTTTATCTTTTTCTTGTACGGAACTTATTGGCCAAAAATTTGTGGAACCACTCCTGCAACTATATATGACAGATGATGCTTCAGTTCAACTATATATATAGTTGCCGCCTTCTATATACGTAGCACGCATCTCCCGCTCACAGCCATAGTTGCCACACTTGTGCATCAATCAATCATGGCAAGGACACCGAGGACGACAATTTTACACCTTGTCCTAACCCTCTGCTGCATCCTCTCGGGTCCCTCTTTAGCTTCCACTGCAACTGCAATCGATGAATTCCTTGGCTGCCTCTCCGCGGACATCCCGTCTGGCCTCATCCAGACCCCGGCAACCCCGTCGTCCTACTCTGCCCTCCTGCTGTCCACCGCCCGGAACCTCCGCTACATCCTGCCGGACACCTCCAAGCCTCTAGCGATCATCGCGGCCACCGAGCACGCCCACGCGCAGACCACCGTGCGCTGCGGCCGCCGCCACGGCGTCCGCGTCCGCGTGCGCAGCGGCGGCCACGACTACGAGGGCCTCTCCTACGCCTCCGTCCACCTCCACAAGTACAACGAGCCCTTCGCGGTGCTGGACCTCGCCGCTCTCCGGGCGATCCACGTCGACCCGGCGCGTGCTGAGGCGTGGGTCGAGTCCGGCGCCACCGTCGGCGAGCTCTACTACGCCGTCGGCGCCGCCAGCCGCTCGCTGGGGTTCCCTGCGGGCTCTTGCCCCACCATGGGCGTTGGCGGCCACCTCAGCGGCGGCGGGTTCGGCTCGCTGGCACGCAAGTACGGCCTCTCCGCCGACAACGTCCTCGACGCCGTCGTGGTGGACGCCGACGGAAGGCTGATGAACAGGAGCAGCATGGGGGAGGACCACTTCTGGGCTCTCTGCGGCGGAGGCGGCGAGAGCTTCGGCGTGGTGCTGTCGTGGAAGGTGCGGCTGGTCCCCGTGCCGGAGACCGTCACGGTGTTCAGCATCGTCCGGTCAAGGAGCCAATCCGCCGTCGAACTGATCACCAAATGGCAAGAGATGGCGCCGGCTTCACCGCAAGAGCTGTACCTCCGCGTGCTCGTGCTGAACCAGCAGGCCAATTTCCAGGCGCTGTTTCTCGGCCGGTGCGGCGGCCTCCACCGGCTCATGCAAGATCGCTTCCCGGAGCTCGGAATGACGGAGCAAGACTGCCAGGAGGTGAGCTGGGTCCAGTCCACCGTCTTCTTCGGCTTCTCCACGACGTCCATGCCACCGGAGCAGCTGCTCAACAGGAGCAGCAACCCGAGCTACTATCTCAAGGCCAAGTCGGACCACGTGCAGGAGCCGATTCCAAGGGACGTGTGGGAGAGCATATGGACGGCGTGGCTGGAGAAGCCCGAGGCGGCGCTGCTCATGCTGGACCCTTACGGCGGCGTGATGAGCAGCATCTCGCCGTCGGAGACGCCGTTCCCGCACCGGCAGGGGAACCTCTACCAGCTCCAGTACTACTCCTTCTGGTACGAGAACGGGACGGCGGCGGCGGAGAAGCGGATGAGCTGGGTCAGGGGGCTGTACAAGGAGATGGAGCCTTACGTGTCCAGCAACCCGAGGGCTGTGTACGTCAACTACAGGGACCTTGACCTGGGGACGAACGAGTTGGACGGTGACGTGACGAGCTATGACAAGGCTAGAATCAGCTGGGGAGACAAGTATTTCAAAGGGAATTTTAAGAGGCTGGCAGCCGTGAAGACCATGGTGGATCCCGATGACTTCTTCAGGAATGAGCAGAGCATCCCTCCTCTTCGCGCTGCCAAAATGATGCTAGATTCCATTTGATCTGATATGGGCGCTTTCATTTCTTTGGAGTGTGCACTGCTCGTGATTGTCTTTGCATGTATCGTGTATCGTGTCAAGTTTATGAAAAATAATAAATAAAATGGAATGATATTGTCCCTTAGTCCAAACTCTTTAAACAAAATACAAACTCACGCGCTCATGCATACGCGCATGCACTCATCCCTATCAACACACAAGCACTATACTTTATGAGCACTCCCGAGAGATTGAGCCAGCATATCATCTTAAAATTTTACAAAGTCATCGTAAGTGTCTCATAGTTGATGTGAACGTCTCCTCCTATTGAATGCAGAGCCGCTCTAACGCATGGATGATGTACAAATGAAACTCGGTGAATAATAGCCGCATGGACGAATATAAAGCAATTGGTTTTAACTCATGTGCCTCAAACGCCCTATAGTTTAGTCCATACTGCAAAAAAAAACTTACAATTCTTAAACAGTTGCATATCACAAATACTGTTGAAAAAAAGGCATATCACAAATACTAATTAACTCCTCGGGATATATGACCAGCCTAGGCTAACCAGCTACAAAATACATCTAATTAGTACTACTTCCGTATAGTAGGAACGAACATGTTTCTTCACTAATTGTTTGATTGAGTGTGGAGGTTTGTCTTCATCGGATTTTGTGGGATTCGATCGGTGCTGGTCTTCGATAGATTTATTTGGATCTGGCCTTCGTTCGTTTTTGTTTGGATGTCTACATGTTTGATCCTTCTGATCTATGACTTTCTTGATCGGGCAATGATTGCTACTCTGGTGCATCGGTCCTATGGGGCCTTAGCACGGCGACTTTCCGACTGTCTGCTACAACAAGGTTTGCCCGGCTCCGGTAAGGGGAGGCAATGACAGCGGCGCGCCTTCGGCTCGCCCCAGTGTTTGTAGTCATCGCTAGGTGGTCCACGGACATAATTTTAATTTTTGTTATCTCTGTTGTTTTTTGTTCTACCATGATTGAAGATGAACAGATTAGAAGTTTCTGAAAAAAAATAGAAGCGGCAATTTAATGTTTTTGTGACATTTCCCTGTGCCGCTCTTGCAGTCTGGCTGCTGCCATCTGACATGCTTCCTATACGGCTGTGTCTCCATTGTCGGGGTCGTGCCCGCCGCCCATGGCCGCCACCGCATTTTTTTAAGGATATACGTAGCTCCCTGCATTTTTAAAAATAACTAAATAATGAGCAGTGTACCCAATCATGTCAGCACTCACCACTGACTGGTCCTTTCTATGGATCTTGCTAGACCTTGTACAAATCTTGTATCAGCTCTTGCTGGTGCGCCTGAGCATAAACTATAACCCCGCATAGCTTGTACCTCCGGCCAATCTTGGGAGGCTACAACCTACGAAGACGCCACCATACCGTAACTCATTAGCAGAGTACCAAAAACCTCTTGCCGAGAAAAAAATTCAAGACTCAAAAACAAGTGGCAGGTACTAGTAATATTTTACTTACAGCAGCGAAGGACTGCTGTCCTCGCGAGGATGGGTCACATCAGCACCAAGTATAATTGTAGGCATGCATCCACTTCCACCAGTAGTGTTCCTGCCCCCCCCCCCCCCCCGCCTGTTAGTTAGGAAGAATGAGAGTGCACGAATCGATAATCGTTGATCGTGTGCATGGTGGACATATATAGGTACAGGGTGGATCGGCCTCTACTTGTCTCCCAAGATGTACAAATATACGGGGAGAAAGAGAGATACAACGGTATAAATACATACCCAAGTCCTATACATATGCAGTGGATAACGTACGCTCAACACCCCCCTGCAGTCGAAGCGTCACCGGAGACACAGAGACTGGACCGAAACTCATCAAAGACTGGGGTCGGTAGTCCCTTAGTCATGACATCGGCAAACTGCTGAGTGGTAGGAACGTGTAAAACACGAACCTTCCCGAGAGCCACCTGCTCGCGAACGAAGTGAATGTCGAGCTCAATGTGCTTCGTATCGCGATGGTGGACGGGGTTGGCGGAGAGATATACGGCGGAGACGTTGTCACAGTAGACGATCGTGGCCTTGGGGACCACACATAGCAACTCTTGAAGGAGCTGACGGAGCCAAGAGCACTCAGCAACGGCGTGAGCCACTGCCCGATACTCCGCCTGGGCACTCGAGCGAGAGACCGTGGGCTGCCGCTTGGACGACCACGAAATCAGCGAGGGCCCGAGGTAGACACAATAGCCTGACGTAGAGCGACGCATGTCCGGGCAGCCTGCCCAGTCAGCGTCGGAGTAGGCAACCATGTCGATGGAGGAGGATGTCGTCAGGGTGAGTCCCAGGCTCATAGTGCCACGTATGTACCGAAGAATACGCTTCACCAGAGTCCAGTGGGAATCACGCGGGGAGTGCATGTGGAGGCACACCTGTTGGACTGCACAAGTCCGGCCGAGTAAGTGTGAGATACTGCAGGGCACCGACGATGGAGCGGTAGAACGCAGCATCCGGCGCAGGAGAACCCTCCAAAGCAGAAACCTTCGCCTTGGTGTCAACAGGCGTAGACGCGGTCTTGCAATTAAGCATCCCGCGCGCTCGAGAAGCTCATGAGCGTACTTTTGCTGATGCAGAAAGAACCCGGCCGTCGGCACGACGAACAACCTCAATGCCGAGGAAGTAGTGCAGCGCTCCCAGATCCTTGAGGGCAAAATCATCACGAAGACGAGCCGTGAGATGCTAAAGGAGCCCAGGCGAGGATGCCGTCAGGATAATGTCGTCCACATAGAGCAGCAGGTACGCAGTATCAGTGCCCTGATGATAGACGAAAAGAGAGGCGTCAGAGCGGGTTGTGCGAAACCCAAGCTGCTACAAGAACCCAGCCATACACTGGTACCACGCCCGGGGGGCCTGCTTCAGTCCATAAAGAGACCGAGAGAGCAAGCACACATGATCGGGATGCTCGGCGTCGATGAAGCCAGTCGGCTACTCATAGAAGACCCGTTCCGTGAGGTGACCGTGCAGAAATGCGTTGGAGACATCCAACTGATGCACAGGCCAGGCACGGGAGACCGCCAACTGAAGCACCGTGCGAATCGTGCCTGGTTTAACGACCGGGGCGAAGGTGTCGGTGAAGTCCACGTCGGCGCGCTGGCGAAAGCCGCGCACCACCCAACGAGCCTTGTAGCGCTCGAGAGAACCGTCAAGGTTGGTCTTGTGACGAAACACCCATTTGCCACTGATAACGTTGGCGTGAGGGGGTCGCGAAACAAGATGCCACGTGCGGTTGCGCTGCAATGCGTCGAACTCCTCGCGCATCGCGGCGAGCCAATGTGGGTCACGGAGGGCGGCGCGTGCAGACGAGGGGATGGGCGACGGTGGAGAGGATGATGTCGACACTGCGCACGCATACTCATCAGCGGCGTAGCGCATGCTGGGCCTGTGGACACCGGCACGAGACCGCGTCATCATGCCAGCAGGAGGCGGGTCAGCTGTGGCAGGAGCAACGGACGAGGGTGGCGATGAGTCCGTCGCTCCCGGCGTCGCAGCGGGGCTGGTGTCGGCCGGAGCAGCTGGGCCAGCCGGGGCGGTGGAACCGGCCGGGGCTGGGAAGGCCGCGGCACTCGTCGAGGTGGGAGCCGAAGAGCCACCCGGGGCCACGGGGGGCCGCGCCAGGACCAAGGCCAAGGGGCCTTGATACGTCTCCAACGTATCTATAATTTTTGATTGTTCCATGCTATTATATTACCCCTTTTGGATGTTTATGGGCTTTATTATACACATTTATATCATTTTTGGGACTAACCTATTAACGGAGGCCCAGCCCATTGTCTTTGTTTTATTACTGTTTGATATTTCAAGAAAAGGGATATCAAAGCGGAGTCCAAACGGAATGAAACCTTCGGCAGCGTGATTTTTTGAAGAATATCATCACGGAGACTTGGAGTTCACGTCGAGAAGATCCTCGAGGAGGCCAGGAGATAGGCGCCCCCCCTCGGGCGCGCCCCATCTTGTGGGCCTCGAGCACCCCCCGACCGACTTCTTTCGCCTATATAGTCCCACGTAACCTAACAACGTCCACGGAGAAGATAGATCGGGATTCCCGCCGCCGCAAGCCTCTGCAGCCACCAAAACCTCTCGGGAGCCCGTTCGGCACCTGCCGGTGGGGGAATCCATCACCGGTGGCCATCTTCATCATCTCGGCGCTCTCCATGACGAGGAGGGAGTAGTTCACCCTTGGGGCTGAGGGTATGTACCAGTAGCTATGTGTTTGATCTCTCTCTCTCTCTCTCTCTCTCTCTCTCTCTCTCTCTCGTGTTCTCTCTATGGCACGATCTTGATGTATCGCGAGCTTTTCTATTGTAGTTGGATCTTATGATGTTTCTCCCCCTCTACTCTCTTGTGATGAATTGAGTTTCCCTCTTGAAGTTATCTTATCGGATTGAGTCTTTGATTTGAGAACACATGATGTATGTCTTGCCGTGTTTATCTGTGGTGACAATGGGATATCACGTGCCACTTGATGTATGTTTTGGTGACCAACTTGCGGGTTCCGCCCATGAACCTATGCATAGGGGTTGGCACACGTTTTCTTGACTCTCCGGTAGAAACTTTGGGGCACTCTTTGAAGTACTTTGTGTTGGTTGGATGAATCTGAGATTGTGTGATGCATACCGTATAATCATGCCCACGGATACTTGAGGTGACAATGGAGTATCTAGGTGACATTAGGGTTTTGGTTGATTTGTTTCTTAAGGTGTTATTCTAGTACGAACTCTTTAATAGATCGATCAGAAAGGATAACTTTGAAGTGGTTTCGTACCCTACCATAATCTCTAGGTTTGTTCTCCGCTATTAGTGGCTTTGGAGTGACTCTTTGTTGCATGTTGAGGGATTGTTATATGATCTATCTATGTTATTATTGTTGAGAGAACTTGCATTAGTGAAAGTATGAATCCTAGGCCTTGTTTCATATCATTGCAATACCGTTTACGCTCACTTTTATCATTAGTTACCTTGTTGTTTTTATTATTTCAGATTACAAAAACCTTTATCTACCATCCATATTGCACTTGTATCACCATCTGTTCGCCGAACTAGTGCACCTATACAATTTACCATTGTATTGGGTGTGTTGGGGACACAAGAGACTCTTTGTTATTTGGTTGCAGGGTTGCTTGAGAGAGACCATCTGTTGGGGAACGTTGCAGAAAATTAAAAATTTTCCTACGGTTTCACCAAGATCCATCTATGATTTCATCTAGCAACGAGTCATGGGAGAGTGATTGCATCTACATACCACTTGTAGATTGCGTGCGGAAGCGTTCAATGGAGCAGGGGATGATGGAGTCGTACTCCGTGATTCAGATCACCGATGACCTAGTGCTGAACGGACAACACCTCCGCGTTCAACACACGTACGGAGCGGATGACGTCTCCTCCTTCTTGATCCAGCAAGGGGGAAGGAGAGGTTGATGATGATCCAGCAGCACGATGGCGTGGTGGTGGATGCAGCAGAACTCCGGCAGGGCTTCGCTAAGCAACTACGGGAGGAGGAGGAGGTGTAGCAGAGAGGGGAGGTGCCAAGGGCTTCAGGGTGCGGCCACCCCTCCCTCCCCTCCCTTTATATAGGTGCAAGAGAGGGGGGGTGCAGCCTTGCCCCTTCCTCCAAGGAAGGGTGCAGCCAAGAGGGGGGGAGGAGTCCATCCTCCCCAAGGCACCTCGGAGGTGCCTTCGCCTTTTAGGACTCTCCCCTCTCTCTTATCTCCAGGCGCATGGGCCTCTTGGGGTTGGTGCCCTTGGCCCATATAGGCCAAGGCGCACCCCCTACAGCCCATGTGGCCCCCCGGGGCAGGTGGACCCCCCCGGTGGACCCCGGACCCCTTTCGGCACTCCCGGTACAATACCGATAACGTGCGAAACTTTTCCGGCGACCAAAATAAGACTTCCTATATATAAATCTTTACCTCCGGACCATTCCGGAACTCCTCATGACGTCCGCGATCTCATCCAGGACTCCGAACAACATTCGGTTTGCTGCATACTCATATTCATACAACCCTAGCGTCACCGAACCTTAAGTGTGTAGACCCTACGGGTTCGGGAGACACGTAGACATGACCGAGACGGCTCTCGATCAATAACCAACAGCGGGATCTGGATACCCATGTTGGCTCCCACATGCTCCTCGATGATCTCATCAGATGAACCACGATGTCGAGGATTCAAATAACCCCGTATACAATTCCCTTTGTCAATCGGTATGTTACTTGCCCGAGATTCGATCGTCGGTATCCCAATACCTCGTTCAATCTCGTTACCGGCAAGTCACTTTACTCGCATTGTAATGCATGATCCCGTGACCGGACACTTGGTCACTTTGAGCTCATTATGATGATGCACTACCGAGTGGGCCCGGTGATACCTCTCCGTAACACGGAGTGACAAATCCAGTCTCGATCCGTGTCAACCCAATGCACACTTTCGAAGATACCTGTAGTGCACCTTTATAGTCACCCGATTCGTTGTGACGCTTGGTACACCCAAAGCACTCCTACGGTATCCGGGAGTTACACGATCTCATGGTCTAAGGAAGAGATACTTGACATTGGAAAAGCTCTAGCAAAAGCGAACTACACGATCTTGTGCTATGCTTAGGATTGGGTCTTGTCCATCACATCATTCTCCTAATGATGTGATCACGTTATCAACGACATCCAAAGTCCATAGTCAGGAAACCATGACTATCTGTTGATCAACGAGCTAGTCAACTAGAGGCTCACTAGGGACATATTGTGGTCTATGTATTCACATGTTTATTACGATTTCCGGATAATACAATTATAGCATGAATAAAAGACAATTATTATGAACAAGGAAATATAATAATAATTTTATTATTGCCTCTAGGGCATATTTCCAACAGTCTCCCACTTGCACTAGAGTCAATAATCTAGTTACATTGTGATGAATCGAACACCCATAGAGTTCTGGTGTTGATCATGTTTTGCTTTCATGGAAGAGGTTTAGTCAACGGATCTGCGACATTCAGATCCGTATGCACTTTGCAAATTTCTATGTCTCCATCTTGAACATTTTCACGAATGGAGTTGAAGCGACGCTTGATGTGCCTGGTCTTCTTGTGAAACCTGGGCTCCTTGGCAAGTGCAATAGCTCCAGTGTTGTCACAGAAGAGTTTGATCGGCTCCGAGCATTGGGTATGACTCCTAGGTCGTTGATGAAATCCTTCACCCAAATTGCTTCATGTGCTGCCTCCGAGGCTGCCATGTACTCCGCTTCACATGTAGATCCCGCCACGACGCTCTGCTTGCAGCTGCACCAGCCATCGCTCCACCATTCAACATATACACGTATCCGGTTTGTGACTTAATTTGAGTCATCCAGATCTGTGTCGAAGCTAGCATCGACGTAACCCTTTACGACGAGCTCTTCGTCACCTCCATAAACGAGAAACATGTCCTTTGTCCTTTTCAGGTACTTCAGGATATTCTTGACCGCTGTCCAGTGTTCCTTGCCGGGATTACTTTGGTATCTTCCTACCAAACTCACGGCAAGGTTTACATCAGGTCTGGTACACAATATGGCATACATAATAGATCCTATGGCTGAGGCATAGGGGATGACACTCATCTCTTCTTTATATTTTGTCGTGGTCGGGCATTGAGCCGAGCTCAATTTCACACCTTGCAAAACAGGCAAGAACCCTTTCTTGGACTGATCCATTTTGAACTTCTTCAAAATTTTATCAAGGTATGTGCTTTGTGAAAGACCTATGAGGCGTCTCGATCTATCCCTATAGATTTTGATGCCTAATATGTAAGCAGCTTCTCCAAGGTCCTTCATTGAAAAACTCTTACTCAAGTAGGCCTTAATGCTGTCCAAGAGTTCTATATCATTTCCCATCGTAAGTATGTCATCTACATATAATATGAGAAATGCTACAGAGCTCCCACTCACTTTCTTGTAAACGCAGGCTTCTCCATAAGTCTGCATAAACCCAAACGCTTTGATCATCTAATCAAAGCGAATGTTCCAACTCCGAGATGCTTGCACCAGCCCATAAATGGATCGCTGGAGCTTGCATACCTTGTTAGCATTCTTAGGGTCGACAAAACCTTCCGGCTGCATCATATACAGCTCTTCCTTAAGATAACCGTTAAGGAACGCTGTTTTGACGTCCATCTGCCATATCTCATAATCATAGTATGCGGCAATTGCTAACATGATTCGGATGGACTTAAGCTTCACACGGAGAGAAAGTCTCATCGTAGTCAATCCCTTGAACTTGACGATAACCCTTAGTGACAAGTCGAGCTTTATAGATGGTGACATTACCATCCGCGTCCGTCTTCTTCTTAAAGATCCATTTATTTTCTATCGTTCACGATCATCGGGCAAGTCTGTCAAAGTCCATACTTTGTTTTCATACATGGATCCTATCTCGGATTGCATGGCTTCAAGCCATTTGTTGGAATCTGGGCCCGCCATCGCTTCTTCATAGTTCGTGAGGTTCACCGTTGTCTAACAACATGATTTCCGGAGACAGGGTTGCCGTACCACTGCAGTGCGGGCGTGTCCTAGTGGACCTATGAAGTTCACTAGCAACTTGATCCGAAGTACCTTGATCATCATCATTAATTTCCTCTCCGGTTGGTGTAGGCACCACAGGAACATTTTCCTGAGCTACACTACTTTCCGGTTGAAGAGGTAGTACTTCATCGAAGTTCTACTTTCCTCCCACTTACTCCTTTCGAGAGAAACTCTTTTTCCGTAAAGGATCCGTTCTTGGCAACAAAGATCTTGCCTTCGGATCTAAGGTAGAAGGTATACCCAATGGTTTCCTTAGGGTATCCTATGAAGACGCATTTTCCGATTTGGGTTCGAGCTTTTCAGGTTGAAGTTTCTTGACATAAGCATCGCATCCCCAAACTTTTAGAAACGGCAGCTTAGGTTTCTTCCCAAACCATAATTCATACGGTGTCGTCTCAACGGATTTAGACGGTGCCCTATTTAAAGTGAATGTAGCTGTCTCTAGAGCGTATCCCCAAAATGATAGCGGTAAATCTGTAAGAGACATCATAGATCGCACCATATCCAATAGAGTGCGATTACGACGTTCGGACACACCGTTACGCTGAGGTGTTCGGTAGCGTGAGTTGTGAAACGATTCCACATTTCCTTAAGTGTGTACCCAATTCATGACTTAAATATTCTCCTCCACGATCTGATCGTAAGAACTTTATTTTTCGGTCACGTTGATTCTCTACCTCATTCTGAAATTCCTTGAACTTTTCAAAGGTCTCAGACTTGTGTTTCATCAAGTAGACATACCCATATTTACTCAAGTCATCGGTGAGAGTGAGAACATAACGATATCCTCCATGAGCCTCAACGCTCATTGGACCGCACACATCGGTATGTATGATTTCCAATAAGTTGGTTGCTCGCTCCATTGTCCCGTAGAACGGAGTCTTGGTCATCTTGCCCATGAGGCATGGTTCGCATGTGTCAAATGATTCATAATCGAGAGACTCCAAAAGTCCATCAGCATGGAGCTTCTTCATGCGCTTGACACCAATGTGACCAAAGGCGGCGATGCCACAAGTATGTGGGACTATCGTTATCAACTTTACATCTTTTGGTATTCACACTATGAATATGTGTAATATTACGTTCGAGATTCATTAAGAATAAACCATTGACCATCGGAGCATGACCATAAAACATATCTCTCATATAAATAGAACAACCATTATTCTCGGATTTAAATGAGTAGCCATCTCGCATTAAACGAGATCCGGATACAATGTTCATGCTCAAACTTGGCACTAAATAACAATTATTGAGGTTCATAACTAATCCCGTGGGTAAATGTAGAGGTAGCGTGCGACGGCGATCACATCGACCTTGGAACCATTCCCGACGCGCATCGTCACCTCATCCTTTGCCAGTCTCCGCTTATTCCGCAGCTCCTGCTGTGAGTTACAAATATGAGCAACAGCACCGGTATCAAATACCCAGGAGTTACTACGAGTACTAGTAAGGTACACATCAATTACATGTATATCAAATATACCTTTAGTGTTTCCGGCCTTCTTATTCGCTAAGTATTTGGGGCAGTTCCGCTTCCAGTGACCCTTCCCCTTGCAATAAAAGCACTCAGTCTCAGGCTTGGGTCCATTCCTTGACTTCTTCCCGGCAACTTGCTTACCGGGCGCGGCAACATCCTTGCCGTCCTTCTTAAAGTTCTTCTTTCCCTTGCCCTTTTTGAACTTAGTGGTTTTATTGACCATCAACACTTGATGTTCTTTCTTGATTTCAACCTCTGCTGACTTCAGCATTGAGAATACTTCGGGAATGGTCTTCACCATCCCCTGCATATTGTAGTTCATCACAAAGCTCTTGTAGCTTGGTGGGAGCGATCAAGGATTCTGTCAATGACCGCCTCGTCCGGGAGGTTTATGTCCAGTGGGACAAAGCGGTTGTGCAACCGGACATTTTGAGTATGTGCTCCTTGTAACTATTTTCCTCCATCTTACAACTGTAGAACTTGTCGGAGACTTCATATCTCTCGACCCGGGCATGAGCTTGGAAAACTAGTATCAGCTCCTCGAACATCTCATATGCTCCGTGTTGCTCAAAACGCTTTTGGAGCCCCGGTTCTAAGCTGTAAAGCATGCCGCACTGAACGAGGGAGTAATCATCAACACGAGACTGCCAAGCATTCATAATGTCTTGGTTCTGCAGGATGGGTGCATCACCTAAGCGGTCCTTCTAGGACATATTGTTTCCTGGCAGCTATGAGGATGATCCTCAGGTTCCGGACCCAGTCCGTATAGTTGCTGCCATCATCTTTCAGCTTGGTTTTCTCTAGGAACGCGTTGAAGTTCATGTTGACATGAGCATTGGCCATTTGATCTACAAGACATATTTGCAAAGGTTTTAGACTAAGTTCATGATAATTTAGTTCATCTAATCAAATTATTTTAATGAACTCCCACTCAGATTAGACATCCCTCTAGTCATTTAAGTGTTACACGATCCGAGTCGACTAGGCCGTGTCCGATCATCACGTGACGGACTAGTCATCGTCGGTGAACATCTTTATGTTGATCGTATCTTCCATACGACTCGTGTTCGACCTTTCGGTCTCCGTGTTCCGAGGCCATGTCTGTACATGCTAGGCTCGTCAAGTTAACCCTAAGTGTTTTGCGTGTGTAAAACTGTCTTACACCCGTTGCATGTGAACGTAAGGATCTATCACACCCGATCATCACGTGGTGCTTCGAAACGACGAACTTTAGCAACGGTGCACATTTAGGGGAGAACACTTCTTGATATTGTCGTAAGGGATCATCTTATTTACTACCGTCGTTCTAAGTAAACAAGATGCATAAACATAATAAACATCACATGCAATTATATAGTAGTGACATGATATGGCCAATATCATATAGCTCCATTGATCTCCATCTTCGGGCTCCATGATCATCTTGTCACCGGCATGACACCATGATCTCCATCATCATGATCTCCATCATCGTGTCTTCATGAAGTTGTCACGCCAACGACTACTTCTACTTCTATGGCTAACGCGTTTAGCAATAAAGTAAAGTAATTTACATGGCGTTCTTCAATGACACGCAGGTCATACAAAAATAAAGACAACTCCTATGGCTCTTGTCGGTTATCATACTCATCGACATGCAAGTCGTGATTCCTATTACAAGAACATGATCTCATACATCAAAATATGTCATTCATCATTCATCACAACTTCTGGCCATATCACATCACATGACAATTGCTGCAAAAACAAGTTAGGCGTCCTCTAATTGTTGTTGAATCTTTTACGTGGCTGCAATTGGGTTCTAGCAAGAACGTTTTCTTACCTACGAATAACCACAACGTGATTTTTTCAATTTCTATTTACCCTTCATAAGGACCCTTTTCATCGAATCCGCTCCAACTAAAGTGGGAGAGACAGACACCCGCCAGCCACCTTATGCAACTAGTGCATGTCAGTCGGTGGAACCGATCTCACGTAAGCGTACGTGTAAGCTTGGTCCGGGCCGCTTCATCCCACAATACTACTGAAGCAAGATAAGACTAGTAGCGGCAAGCAAGTTGACAAGATCTACGCCCACAACAAAATTGTGTTCTACTCGTGCAATAGAGAACTACACATAGACCTAGCTCATGATGCCCTTTGTTGGGGAAGCGTTGCGAGAAAATTAAAAATTTTCCTACGGTTTCACCAAGATCCATCTATGAGTTCATCTAGCAACAAGTCATGGGAGAGTGATTGCATCTACATACCACTTGTAGATTGCGTGCGGAAGCGTTCAATGGAGCAGGGATGATGGAGTCGTACTGCGCCGTGATTCAGATCACCGATGACCTAGTGCCGAGCGGACAGCACCTCCGCGTTCAACACACGCGTGCGGAGGCGGATGACGTCTCCTCCTTCTTGATCCAGCAAGGGGGAAGGAGAGGTTGATGATGATCCAGCAGCACGACGGCGTGGTGGTGGATGCAGCAGAACTCCGGCAGGGCTTCGCTAAGCAACTACGGGAGGAGGAGGAGGTGTAGCGGAGAGGGGAGGTGCCAAGGGCTTCAGGGTGCGGCCACCCCTCCTCCCGTCCCTTTATATAGGTGCAAGAGAGGGGGGGAGGGCGCAGCCTTGCCCCTTCCTCCAAGGAAGGGTGCGGCCAAGAGGGGGGAGGAGTCCATCCTCCCCAAGGCACCTCGGAGGTGCCTTCCCCCTTTAGGACTCTCCCCTCTCTCTTATCTCCAGGCGCATGGGCCTCTTGGGGCTGGTGCCCTTGGCCCATATAGGCCAAGGCGCACCCCCTACAGCCCATGTGGCCCCCCGGGGCAGGTGGACCCCCCCGGTGGACCCCCGGACCCCTTTCGGCACTCCCGGTACAATACCGATAACGCACGAAACTTTTCCGGCGACCAAAATAAGACTTCCTATATATAAATCTTTACCTCCGGACCATTCCGGAACTCCTCGTGACGTCCGGGATCTCATCCGGGACTCCGAACAACATTCGGTTTGCTGCATACTCATATTCATACAACCCTAGTGTCACCGAACCTTAAGTGTGTAGACCCTACGGGTTCGGGAGACACGTGGACATGACCGAGACGGATCTCGGGCAATAACCAACAGCGGGATATGGATACCCATGTTGGCTCCCACATGCTCCTCGATGATCTCATCAGATGAACCACGATGTCGAGGATTCAAATAACCCCGTATACAATTCCCTTTGTCAATCGGTATGTTACTTGCCCGAGATTCGATCGTCGGTATCCCAATACCTCGTTCAATCTCGTTACGCAAGTCACTTTACTGCATCAGTAATGCATGATCCCGTGACCAGACACTTGGTCACTTTGAGCTCATTATGATGATGCACTACCGAGTGGGCCCGGTGATACCTCTCCGTAACACGGAGTGACAAATCCAGTCTCGATCCGTGTCAACCCAATGTACACTTTCGGAGATACCTGTAGTGCACCTTTATAGTCACCCGATTACGTTGTGACGTTTGGTACACCCAAAGCACTCCCTACGGTATCCGGGAGTTACACGATCTCATGGTCTAAGGAAGAGATACTTGACATTGGAAAAGCTCTAGCAAAAGCGAACTACACGATCTTGTGCTATGCTTAGGATTGGGTCTTGTCCATCACATCATTCTCCTAATGATGTGATCACGTTATCAACGACATCCAAAGTCCATAGTCAGGAAACCATGACTATCTGTTGATCAACGAGCTAGTCAACTAGAGGCTCACTAGGGACATATTGTGGTCTATGTATTTTCACGTGTATTACGATTTCCGGATAATACAATTATAGCATGAATAAAAGACAATTATCATGAACAAGGAAATATAATAATACTTTTATTATTGCCTCTAGGGCATATTTCCAACACCATCTTCATCCTACGCCTCCCACGGATTGATAAACCTTAGGTCATCCATTTGAGAGAAATTTGCTACTGTCCTACAAACGTGTGCACTTGCAGGCCCAACAACGTCTACAAGAAGAAGGTTGTGTAGTAGACATCAGGCCCGCAGCGGGGGCCGTGGCAGAGGAGCCTGCAGCGGGGGCCAAGGGGCCCAGGGCCACGGCATAGGGGACCGCGACGGGAGGGCGCACCGAGGCCGCGCCAGGAGGGGCCGCAGGGAGCCGCGCCGGGGGCTGCACCATAGTCGCGTCCGAAACACCGTCAAAGAGCGCTGAGTCCTCTGCAGAGGGCAGTACCTGGTGAAAAGGAAATACCCGCTCATCATAGTACATGTGTCGGGAGGTGTACACACGGTGGGAAACGGGGTCGTAGCACCGGTAACCTTTGGTGTTAGGGGGATAGCCTAAGAAGATACACGCTACGGAACGAGGGCGAGTTTATGAGGTGTAGTGGAGGCGGTGCTAGGGTAACACAGACAACCGAAGATACGGAGACCATCGTAGGATGGAGGGGAACCGAAGAGAAGGTGGTGCAGAGTGTAGTTCCAGCGGGGATGATATGGCCTAATGTTAACTAGGAGAGTGGCGGTGGCGAGAGCGTCAGGCCAAAACCGAGGGGGCACGTTGGAGTGGAACAACAACGCGCGAGCACAATCGTTAAGAGTGCGGAGGATCCGCTCGGCGCGGTCGTTCTGCTGGGATGTGTAGGGGCACGTGAGACGAAAAGTGGTGCCGTGAGACGCGAGAAGGTGGCGAGTGGCGGCGTTGTCAAACTCTTTTCCGTTGTCAGTCTGGAGGGCGAGAATAGGGCGCCCAAACTGGGTGGTGATGTAGGAGTAAAAAGCTGTAAGGGTGGCGAGGACATTGGATTTGTGACGGAGTGGAAACGTCCATGCAAAATGAGAGAAATCATCAAGTAAATAAAGATAATATAAGAAGCCCGTGTTGCTCGCAACGGGGGATGTCCATACATCACTATGAATTAACTGAAACGGAAAAGTAGAAATAGTGTTTGACTCGCTAAAGGGTCGACGAACATGTTTACCGAAACAACAAGCATGACAAGTGTGCTCATCGAATTTATTACATGAAAAAGAAAATCTCTTGAGAATCTGACGAAGGATGGTGGAGTTGGGATGACCCAAGCGTGCATGCCAAAGGTCGACACCGGCAGAGAGGGAGACCGGAGAGGTGGTGGCGGTGGCGGTGGAGGCGGAGTGCACCGGGTACAAGTCATCTGGGATGTCACGTCGGTGGAGTACCATCCGTGTACGGGCGTCCTTCACAGAAAAACCAAGACCATCAAATTCAACGGTAAGAGGATTGTTGCGTGCAAGACGACGAACAGAGACAAGATTTTTAACTAGGTTGGGTGAGACAAGCACATTAGACATGTTAATAGGCATAGAATTAGACGGAAAGAAACTATGACCGACATGAGTAATGGGTACGGAAGAACCATCACCGAAGGTGATGCGGTTCGAGGTGGTGACCGGAAAGGAGGAAGCAAGGTTACCGGGGTGCGACGTCATATGGGCGGTAGCCCCCGTGTCCATGTACCAATCACCGCCACCTCCATAGGCGGAGGGGGACGGCGCCGAGTGCAGCGTGGCGAGGAGTGCAGGATCCCACGGGGCCGGCGGGAGGGAGAAACCTCCAGGTTGGGTCAGTTCAGGGGGCGGCACGTAGCCGCCCGGCTGCTGGTAGCCGCCCGGTGAAGGCGCGAGCGCTAGAGGGTAGCCGCCTCCACTCGCCGGGTAGCCGCCTCCACTCGCCTGGTACGGGGCAGCGGCGAAGTGCGCCTGTGGGCCAGCGGGGTGCGGACCAAGGATGCCTGGGGCCCGCGGCACCAGCATGTGGTATGCATGGACCACGCCGGTCCATGGGTTGCCGCCGACGGACCAGGGCGGGGAGGGCTGATGATGACGTGGAGCCCCTCCCCCATACCCCGGCTGCTGCTGCTGCTGTGGTGCTCCGGAGCGTCCTCCTCCGCGGCGCCGGTTGCGGCGGCCGCCGCCCTGCTGCTGCTGCTGCAAGGGAGAGGGTGGCGCGGGCGGGGCCAGTGGGAGGGGGAAATACTCCGGTGGCGCGGGCGGGCGCGGGTGAGGCGGAGCCGGCGAAGGCGCTACGTGAGAGGTCCCGGCGGCGAGGACGGTGTGGTGGACGCGAGCCTTGACCTTCTTCATCTGTCGTTCCTCCAAGCATAAATACGCGACGACGGAGTGAAACGTCGGGTTCGGCAGCAGGGTGAGGTTGGAAACCGCGTTGCCGAAGTCCTCATTGAGGTCGACGGTGAGGGTGCTCAGCATGAGGTTGTCAGACACCTTGGCGGCGATGTCGCGGAGCTCGTCAGTGAGCCGCTTAAGGCGCATGCAGTAGTCGTCGATGGAGGAGTCATCTTGATGGCACCCAAAAAATTCCTGCTGCAAAAACACAAGACGTGGGAGTTTATTGTCGGTGAAGATGGCGTTGATCTTGGTCCACACGGCACACACGTTGTCGTTCTCCGAGACGACCATGTGGAAGATGTCCGGCGAGACGGTGAGGTAGAACCACCGTATGAGAGAGGCCTCAATGGCCGCCCAGTCCGGATCGCCCGCCATGATGTCGCCATCAATAGACCCGTCGATGTGCTCGAGAAGGTGGTACTCGCGGAAGACAAGGTTGAAGTAGGTCTTCCAAGCGTAGTACAAGGAGGTGGATTGGTCGAGCTTGATGGGGATGCGGGTGTGGATGTTGAGATCGCGAACGGCGGTGGCGTCGGGCTCTGGTCCGGCGAACGGATTGGAGTTGCTAGAGGGTGGAGAGGCCATGGAGCTGTGGTGGCGTGGGTGGGGATGCTAGCAGCGGTGCGGGGTAGGGTTTAGGTTTTGGGTAGGGTTAGGGTTCGGTGGCGTGGCGGCTAGGAGAAGAAGGGAAGGCAGCGGCGGCAGGTGAGATGGGCGATGGCTGCGGGGAGGAGTGGGTCGCGGCGGCGGCGGATGTAGGGCGGCGGCGACGGGATAGGGCGGAAGCGAGGAAAGGGATCGGCGTGCTAAACTGATACCATGTTAGTTAGGAAGAATGAGATTGCACGAATCGATAATCATTGATCGAGTGCATGGTGCACATATATAGGTACAGGGTGGACCGGCCTCTACTTGTCTCTCAAGATATACAAATATACGGGGGGAGAAAGAGAGAGATACAACGGTATAAATACAGACCCAAGTCCTATACATATGCAGTGGACAACGTACGCTCAACACCGCCTTATAGAATTAATCGAAAACAAGTTCAGGAACATGAAACAAAAATGAAAGTTGTAAAGAAAAGCAGCACCATGCACACTTAACCTTGAGATTTATCTTCAGTGCAATATTGCATGAATATGACCTGCTTTGTACAATAGCATTATTTCACACACACACACGAACATCATGCACGTGCACAACAATAGTGTGAATCCAACAATACACAAGAGAAGATTGCATTTCCAGAAGTAGAAAAGACACTAGATCCAGACTTGGACATCCCAACACTAAACATGCTCATCAACAGAAACACTAAGTTCGGCAGTTACGCTTGAGAGATAGACAAAAGGACCATTTCAACTACATCTCAAGTACATCAGTTACATCCCAAAACTCACTTCAACGTTCACATGTTTTTGTCGAACAAAAGTCACAAGGGCAGAAACAAAATGGTGCACTAGCTAAATATTAGAAGCTACCAAGGCGCACTAGCAAAACGGGGCACGGGAAGACCTACAACTATTCAAAGAATGACTCCTGATGTTCAGGCATCTCCTCCATGTTCATCTCCCATTTGCTAAGGAGAGCCACCCCAGCGTACACTGTACCCCCGAACTTGATCCACCTGTAGAAGTACTCCTTGAGGTCCTTCTAGAGTTGCCTCTTGGCAGCACTCTCCATGGCACGGGCATCCTCAAAAGGCCTGGGTCTCGATGATCTTCTCCATGGAATGGGCATCCTCAAAGGCTTGGGTACCGATGATCTTCTCCACAAATCTTGGGTGGAACTCCAGAACCTTCAGGATCTCCTCTACGGTGGCTTCCTTGCCTCCCCCCTTAAGAAGACCTGAACATCATTACCAAGTCTCTTGGCTTGACGGCTATGGATCACCTGCCTAGCTATGCGGCTCTGGAATGCAGCAAAGGATAAAGTAAAACATTGAGAAGGGAAATAACATAAGCAAGGTTAAAAAAATGAGGAATGACAGAGTAGAACCTCTCACCACAGGTCATGCAGTGTTGTGCATCACCCTGTTAGGGAAGCGCTTGGTAATTCCAAATTTCCTTTGCTCCATTGGCTCCAACCTGCCGGACCTGAACAAAGGCAGCTATGAGATCTAACAGTCTAACAAATCACTAAACAATGAGATTGCACAGGAACAAAGTAACTAGTGCATACCTGAGAGTGAAGCTGTAGGCAGATTCAGGCTGTTGCGCTTCAATAAAAGCACAGACTGCAGCAGCGTAGGTTGCCGCCTACTCTGGGTCCTCTTCAGCCAAGGCAACTCTTGGCAGCGAGATTGTCAACGTGGGCGAGGTTGCATCAGAGGGATTTTTCCATGGCTTGAATTTCAACACACATATCCACTTCGAGACAGGCAACCTCTTGCTGGAACGCAGCCTCAAAGGTCTGAGAGTGGCGCTCATTGTAGCCCTTGTTGTAGATCTCCAGCCTCCGCATCGCGCCAGTGAGCTTGTCCGAGTCAAGGCTCAAGCCTCGGGAGGCCGTGTAGAAGGCAACAGCCGCTTCCTCCAAGGCCCGAGTATCCTTGACGTCGACGCTCTTCAGCTTCTTGAACTCGTCCATGTCGTAGTAGACGAAGAGTTCAGGCTTCAAAATCATTATGGATGTAGATAGAGACCTTGGTGGGGTAGCTGTCGCCGACGCTCTTGGCCTTGGCGTCGCCGTCGGAGAGGATGGTGCGGAGGCCAGCTGAGGCGGCAAGAAAGGCTTCTGCCTTATCTAGAGAGATCTCGCGCCTGGCCGTGATGCCCGTAGGCCTTGGCGTCCTCTCCCTTCTTGGCGCCCGTGCGCAGCTCGCCCTTGGCGTCCTCTTCCATCTTGGAATGTCATATCCAGTCAACACATTTCGTTGCTAATAACTATTTATACTAAACATTTGTACTTATTTATAACTCACTTTGTGCATATGATCTTAACTAGTACATTTTTGCTATTACATTACCAAAACTAACCACACAACAAAGTAGCTAAATTTTAATACACAATATGTTTTTATATATTTTTAACATCAATGTGGCATAATACACTTGTACTAAAATCAATGTTGGGGATATCGCTTATCGAGAACTTATCGGCCGACCCGTGATAAGGGGTAAATCGGCCAGTTTATCGGCATATCGACCGATTTATCACCATATCGAGTGATTTACCTGTCGATTTATCTTACCGGTAAGACAACGGTAAGCGATAAATCGGCCGATTTATCGGAATATCGGAAGATATCTTGAACAGTGACTAAAATTAATACGTATTACAGACAAACTGATGTTGGTTGTTTCAGTTTTGAGACATCGTCTCTTCATTTTTTTTCGGTTAAACAACGTTTAGACCTGGTTAGAAAACAAGTATCATATCTTTACACATAAATTTCTTCCACTTAGATCAATTGCATGTATAAGTATGTGTTTGTGCTTATTTAATGTCCTTAAATATCATGGCAAAGAGTGCTAAAGTTGGCAGAGGTTTCTAGAGTGTGATTTTAGGTCGAAGTAAACAGAAGGGATAATTATCATTACACTAAGTAAAAGATGCTAGAGTAAATTTCCATGAGGATTGTTCTCGAATCATTGACATTGCACCAGTGAAGAAATGCTTATAGGCAATCGACATTAGTAGCACGCCACCAAGGAGGCACGTCGTGCCAACACTTTCCTACGCCAATAATAAGTATACTATTGTTGGTGTTCCTTCCAAAAGTCGTGGCACTAGTGTTTTTGACCTGTCGGATCCGACATAAGTTACTAGTGGCATGTGATGAAAGGGACACGTCACTGCTATTTATGTTACTAGTGGCGTACCATACACTAGTAGGAAAAAGCGTAGTAGCGGAGTTCGAGAAATATCCTTATCGGCGCATAGGCAAGATGCCGGTAGTATGACATCAGTGCCAGTATCACCGGCATAGGTTCCCACAGCCGCAATCAGTAGATTGATAGTGGCGTTGGCTCGTGACGTTGGTTATTGAAGGAAATATGCCCTAGAGGCAATAATAAAGTTATTATTTATTTCCTTATATCATGATAAATGTTTATTATTCATGCTAGAATTGTATTAACCGGAAACATAATACATGTGTGAATATATAAACAAACAGTATGTCACTAGTATGCCTCTACTTGACTAGCTTGTTAATCAAAGATGGTTATGTTTCCTAACCATGAACAAGGAGTTGTTATTTGATTAACAAGGTCACATCATTAGTTGAATGATCTGATTGACATGACCCATTCCGTTAGCTTAACACTTGATCGTTTAGTATGTTAATGCTTTCTTCATGACCCATACATGTTCCTATAACTATGAGATTATGCAACTCCCGTTTACCGGAGGAACACTTAGGTACTACCAAACGTCACAACGTAACTGGGTGATTATAAAGGAGTACTACAGGTGTCTCCAAAGGTACTTGTTGGGTTGGCGTATTTCGAGATTAGGTTTTGTCACTCCGATTGTCGGAGAGGTATCTCTAGGCCTTCTCGGTAATACACATCACTTAAGCCTTGCAAGCATTACAACTAATGAGTTAGTTGTGAGATGATGTATTACGGAACGAGTAAAGAGACTTACCGGTAGCGAGATTGAACTAGGTATTGGATACCGACGATCGAATCTCGGGCAAGTAACATACCGATGACAAAGGGAACAAAGTATGTTGTTATGCGGTTTGACCGATAAAGATCTTAAGTAGAATATGTAGGAGCCAATATGGGCATCCAGGTTCCGCTATTGGTTATTGACCAAGAATAGTTCTAGGTCATGTCTACATAGTTCTCGAACCCGTAGGGTCCGCACGCTTAAGGTTTCGATGGCGATGCTTATATTATGAGTTTATGAGTTTTGATGTACCGAAGGAGTTCGGAGTCCCGGATGAGATCGGGGACATGACGAGGAGTCTCGAAATGGTCGAGACGTAAAGATCGATATATTGGACGACTATATTCGGAGTTCGGAAAGGTTTCGAATGATTCGGGTATTTTTCGGAGTACCGGAGAGTTACGGGAATTCGCCGGGGAGAAGTATTGGGCCTTATTGGGCCCTGCAGAAGAGAGGGGCTGCCTAGGGCAGGCCGCGCGCCCCAAGGCCTAGTTCGAATTGGACTAGGGAGGGGCCGCACCTTCTTCTCTTCCTTCCTTCTCTCCTACTCCTACTAGGAAAGGAGGAGTCCTACTCCCGGTGGGAGTAGGACTCCCCCTTGCGCGCCTCCTCCCTTTGGCGGCCACCTCCTCCTTGCTCCTTTATATACAGGGCAGGGGCACCCCATGACACACAAGTTGATCTACGGATCGTTCCTTAGCCGTGTCGGTGCCCCCCTCCACCATATTCCACTTCGGTCATATCGTCGCGGAGCTTAGGCGAAGCCCTGCGCCGGAGAAGTCATATCGTCGCGGAGCTTAGGCGAAGCCCTGCGTCGGTGGAGCATCATCATCGTCACCACGCCGTCGTGCTGGCGGAACTCATCCCCGACACTTTGCTGGATCGGAGTCCGGGGATCGTCATCGAGCTGAACGTGTGCAGAACTCGGAGGTGCCGTGTTCGGTACTTGGATCGGTCGGATCGTGAAGACGTGCGACTACATCAACCGCGTTGTTATAACGCTTCCGCTTACGGTCTCACGAGTACGTGGACATACACTCTCCCCTCTCGTTGCTATGCATCACCATGATCTTGCGTGTGCGTAGGAAATTTTTGAAATTACTACGTTCCCCAACAGTGGCATCCGAGCCAGGTTTTATGCGTTGATGTCATATGCACGAGTAGAACACAAGTGAGTTGTGGACGATACAAGTCATACTGCCTACCAAAGCATGTCATACTTTGGTTCAGCGGTATTGTTGGGACGAGGACGATCCGGACCAACCTTACGCGTACTCTTCGCGAGACGGTTCCCTCGACGTGCTTTGCACATAGATGGCTTGCGGAAGACTGTCTCTCCAACTTTAGTTGAACTGAGTGTAGCTACGCCCGGTCCTTGAGAAGGTTAAAACGGAGTCTATTTGACGAAGTATCGTTGTGGTTTTGATGCGTAGGTAAGAACGGTTCTTGCTCAGCCCGTAGCAGCCACGTAAAACTTGCAACAACAAAGTAGAGGACGTCTAACTTGTTTTTGCAGGGCATGTTGTGATGTGATATGGTCAAGACGTGATGCTATATTTTATTGTATGAGATGATCATGTTTTGTAACCGAGTTATCGGCAACTGGCAGGAGCCATATGGTTGTCGCTTTATTGTATGAAATGCAACGCCTGTAATTGCTTTACTTTATCACTAAGCGGTAGCGATAGTCGTAGAAGCAATAGATGGCGTAAACGACAACGATGCTACGATGGAGATCAAGGTGTCGCGCCCGGTGGCGATGGTGATCATGACGGTGCTTCGGAGATGGAGATCACAAGCACAAGATGATGATGGCCATATCATATCACTTATATTGATTGCATGTGATGTTTATCCTTTATGCATCTTATTTTGCTTTGATTGACGGTAGCATTATAAGATGATCTCTCACTAAAAATTATCAAGAAGTGTTCCCCTGAGTATGCACCGTTGCCAAAGTTCGTAGTACCCAGACACCACGTGATGATCGGGTGTGATAAGTTCTACGTCCATCTACAACGGGTGCAAAACAGTTGCACACGCGGAATACTCAGGTTAAACTTGACGAGCCTGGCATATAACAGATATGGCCTCGGAACACGGAGACCGAAAGGTCGAGCGTGAATCATATAGTAGATATGATCAACATAGTGATGTTCACCATTGAAACTACTCCGTCTCACGTGATGATCGGACATGGTTTAGTTGATTTGGATCACGTGATCACTTAGATAACTAGAGAGATGTCTGTCTAAGTGGGAGTTTAGTAATATGATTAATTGAACTTTAATTTATCATGAACTTAGTCCTGGTAGTATCTTGCAAATTATGTTGTAGATCAATAAGCTCGCGTTGTTGCTTCCCTATGTTTTTATATGTGTTCCTAGAGAAAATTGTATTGAAAAATGTTAGTAGCAATGATGCGGATTGGATCCGTGATCTGAGGTTTATCCTCATTGCTGCACAGAAGAATTATGTCCTTAATGCACCGCTAGGTGACAGACCTATTGCAGGAGCGGATGCATACGTTATGAGCGTTTGGCTAGCTCAATATGATGACTACTTGATAGTTTAGTGCACCATGCTTAACGGCTTAGAATCGGGATTTCAAAGACGTTTTGAACGTCATGGACCATATGAGATGTTCCAGGAGTTGAAGTTAATATTTCAAGCAAATACCCGAGTTGAGAGATATGAAGTCTCCAACAAGTTCTATGGCTAAAAGATGGAGGAGAATCGCTCAACTAGTGAGCATGTGCTCAGATAGTCCGGGTACTTCAATCGCTTGAATCAAGTGGGAGTTAATCTTCCGGATAAGATAGCGATTGACAGAATTCTCTAGTCACCATCACTAAGTTACTAAAACTTCGTGATGAACTATAGTATGCAAGGGATGACGAAACGATTCCCGAGCTCTTCATGATGTTGAAATCGTGAAGGTAGAAATCAAGAAAGAGCATCAAGTGTTGATGATTGACAAGACCACTAGTCTCAAGGAAAAAGGCAAAGGGAAGAAGGGAACTTCAAGAAGAACGGCAAGCAAGTTGCTGCTCGAGTGAAGAAGCCCAAGTCTGGACCTAAGCCGAGACTAAGTGCTTTTGCTGCAATAGAACTGGTCACTAGAAGCGGAACTACCCCAAGTATTTGGCGGATAAGAAGGATGGCAAAGTGAACAAGGGTATATTTGATATACAGGTTATTGATGTGTGCTTTACTAATGTTTATAGTAGCCCACAGTATTTGATACTTGTTCGGTTGCTAAGATTAGTAACTCGAAACAGGAGTTACAGAATAAAAACTAGTTGAAGGGGAAGTGACGATGAGTGTTGGAAGTAGTTCCAAGATTGATATGATCATCATCGCACACTCCCTATACTTTCGGGATTAGTGTGGAACCTAAATAAGTGTTATTTGGTGTTGAGCATAAATATGATTTGATCATGTTTATTGCAATACGGTTATTCATTTAAGTAAGAGAATAAATTGTTGTTCTGTTTACATGAATAAAACCTTATATGGTTACACACCAAATGAAAATGGTTCATTGGATCTCGATCATAGTGATACACATATTCATAATATTGAAACCAAAAGATGCAAAGTTAATAATGATAGTGCAACTTATATGTAGCACTGCCGTTTAGGTCATATTGGTGTAAAGCGCATGAAGAAAACTCCATGTCTTGATGGACTTTTGGAATCACTTGATTATGAATCATTTGATGCTTGCGAACCGTGCCTTTTGGGCAAGATGACTAAAACTCCGTTCTCCGGAACAATGGAACAAGCTACTGACTTATTGGAAATAATACATACCGATGTATGCGATTCAATGAGTGTTGATGCTCGTGGCAAGTATCATTATTTTCTGACCTTCACAGATGATTTGAGCAGATATGCGTATATCTTCTTGATGAAACATAAGTCTGAAATAGTTGAAAAGTTCAAAGAATTTCAGAGTGAAGTAGAAAATCATTGTAACAAGAAAATAAAGTTTCTGCAATCTGATCGTGGAGATGAATATTTGAGTTACGAGTTTGGTCTTCAATTAAAACAAAGTGGAATAAGTTTCACAGCTCACGCCACCTGGAACACCACAACGTTATGGTGTGTCCGAACGTCGTAACCGTACTTTATTTTGATATGGTGCGATCAATGATGTCTCTTACTGATTTACCAATATCGTTTTGGGGTTATGCATTAAAGACAGCTGCATTCACGTTTAATAGGGCACCATCTAAATCCGTTGAGACGACACCATATGAACTATGGTTTAACAGTAAACCTAAGCTATCGTTTCTTAAAAGTTTGGAGTTTTGATACTTATGTGAAAAAGTTTTCACCTGATAAGCTCGAACCCAAATCGGAGAAGTGCGTCTTCATAGAATACCCAAAGGTAACTATTGGGTACACCTTCTATCACAGATCCAAAGGCAAGTTTTTCGTTGCTAAGATGGATCCTTTCTAGAGAAGAAAGTTTCTCTCGAAAGAAGTGAGTGGGAGGAAAGTAGAACTTGATGAGGTAATTGTACCTTCTCCCTTATTGGAAAGTAGTTCATCACAGAAATCAGTTCAAGTGATTCCTACAAAATTTAGTGAGGAAGTTAATGATGATTATCATGAATATTCAGATCAAGTTGCTACCAAACCTCGTAGGTCTTCCAGAGCAAAATCCGCACCAGTGGTATGGTAATCGTGTTCTGGAAGTCATGTTACTAGACCATGATGAACCTACGGACTATGAGGAAGCGATGATGAGCCCAGATTCCGCGAAATGGCTTGAGGCCATGAAATCTGAGATAGGATCCATGTATGAGAACAAAGTATGGACTTTGATTGACTTGCTCGATGATCAGCAAGCCATGTTAAATAAATGGATCTTCAAGAGGAAGACGGACATTGATAGTAGTGTTACTATCTACAAACTCGAATTTTCACAAAAGGTTTTCGACAAGTTCAAGGTGTTGACTACAATGAGATTTTCTCAAACTGTAGCGATTCTTAAGTCTGTCCGAATCATGTTAGCAATTGCCACATTTTATGAAATCTGGCAAATGGATGTCAAAACTACATTCTTTAATGGATTTATTAAAGAAGAGTTGTATATGATGCAACCAGAAGGTTTTTTCAATCCTAAAGGAGCTAACAAAATATGCAAGCTCCAGCGATCCATCTATGGACTGGTGCAAGCATCTCGGAGTTGGAATAAACGCTTTGATAGTTTGATCAAAGCATATGGTTTTATACAGACTTTTGGAGAAGCCTGTATTTACAAGAAAGTGAGTGGGAGCATTACAACATTTCTGATAAGTATATGTGAATGACATATTGTTAATCGGAAATAATGTAGAATTATTCTGCAAACCATAAAGGAGTATTTGAAAGGAGTTTTTCAAAGAAGGACCTCAGTGAAGCTGCTTACATATTGAGCATCAAGATCTATAGAGATAGATCAAGACGCTTGATAAGTTTTTCAATAAGTACATACCTTGTCAAGATTTTGAAGTAGTTCAAAATGGAACAGTTAAAGAAAAGTTCTTGCCTGTGTTGCAAAACGTATGAAATTGAGTAAGACTCAAATCCCGACCACGGCAGAAAATAGAAAAGAGAATGAAAGTCATTCCCTATGCCTCAGTCATAGGTTCTATGAAGTATGCTATGCTATGTACCAGACCTATTGTATACCTTGCTCTGAATTTGGCAAGGAGTACAATAGTGATCTAGGAGTAGATCATCGGACATTGGTCAAGAACATCCTTAGTGAGGACTAAGGAAATATTTCTCGATTATGGAGGTGATAAAAGAGCCCGTCGTAAAGAGTTACATCGATGCAAGCTTTTTACACAGATCCGGATGACTCTAAGACTCAATCTGGATACATATTGAAAGTGGGAGCAATTAGCTAGAGTAGCTCCGTGCAGAGCATTGTAGACATAGAGTATTTGCAAAATACATACGGCTCAATGTGATGAGACCCGTTGACTAAGCTTCTCTCACGAGCAAAACATGATCATACCTTAGTACTCTTTGGGTGTTAATCACATAGCGATGTGAACTAGATTATTGACTCTAGTAAACCCTTTGGGTGTTGGTCACATGACGATGTGAACTATGTGTGTTAATCACATACAGATGTGAATATTAGTGTTGAATCACATGATGATGTGAACTAGATTATTGACTCTAGTGCAAGTGGGAGACTGAAGGAAATATGCCCTAGAGGCAATAATAAAGTTATTATTTATTTCCTTATATCATGATAAATGTTTATTATTCATGCTAGAATTGTATTAACCGGAAACATAATACATGTGTGAATATATAAACAAACAGTATGTCACTAGTATGCCTCTACTTGACTAGCTTGTTAATCAAAGATGGTTATGTTTCCTAACCATGAACAAGGAGTTGTTATTTGATTAACAAGGTCACATCATTAGTTGAATGATCTGATTGACATGACCCATTCCGTTAGCTTAACACTTGATCGTTTAGTATGTTAATGCTTTCTTCATGACCCATACATGTTCCTATAACTATGAGATTATGCAACTCCCGTTTACCGGAGGAACACTTAGGTACTACCAAACGTCACAACGTAATCGGGTGATTATAAAGGAGTACTACAGGTGTCTCCAAAGGTACTTGTTGGGTTGGCGTATTTCGAGATTAGGTTTTGTCACTCCGATTGTCGGAGAGGTATCTCTAGGCCTTCTCGGTAATACACATCACTTAAGCCTTGCAAGCATTACAACTAATGAGTTAGTTGTGAGATGATGTATTACGGAACGAGTAAAGAGACTTACCGTAGCGAGATTGAACTAGGTATTGGATACCGACGATCGAATCTCGGGCAAGTAACATACCGATGACAAAGGGAACAAAGTATGTTGTTATGCGGTTTGACCGATAAAGATCTTCGTAGAATATGTAGGAGCCAATATGGGCATCCAGGTTCCGCTTATTGGTTATTGACCAAGAATAGTTCTAGGTCATGTCTACATAGTTCTCGAACCCGTAGGGTCCGCACGCTTAAGGTTTCGATGTGCTTATATTATGAGTTTATGAGTTTTGATGTACCGAAGGAGTTCGGAGTCCCGGATGAGATCGGGGACATGACGAGGAGTCTCGAAATGGTCGAGACGTAAAGATCGATATATTGGACGACTATATTCGGAGTTCGGAAAGGTTCGAATGATTCGGTATTTTCGAGTACCGAGAGTTACGGGAATTCGCCGGGAGAAGTATTGGGCCTTATTGGGCCCTGCGGAAAGAGAGAGGGCTGCCTAGGGCAGGCCGCGCGCCCAAGGCCTAGTCCGAATTGGACTAGGGAGGCCGCACCTTCTTCTCTTCCCTTCCTTCTCTCCTACTCCTACTAGGAAAGGAGGAGTCCTACTCCCGGTGGGAGTAGGACTCCCCCCTTGCGCCTCCTCCCTTTGGCGGCCACCTCCTCCTTGCTCCTTTATATCTGGGCAGGGGGCACCCCATGACACACAAGTTGATCTACGGATCGTTCCTTAGCCGTCTGCGGTGCCCCTCCACCATATTCCACTTCGTCATATCGTCATGAGCTTAGGCGAAGCCCTCGCCGAGAAGTCATATCGTCATGAGCTTAGGCGAAGCCCTCGTCGGTGGAGCATCATCATCGTCACCACGCCCGTCGTCTTGTGGAACTCATCCCGACACTTTGCTTTGGATCGGAGTCCGGGATCGCCATCGAGCTGAACGTGTGCGTAACTCGGAGGTGCCGTCGTTCGGTACTTGGATCGGTCGGATCGTGAAGGCGTGCGACTACATCAACAGCGTTGTTATAACGCTTCCGCTTACGGTCTACGAGGGTACGTGGACATACACTCTCCCCTCTCGTTGCTATGCATCACCATGATCTTGCGTGTGCGTAGGAAATTTTTTGAAATTACTACGTTCCCCAACAGTTATGTGTAAGGTACTCTGGCGTCTAATCTTATGTACGGCGCTACTTAATTATTGATGTATGGCCTCTCTTGTCCTATCAATGCCATTGATAAATATTTGTGAATAAAAATATATGTATATCTACCATTTATTTCATTTATATATAAAAATACGTATGTATAGTATAGATCAGACTGTCAAACATGTAGATTGTTGTGTGCTACTATTGTTCATAGTTGGCCCATTGATATTATAGGCCTTTAAGAGGCCGAAAGCTTAGTAGAGGTGTCAACGGGCCGAATTATACGGCATGCCTTTAACAGGCCCAAAGTCACGTTGGGCTGGATTGTTGCCACCTTGATCACGGGCCGTTAGTGGGCTGGATGTCGCATCGGACCATATATGGCCCATGGGCAGCACAGGCCATTCCCAGGCTGAAAGTCACATCGGGCTGAAATGGACCATGTCTACATCAGGCCTCTAACAGGCCGAAATTTCACTAGGCCGTAATTGGGCCCAAATACTCGGTGAACAACTAACGGGCCAGATCTGGCTTTGGGCCGTAAATGGGCCATGTTTAAGCAGACCGTTAGTGGGCTGGCCCACTAGTACATGAGTAAATACTACGAGCATTTGACTCGGCCGGCCTTTTTAACCTATATGGGCCTCTGTTGGGCCCTGTCACGTGTCGACGTATCATAGGCACGTCTCCTCTGTTGGATGGACGACATCTGGCCCACCGTGGAGCCAACACGTGTTTCCTCCGGCCAATGATGATTTTACATGTGGAAAATCCTCATTGGTTCTGGCTGTTAACGGGTTATCGGATCCAAACCGGAACCTGATAGCTTAACGGCGACCCGTTACGATGGATGCCACGTGTCGGTTACCCTTGATGAAAGAACTTCCATGACGCGCCATTTATCGTCATGGAAGTGGACACTTACGTGATGATAATTTTGGTATTGTCATGGACACTTCTACGACACCACAGGTATGACTATCTTGATTCTGTCATAAAATCGTCATGGATGTACATGCATGACAGAAAACGTGACCTACTGTGACAAATACGTTGAAGGAAATATGCCCTAGAGGCAATAATAAAGTTATTATTTATTTCCTTATATCATGATAAATGTTTATTATTCAGGCTAGAATTGTATTAACCGAAAACTTAGTACATGTGTGAATACATAGATAAAACATATTGTCCCTAGTATGCCTCTATTAGACTAGCTCGTTAATCAAAGATGGTTATGTTTCCTAACCATACATGTGTTGTCATTTGATGAACGGGATCACATCATTAGGAGAATGATGTGATGGACATGACCCATCCGTTAGCTTAGCATTATGATCGTGACAGTTTCATTGCCACTGTTTTCTTCATGACTTATACAAGTTCCTCAGACTATGAGATTATGCAACTCCCGAATACCGGAGGAACACCTTGTATTATGAGTTATGTGTTTTGATGACCAAAGTTAGTTCGGAGTCCCGGATGAGATCATAGACGTGACGAGGAGTCTCAAAATGGCCGAGACGTAAAGATTCATATATTGAAAGGCTATATTCGGACATCGGAAAGGTTCCGAATGATTCGGGTATTTTTTGGAGTACCGGGGAGTTACGGGAATTCACCGGGAGAAGTAATGGGCCTTATTGGGCCATACGGGAAAGGAGGTGGCAGGCCAAAGGGGAGGTGCCCCCCCCCATGGGTCCGAACTAGACTAGGGGAAGGGGGCGGCGCCCCCCTTGCCCTTTCGTACTCCCTCTCTCTTTCCCTCTTTCCTTCTCTCCTACTCCAAACGGGAAAGGGATTCCTACTAGGACTTGGAAGTCCTAGTAGGACTCCATACTCTAGGCGCACCCTTAGGGGGCCGGCCTCTCTCCCTCCCTCCTTTATATACGTGGGCAGGGGGCACCCAAAAGATACCAAGTCTTCTCTTAGCCGTGTGCGATGCCCCCCTCCACAGTTACACACCTCGATCATATCGCCGTAGTGCTTAGGCGAAGCCCTGTGCCGGTAGCATCTTCATCACCGTCGCGCCGTCGTGCTGACGGAACTCACACTCGTCCTCAACTGGATCAAGAGCATGAGGGACGTCATCAAGCTGAACATGTGCTGAACGCGGAGATGTCGTACGTTCGGTACTTGGATCGATTGGACCGCGAAAAAGTTCGACTACATCAACCGCGTTATTGAAACGCGTTCGCTTTCGGTCTACGATGGTACGTGGACACACTCTCCCCTCTCGTTGCTATGCATCTTCTAGGTAGATCTTGCGTGATCGTAGGATTTTTTTTGAAATTACTGCGTTCCCCAACATACGTATCATCACAGAAGTGTTTTTTTATAGTGAGAGTTACCGGAGAAGTTTATCGTTGTCGGACTTTTCACCGGCCGCACCGCGCCTCCGTCGTGTGTCGCCTTGAGACAGAGGCGATTTTTTTTTGCCCCATGGATCGGACGGGATCATCGTGGATTGGCCCGGAATTTCCCCGATGTGCGCCAAACCAAACACGTAAATTTTGATCCATGGGGAATAGTTCTCGGCTGGGGCGGGCCACGTCGATTGGGCCGCGGTCCCCGGAGAACTGCCTAGATCAGCCCCTAACCAAGCAAGGCCTTAGGAGTGTCTGTCGGTACTCCCTGTGTACCGATGCATAAGTCATCTTACGAAAACCAAATAATCTCAAAACACTTAGGTGCGGTGCATTAACTCCCACCTTGTTTCTTGTTTCTTGACATGGAGAAAGGAAACAACCAATAGAGACGTGGGGCGTGTATGTTTTTAATGACTTGAGACTACCTAGCATGACATGATGTGGTCAGTTCATTACATGCAATGATATTAATTAGCAAATAAAATATTAAATCATCCCGTCTTCCCTTCTGCCTTGGTCAGTTCATTGTCTGCACCGATGCGGAGGGAGTATCTGAAGATTTCAAATTCACATCCTACAAGCTGCATGCATTGGAACTACCAGAAACAAAGCCAGGACAGTAGAAGTAAAATTTGAAATAAAAAAGACTGAATTGTGTTCAATACGATAGGATGGTTGTTTTTTAAAGAAAAAAAATACTCAAAGAGCCAATATAATGTAAAGACAACTAGGCGCTAACCAACGAGGCGATGAGTACAAAATAAAATGGACCTAGATATCCAACGAACGTCAGATTTCTAGGCATGGCAAGTTGTGTTTGCCGAGGATGGCAAGTTTAGTTGGCGAGCATGACAAATCCACCTCCGTTCATATTTTGCTAGAAAATTGTCGTGCTTTAACTAAATTTGCATCCTTGTGCCAATATAAATTGTCATGAAAAGTTTGATTTGTCATGTCTAAAAATTCGACAGATGTTTAGCCTTTCCGAATAAAGTTACATTGCAAAACATACTAGTTTTCTTCCTCTGCTTGCATGCCGTCTGCCGTGGATTGACAATTGCACCGAACTAACAGTAAAGGAAAATGACACATGCAAATGCCTTCACCATACCAAACTTTAAAGACCATAATAACCATTCATCCCTTAAGGCGATCGGTTGGAGCATCACCGACGCAAAATAGGCATTGCAATCCATCGCCACCTGTCCAAAGGGTTTGGAGAAAGGCGACCAAGCTGCAGAACAAAAAAAAGTACTATATCAAAGTCATCACACCAATAGCCAGCCAATTGTTTTTTCTTGAAGATCACACCAACTGCCAAAATATAAAGAAAGCCAAAAATTCCAGGATACAAATTCTCACAGGCCCTTCGCCGGGGTCGAAACAGACATCGTCGAGATAGGAAGAGACCAGAGAAGGCTTCATTATAACATGCTATCGATGTCACCAACTCGTTGATGTCGTGAGAAAACAAAACCTAACGACAAAAAAAAGCACGGACGGGTCCCACTCCTCTTGCCACCTGCGAGACCGTCAAACGGGGAAGGGTGGGGGGGGGGGGGGAGGTTGCGGCCTGCGGGTCAACAGGATCATATACGTTTGTCAAATCCTTTTCGATCGGCCTCTCATGCACCAAAAAAAAAGTATTTTGTGTTGGAACAAAGAGCGGGCCGGTCGTGGAGTTTCCTTTCTTTTCTTGCGAGGCAAGCAAACCGATCACAGGACAGAGACGGACGGGCCTCTAGATATACTATGGAACCCCCTCGTCGGTCGACGGACACGAGTGACAAACTGACAATGGCGGCGCTCGTGCGGGCGGTGAGGAGGCTAGGCTACCGGTTCGGCCATCGACGGTACCTCTTCTCTCCTACTTCCTCCGTTCGAAATTACTTGTCGCAGAAATGAATATATCTAGACGTATTTAATTATAGATACGTCCATTCTTAAGACAAGTAATTCCGAACGGAGGGAGTACCTCCGACCTCTCTGCATCTGCCAGCCCTCTCAAGCGGCATCTTTCCGAGTTGAGGCCGAAATCCTCTTAAGGCCGGGGGCGAGAAAACAGTACTGTATCAAAAATTTGCATCTTCTGTTCCATATATGCTAATCATCCTACATCCGATTTGTGTGTGCTGGTGCTGGTGCTGCAGGGTCTTTTCAAGCCAACGGCTGCCCAGACGAATGCTTGGATCCGGGCGGGACTAGAAGCGATCAGGATTGATCCCAAGGACGTCGATGAGCGTGCTCTGAAGGTCTTCTGGGGTCTCCGGCAGAGCGAGGATGATCCGGGTGTATCCCATGCTCAAGTGACCCAGGTTCTCAAGGCCGTGTGTGAGCTGAGGAAAGAATATGGCATAACAAGCGAATGATCTTTGCTATTTTCTTGCATTGTAAGGTCGAATCTAATCGTTCTAGGTCTTCAGCAATACTGATTTTTGTAGACCGCTTTTACGCACTATAGGTGCCGTGATTGATATGAAAGAAGACAATATTAAATTTCGCCGGTGTCGCGGCAGCAATGGAGCACCACCGCGCCGAAGTTGGCGTTGTAATGGAGCATCGCCGCGATACCCATTGCTGCCGAAAGCGCAGCTCCGCCGACAGGGGGTGCGACTCTGCTAGCCGGACAGTGCTGCTTCCGCGACGACTCGTGATGTTGCTTCGCTGTGACACAATGTGTGTTGGTCGATCCAACGGATGCGAGGGAAAGATCCAACGGTTCACGACCCGACTGATTTTCTAAGAAATCAGTCGGTTAGCAGCCGCCTTCCTTCAATTATCTAAATGGAAATTGAAGGGGTCGTTTAAAAAAACAATGCCTATCAGATTGGAGTGGCCCTGCAAATTATTGTAAATAGATGTTTACTAGAAGGGTTGGACGTGTTTTGCTACACCGTTTGTGTTCTTGGGTTTCGTAAAAAAATAATCACTATGTTTCAAAATATAAGATGTATTACTTTTTTGAAAAGTCAAACCATTTAAGTTTGATAAAATTTGTAGAGAAATATATGAAAATCTATAATATCAAATTGGTATTTTAAATTGATCATGAGATGAATTTCCATTTTTTTTGTTTAATATTGTGGATGTCGTTATTTTTTGCTCCGAATTTGACCAAAGTTAAAGAAATTTGACTTCCTACAAAACTATTATCCCTTATATTTTGACCCATGGAATATGTAGTTTGGCGAATGGGGAGATGATAGAGTCTGTTTTTTTTTACTTATAATGCGGTTATTTGGTGAGCCTTTCATGGTGTTCTGATTTATCCGCTAACCAATCTATATATACATGAAGAAATTTATGTGTCGGTGATCGCATGTACTACTATATTGCTGCTACAATATCACATGGTGGCTTTCCTTTTTTTAGGTGGTGGGATGATGCACAAGATTTACATTTTTATAGGCTGGTTGCTCGTGATTGATTTGAAAAATCATTGGCCCGGTCAAAATCGTAAACCAAATTCAAAATTAAATATCTCAATTGAATGAAAGAGTTTCAAAATTAAGGAACATAGTGAATTAAAAGAATTAAATGAGAAAGCTTGAGAAAATGTTGACCCGGTCAAAATCGATTGACCCAATTTTAAATTGAATACCTTAATTAATTGTGAGACCTTAAAATTATGAAGCAAATTGTGAGAGTTTTGAGAAATTATTGACCGGTAAAAATCGGGTGACCCGATTCTGAATGAAGATCTCAACTGAAGGTGGGCTCTTTAAAACTAGGGACCTTAGCGTTACAAAGGATGTAGCACACAGTGACACAGACACAGCCACTCTCCAACTGTAGGTATGTAGAATGATAGGCTGGACTTTCTAAGATGTTTAGCTTCTTATTTACTGCGTACGCAAGGACAAGAACATTCAGCTGCATATAAGCATAGGACAGAAAAGTGCATATAAGCAATTGGTTTCACCATGTGCCTCAAACGCACTATATATATTTTTTGCAATATTACAAAAAACTGACAATTCTTAAAACTGTTGCATATCACAAACATTGTTCGCAAAAAAAAAGGCATATCACTAATATGAATTAACTCCTCGTGATATAAGCTAACCTGCTAGTACAAAATATATCTAAACAGTAGTAGTAACCAAAGATGTTTCATCATATAGCAGCGGCAACTTTGATTAATGTTTCTTGTGACGTTTCCCTGTGCCGCTCTTGCAGTCCGGCTGCTGCCCTCTGCCATGCTTCCTTTTGGGCTGTGGCGCCGGCGCCGCTGCGGTCTGCCGCTGCTCGCGTGACTTGTCCACCATCTTCTTCATTGCCGGAGTCGCGTAAGCCGCCCCCCGCCCGCGGCCGCCACGGCAGCAGCCACGGCCGCCAGGCGCCTTCCCCAGCGTGGCGGCGCGCTGCTTCCGGTGCGAGCTCATGCCCGACAGGATGCGCGCGTGCCCAAACTTCTGGTACTGCTGCCTGTCTTCCACCAGACCGATGTAGTCGTGCATCTCGTCCTCCAGCTCCTCGCAGTCAAGGTCGTTGTGAGCGCGCGCCGAGCACTTCATAGCCGCCACTCGTCTCCGCAGTATCCGTCCGCCCTCGGCATGTTCTCCGCGATCGGCCGCCTCGCGTGCCGCCGCCATGTCCTCGGTTGCCGCCACCCGGAGGCGCTCGCGCTCCACCTCCATGGACGGCTCCACCTCGGTCACCTCAACCGGCCTTTGGACCACCGCGTCGTCTCCGTCGACGGTGGCCGCCTGCCCGGTCGCCGCGTCCTGGTACGTGCAGCTCACCTTAACCAGGCCGGTGACGTCTTCAGCGTCTTCGGCCGTTGGCACATCCAAGTATATCAAGAAGCGTCTCTCCTCGTCGGCGTAGAGCTCACCGACGTCCACCGAGGAAGCACGGCCATCGTCGTCCACGTGGCTGTCGTAGCGGCCGGACTTGACCTCGCGGACGCGCACGCCCGGATGCAAGCATGTCACCGCGAGACGCGCCTCCTGCACGACGACCGTGAGGAGCCCACCGATGCACTGCGCGAACGCGTCCTGGACGATCGCCTGGTTCTGGATGAAGGAAAACGTGCCGCCGGTGGCCTCCGCGATGGTGTGCATGGCGGCCGCGTCGTGGTCCGTGCCGAAACCGAACGTGTGAACCGCCGGAGGCCGGACTCCCGCGCCGTTGTACCCCCTGAGAGAAGGTGGCACCAGGGTGATGTAGTTGGCTGCGTCTCCGCCAGCCGCGGTGTACGAGTCCTGCCCATCGGAGAGAAGCATGATACTGGCGACGGCGTTCACGTGCCGGCGGCAGTCAAGCACGTCGGCAGCCACGCGGAGGCCCTCGCCGATGTTCGTGCCACCGTTGGCGTAGAGGGACTCCACGGCAAGCTTCGCCGCGGCCTTCCCCGCGTCGGACATGCGCATGAGCCGGATCAGGCGGCTGGCGTTGTTGGAGAAGGACACGACGGAGAGGCGGTCGGCCGGGCCGAGGTTGTCGATGACGAACCCCATGGCCTTCTTGAGCAGAGCCAGCTTGCTGCCGGCCATGCTGCCGCTGACGTCGAGCACGGTCACGAGGTCGAGCGACGCGCGCGCCGCCTCGGAGGACGGCGCCTTGGCGTGCACGAGCACGGCGAAGTTCTCGCGAGCCGCGCCCCTCGCCAGGGCCGGGAACTCGCAGTGCGTCCTGAGGACCACCCCAGCTCCTGATCCGTCGTTACCTGCCGCCGTGGCCTGTGCCGGGACGGTCGGCTCGTCGTCCTCGTACGTGCGGCGCACCTGGCGGGACGACGACGACGAGGATGGCGGCGCGCGTGGGGCGTTGACGGCGGGGAGGACGGTCCAGGGCGCCTTGCAGAGCGGGCAGTCGTGGTTGCCGTGCGCGACGCTGGCGGAGATGCAGTTGAGGTGGAAGGCGTGGGAGCACTCGGCCGTGAAGCCGGCCTGGCCGCGGAGCATGGCGCCGAGGCAGATGGCGCAGACGTCGGCGTCCGCGTCCGCGTCCGCCATGGGCGCGGCAGAGGAAGGTTTGGGTCGTCGCATCTGGTGCACGACGGACGGAGTACGTAGTACGATGTTTATTGTGTCGGTGTTCGATGAAGGCAGCGCGCCCTACATATATATAGCGGGTCGGGTCGGTTACTCGGTTAGGTTAGGTTACGTGGGGTGCTCGACGTACTCCGCATCAGGAAACTATGGTTTCGTAGCCCGCGCGGAAACGAGGCGACAATATTTTCTTTCCATACATGTTTTGTTTTTTTAGAAACTTTCCATGCATGTAGATGTAGATATATGGAAACGCAATGAACGAGGACAAAACTAGTCGTGACATGTCGTCCCCAAGGCCCAGCTCTTCTTTTTTAGTTGGTCCCGAAGGCCCAGCTGCAACCTGCAAGAAGAGGTTCTTCTTCTTTTCAAAAAAAAAGTACTCCCTCCGTTTTTATTTACTCCACATATTAGTTTTGGTAAAAGTTAAGCTTTACAAGCTTTACAAACTTTGACAAAGTTTATAGACAAAAATATTAACATATACAATAACAAACCAATATCATTAGATTTGTTGCTGAATGTACTTCCACATCATATAGATCTGTTATGTTAAATTTTATATTTTTCTATAAATTTGGTCAAACTTTACAAAGTTTGACTTCAGTCAACTCTAATATGCGGAGTAAATAAAAACGGTGGGAGTACTATGTCATCAGCAGATTCTAAAAAAAATGTCATTAGCAGGAAGTTCTGGTGGGGCAGTAAGGATGGACATCGTAAGCCTAATTGTGTTTCGAGGGAAGCTATGACACAAACAAAAAGTAATGGTGATTTGGGCTTTAAGGACTTTGAACTTTTTAACTTGGCCCTTCTAGCCAAGCAGACATGGAGAATCTGTAGCAGGCATTCATCACCTTTGTAACCAGAACCTAACCATATTTCTAATAGAAAAGATCACAATAGGGAATTTCCCTACTGTATTTGGTCAAAAAAGGCATGGAGGATTCTCCAAACATCAAGAGTCTCTCAGTGCAAGAGTTCTGAAAAGTGTATACTTTCCTACACAAACTATTTTGACGGAGGTTTTAGGCAACCACTCAAGTTAGATTTGGAGGTCGATCATCGAGGGTCGAGACATTTCGAAGCAAGGCTTGATCCGACACATTGGGAACAGGGAGACTACCAACATATGGTCAGACAATTGGATCCCTCGAGGAGAGATGATGCGGCCTTATGGCAGCATGCCGCCCGATCCTCCAGAGTTCATGTCAGCATTGATAGATAATACTACTGCCACATGGGATCTTGGGAGGAGATATGCTTACCGATTGATATTCCTTCCATAAGACAGATTCCGCTATGTACCTCAAATATTGCAAATTCATGGGCCCGGGACTTCCAGAAAAAACGGATGTTGTTCTGTTAGCTCAGGCTACAGAATGATGATGAACATGAAGATGCGGAGAGGAGCATGGTTGGATGGAACCACGGGTTCGTCTAGCAATGACCGAGATGTGGAATCATGCAAAACTTCTCTGGAAGACACAAGTCCCTGACAAGATTCATATGTTTTTGTGGAGGCTCGCAAAATAACGGAAGATGTTAGGGCTCACAGAAACTTGTCTACTACAAGTGCTTGTGGCCTTTGTGGTGAGGATGACTCATGGAGACACTCTATGCTGGAATGATCGATGTCCAGGCGTGTCTGGGCTATGGTAGATGGGGATTTCACAGAACACATATGCGAAACATCAGAACCTAGCATGAAGCAGTGGATATTCACAATGATCGGCACTCTATCTCACTCATCCTTTGTTTGGCTAGCAGTAACATTGTGGGAAATCTGGTGGGTGCACAAGAAGGCCATACACAAGGAGATATATGAGAGTCCATTTCAAACATATCAATTTATTAATCGGTATATCTTTGAACCAGAGATACTTAAGCCCAAGGTGACCAGCGCATCGGCTGCACCAAGGGCAGCAGCAGCATGACCAAAAGCTCCTCTAGCGGGGTTCGCAAAAATCCACGTGGATGCAGCAATTTCCGAAGCAGAGACTAGCCAGGCTGTTGCAGCTGTCTGTAGGGACTCACAGGGCAACTTCATGGGCGGCTCGGCCCTAGTTCTTTATGGAATAACGAACGTAGCTGCGTTAGAAGCAATAGCATGCAGAGAAGGATTATCCTTGGCAGAAGACCTTTCCCTGTAGAACTTCATAACATCGTCAGATTCCAGGCAGGTGATCAACGACATCGACAAAGCTAGTCGTGGAGACTACGACTCTATCATTATTGAAATTAATCAGAGAGTTTTATCTTTTAATTGTAATTTTACGTTTGAAGGCAGAGCCGCTAATGGAGATGCCGATAGGTTAGCCAAATTTTCTCATTCATTGGATCCGGGGCGACATGTTTGGCTTTATTGAACCCCATACCCTTTTTTTATCCCACACCATGTGGAATTTGATCAATTAAGTTTGGTTTAACTCCTAAAAAAGGCATACTTTTTTATGGGAACAAGAAGAGGTATACTTCATGCAACCGATGTTGTTGTGAGAAACGATAGGGCACCGACTGCTAAATTCTGTCGTGCCTCTCATGTTGGCTCACACAAACAAAAGAGCGGCTATCGTTTGGTGTTTGGTTTTTGAAAAAGTTGTTTAAATGAATCCAATCTACGTTAGATATCCATCTCATCCATTCCGATGGACGAACTTGAGGAGGCGAAAGACCCATTCAAAGACGGAGCGTCATCATCCACCCAAGCGTCTCCCCAACGAGGATTATAACCCCAGGCTATCTACTAGTTGGAGCCGAGGCACAAGGATTCGCCTCCCGGCCCTTGGCCGCCGAAGCGGCGCGCAGAGGGAAGGCAAAATCCATGGGCTCATAGGTAGAAATCGACGGAAAGAAGGCTTTACCATATTCGCTTTACGAGAGCAAAAGGAAGCACATGTGCTATTTTCAAACCCTCTTTAGTTTTGACTAAGAGTTTTGATTTTGAAAAGTTGGTGAACCAAACAATGTTCATGGATGTAAACAAATGTTCTAAATTTTAAAAATGGTCATGAATTTAAAATATGCTTGCAAATTTCAAAAAAAATGTTAATGGATTTAAAACATTCATGTGTTTAAAACATGTATAGGATTAAAAAAAGTTCAAGAAAACAAGAAAATATTCATGGATTTGGAAATAAATTTGAAAATTTTCATGAAGTTGGAACAATACTCACAAACTAAAAGTTTTGCATAAATTTAAAATGCTACCGAATTGGAAAAAACAAGGGTTTGAACAACCTTGTTTTTGAAATAAATAAAATAAAATGAAAGAGAAAACAAACTGAATAAGGAAAAAGACAACAGTCGAATAAAACCAAAAGACAAACAAATACCAAAAAAAACATTCCAAAAACTTGAAGATTCTTCCCCAAACCAATGGAAATGGGGCTACATGCGCATGATAATTACTGAACTCAACCTGCCGAACTTAGCTCACGCAACGGAGCTCGTTCTTTTTTTAACATAGTACAAACGCAAGCGCTCATACACACGTGCATACACTCACCCCTATGAACACACACACGCATATCATCTTGAGATTTTACGAAGTCACTGTAGACGCCTCGTAGTCGACGGGAACGTCTCCTCTCCTCCCACTGAAAACGCACCGCCGCAAATCCAGAAATAAATCCAGGATAAATACGAGTACCAGGATTTGAACCTTGATGGGCTGGACATACCACTATCCTTCTAACCATCCAAACACAGTTGGTTCACAACGAAGTTGGTTCCTGTTTGGCATTTAAGGCGTAACTTATTGGCGGCAGATCCTATTTGACGCGCGGGTCGCTGCCTAGCGACCCCCGACCCAAAATCGGACTTGACGTTGTGTACGTTCGAGCCGGTCCAGCTAGCCAAACCGGGTTTTTTCTTTCCTTTTTTTATTTTTAATTTTCATTTCTCTTTTAATTTGTTTCAATTTTCCTTGTTCATTTTTTCATTTTTTATTTTCGTTTTTTTACTTTCCAAATTCACAAACAATTTTTGAAATCCAGGAACATTTTTTGAAATCGGTGGTTTTTTTCAAATTGATGAACATCTTTTGAAATTCAAACTTGTTCATTGAAATCATAAAATATTCATAAAATTCTAATATGTTCATGAATTTTATTTAAAACATAATAAAAAATGTTTGTCAAATTCAAAAGTTTCTGTCACTAGCATAAATCTAATCATAACATAAAACGTATAGATCCAAATCAGTCCTTACGGAATAACGCATAAACTAGGGTTAAGCTTTTGTCACTCTATCAACCCATCATCTACTTATTACTTCACAATGCCTTTCCTTAGGCCCAAATATCGTGAAGTGTCATGTAGTCGACGTTCACATGACACCACTAAATGTAACAAGAACATACATATCATCAAAATATTGGACGAATATTAACATCACATGATTACTTATGACAAGGCTTCTCCCGTGTCCTCAAGAACGAAAGTAACTGCTCACAAATCATATTCATGTTCAAGATCAAAGGTGTGTTGAATATGCTTGAGGATCTGAACATTTAATCTTTCATCAAATAAACCAACTAGCATCAGCTACAAGATGTAATCAGCACTACTAGCAACCCACAGGTACCAACTTAAGGTTTTGGGACAAATATTGAATACAAGAGATGAACTAGGGTTTGAGATGAGATGGTGTTGATAAATATGTTGATGAAGATTGGTCCTCCCATGATGAGAGGAATATTGGTGATGTTGATGGCTTCAATTTCCCCCTCAAGGAGGGAAATATCCCCAGCGAAATAACTCCACCGAAGAGAAAAATTGCTCCTACCCAGGTTCCACCTCGACACGACAGCGCTTCGTCCCGAAAGAAATTTTTTTCTAGGTCCAAACCCTTCATAGCAGAAGATGGCACCGGAGGCCAGCTGTGGGCGCCACAAGACGTCAGGGTGGCCGCGCCCTGTTACTTTGTGGGCAACTGGTGGCCCCCCTCTGGTATTTCTTTGCTCCAGTATTTTTTATATATTCAATAAAAAGTTTCCGTGAAGTTTCAGGTCATTTGGAGCTCTGTAGAAGCTATCGCTGTTGTATCTCTTTTAGGTCTAGAATTCCAGCTGCCGGTAATCTCCCCTCCATGTAAATCTTGCAAATCAATAGATAAAAGACATTAGAATTGCATCATAAAATGAAATAATGACCCAAAAACGATATAAATATCAATAGGAAAACTTGATGCAAAATGAACGTATCATTGGGGGGCGTGCGACGATGATGCCAAGGATGTTGGAACCGGCCAACATTTTTGCTACAACCGGCGATAGGAGGTGCTACAACCATGGCATCAAAATGTTAGAACCAACAATCGTGGCCTCTAGCATTTTTTTTTCTTCAACCAGCCATTGTTTTTGCTAGAACCGTTAAGCATTTTGGCTAGAATCGGCGATAGGAGGTGCTACAACCATGGCAGCAAAATGTTAGAACCAACAACCGCGACCTCCAGCGGGTTTTTTTTGCTTCAAGCAGCCATTGTTTTTGCTAGAACCATTAAGCATTTTTGCTGGAATCGGCGATAGGAGGTGCTACAACCATGGCAATTAAATGTTAGAACCAACAACTGCAGCCTCCAACAATATTTTTAATTCAACCAATCATTGTTTTTGCTAGAACCATTAAGCATTTTTTTATTGAACAAATGATTTCGAAGGATGCGAGTGCATACACTTTTTTCACAGTTTTTTTTGCTGGGATCACAATTTTTGGTGCGGCCGGCGAGAAATTTTGCTTCAACCTGCCATCTTTTTGGATGGAAGCATCAGGATTTTTTTTGCTACCACCTTGTTTTGTATTGTTTTTTCTGGAACCAGCTTAAAAATTGTTACCACCGTCTTTCAATTTTGCTGGAACTGGCATTTTTTTCTGCTTCAATAGAGTAATTGGAGATTTTTGTTGTTTTCAATTTCTTGTTGGATGAGGCCAACTCGTTTGCTACAACCGGCTTTTTAAAATGCTTCAACCGAAGAATGGCGACGAAGATGAAGGCCAGGGCTGCGACGAGTGGGGGCTTGCTATGAATCTTGGTAACGAGATCTAGCGTGGAGCAGTAGTTGGCGGCGGGAGGGTGCGGCACACGCAACCGACGAGCTGCGCGAGGTGCGGGTGCCGTGGGAGATGCGCAAGGCGGCTGGTGTTGTGCGAGAATGAACTAAGTTTTGGGGACGAACCGTTTTTTTTTCAAGATCCAACCGACGAGACGACTGACATCTGATGGCGTGTGTACGACCGACCGAAACTTGGGGCCGGCGCGCTGACACCTAGCTGTCAGTCGCCCTTCGTTAAATTTGAAGATGCTATACTTGCTCAGCCTTTGAAAGATGCTCGTACGAATAAGATGTGCGGACATGTGTTCATAGGGAAAATATCCTGTGATACGGTGCATGTCATGATACCGTGCTCCGAGCTTGCATGGTACGTCCGATCTACATGGAGGGCGTGGGATCAGCTCACTTGTTTTTACACATACCTCCCTGTATATTTCCATCTTGCCTCCCAAAAAAGCTGCGCGTACTTGCAAAATCGTAACAGTTGTGCACGTCTCCATTTCTCAGCAACAAGTCTTTGTTCCTGTCCGCTGCCATTCATCAAGATGTAGCCCGGCTGGTAAAGCAAAGTATTTTAATCCCATTAACCCAAAATAGAAAGATGGAGAGACCCAAACTTCCACTAACATTGAACGGTGCACAGTACACTGTTGCTCATACATATAGCGGAAAAGTAATCGTATATTGTTAGATCGGGATGTATGGGTTAATCAGCACATGCATGCAGTCATTATATTTGTTCTTAAATAACGAAATAAGTAAGGGGGCGGCGGCATTTTGGCTCCCGGGTGAACAGTGCTTTTTTTAATGTTTTCGAAAAATTCTGAAAAACTTTGTAGATGATCGTATTGGTGTCGCAAGCATCCTTAAGAATTTTCATGAGGAACGGAGCAACGGTGTTTCGTCGGTGAAAAAAAAAACAAAATTACGGTGCCATTAGGTCTTTGATTTGTTTTTTCTTGTGCAGGCGAAAATGCTTAACCATTCCCCTCAAAATTTGCACGTGGCATTTGTATGGGACAAAGATCACAAAAAAAAATTGCCTCAATTTTTTTGACAATTGGAAAAAAATGGGCCCCAGGTGCAAAGACTGGACACAAGCTGATCGGTCCAACATGAGCTACTCAAGGATCCCCAATTAAAAAAAAAAAATCATGAGCCTACTCAATAATTACAAGCAAAGTTAATCTCTTTTTCGTTGCGTTGCTCACTTCTCCCGAAAGCTACATATAGGTTTATTTCCTTTGGAATCGGATGATGTATTTCTAGTGTGACTAGGTAATTGCCCGTGCGTTGCAACGGGATATAAATATTGTAAAGCCCCTATAAGGACTTCCTTCTGTCAGGTTGACTTGCAATGTTGTCATGACAACTTCTCCGTTGCAAATCTTCCTAACCTTATAAGAGATATAACTCTTAAATGCAAAACAACATGCTACACCAAATAGTGTCAATTGATCATGTAATCATACCTATTTGATTCGGAATTAAAAATCTAAAGCATTCAATTACAAATCAAAGTGTTTGTGTTGACTATAAAATGCAGATATAACCATGCACATTTTAAACCTATAATGGAGAGCAACAAAGACAATCATTTCTCTTTCTTTTTCTTCTAGTGATTGGCACAAACTTGTTGAAGCACAAGCGTGGAAGTGAAAGAAGAAGCGAGAAATAGCCGAAGCTAACTTGAGTAAAGCTCAGGGTACGAAAGATTTGGTTGAAGCGAAGCTCGCTCTCAGACGAGGTAGGATACGAATCAAGGCTGTCAACTGGATCCCCCCACCCAATTAAAGACAATCAAGTGGTTTATAGTTGATACAAAGAAACACGGAAGAGGGATAGAAAAAGTTATTATATATCAAAGCAAAGCAAGTCTAATGCTATCTAATAATTTTTGTACCTACTTACCTACTACTGGATTTGAACCAATGACTCCCGCTGTATCAAAGCAGTTAATTAGGCAAATTTTCGCCACAAAGGAATACCCATTACTTCGACCGATCACATATTAAATACCTTTTCTAAGCAATACCGCTCTGTTATTGGTCTGTTATCCCTTTTCTAAGTATAATAAACTACAAATCTAACAATGAAAGGTTTTCTGGTCATATATAGGGTTTCTGGATACAAAACCGTCTTTTACTTTTAAATTCAAATTTTGGGGTCTGATCTTCGAGATGTTGTTGTGCTCCTCGTTGTACTGGGCACCGCCCTCCAAATTGGTAATGTGCAACTATTATCTTAAAGATCCATATAGTAGTACTTATCACCATCGAAACCATGATTGTTATTTTCACAAGCATACTTGAAGAATTTGTAACACACTTAGAACGACCGATTTAAATGGTGTCATATGTGACCAGAAAAAAGTGGTGAGATGTTACAGATTTTCTTTGTGACAATTTGGTTCTTCCTTAACAAGTATTACTCTCACCTGTGCCGCTGTCAAGGCATACATATATATGGTGCCGCTGTCAAGCCCAAAAAGAAAGTAACAATCACGCTTGTTATCTTACAGGTGATGAAATTTAGACATGCATGCCATCACATGTGCCTTCCGGCTGCTAGCCACAATGTTTCCGCAATGCTATTTTTAAGTAACTTTGGCAACGCAATTAATCGAACATGTCTAAAAAGTGATTCAGAAACTTAAGTTACACGAATACAGATGGATATACATCTACCCGGAAGCATACCTGAAACGTTTATGGAATTCTGAATACTAAGCACCATGCAATGATACTCGTATTAATGGTATTATCATGGACAAACTTCCTTACCCAGGGCTGTCTTTCTTTACGCTGTTTGAGAAAGGGAATTCTAGTTTGGAGTTGAGGAAGACAGCCAAATTCGGACGCTGTTGTAGATGATGAGGGAACCGATCGACCACAGGGCTGCCTTCCCCATGTCTGTACGGTCCCTCGGGCAACCTGAATCAGATGGAAAGATTGACAGCATGGCGGCGCAGTTGATGGAGTCGAATGGACATCCCAGTGTTCAGGTGGCCGGGGGCGTTGGGTTGCCATCGGGGCGCACCCTCTGGCTGTGGATCGGCGTTGGGTGGTGGGAGCAGCGGACATGGCATCCTCCATGGTGGCATGAGCTTTATTTGGCAGCATAGGCTTGAGTGAGGTGGTGACGTGCGGAAAGATGAGCAGAGGAGGCCGCGGCCGGGGAGAAGAATCGGCATGGCAGTTAGGGAGGAGCGGCGGCGCTCGGGCGTGTCGGTTTCTCCCGTCCTCTCGTCTCGGTTTCTCCCGTCCTCTTGTGGGAGGGCGTGTCGTGCTCCTAGTAGACACCAAAGCGCTGATTGTGGAGGAGATGGCGGAAACAAATAAAAACCATTAATTAAGCCTGATTTGCAGGAAAATCAGTTGAAAAGAAGGAAAAAATCAAGATGGAAGGGGTGGACGACGTACTACAATGGAAGGAAAAAGGTTTGACGAACAGGTGGGAAGAAAATTGACGTAAGAGGGGAGAGGAAACAGTGCGGCGATGAGGACAGAGGAAGCTTCTTCTGTGTCCATTGTATCGTCATCTTTAGTTTCTGATTCATCCTGTGACAAAGTGTGATTCCAGTGCGAGCTCGGAATTGAAGTGTATTATATTTATAGACAAAAAAAAAACTGAGCAAGGCTACAGATTCTGATGATACTACATCAATTTAGAGCCTTACTGAGCAAGGCTACAGATTCTGATTCTCTCTGAAATTTGTGGCTCAGTACTAAATGGAGAGCTTCCAACCACGAAAGCAAAATATGCAAACCGGAGTAGCCCTAAGAAGGGGCGAAAGATGTGAGCTACCTAAACAACCTTTACAAAAGATACGATATGCAGAATAGGTATGGTGAATCACTAAAAGTTCACTTAGCACAAGCAAAACTTTGCAATGTTTATTATTTTCAAGACTGGTTTGTATGTTGGTATGTCGCCTACCTTGAATCTGCAAATACGTCCAGAAAAAATATCTGTTAACAATAGTATATTATTGGGTCAAGCTATAGAAGTTTCTTTCTTTAGCACTGCAAATAAAAGGTGGGTGGTGTGTCCAGATCAGTAAAACTGCAACCACAAAAGGGGATGAACCATTTTAGACCTGAAAACTCAAAATTTTAAAACAAATGATAGATAAAATGCTCATGGAGCACTGAATCAAAAAATGTTTAAATGAGTATTTGTTCTTTGGGTTTTTCCTCTTAGAAATCAGGTGAGGACAGTATGTGTCAATTAGCACCAAGATTGCAGCCACTACTGCCTCCTCCTACATCTAGCAGTTGAAAACTTCAAATCAAGTATTGGGTAGATCATAATGAATCTATTTCACTTCAAACAATATGGTCAATCTTGCCACGGCCGCGACGCGGCAACGGACCGGCGACTGGCTCGATCATCGCGCACACACGCACATGATCACCACCCATACCGTGGCTTATTCCAACACTCTCCTCCTAAGCCACGAACTACAGGAGGGCCGGCCCCTCGATGTCGATGTCGGCGAGGAGAGCCTGCTCGTTCTTCTCCTTCTTCGGCTTCGTGCACTCCCTGGAAAAGTGGCCGCGCACGCCGCAGTTGTAGCACCGGCCGCGGCGTCTTCCTCCTCCCGACGCCACGCTCCTGCCGTCGTCGTCGTCCCGTGTGCCACCCTGCTGCCGCTCCCGCGCCCGCCACTGCACCACCATGAACATCAACTTCGCCGCCTGCCCGCCGCCGCCGCCGCTTGCCAGCGTCAGCGCAGCCGCTCGTCGAAACGCCTTTCAGGCGTCAGTAGCGTCCTCGAACAGCAGCGTCGAGACGTCGCAGAACTGCTCCATCCCGGCGTCCGCCGCATACAGGCGATCCGGGACGCAGTCCAAGAGCTTCTTCACCATCGCCGCGTCGTCGAGGGTCGCTCCCAGCCCGGCGTAGCGCGCCGCCATGCCGCTGATCTTCCCTGCGAAGGCGTCCAGCGACTCCCCGCCGTCCATCCGGTAGGAGCTCGAACTCGCTGCGCAACGTGCCCAGCCGCGCCGCCCGGACGCGATCGGCCCCGACGAACCGGGCCTTGAGGCTGCTCCACACCTCCGCCACGGTCTTCCTCGACGATACCTGCAGCAGCAGGTCCTCGGCAAGCGCGCACCCGTGCAGGTAAGTAGCGGGCTTGTCCTTCTTTGCGATGACGGCCGCCGCCGCGTCCTCTGGCACGAGCACCGCCTCCCACAGCCCGGCCGCGTCCAGGTTGGCCTCCACCTTGATCGCCCACGTGGTGTAATTGTCACCAGTGAGCATGGGAACGGGCGTCGGCAGCGAGCTCCCCGACCCGCCGGCGTACGGCACGATCGACATCGCTGGCGGTCACCTCCAGGAACGAGGCTCTGAATACCAAATGTTGGGTCTAACCCTAGCTAGCTCTCTAGAGATGAAGGTAGAAGAAGAAGTGAGCACACAGGGATTTTGTGGCGACGAACGCCTCGCTGCCAAACAGCGATTTTTTCCAGCTCAAACTGTTACAACTGACTCGATATACAGCCGTATTTGTAGCTAACCGGGACGTAGCGCCCACGCTCGCCGCGGTCACCCCACGTACGCTTCCTGGCGATCCGGTCATTCAACGTGATCTGCCCATACTCCTCCGCTTGACCTGGACGCCATCCCACACCCCTAGCTACAAACCTAGCTTAACACAAACCTATTCTCAAAACGTGGCCAAACCAACGTTCGGACTCGATCTAGACCTTGACGCAAACACAAGCACGTACTCGTGCACCTACACGCCCCATGCATGCGCGCGCACGCACACACGATACACACGTACGCCCATACGTACACCTTGCCACGGCCGCGACGCGGCAACGGACCGGCGACTGGCTCGATCATCGCGCACACACGCACATGATCACCACCCATACCGTGGCTTATTCCAACAACATCTGTATCGTAGTAGCCATAACAGAACTCTATATGCATCTCGTCCTAGGTTTAATGTAATGACCACTGAAGATGGTTATTTTCCTTTGACAACTAAACTGTTCCTGAAGTAGTTTCAAGTGTGCCACCTCTTTTGATATATATGCAGCTAGTACAAATTTCTATGGTAGATTTTAGATAGAAAGGGAAATACCGTATCCAAATCTGGACTTCTGGAGCTTCATGGGCTTATTGTCCATCGTGTCCCCAACTCAACGTCCATTGTGAGCTCAGTGTCGGACTTAACCAATGAACTGTAGCAGCAGGAACGAATTTCCATTTGCGAACACCTACATAGCCATCCAAATAAGATCATATATCTCCCCAAAAACAAGAAGATTGAAGGCTAACTGATGCATCTGTTCAGGGCGTGAGCGGCAGGTAAAGCAGATAGATGTATTGTACCGAGAAAAGGTGAGAGCAAGGTACCATGCATGTCGATTAATTGAAGCTGAGTTTTGTTCCTGTGTTCTGATCTTATGCTCCTATACTGTATGCCTCCAGTACAGACTCCTGTCAATAATCACTGACCTTGTGAAACTTGTTACACCTGCATATAGCAGCAACACAGGAAGATGTAGGCTTTCAGAGATGAGGTTGAATATAGCAACAACAAAAAGAATTGGACATCAGAAAGCAGGTGAACCATCATGGCGCGCGGAGCGAGGCGGAGAGGAACGGATCTGGTCGCGCAAAGGCCCACTTGCAGGAGAGGCAGGGAGGCGGCCATGGCAGGTCGTTCTGGAGGGAGGCGACCATGGCATGGGACGGCGGCGGCTGAGCGCGGCGCCGGCGCTCGAGAAGACGGCGGACCATGGAGGCGCGCGGAGCGAGGCGGAGACGCACGGATCTGGCCGCTCCCAGGTCAGATCGGGCCGTTCCGTTTCTCCACATCGGGATCCATGGGCCAGAGACAAGATTTGTGAGAGAGAGGTCGGGAAGGGAGAAGGGAGAAGAAGAGAGATAGGGTGCGCGGGAGGGGTTACCGGACGAACGCTGGAGGTCGGCAGCGGTGGCGGTGGACGCCGGCGTGAGATGCAAGCCAGAGGGAGAAAACCGTGAGGGAGAAAACCGGTAGGGGCGAAAGAAAATCGAGTGGGACGATAGGTGGGTCGGGACGGGAGGAAAGAAAATCGGGGAGCGAGGGGCTGTACGAGAGGCTTACGAACGTAAGAGGGGAAACGGAACACTACGTTTCTTTTAGATAGTAGAGATGTAGCTTTTTTACTTCATCCATGTGAATGAAACTGAAACGACCGTCCCATAAAAAAGGGCGACAGTGACATGACGTAAGGCTAAGCTGCAAGCCAGCAATTTACAAAAGTTTCAAGGTCGCCTTCTTATATTTAGCAGTAGATTGTGTGGATGTTCAATCGTGTCCCTAAGGCACAGATCCAACGGACCACATCTTGTATCATTCCCCGTATCATACTAGTGTTGGTATCACTGGATATGCACTCGCGTCCATAGAGATGCATTCATAGGAGTTTGACTGTGCCGCGCTAAATCAGTAAAAGTTGGTAGGGGTTTGATTGCACTGTGCTAAGTTAGAAAAACAGTAGGCATAGATATGTGCACACACGTGTTTGGGAAGAGAAGGAAATCGACTGATGTGTTGTTTTCTCCCAGGCGACTGATGTATAGTATAGTACAGTACAGGTGACCCTGTATCCTGAGCTTAGGGCATCTCCAACCGTGCTCCCAGAAAGGCCTTTTCAGACGTTTTTTTCGCGCCGGCGCTGAAAAAATGGCCCAGTCGCGCTCCTAGGGGCCTAATTTCGTGTTTTGACCCTTTTTGGAAAGGATTTCAGGATCTGACCCCTGTTTGAAATTTTTTTGAGATTTGACCCTTTTGCTACCGTCGGAGCCTCTGATGAGGTTAGATAGCCTACCGCCACGGCCCATGGCGGTAGGGGTCTTGACGGAGGGGACGGCGGCCGTTTGATCACTGTTGGCGTGGATAAGTACCTACCGCCATGAGGCCTGGCGGTAGGCTGTCCAAACCTACCGCCAGGTAACGAAGAATTGAGTTGCCCTGGCGGTAGGCTGTCTGACCCTACCGCCAGGGGCCTTGGCGTTAGGGTCCTGTGTTTTATGAATTTAAGTTCATTTGCTTGCTTCTTTTCAAATTCAATATGACAATAATATTATAGCAATTTTCACAAATATGACAACAATATCACAGATCTCAAACAATTAAACTTGGGCATCACATACACATTAACAAATTTGAAGTGCATAGAACATTTCAAAGCGAACTTCAACTAATTATTAAACGGAGTTCCACATAGTTTCACAAATAGCAAACACATAGATCCACAAATAGCAAACACATAGTTCCACGTAGCTTCATAACCACCCGAATAGTTCAATCAAACAAAGTTCAACGAAACTAAAAGAGCCAACTATCGAAGAGCATAATCAGTTGCTCCTTCCCCTCTTGGAGGTACGGTCCTCGTTACTCTTTGAACGATTCTCTTCGATCTTCTTCTTGGGCCGTCGAGGAACCGGTCTGTAGAAAGGGTCCGGACTCAGCAAATCCTTCTTCTTCGGATTCCTCTTCTTCGGCAGCTGAGATGCTTGAGACGTTTGAGTTGCTGGAGGTCCATAATCTTCATCGTACTCCTCCTCCGCGTTGCTCTCATCCTCCTCCTCCTCCTCCTCTCCAACCAACCTAGACGACGAGGGAGCATGGCTCGATGAGCCGATGATACCCTGTGTGGCTACAGGCTGATGAGCTTCAACTGACCCAGCTCCAAAGACACCCAAGCAGCCCTACCAGCTTGCGACAACGTTGCACGAACTTCTGCACTCACAATGAAGCAAGGTCATAATAAGTTCAGATCGACTGACTGCAAGTGAACAAGATGCATCTGTTCCGAGGAGACTGAAATTGTACCTTCATCGTCCTCTGCGTCCTCTGCGTTGCGTCGTCAAGCTGCAAAACATCAAATGAGGATCAAATATAAGAAAATGTCATGGACACACTTTCGTAGGTAGGTACGCAATTAGACACTCTCACCGAACGGTATAGGTAGGCGAGAGATGTCGTCCCCCAACTGTACCCTGCATCCCAGTCCGCTAGGAAGAACAGATACGCCCGGCGAGTTCCCGAGCTGTCTGGAAACACGACCTCCGAGAGAATATACCACAGATAGGCCCTCGCGTACAACTCCACGATCGCCTCATCTGCGCCTTGGGGCATGTCCTCCGGTGCTCGAGAGCGAGAACAGCGGCACACCGGATGTACGGTTACTCTTGGCACCGAGGCAGTCGCCGATGAGGGTGGTGACCCTCTCCTGCCAGTTGGCCCTCTCCACTCGACCGGTGAGTGCATGACCCTCGATCGGCATTGCAGTAATCATCCCCCAGTCCTCTAGAGTCACCGTCATCTCCCCGCATGGCAGAGGGAAAGAATGGGTCTCCGGTCTCCAACGGTCAATCAGAGCTGTGAGAGCCGCGTGGACAAGCGTCGGCGGCCGACGCTGAACTGCAAAGACGAAACCCAACAGACGGGCTCTCTTGAAGAACGGTAGCGTGGCGCCGTCGTAGTCCATATGCCCATGAACCCCGTGACCCCTCATGCGCAGTGGCTGGAGCGTCTGTTAAAAAGTGAACGCCAAAAAGTTAGGAAATCATTTTCATCAATCCGAGAACTTTGATCAAAATTTCTTTCATATCACTTACCTCTCCGTTCTCTATGAAACGGGCACAATAACCCTTGTCGAATGCCCAGTCCAGCATGCAGTACCGTGGGCCGATGTTGTCCGCAAGAGGTGGCCGCCTTAATAGAGTTTCATAAACAAAAGCACCATAAGCATAAGCATACATAAACAAACAATGAACTCAAATCATATCAAGATCAAATTTTAAGCATATTCCTCCAACAACATCTACTACACATGATGGATCAAATCATATCAACATGCATCATATAAAAAAACCTCCAACATACATCATAGCTTCATATTTTTAAACAAAATTTTCCAAACAATATCTTCATATCATCATATCAACATGCATCATCAAACTAGGGTTCATCTTCACACTAGAGCATATCATCATATCAACATGCATCATCAAACTAGGGTTCATCCCTTTATCAACAATACATCATAATTTTTTAACAAAATATTATGAACTAGGGTTCATCTTCACACTAACATATGAACTATTGATTAGAGTACATATCCAATACCACTACTTACTAAAGAACTAAGAACTACAACTACAATCAATCTTAGGTGAAAAAAAATCAATCTAAGTTCAAAAACATGAGGGATTTCAAGCAAATAATACGTCGACTCGGTAGCAAGTTTGCAAAAACTAATTGGAGGGATCGGAGGAGCTTACGGTTCTCTCCTCGGGGCCATCTCGATCCGCCAAAACGGTGAAGAATCGGTGAAGATCCAAGGAGTGGAGGAGATGAGAGAGGAGAGAGGCGACTTGGGGAGAAAGAAAGGAGAAACTGCCGACTTGGGGAGGGAGGGTGGGGAGAAGGGAAGGCGCGGTCTCGGCGAAATAACTGCCCGCACCCTACCGCCAGGAGCCCTGGCGGTAGAGTTAGACAGCCTACCGCCCGGGGCCCATGACGGTGAGTGCGACGGAGAGGGGCAGCGCCGTCCCCGCGTGCTGACGTGGATAAGTTTCCTACCGCCATGGGACCTGGCGGTAGGCTATCTAACCCTACCGCCAGATGCCCTGGCGGTAGGCAAAAGGGTCAAATCTCGAAAATTTTTCAAACCGGGACTAGATCCTGAAATACTTTCTAAAAAGGGTCAAAACACGAAATTCGGCCGCCCCTAGGAGCCCGATTTTCACCGGCTTGGGCCGAAAACAGCGCCGGCGGACCCAGCCCGAATCCGGCGCTACCGAGGGCGCCTGGGGCGCCAGCGAACTGTTTTGGCCGAAAAAGCAGCGGCCCGCGCGTCGGCGACACGGCTCTCTTCTCGGCCCTTCGTCGTCCTCATCGCCTCGTTTCCGCGATGAATCAATGCCAAAAGCTGCAGCGCTGCCGCGCCGGTCTGCAGATGATACCTCACGGGCGGCGTAGTGAAGACCGGACGACGCGTCCCTCGCCCTCCCTCGCCGCCACGCAGCGTACACACGGTGGCACGCGCCTCGGCCTATATATGACGCGCCCGGCGCTTTCGGCGACTCACACTCTCCGCCGTCGTCGTTCCTCCTCTCCTCTCCTCTCTTCGCCGTCTCCAGTTCCGCCCATGGCCGAAAGTGCTTTCCGAGGCGGCAGCGGCGGCAACGGCTTCGCCGCCGCCATCTTCATGAAGACGAGGCTCGCCTTTACGAGGCCGAGTACTCGGTCCCGCCGGACATGCGGGTGCCCGAGGCGTGGAGGATCGGCAGCGGCGGCGTGCAGTGCCCGGTACCAGGCGGCGCGGGCGTCGCGGAGATCGCCGCATCCGCTGAACCTGCAGCAGTCTGCGGCGAGGAAGGGCCACGGCACGCCCCGACAGCCCGCCTGGGACCCCATTTCCGTCGCCACGTCCGCCCAGCTCGAGGCCACAACGGCGTCGAGCCTCCGGCGAGCTCAACGCCGCCGGCCGACGTCGATGGTGGGCGTGCGGCGCGCCTGGAGGCCGTCCTCGAGTACATCGAGGCGGCAACACGCCGCGCCTCAAGTACCCGCTTCCTTCCTTCTCACGCCGGGAAGCTCCACAGACCCGAGGCGCATGGAGACCGGGGTCCTCCTCTCGTCCGTGGCTCGCCGCCTCGCCCGTCAGCCGGAGCCGGAGCACGCCCGGTCGGCGCGCACCCACAACTCCGGCGTCGCGCCGGCGCCGCGCCTCTCCACCAGGCCGCCGTCTTCGTCGAGCCCAAGCCGGAGCCCGGCTTGCCCGCGAGTCTGAGGAGGTAACCCGCCGGCTTCTCCGGCGAGGACGCCATGCGGTGGACGCGGCGACTACCTCCGCGGCGAGATGGTCCCGGCAGCGTTGCCCTCGAGGAGATCGCCGCCGCATAGCGTGGGCGCGAGGACGAACGCAGCGTCGTGGTCCTCGACAATGACGACGACGACGACGACGACGCTTCTCAGATTGTCTCCCCACCCGCCGCCAACCGTGAGTATGCAAGCAGGACGCGGAGGCGAGGGCGGCGACGACGATTTATCGACGACGATGACTACATCGCAGCGGTTCTCTGACCTCCTCGGCATGTAGAACCGGCGTGGCGAAATGTGGCGAGGCGGCGAGGAGGCGGGGTAGCCATGTAGTTTTCTTTTTTTTTTAAATATGTTTAAGTTTGAACGAACTCGCCGATATTTGCGTTAAATTAGAGTCGTGTTTGCGTGTTGACTAACCATAGGCCGGGAAAGAGGCGTCACGCACGTCTGTGATTTAAGCGGCCGCGCCTCGAGGGCGATTTTTTGCCTTTCTTGGGAGGCCAACGGCTGAAGATGCCCTTATCTGCTTGACTGCCTGTGCCGCGCGCTGGACCCGTCGCCGGAGGAGTTCACACGAGGCAGCAGCGACCGCGACGCACGCACGCACGCGAGAGCGCGTGGAAAGGCACCACGCACGCTCAGCCGGAGGAACGTTCCGGGCGGGCCACTGTGGTGGGCTGGACCGTGCAACCAATCCACTCCACTCAACTCAACTCCGCGTGAAGGAAATCTAGTACGTACTACCCGTCAACGGCCCCCACTCTCCATTCCGTCCACGTCCTTATCCACCCACGAGCCCGCCCACTGACACCCCGGCCCCACGCGCCGCACGCCGCACGGCACGGGTCAGCACAGCACAGCAGCCCGGCACGGGGTTGGACTTGGACCCGACGACCCTACGCCCACCAAAACGGAACGGAAAACCACCCCAAAACCATGGACGCCTCCTCCCCCACTCCCACTCCCACCACCACACCTCCCACTCCACTCCCCGCTCCGCCGACCCGCCGCCGCTCCCCCCGCCGCCATGGGCGGCCGCGCCTCCCGCCAGCGCGCCGACCACCCACCTCCCCCACAGCCCTCCCACCCCAAGCAGCAGCCCAACTGGCCCCGTCCCCGCCACCGCCGCCCGCCCCAAACCCCGTCTCCCCCACCCCCTCCCCCTCACCCCCCACCCCAGCCCCAGCCCCCGCTCCCCCCGGACATCGGCCGGGTCCTAGGCCGGCCGATGGAGGACGTCCGCGCCACCTACACCTTCGGCCGGGAGCTCGGCCGGGGCCAGTTCGGCGTCACCTACCTGGCCACCCACAAGTCCACGGGCTCCCGCTACGCCTGCAAGTCCATCGCCGCACGGAAGCTGGCCCGCGCCGACGACGTGGAGGACGCGCGCAGGGAGGTGCAGATCATGCACCACCTCACGGGCCACCGCAGCATCGTCGAGCTGCGCGGCGCCTACGAGGACCGCCACTCCGTCAACCTCGTCATGGAGCTCTGCGAGGGCGGGGAGCTCTTCGACCGCATCATCGCCCGCGGCCACTACTCCGAGCGCGCCGCCGCCACGCTCTGCCGCGAGGTTGTGAGCGTCGTGCACAGCTGTCACTCCATGGGGGTCATGCACCGCGACCTCAAGCCCGAGAACTTCTTGTTTTTGAACAAGAGGGAGGACTCGCCGCTCAAGGCTACTGACTTCGGGCTCTCCGTCTTCTTCAAGCCCGGTCAGTGGTTCATTGCTTGATTGGTTAATTGCACTGATGGTGTAGCCATGTGGGTAGAATTCAGTTCATGGTGGTTACTGAATTTACTACTAGTGTGTATTGTCTGGGAAGGGACAGGGGGAAAACCTTCAACGATTCGCCTTAGTTCATGTTGTCACTGCGATTTACCAGTGCAATTAACCACGATTTACTAGTATATCTGTAGTGTGCTAGCTCGCTTCAATTTACTAGTAATAACCCAGCTCGAGATTAAAGGGTGGATGATGGAAATGCAGGCGAGCAGTTCAGGGATCTTGTTGGCAGTGCCTATTATGTGGCCCCGGAGGTGCTCAAGCGGCGATACGGAGCTGAGGCCGACATTTGGAGTGCTGGAGTTATCCTCTACATTCTCCTATCCGGCGTTCCTCCTTTTTGGGCAGGTGTGTTTTTCATCGATTTTGTGCTCTGATTGATGCAGAGGCTGGAAGGTGAATACAGTTATCCTAACACGAACGCTCTGTGTCTCTACTCCCTTGTTTTTTTTACCAGAGAACGAGGAAGGTATATTTGATGCTGTTCTGAAAGGTCACATTGATTTCTCCTCTGATCCCTGGCCATCGATTTCAAATGGGGCTAAAGACTTGGTTAAGAGAATGCTACGGCAGGACCCCAAGGAGCGGCTCACGGCTGCTGAAATTTTGAGTAAGTCTATTCTTCACCCATTTACTGACAATCTTGATTGTCCAGATCATTTTGCTCATGTGCATGATAGTGTATTAGTGTTACAATCTAATATGTTTAAGCACACAGATCATCCGTGGATTAGAGAGGATGGAGAGGCCCCAGACAAACCACTTGATATTACAGTGATCAGTAGAATGAAGCAGTTCAGGGCGATGAACAAGCTTAAGAAGGTCGCCTTGAAGGTACTCAAATGATCTGAACTCCAATCCTTTTCTTTTCTTGCTCGGCAGTCCATTTAAATCTTGGTGCTCATTTCTCTTCTATATTCAGATTGTTGCAGAGAGCTTGTCAGAGGAAGAGATCGTGGGCTTAAGAGAAATGTTCAAGTCCCTGGATACTGATGACAGTGGGACAATTACTCTTGATGAACTAAGGGCTGGCTTACCAAAGCTTGGTACCAAAATTACCGAATCAGAGATAAGACAGTTAATGGAGGCGGTATGCTTGCTTAATTTCTCTTCTTCCTTCCTTCCTTTCTATGCACGCTTATCTTATCGGCATGGCATGGTACAAATTTCATAATAGAAAACAAAAAATGGCGCATATTTCTCTCTGTTCTGCATTAATGCCTATCATGTACTAAAAGGCTGTAGTGGGTGTGCACTTATATCTAAAAAGGAAGATAGTGAATGATACCATACGACTTTAGTCGGTATAACGACCTCAATGGAAATCGACTTGTAGACGCTTCTAGTAGAGCGGTCCGTGTCACCTGACAACTCCAGCACTTTCTGTTTCAGCTCCTTAATCATTATCTTACGTTGTTGAACAGGCTGATGTTGATGGAAATGGGACCATTGATTATGTTGAATTCATATCGGCAACAATGCACATGAATAGACTAGAGAAGGAAGACCACATATTTAAAGCATTCGAATACTTTGACAAGGACCACAGCGGGTAATTTCACTTGTAACTATTCTTAAATTAATCTGCCAACTTTTAAGTATTTCATTAACCATCAATTGCTTGCAAACTTTCTTTTTGCATAGGTACATAACAGTTGATGAGTTGGAGGAAGCTCTTAAGAAGTATGATATGGGTGATGAAGCAACAATCAAAGATATCATTGCTGAAGTGGATACAGATCATGTGAGTAACTCCAGCAAAAGCCTAAATAAGTCCATTATCTGCTGCCTGAGCATACATTATCTCAGTCATGAAAACGTTAAATATTGAACTGATGTCAGTTTGAGAATAGAATAAATTAAACAGATGATCTTGGAGACACAGTAGGAGGTTTTGTTTTAAAATGTTTGGAATTTATGTCGATCTCTGTTAGATTGTGGATGTATACAAAAAATAGTGTCCATATGAGATAAAATTAACAACCTGATTAATGTTGATGCGAAGCACCTGGACATTGATCCAAACTGCTTTGTTTTAAGAACTCATTTGCTTATGTTAGATTAGATAGACCAACCAAGTTCATTACTTTAATGTGAGCACCTACGCTTCGATCCATACTGCTTTGTTCAAGAACTCGTTTTGTTATGTTAGATTAGATAAACCAACAGCGTTCATCACTTTCATGTAAGCTTCAGCCATCAGGAAATCATGCCTTCAAACAATTTGCTTTAACCTTTTTGGTGGATCAGAACATTACTAGTCCTGATGCTCACAAGTTCATTCATATGAAGCACTACTTAGCTCGCTTGCTCACTACTACATTTCCTATTTTTCTACCTAGGATGGGAAAATTAACTACCAGGAGTTTGTTGCGATGATGAAGAATAACAGCCCAGAGATTGTTCCAAATCGACGGCGCTTGTTTTAAGTCTTCCAATGGTTTATGCGAAGCTTACGATTTCTGTTGTTGCATTGAGACCGGTGACCAGTCGAGATCTTCTTAATTGGTGAGGAATGAGCGAAGCCATTCATACTCAGCGACGGAATTATCTGCAAGTGATCCTTTATACTTGGACACACTATCTATCATCGAGAACTCTCCCCTTCAATGTGTTCTGAGCTAGGTCGCACTTTCTTGTGCTACCATGTTATACCATTCACATGTATCCTTATGAGTTATGACTTATGAGGCGAGTCGTCCGGTTTTGTGTTTCCTCCAATTGATCATTTCTGTAAGAAAGGGTTTGTAAAACACTTAAATGATCATATCAAGGAAGATCACGCTTCCAGATGAATATAGCGCAAAGGTATCCGCAAGCGATCCTTTGTACTTGGACACATTATCCGTCATCGACAACTATTCCCCTTCATGTGTTTTAAGCTGGAAAGTGCCATTATACCATCTCATCTTACATTTCAACATGTATCCTTTTGGCTTATGAGGCAAGCCATCCGGTTTTGTGCTTCGTTCACTTGATCGTTTATGTAATAAAAGGGTTTGTAAAACATTTCCAAATGACCATGTCAAGGAAGATCATGCTTTCGGATGAATATAACAAAACATAGTTCCAAACTTGCATCACTACAGAGGTATGATTTTCATGACAGGCCTCTAAAGCACATATTATACTTCAAGAGATAAAACTGCATTTTACTTGGGTTGTACTAGTTATTACAACAAACTTCATTTACATCAATAGAGGATCATCGGGCTGAGATACTTTTGAGCTTTGCTGACTTGTGCTTGATAAACAGAGATGCTAGCACGCTCTTAGTGCTGGCAGGAGCCTTCTGGATTTCACGCCCTGTAGGCCTGTCGAATGAACTAAACGTCGACATATGCTTGACACCCGGTCGATCCTGAAAATGCACACGACGATACCATCAAGAAACTAGGGTAACCGAATCGAAATCGACGTGGATAGATTAGGACGCGAGGATGATGCCCTTCTAACTCAGTGTGACTTCTTGAAAGGTTTACATCATATGTTCTGTTTTACCTTTGTGCCAGCCTTTTGTGTAACATCGTATTTGGTATTCCGGTTCAGTTGCAGAGGCCTGCGGATGGGGGAGGCAGGCTGCTCCTTACCTGAAACATCAGTGATTTGGATGGAATATTCAGTTGACATTCCATGCCCAAATACTACTACGTTCATTCAGACCTACAGTTAATAAATATGTGAACTCAGAATATGTGAGTTACCAGGAAGATTTGAACCATCTGATGCGAGTTTGGACGATATCGTGTCGTCTAGGCTGCACAAAAAACGGGCGGCAGCAAGTTAGGCCAGAAGACTGCACTTGGCATAAGAAACAACATGTCACATTGACAAAGTTAAATGAAATGGGGATGACAGTCTTACATGAACGTAGGTTTATGAGCTCCATTTGCCGAAGGGCTATTGTCCGACGCCAGATGCCAGGAAAGCGTCTTTGCTGCACACACACAGAAATTGAAGGTTTTTCTTTTCTTGTTTAGATATGTATATCGTGATTGGCGAGAACAGAGTGGCGCAACGAAATTCGCAAGAACAGACGGAAGTAAGAGGCACCTGAAGGGTAAGGTCTAGGCTGTGATTCCTGATTAGTGTCGGTTCCCAGGTGCGCGACAGCCTGAGTTCTCTTATAACCAGTAGCTACATTTGCACAGAAAATACTCAAGTTAAATTCAGCTTTTCTCACTTATCATACTAAAAATTCAGAAAAAGATAAGACTGCAAGTTGAGAATTTCTTCTTACATGGTAGGATGTAGTGCTTGTGGTGCTTCATGCTCGCACCCATCATCTGCTGCTGCCTGGAGCCTTCTTTGTCCACATAGATTTGGCAGGTGAAGATTTGCTATGGGTGGACAACAGAGCAAGTGTCATATTAGCTGCGTAGTTTCGCCGCCATAGACTGCGCCATCTTACTGATAAACATCAAGCAAATACCTGGTTCAAGCGCGCAAGCTTGAGCTCGAAGGTCGAGATCTCGGAAGCCTGCTGCTCGAACAGGTCCGTCAGCTTGTAGGCCACCGTGCCCAGGTGGTCGACGGCGTTGACAACGGCCCGCACCGCGTAGTCCTTCAGGTTGTCCAGCACCCTGACGACAATTTAGAGAGTTCAGTTTCATGAAAACATGCCATATTCTCAAGCAAGATTACAACACACGTTTGAAATCACTACACTGTTGACTGTTCGTTCACCAAAATTTACCATACAAAATTGAGTCTACTCCATGCTTCAGAACTTTCTTCTGCACTGTCAGACATGAGCAGAGTACTTTGAAAGAGTGACAATCTGACACCACATGATTGGGGAACACCCAGAATAAATCCATTCGCCAGTACATGGTACATTGGCTGTCTGTCGTTCAGAAATCAGATCTCTTCGGATAACAAATACTGTACTAGAGTACTCTGAATATCACCACTCCTTCGGCTAGTACATGGTACATAGGCAGGTTTGTTGTTGGATGATTCCAAAAAATCCCAGATAAAACCAAAATGACATATCTCGTTCAGTTCAGCTAGCAGAATTTGTTGGCTAGCTAGTCAGATGCTCACATCTGGACATCAATCCCCTTACTCACACCTCTCTATTGTTCTCTTCCTACACCTACCAATGCCATACGCAGCTGCTACTAGAATTCTAGTCCCCTATGCCAAATGAGAAAACAGAGACAGATAGGTAGGCAGCATGTAAAATGCAAGTGTAGGAGGAATCAACAGTACACCATGGTAAATTCTGTGTGTCGGAGTGAGAATGAGATGTGCAGAGAGGTTGGGCAATGGAGGAGGGGCAGTGGCGGCTACTCACATCTGCTTCTGGTGGGTGTTGAGGTAGGACTTCTCGCAGTACTCGGAGGCGGAGTAGAGCTGCGGCCGCAGGTTCTTGAGCTCCTGCGCCCATCAAAACCGTCAAGAACAGAGCCGGCCGGATCCACCGTGGAGGGATCTGGGGAAGGAATAATGCAGCGACCAACCTGCAGGGCCTTGACGAAGCTCTTGCTGCGCTCCATGGAGGCCTCGTCCACGGTGGCCCCCTCCCAGCCCCCCGGGCTCCGCCGCCGCCGCGCCGCCTGCTGCTCCTGCTGCTGCTGCTGCATTCTCTCCCCACCTTCCTCGAGTGGAGTGCAGAGTAAGCGTTATTAATGCGACCAACACCAAGCGGTGGGGGGTGAAGAAGAAAGGGAGGAGAGTGAGTGAGTGGAGCGCGCGCGGTGGGCACACGGGGAGCCCGAGCGGAGCGCGCGCCGGCTATGAGAGAGAGAGAGAGAGAGAGAGAGTGGATCTGTAAAATGTGGCTTGGTTATGCTTGGATTTAGCGCCATTTGGTGGGTGGAACCATTGATTGAGTGATCCATTCCATTCCTGGTTGGTGCTTGCTTTTGTCCCGGCCATCACACTGGTAGGAGTACACTGGGACACTGGCGTGTGGCGCTGGATCTCGCTGTCTTAATCGGATTCTGATTGTCTTCACCGGGACTCATGATTCCTTCTCGCGGCTCGGTTAAACGTCTCAAGGCATTGACAGATAAGAAGGATCTCAGCTCGGTGATTGCGTGACTGTAGTAAATCGTACTACTACTCTGCATCTAGCTAGTGGCGTGCAGGTGTCTGTAATTTGGTCATGCTGCTAGCATAATTCCATCGGTGCTGCCTGAGCTGTGCAGGGATGGAGATGGAGCGTGGGGGAGAGCGAGCAATCAATGGGGTCATAGGCAGGTGGTGGTGATGAATGCGTGTCGGTTCGCTCAGATGTATACTACAGTACGTACAAGGTACAACGCGAGGGTTATGTGGAGCAATCAATAGTACACCGTAATTCCTGCCAGAAAAAAAAAGTGCACCGTAATTCCTGCCAAATAAAATAATACACCCTAATTTTTTTGATCACTCATGTGTATTAGGCCAACCCAGCGCACGAACCCCGAACGGACGTCCGTTGTGGCCACTTTCGTCCGTTTGGGGCGGCAATGGGGTCGCCCATGTCCGCTTGGGGTCGTTGCCGTGTCGGTGCGTCCAACGCTCGGCCGCACCCCAAATCATGTCCGGGATGGACGTGCTTAAAAAAAATCGCAACAACTAAAAAAAATCCAAAAATATTAAAATAAACTCAAAACATAAAACATAACAACATAATTAAACATCACGGCCCGTTGCACAGTTCACATAGACACAATTAACATAAAAACAAAAGAAAATCGCCGCCCGCGTGCTCCTGCCGTGCCCGTCGCCGTCTCCTCATGCGTCGCCGTTGTTGTCGTTGTCGCCAATGAGGTCGATGTAGGGCGGCGGCGTCCAGAGGTGGGCCGGTCCCTGCAAGGCGGGAGGCGCCTACACCACCTCACCACATGGCGATGTCTCGCGCTCCGGTAACCGCGGCGACGTAGGGCACCAGTTCACGGCCCCACGGCGTCGGCCCCAGAGGGCGGCCGTGCATCGACCAGCTCCACCCCTAGCCCAAAGAAAGTTCCCGGGTGGAACGTGATCGACGGATCGCTTCCTCCAACACCTCCTCCCTCACGTCCCCCTCATCTCCAGCTCCGGCACGGCCATGTCGCCGGCCGCAGAGAGGGCAATCATGGTCTTCTGGCCCTCCCATTGGCGCTCATCGTGTGTGCGCATGGAGTCTTCCATGACACGTTGAAGGAGCCGGGCCTCCTCTTCCTCCGTCATGCGAGGAGGTGGTGATGGCGACGGAGAGGGCGAAAACAACGGCGACGGCGTCGGCGTGAGGCCGCGCACCAGACGTCGCCCGCCTGCGTGGGGAGGGCTCGAGCACGCACGCTGGCGCTCACGCATACCGCGGCCCGATGAGGTGCCGACAGCAAAGAAGGACGCGCGCCGCGTGTCGTGCTCGTCCCGAAACCACGTGTCGCAGAGGGCGGAGTCGGGGCCGTACCTGGGGTCGTAGTAGAGGTCGTCTAGCAGGAGGCGGCGGCGGCATTCGATCTCCTCGCGGCGGGTACAACGCTCATCGGGACCGGCAGGATCGGCACCCGATCTGCGGCCAGATGCCAGTTATTGGGGAGGTGGACGTTGCTCAAGGGGAGCAGCGTCCTTGTCTCCCAATAACGTCGGCAAACATCCACGTGGATGTAGTGTCGGTTGCGCTCGCCGGCGGCTGTAGGGGCGATGGCGAATGCGGGCGGCGTGGGGGCCCTCCGTGGGGCATGCCGTGGTGGTGACGCAGGCTCCTTTTTGACGCCGCGGCGGCGGCGACCGGAGGACGAGCCAGCCTCGTGGTCGTGCGCCCCCTTGCGGCCGGTGTAGCACCAGCCCATGGCTGCCTGGCGGCTGGCCGACGAGCTCGAGGAAGGGGAGAGGGAGAGCTAGGGTTTGGGGAGTATCGGGTTTCGAGGAGGCAGCGGATCGGAGTGAGAAGTGTGGATCGCGACCGGTCCACGGCTTCCCATTTAAGAAGGACGGCGACCGTTCTCCTGAGCGGATGACAGGTGGGGCCGGCCGCGTGTGTGCATTTATGTTGGACGGGGGGAGGTAGGTGGCCGCCATACGCTGGCCCGATCTTGACGAGCGGCACGTCCGTTTGCTGTCCGCCTGGACCCAAATCGGGCGCATGTTGCGCTTGAAATGGGTCGGGCCGGACACAAAATGGACAAGATGAGTCCAGACCGTCACACATTGGGCCGTAAGGTCTGTTTGTTTTGCCCCAAACGGACGTGGACGGAGGGGATGGGTCGCGCGCTGGAGTTGGCCTTATGTTGTCCGCGTTTCCACTAACTGGTTTTGTGTCCACCCAACTTTCCTTGGGTACATCCTCGACTCTTTCTCTCTTGCCAGAGGAAGGCATGAGTCCAAATATGCTCTTTTTTTGAATTAAGGGCACGTCCCGATTTCGCTTTCATTGATATGAAAGGAAACCACATAAACATAATTATAAAACAGTTTTTCTTTCTTGAAAACGCTACTTTTTTTTTTTCATGAACTGGATGAATTATTAAATTAAAAATTCACTCATTTGAAGAGGAAAAGAAAACTTGTTACATGTATGTTTTAGAAACAATGAAATAACATGTCTAGCACGCACGCCCGATCAATTTGATAAGTTATAACCTTGAAGGGCAGGAATGCCATACATGACCAAAGCATAATTTGAGGAAAATCCATATGTTGACTCCTTACATGTCTAGAGTTTTCGATTAGTTATCCCTAAGTCAGGTAATCGTACTCTACTAATCACTATTAGGATATTTATTTGACTGTCATGACAAAAAAAGAACTCCACATACTAACATAGAGACACACACATTTATAAGCACACTATTGCGCAACTAACTATCACCAATTATCAGGTGGATGGAAGTGTTTTATTATTGTTACTAGGTAATTGGTTGTTTGCAACTGGGAATACATATTTTATTTTTAACACAGTACATATGCAAGCGCTCATATATACGCGCATATACTCATCACTATGAACGTACACACGCACACCCTACCCCTATGAGCACCTCAAGAGACTGAGCCGGCATATCATCTTGAGATTTTACGATGTCATCGTAGGCGCCTTGTAGTCGACGGGAAGGTCTCCTCTCACTGAACGCGCATCATCAAAAATCTTGAAATAAATCCAGGATAAATGCAAGCACCAGGACTTGAACCCTGTTGGGCTGGAGATACCATCGTCCACCTACCCATCCAACCACAGGTGGATTCGCAGGGCATACATATTCTAGTGATTCAACAACAATCATGTCCGGCATATACGATTACACCCACCATATTCAAGATTTGACAAAATCTGATTGATTTGAGTATGGGTAGGGAAAGACTGTCGGGAAACGTAGCATACAATTTCAAAAATTTCCTACGCTCATGCAAGATCTATCTAGGAGATGCATAGCAACGAGAGGGGGAGAGTGTGTCTTCGCACCTCGTGACCGAAAGCGAAGCGTTTGACAACGCGGTTGATGTAGTCGAACTTCTTCTAGCTCCGACCGATCAAGTACCGAACGTACGACGCCTCTGAGTTCTACACACGTTTAGCTCGATGACGTCCCTCGCCCTCTTGATCCAGCAAGGTGTCGAGGAAGTAGACGAGTTCTGTCAGCACGACGGCATGGTGACGGTGATGGTGATGTGATCCATGCAGGGCTTCGCCAAAGCACCGCGAAAATATGACCGGGGGTGTAATCTGTGGAGGGGGATGCTGCACACAGCTAACAGTTGATGTTGTGTGTTGTAGGTGCTCCCCTACCCACATATATATAGGTTGGAGGGGAGGATAGGCAGCCAAGGGGGCGCCCCAAGTAGAAGAAATCCTACTTGGGATCCTCTCCCAATTCGGCCAACCCTCTCTCCTATACCTATTCGGAGTAGGAAGGGAAGAGGGGGAAGGGGAATCCTATTCCCTTTTTCCTTTCCTCCTTCCCCTTTCCATCTCCAATTTGTGGCTGGTGCGTTTCCCCTCTTGGCCCATAAGGCCCATATCTTTTGCCGGGGGTGTCCGGAACCCCTTCTGGTGACCCGATAAGTACCCGGTGCTTCCCGAAACACTTCCAGTGTCCGAATACCATCGTCCTATATATCAATCTTTACCTCTCGACCATTTCGAGACTCCTCGTCATGTCCATGATCTTATCCGGGACTCCAAACAACATTCGGTCACCAAATCACATAACTCATATAATACAATATCGTCATCGAACGTTAAGCGTGCGGACCCTACGGGTTCGAGAACTATGTAGACATGACCGAGACACCTCTCCGGTCAACAACAAAAAGCGGAACCTGGATGCTCATATTGGCTCCCACATATTCTACGAAGATCTTTATCGGTCGAACCGTTATGACAACATACTTTATTCCCTTTGTCCACCGGTTTGTTACTTGCCCAAGATTCGATCGTCGGTATCTTCATACCTAGTTCAATCTCGTTACCGACAAGTCTCTTTACTTGTTCCGTAATTCATCATCTTGCAACTAATTCATTAGTCACTTTGCTTGCAAGGCTTCTTATGATGTGCATTACCAAGAGGGCCTAGAGATACCTCTCCGATACTTAGAGTGACAAATCATAATCTCGATCCATGCCAACCCAACAAACACCTTTGGAGATACCTGTAGAGCATCTTTATAATGACCCAGTTACGTTGTGACGTTTGATAGCACAATAGGCATTCCTCCGGTATCCGAGAGTTGCATAATCTCGTAGTCGAAGGAATATGTATTTGACATGAAGAAAACAATAGCAATAAAACTGAACGATCATAATACTAAGCTAACGAATGGGTCTTCTCCATCACATCATTCTTCTAATGATGTGATCCCGTTTATCAAATGACAACACATGTCTATGGTTAGGAAACTTAACCATCTTTGATCAACGAGCTAGTCTAATAGTGGCTTACTAGGGACACAGTATTTTGTCTATGTATTCACACATGTATCAAGTTTCCGGTTAATACAATTCTAGCATGAATAATAAACATTTATCATGAAATAAGGAAATATAAAATAACAACTTTATTATTGCCTCTAGGGCATATTTCCTTCAAAGACAAGGAAAGTTTTTCAATTAGTTGAGGTTTTGATAAGATTTGATTTTGGTATGGGTTGTGGAGAATGCAAGAAAGTTTCTAGTTTAGTTGAGGTTTTGGTAAAACATTGTTTGATTTGATTGAGTCAATGCAGGACATGGTTTTGGTTTAATATGAATGAGTTAATGCAGAACATTGTTTTTTGTAGGACAAGGAAAGGAAAGCACCAAATTGGTTTAGATTATTCCAAACCCACACCAGGTGGGGGCACATTTGGTGACGCATAAACACGAATTCCCCTTAATACTAGAGATTTTTGAGTTGGAAGTATTTTTGTTTATAGTCGTATGCTTTGCTTTGATCTTGGTTAGATTCAGTTCACTGAAATGTCCTGAACAAAACAAATAAAATGTATATTACCATGACTAACTAGAGTTCTACTATAGCACTTATTTAATGATAAATTGCATAGTAGTGGAATTTAGTTTATCATATTACGCGTGGTTAACCTTATTATACAACTAAATATTTAGTAGTTAAGATGGTATTTTGAAGGTTACATCGATAAAAATAGTTTATATTGAGTGAAAAAATGATTTGTGTAGAATTAAAAATGTTCAATATGGACATGTGACCGTCAATATGGCCTTCTATCTGGACAGATTGAAATGATGAATATGTGACCATCAATATGATTGGTCCTATATCTCGCTTTCTTAAGCAGCTTCTAATTCTAGGAGTCCTTCCCGTGGCCTAGTTAAATACCAACAAGCAGTTACATTTAATGATCTCATCTCAATGATATGTGACCGTAAATCACACTCATAATGACATACAAGGTGCCCGTAATTGGGTCATGAGTGATGCTTGCATGTACTAAATCAAGAGTGAGGGAGAGTGAGCAATCAATGGGATCATAGGCAGCTGGTGGTCATGAATGAGTGCCGGTTATGTATCAAACGATTCACCGGGTTTTGCCTCCATTAATAATATCCTCTACATGAACTAATTCAATCACTCATATGTCTTATGTTGTTGGCTTTCGACTCAATAAAACCTCATCTTATTGAAAAATAGTATATGTATTTTTATATTTGAGTCAAGTCAAAATTTGAAATTTTGACCACTAAATAATTGTTTTTAGAACTGAAAATGATATGCATAAATCTATTTGGAGAAGTAGTTTCATAATTGTACACTTTGATTTTTTGGTCATTGTACATGTACATATATTGCAACCTCCACATGAGGCTGAAGATGCTAGTTTCTGCAGTCCTGCTGCTGCCAAAGGAAAAAGAAAAGACAGAGTGCCACTAGTTGAATCTGAGGTAAGAAGAAGTGAAATATTGCAGCATTTAAATAAGGTCTATAGAAAGAAAACTTGTCATGATAACAACTGTATGGCCTGCTCTGCTAAACCTCCTATCAGCAACTTCGGAGTTATTAAGAACCTTAATTCCTCTTACTGCAAGGTGGACCCAAAAGTCTGCATTGAAGAGAACATTCTACAGAAGAAGGCCAAGAAAGGAGAAAAGCCACCAACAGTAAAGGAGTGAAGATGCTGAGCTCAAGGAGGGTTGACCTAGTAGTAGGTCTAATTTTGGCAACAATTAGCAATTTGTACAAAAGTTCTTTGCTTTTGGTCACTTTTGTAATGAAACTCCTCTATGCTCTATTGGCTTGTCAGAGATGTTGCATGTTCTGGGACTATTTCAATGTTGATTGTCTGCTTTGGTTTAATTTCTTGAACAATGTTCTTATTTCTCTAGAGCTGTGTTTGCTTAATCTAAAATGAATAAATCATGGAGCATCTTGAATTGGAATGTGAGAGGCATTAATTCAAGTGATAAGTGGCTTGCTATTTCAAATAAGATTGATGAGGCTCAATGTTCAATAATTTGTCTGCAAGAGACCAAAAGAGAAGTCTTTGATAGTTCTTACATAAAAAAAATTTGCCCCAAAAGAATTAACAAATTTGATTACTTGCCTTCTGTGGGAGCCTCCGGGGGATTGCTTGTGGCATGGAATGATAATATGTTTCATGGAGAGTGTATATTCAAAAATGATTTCTCCATCTCCATTAGATTTATTTCAGTACACACTGGAGATTCTTGGATCCTAACAAATATTTATGGTCCTTGTGATACTGAAGGGAGACAAAACTTTCTGGAGTGGTTCAGAAATTTTCGGATGCCTGTTGAAACTGATTGGATCATCACAGGAGATTTCAATTATATCAGGTACTCCTCTAACAGGAATGTTGGCAATGGTGACTATAATAGCATGATGGATTTCAATGCTGCAATTAGTCAACTAGCTCTAGCTGAGATTCCTTTGAAAGGTAGAAGTTTTACTTGGAGCAATATGCAGCAAGTTCCATTGCTGGAGAAAATTGACTGGGTGTTCACCTCTGAAAATTGGTCTTCCAACTATCCCAATACTATGGCTATTCCTATGGAAAAAGCTATTTCTGATCACTGTCCTTTTGTCATAAGAATTGGTACAAGCATTCCTAGAGCTCAAGTCTTCAGATTTGAAAACTTCTAACTTCAGCATAATGATTTTCAAGATGAAAACTTCTAACTTCAGCATAATGATTTTCAAGATGTTGTCCAATCTATTTGGCAACAACCAATTTTGGCAAGTGACAGTGCTAAGCTCATCACTTCAAAATTCAAAAGACTCAGGAAAGGACTGAAAATTTGGAGTCAAAGCCTTTCAAACCTAGCTAGCAACATTCATGCCACAAATAATGTCATCTTCATGTGGGATCTTTTTGAGGAATATAGAGTGCTCACAGATATGGAACGGAATGGTAGGGATATGCTAAATGAGCATTTGTTAAAATTGCTATCATTTCAATGGATTTATTGGAGACAAAGAGCAACAATTCAATGGGTTAAATTTGGCGATGAAAACTCTAAATTCTTTCAAGCTAAGGCAACCATCAAATACAGGCATAACTATATTCAAAGTTTATGCAATGATCAAGGAGTAGAAATGTCAGACCATCATGACAAAGCTGCAATTCTTTGGACTGCTTTTAAAGAAAGATTGGGCCAGACTTGAGAGATCCTAGCCGCCCCCCCCCCCGAGCCCCCGCGTCGCTCCCAGGGGCGACTCGGGAGGCGAAACCCTACCGCGGCCCAGGCTCCCCTCCTTCCCCTCCCTCCCCTCGCCGTCGCTGGAGGATGCCGGCGGGCAAAGCCCTCACCGGTGGGCCAGCGTGGCGGGCCTCGTTCGTGTGCTCATGGCGCCGCTGGGCGTCTTTGGAGCGGCGGAGCCTGTGATGGCGCGGCGGGTGGCCGTCTGCTCGCGGGGAGGTCGAGATGGCGTGGACTGCGTGCGCGGTGGCGCTGCCATGGTGGCCGCCGGCCCCTGATGCGTGCGGTAGAGTTGATGGCGCCCAGATCTGGGCCGCTCGAGCCCGCCCAGGCCCGCGACAATCACTCTGCCGCCACCCACCCTTCTCCCTCCTCCCACCCCTCCCGTCCGCCGCCGGTGGTTGCCGATGGGTTAGCAAGCACGCACACGACGACCCTGACGTGCCTCGGCGGATCCTGGCGGCAAAGGCTGCGGGCCAGCGCGGCGGCGGCGTGGTGCAGGTGGCTGCTGCCGCTTTCTTGGGCGCTCCGGCGTTGGCGGCTTGCTGAGCTGCTGGTCGGTGCCCATTCCTGCGACGACAACGTTTCTAGGCTTCCCCATGTGTGTTAGTCTTCTCCGATTATTCTTCGCCATGCCCGGTCCGCCAATGCATCTCGAGGTCTTTGTTCTTGGGTCGGGCGAAATCTCAAGGCGACGGTCTGCGCTCTCAACGGCGACGCCCGAGGGTGCCGTCACCTCCTTGGAGGCGTTGGCATGACCCTGATTGGACCTCCTCCTCAAGCACCGGGAGAAATCCTAGGTCCGGCCTCCCGGGCCAGGCAGCGGCGGCGTCTCAACGCCGTTCCCCTCTTGATGGCGCTGCTTTCGCTGCAAGTGGAGTACTTGATGCGGCAGATGGTGGTTGGCGATGCATCGATCCGGGCGTGATCGCTACACAAGGAGCAGGTCACAACGCTTACTGCGCCAACATCCCCAATGGATGCTACACCAGTTCCAATCTGGCCTTGCCTTTCATCCGCCAACTCTCTAGGCACATGGGTGCGAGGTACGTCGGCACGGGCAGTCCCGAGCTGCATTCGTCCCCTCGAAGTGTCTCGCAATGGCAAAGTGATGCTGCCCTGTTGCTCCGAAGTCTCAAAGGCTTCGCCATTTTGGCTGGAGGCAAGGCTGGGCGAGGCCTAATGTCGTTGCATGTCTGTAGTTGAGGGCACCTCCTCACCTAGCTGTAGTCACTTGGTGAGGACGGTCGTATGTGTGTGTGTGTGCGCGCGCGTGTCTGTGTCCCTCCTTTCTGGAGGTTGTACCCCCGATGTCTTCCTGTTCAACGCAATGAAACGCAACTCTTTTGCGTTTTCTCGAAAAAAAAGACTTGAGAGATCTCGCACCTCTAAACCTAATCAATCTCATTACCGTGGTTGAGGATTTGCAGGATCTGGATGCCCTCTTCACCAAGCAAGAAATTGATTCAGCTTGTCAAGCACCGCCTTCCGACAAAGCACTTGGGCCTGATGGTTTTAATCGAGATTTTATTAAGGCTCGTTGGAATATAATTGCTCCAGATTTCTACAAGATGATTGATGATCTCTATCATGTAAGATCTCACTTCGTAGTATCAATGCCTCTTTTATCACTTTGATCCCAAAGAAGGACAATCCAGGAGAGCAAATGACTTCAGCCAATTTCTCTTCTCAACTGCACTATCAAGATCATTACCAAACTCTTGGCCAATAGATTACAGATCGTGATTCTCAGAATTGTGCACACCAATCAATATGGCTTCATCAAGAGTAGAACTATTCATGGTTGTCTGGGATGGGATTTTGAATATCTGCATCAATGTCAACAATCTAAACAACCTATTGTTCTCCTCAAATTGGACTTTGAAAAGCTTTTGATCTGCTCAACCATCAAGCCATTCTTGTTATCCTCGAAAGCTAGAGGTTTTGGAAGTAGATGGATCAACTGGATCACAATGTTGCTTTCCTCCGACTTCCTCTGCTCGCTTAATGGAGTGCCGTGGAAGCTTTTTCATTGCGCATAAGGAGTCGACAAGGGATCCTGTTTCTCCTTTAGTCTTTGTGCTTGCAGCTGATCTTCTTCACCAATGCTCAATGAAGCTATGCACCGAATTTAATTCAGGCTCCGTTAGCGATAAAGCTTGCCCCGATTGTCATGTGATCCAATATGCTGATGATACAATCCTAGTATTGCTCACGAAGCCGCATAACTTGCTCAAGTCAAAAACCTCATCCTTCATTACACTGCTTTTACTGGGCTTAAAGTTAATTATGAGAAATCTTTCATGGCGCCAATCAATGTTTCTGAACCTCAGCTCCAAACCCTGCTCAATATTATGGGGTGTCAACAAGGTCAATTCCCCTTCACTTATCTGGGCCTTCCACTTGGAACTTCTAAGCCAAAACTTGAAGATTATAGTCCAATGCTGCAAATAATTGAGAGAAGGCTCTCTGGTTGTTCTACCATGTCATTATATGATGGAAGATTACTGCTCATCAAATCTGTTTTTGCAGCATTGTCAATATTCTTTATGTGTACCTTGGCTCTTCCTATAGGTGTGATTGAGCAGATCAATAAGTACTTGAGAAACTTTCTCTGGAGAAAATTTGGCATGGAAGATCGAGGGACATCACTCATTGCTTGGTCCAAGGTGTGTTTACCAAAAAGTCAAGGTGGTCTTGGTATTCTTGATATTGCTCTCCACAATAAGGCTCTCCTCATGAAAAACCTCCTCAAATTTATGAACAATGAAGATGTACCTTGGATTAAGCTAGTCCGGGAAAAGTACTATCATTCGTAAACACCAGCAGAAATCTTTGTGGGATCTTTCTGGTGGAAATCACACATAAGTCTCCTATCAAGGTTGAAGCAGATTAGCAGTGCACAATTGGCAATGGGCAAACTGTCCTTTTTGGAAAGATACTTGGAATGAACAAAACCTGCAATCTATCCTTCCACATCTCCACTTCTTTGCACTACATGATGAGCAAATTGTTCAAGAATTTTATGGGGAGAATGATTGGACTGAACATTTCCACCGCCTCTCTCTTTGGAAGCATATGAGGAATTCAATCAACTCGAAGATCTTGCACCTACTTTACTCCCAAATAGAGAGGATAAGTGGACTATCATTGGGGCTACTGGCAAGACATCTTCAATCGAAATTTATAATCTACTTTTGGATCCACAGGAAGAGCATCCTTTTTTCAGTCTTATATGGAGAAGTTCTAGTAGACTAAAGCACAAAATCTTCTTTTGGTTAGTGGCCCATTGCAGAATCAACACTAGAGCTCTCCTCCTCATAAAAGGTACTCCCTCCGTCCGGAAATACTTGTCGTAGAAATGCATAAAAATGGATGTATCTAGAACTAAAATATGTCTAGATACATCCATTCCTCCGACAAGTATTTTCGGACGGAGGGAGTATGAAGCTAGATGGCATTCATTGTCCTAACTGCAATCAGCAAGCAGAAGAAACCACTATGCATTTGCTATGGGACTGTAACTTCGCACAGGACTGTTGGAATTCCTTGCTTCCGCATAGGAAAAGAGGTACATCAGTTTATGAGGATACCATTCTGGCTTCAAATCTCTTACCAAAGCAATTTGCAATTGAGATCATCATTTTGGGTTGCTGGAATATATGGCTACAGAGGAATAGCAAGATTTTCAGAGCAATTCCACAATCCATTCAGTCCTGGAGATTTTACCTTAAGCAAGATCTCAAACTCCTTAAACACAAGATCAAGCATAAGTTTGAAGCTCGGCTGGCTCGGTGGATAGAACATAACCTGTAATCATGAGTTTCATACCTCGAGCAGGCATTGGATAGTTACCTTGCCCATGTTCCTCCCTTTGGGTATTTGTAATATACTTGTACTATATTTGTTTTAATATATTTATCGTAGAACAATTGTTCTACGGTGTTGGGTCAAAAAAAACATATATTGCAACAGAAACTAGTGCCCACAGTTAACCTTTAAGACTGTACCAACTCAAAGCGTCACTTTTTCATGAACCGTATTTTTAAGCTAAAACATTTTTAATTTGAAAATAATAATAACTTGTTACATGTATGTGGTAGAAACAGTGCCATAAGATATCTAACATGCACGACCCCCATAAATTTGATCAATTATAACCTGGAAGGGTGGGAATGACATACATGACCAGAACAACTAAACGAGCAATGCCAAAAACTAGAAAGTGAGAGAGCATAATTCAAGAAAAACCCACATGTTGACACCTTACACGATCTAGAATTTCTGATTAGTCGTGCCCAAGCCAAATAATCCTACTCTACAAATCTCTACGGGGATATTTTTTTACCAGCACGATTAAAACCCCCTCCATATACTAACATAGGGAGACACATGAAAAACATATACTGGGACATGTACCAGCACGATAAGAAACCACTTCACCAATTATTAGGCGGACGAAAGTGCTCTTTCTTATAGCTGTGTGCATTTCTTAGATCTTGGTAGAATTCTGTTCACTGAAGTATCCTGAACAAAACCTGATATAACATATGCATTACCATGACGAATTGGAGTTCTAGTTTAGTACTGCTTCATTGTGATAATAAAAATTTGAATTGTATTTTATGTCAATTTAATTATCATTTACGTGTGGTTAACCTCGTTCGATATAACAAAATATTTTAGTAGTTAAGATGGTATTTTAAAGGTTACATCAATAAACAAAAGTTTACACTGAGAAAAAAAAGTGATCTGTGTGGAAGTAAAAATGGTTAGTATAAATTGGTAACATCCAATATTGAAATTCTCCATGCCTCAACCTACGCATGACCATGAGGGATGACGACATAGTGAGGCGTTGGAGGCCCCTTCCGCACATTCTCATAGACCTTAACATCAACTTTGCCACCGTGGCTGAGAGGCCAGACACTCCACGGTCCATTGAGACTTCCTGCGTACTGCATGGATAACTTGCCCGGTACCTTTTAGCATGTTGTTCTTGTGAGATGAGTGGGAGGAGAAGGCGGCACCGGCGAAAGACGGCGTGGATGAGGAAGTGAGGAAACACCGTGAGGGGATGAGAATCCGTGAGGCGATGCTGGTGGTGGTGCAAGTGACATTGTTCTGCTTAAACAACTGGAGGCGAGCGTGTGAACCGTCGCTGGTAGCCGAAAGGGCGGCGTGGCGGTGGAAATCGTCGTTGGTTATGTCACAACCCTAGAATATTACAATGTGATTATTGGTAATTAGTTGCACTAGAAGCATACATGCATCATTTCTAAATTCAGATAAATTTAAATTGGGGGAATTGAAGCCTCACAAGATAATTTTAAAACAAGATTCAACTCAAATCCTTCCATGAATCCAAAATTAAAACAAATGTTCACGATTCAACTCAAACACGTATTACAGTTGCATGACGTGAGGCTTCTTCTTTTTTGCATGATAATACATGTTTCATTCATATCATAAAGAACAAAGTACAAGTCACGTAAAGACCGATATGACAAAACTGAAAAGATAGCAGAACATCTCTGAGCTTGACACCAACGCCCGTCATCTGCCTCCGGCACCATCACGACAGCCACCGAAGAAAAGAATGATGAATCACCTTTGTCGGTGTCAAAACCGACGGATCTCGGGTAGGGGGTCTCGAAATGTGCATCTAAGGCTAATGGTAACAGGAGGCGGGGGACACAATGTTTACCTGTGTTTGGGCCCTCTGATGGAGGTAATACCCTACTTCCTGCTTGATTGATCTTGATGATATGAGTATTACAAGAGTTGACCTACCACGAGATTGTAGAGGCTAAACCCTAGAAGCTAGCCTATGATTATGATTGTTCTCTTCCCTACGGACTAAACCCTCCGGTTTATATAGACATCAGAGGGGGCTAGGGTTACACAGAGTCGGTTACAGAGAAGGAAATCTACATATCCGAATTGCCAAGCTTGCCTTCCATGCAAAGGAGAGTCCCACCCGGACACGGTACGAAGTCTTCAATCTTGTATCTTCATAGTCCAACAGTTCGGCACAAGTACATAGTCCGGCTGTCCGAGGACCCCTAATCCAGACTCCTCGGTAGCCCCGAACCAGGCTTCAATGATGATGAGTCCGGCGCAGATTGTCTTGACATTGCAAGGCGGGTTCCTTCTCCGAATACTCCAAGGTAGATTTTGAACACATGAATCATGTCCGCTCTGCAAAACAAATTCCACGTACTAATCAGAGAGAGCACAATATTCCACAAATCTAATCTGCTGACAACTTTCCATGGCATGACATCACGCCGCGGGTCCGGTCATTATATCGAACCGCTTTCTCTCAACCTGCAGCTGCATCGTCTTGCGAGGTAGTTTTATTGGCACGTCTTGTCGAAGCAGAGATCGTGTTCCCCTTATCACGGGATTCTCATCAATACGGGCGTGGGTAACCCAACCGTGACGTCAGTATGACTCCTTGGTTTTAGGCAAGTTTCAAACGGTCACGCAGAGGACGCTTGATATTCACCCTCTTTATAAAGAGGTCAGGACCGGTCCTTTACTTCCCACGCCCGATCCTCCCCTTCCCCTACCTCGAGTTCCAACACCCAAGGTTCATTCTAAGCGCTCCGGACCTTCAACCATGTCCGGATCCAACCTTCAAGGCCGGTGGATGGCCTCTTCCGTCACAGAGGAGGACATCAAGAAGCTTAGGGAGGCTAGGTATCTGACCGCCGAAATCCTTCACAGGCTACCTGCTCAAGGGCAGGTTATCCCCACTCCCGAACCCAACGAGAGTGTTGTATTCGTCTCCCACTTCCTCCGAGGGCTAGGCTTTAGCCTTGATCCCTTCGTTAGAGGGCTCATGTTCTATTACGGGCTAGATTTTCATGATCTAGCTCCAGATTCCTTCCTTCACATCTCGTCGTTTATCGTCGTGTGTGAGGCCTTCCTCCGCATTACCCCACACTTGACTTATGGCTCAAGACCTTCAACGTGAAGCCGAAGATGATCGACGGGCGACACGCGGAGTGCGGAGGCGCTATAATAAGCAAAGGTGCCGACACCTTATGGCCAAAGGGTTCCTTCCCGGAGGTGTCCGACCTATGGCAGCGGGAGTGGTTCTACATCACAACACCCCGAGGTACAAAGCGGGCAGCTGCCCCAGCCTTCCGCTCTGCCCCTCCGCCACAACTGGCATCATGGGTCAACAAAGGGCTGGACTGGGACCGATTAATGACGCTACCGACATTGCAAAGCCGCATCCGAGATCTCCTCAAGAGGGATATCAGTCTCGTCAAAGTATTCAAGTAATGTTAGTTCGTCGGGTCCTGCCATGCCAATGTCGATCTCTCCGTATGTGGGAGTTCAACCCAGAAGGACCGCGAACCATTCAACACTTCTTCGGCGTGACGCTCGAAGGAATGTATCGTTTATTCTTCGGATCACGAATAAAGTGTCCGGACACCACCGAGGATGCGGGTCTCAACTGCAACCGTCCAGATACCCAAGTAAGTAACTCCGTGACCGAACATGCTTTCATTATATTCGTTACAACATTATTCTGAAAAATTATCCTCGCCAGACTGGATAAGAAAGGCGGAGAAGATCAGTGTTCGCCCCTCTTCCCGAAGGCTCGCCGGATCCTGTACTAACCAGGATGCTGGCTCGCGCACCTTGTCAAGTGCGCTCAGGAGAAGACGAGGGGAGGAATAGAGAAGCCAAAAGCGGGCTTCATACGTTACGCATCCTACCCGGGGGAATTAATGCCTCCATGTTGGAGGATGATCGGGGAGGTGAATCCAGAATCCACTCTCCCCACCGGAAGAAAAGGACCGCCTCTGAAGACTTGGAAACGGAGGTTTCCAAACGAGGGAAGAAACCTTCACCAGGGGGCCCTGCCCCGGAGGGCATCCTTACCGCACAGCGCCCGCAAGGGGGGAAGCCGTCAACCTAGCCGTAAGTGAACAAAGGCACTTTAGTAAATACGCCCTGCTCTTTTCCTGAGAATAACAACCGAGACATATGATTTGCAGTCCGTTTCATAGCCCTTCTCAACAATGTTTGTATTCGGGGATCTTCTTCCGGAGATGATGGAGAGCCAACGCCTCCCTCGCTTCCCCGCCTCATGAGGCAGACGGCCCGAGGTGTCGTCCCCGAGGATTTCTCCTGATCCGCAAAGGCCGAAGGTAACTTGTTGTAGGGTGGAACCCTATGTGGAGATCTTTCACGAATTGGAGGGAATCCCCAAGAACATGAAGAACACGAAGAACACAAGAGAGGGAAACACTCAAATTGACTCGATCCAATCACATATGCTAGATCCAAGAACACACAAGAGGTCACAATGGATCCAAGGACAATAAAGGAAAGATACAAGGTACTAGTTTATCCCAATCCTATGAGGAGAGAGGTCTTGATGATCCTATGATGGGGATCCTTCCCTAGATGGGGTCTTGATATCCACAAGAGGATCTTCTCCCTTAGGAGGTCATGATCTCCATGAGGAGGAAGATGAGCAAAGCTCTCTCTTTGTTTATCCAATACTTTGCCCTCGCTTAGGGAGGTGTTTATATAGTATAGGGACCAAATAAGAGGAGGAGGGGGATACATGGGTAAAAACCCAAAGAGGCACGCAGGCCCCTGAGTGGACTGGGCACCGAGCAACCGGCCGGGCACCCGGACCGGTCAGGGGCGCCGGCTGTAGGAGGACCTGGCACCCGGGGGTCCTAGGCCCGGCACCCGGTGGCACTGGTGGCTGTAGGGAGGAGGCCAGCCACCCGGGGGTCCAAGGCCCGGGCACCCGGGGTGGCACCAGGCGGGCTGCGAAGGGGGCCGGGCACCCGGGCAGGCTGGGCTGCTCCCAGCAGCAGGGCCGGGCACCAGGGGCCATTTGGCCGGGCACCCGGGCGACCACTACCAGCGCTAGCAAGGGGCCGCGCACCAGGGGTGCACGGAGCTTCTCCCTCTTCACGATTCCTTCTTCCATCTTCTCCTTCCCGAGAGACTTCGTGTGTGCTTGAATCTTCGGGTGAACTTGGTGATCCCTCCATGCTTCCTCGCGATCATCTCTGAAGTACCTAAGAAAACACAATGCATCTCTTTGAGGTAGAATCCCATTCTCAAGTGAATCCGGAGGAAACTCGGAGAGGAAAGAAGTGACCTCGGTTTCGATGGTGCGTGCACGTGCTCTTGTCGTTGGTCCTCGAGGTGCTTGACGAGTTATAGTAGAGTCCATGGGGATGAGCGAGGGATGTTCCGCATCATAACTCTTCGGCCGCCCGAAGTCTGGAGTTCTCGACTCCTAAGGAGACCAACAGAAGAAGCCCGGGATTGTCCGGTGCACAACCGGACACATTGATGGGTCTTCTGGAACAAGCAGCTATCTCAGAGGCACATCGTACCTTAATGGGTACGGTGGTTGATAGGATTTCATCCGCAAAAAGTGGATTGAATGAAGCTTTTACGAGCCTGCTAAGAGGCTTTGAGGTACGCAAAGTGATGTATATATTTGACTGTACCGCACACGGAAGGTGTACTTTGTATAGATAGTAGCCCCGAGACTCTGGTTGACGTCCAAACAAGGCGAGCAGAGGATCATAGTCTTAGGGAATGATAGAGCTGCTTTTGTGTGCAGGTGGCTGCAGATCCGGCGGCTGACTGGATCGCTGAATTTGCCGAATTAAAGCGTCAACTTGACGTGGCAGATGCAGACATCACGCTTGTAAACAAGCGGCTTGACGAGGTACAGGGTATGTTTATTCGGGTGGTCAACAAATATTAAGAAGAGCATAATGCTAGTATTTATAGTATGCTTTGACTGCAGATGGAGCTGCCGCCGTGGAGACTGAGGGAGTCCCGGACTAGGGAGTGTCCGGATAGCCGGACTATCGTCACGGCCGGACTCCAAGACTATGAAGATACAAGATTGAAGACTTCGTCCCGTGTCCGGATGGGACTTTCCTTGGCGTGGAAGGCAAGCTTGGCAATACGGATATGTAGATCTCCTACCATTGTAACCGACTGTGTAACCCTAACCTATCCGGTGTCTATATAAAACCGGAGGGTTTTAGTCCGTGGGGATCGAACAACAATGATACCATAGGCTAGCTTCTAGGGTTTAGCCTCCTTGATCTCGTGGTAGATCTACTCTTGTACTACCCATATCATCAATATTAATCAAGCGAGAGTAGGGTATTACCTCCATCGAGAGGGCCCGAACCTGGGTAAAACATCGTGTCCCTTGTCTCCTGTTACCGTCGCCTAGACGCAGCAGTTCGGGACCCCCTACCCGAGATCCGCCGGTTTTGACACCGACATTGGTGCTTTCATTGAGAGTTCCTGCTGTCGTCACCCAGTAGGCCCGATGGCTCCTTGATCATCAACAACGACGCGGTCCAGGTGAGACTTTTCTCCCGGACAGATCTTCGTATTCGGCGGCTTTGCATGCGGGCCAATTAAGCAGCCATCTGGAGCAGATCGAAGCTACGCCCCGCCATCGTGTCAGATTTGGAAGTTTGAACTATACGGCCGATATCTGCGGAGACTTAATCTTCGACGGATTCGAGCCGCAGCCAAGCGTGCCGCACTGTCTCAATGGGCATGATCTAGCTCTGCAGCCGAACAGTGCCCTGGAGGCCGCACCGGTATCCGCTCCGACCATTAATCCGGAGCCGGACTCCCCGATCAAGGACGAGTGGTTGGACACCGCCTCGGGGGCTACAATCTCTACGGCGATCGAGCCGAACTCTATCCCTGTCCTTTGCGAAGACTCGACTCCAGGGTGCCGGACTCCTCTCCGGACTCCGAACCCTCCGCGCCCCTGCCAATCGAATCCGATTGGGCGCCGGTCATGGAGTTCACTGCCGCGGACATCTTTCAGCACTCGCCCTTTGGCGACATCCTGAATTCACTAAAGTCTCTCTCTTTATACGGAGAGCCCTGGCCGGACTACGGACAGGAAGGTTGGGATGCGGACGACGAATAAATTCAACGCCCACCCACCACCCACTTTGTAGCCACTGTCGATGATTTAACCGACATGCTAGACTTCGACTCCGAAGACATCGACGGTATGGACGACGATGCCGGAGACGACCAAGACCTCGCGCCTACAGGGAACTGGAAGGCCACCTCGTCATATGACATATATATGGTGGACATCCCAAAAGATGGGAACGGTGATGGAACAACGGAGGATGACCCCTCCAAGAAACAGCCGAAGCGCCGACGTCAGCGGCGCCACTCTAAATCCCGCCACAATAAAAACGGTGATTCCGGCACGGGAGATAACAACACCCCTGCGATGTCGAAGAGAACCCCTCCAGCAGGACTCGGCGTAAGAGGAGGGAGAAGCAAGTCCGCATACGACGGTCTGCAGAAAGAGAGGTCGAGGGCGATAATTATGCGCCTCCCTCCGAAGATGAGGCAAGCCTCGACGACGGCAATTTAATTTGTCGTGCACGAGGATCCCGCCGAACAGGGCGTTTCAAACACGGGCTTATAGCCACGGCAAGCAGCCTCAAGAAAAAGCAGCAACAACTTAGAGCTGATCAAGACACGCTAGGCTGACGGATGGATCAAGTCCTTGTAGCGAAGAGTATGAACTCGAACGCCCTCCAAAAGCTACCCCAAACGCAGGCCGTTGCCTCGACTAGAGGAGGAAGCACCCAAGTCACCAGCGCACGACATGGCAGACCAGCCACCCCGTGGCCGCGATAGAGAGGCCTCTAGACCCTCCGTTCAAGCCTTACCCCGACGCCGTTCAAAAAGTACCAGGGCACGGGAAAACGCGCCGGACTTGCGAGATATATTGGAGGATAAGGCAAAACATACAAGATCGATCTACGGATTGCATGGGCGCCCACGACACGTGATGATAACCGTCACACCGGTACAGCAACTCCAGGGGCGAACACAATAGACAAAGCTCATTTGAGCTGCGTCGTGATATAGCCCAATATCTGAGGCGCTGCACACCCACTATGCTTCACGGATGAAGTAATGGATCATCAAATCCCGAGGGCTTTAAACCCGTAAACATCGAATCATACGATGGTACAACTGATCCTGCAGTGCGGATCGAGGACTATCTCCTCCATATCCACATGGCCCATGGTGATGATCTACACGCCATCAAATACCTCCCCACGAAGCTTAAAGGACCAGCTCGGCATTGGCTCAACAGCTTGCCGCCAGAATCAATTTGTTGTTGGGAGGACACGGAAGCCGCATTGCTTGATAACTTCCAGGCACATATGTGCGACCACCGTACGCCGATGACCTTAGCCACATAATTCAGCAGCCAGAAGAATCGGCCAGACAGTTCTGGACACGGTTCCTCACAAAGAAAAATCAAATCGTTGACTGTCCGGATGCAGAGGCCTTTGCAGCCTTCAAACATAACATCCACGATGAGTGGCTTGCCCGGCACCTAGGACAGGAAAAGCCGAAATCTATGGCAGCCCTCACAACCCTCATGACTCGCTTTTGTGCGGGAGAGGACAGCTGGCTAGCTCGAAGCAACAACTCGGCCAAACACCCTGATAGTTCGGATACCAAGGACAGCAATGGCAGGTCGCGTCACAACAAGAACAAGCGCCCGCGTGACTGGCGACAATACTAAAGATACGGCCGTCAATGCCGGATTCAGAGGCTCTAAACCCGGTCAGCGGAAGAAGCCATTCAAACGAAATACCCAGGGCATGTCCAACTTGGACCGCATACTCGATCGCTTGTGCCAAATACATGGCACCCCCGAAAAACCAGCCAATCACACCAACAGGGATTGTTGGGTGTTCAAGCAAGCATGCAAGTTAAGTGCCGAACTCAACGACAAGGGGCTGCATAGCGATGACGAGGAAGAGCCCCGGCCGCCGAACAATAGAGGACAGAAGGGTTTTCCCACACAAGTGCGGACGGTGAACATGATATACGCAACCCACATACGCAAAAGGGAGCGGAAGCGTGCACTACGGGACGTATGTGCGATGGAGCCAGTCGCCCCAAAGTTCAACCCATGGTCTTCCTGCCCGATCACCTTCGATCGAAGGGACCAGCCCACCAGCATCCGTCACGGCGGTTTCGCCGCATTGGTTCTTGACCCGATTATTGATGGATTTCACCTCACCGTAGTCCTGATGGACGGCGGTAGCAGCCTGAACCTGCTTTATCGAGGATACAGTGCAAAATGGGCATAGACCCCTCAAGGATTAAACCTACAAAGATGACCTTTAAAGGCGTCATACCGGGTGTAGAGGCCAATTGTACAGGCTTAGTCACACTCGAAGTGGTCTTTGGATCTCTGGATAACATCCGAAGCGAAGAGTTAATCTTCGACATAGTCCCGTTCCGTAGCGGCTATCATGCACTGCTCGGACGAACCGTGACGGTAAAGTTCAATGCGGTGCCGCACTACGCATACCTCAAGCTCAGGATGCTAGGCCCTCGAGGAGTAATCACGGTCAATGGAAACACCGAACGCTCTCTCCGAACGGAGGAGCATACGGCGGCCCTCGCGGCGGAGGTGCAAAGCAGCCTCTCACGGCACTTCTCGAGTCCGGCCACTAAGCGTCCGGACACCGCCAAGCGCGTCCGGAGTAACCTACAACAAGACCGCCTGGCACGATTCAAGCACGCGTAGCAATCCAACCCCAGCCCTCGCGAAATTGCGAAGCCAGTACTACGCGTACATAACTACGCTCTGGAGATACCATGGGCATAAGGGGAGGGGCACGACCACGGCACGCCCAGAATGCGGCTCAACCGCACCAGGGGTTCCCGATTGTGTCATTCTTTTTCTTTTTTCTTTTCTTTCTTTTCAGGACTCCGTTTTTCAGAAGTTCTGTCCGGCACTAGAACCGCCGAACTCATGATGCAACAACCAGGGAAGCAGTACAGCTCCGTCGAGTGTTCAGGTGGTCTCTATTACGAGCATTATACCTGTTTTACATACCATCCCGCAGCTTACCCCTGGAGAGGGACATGTTAGATAGTCCCATCCCTTGCTTATCGCACTATTTGTATCATTCTGCTTTCATTGCAGTACTTTTTTGAATAAACAATACATAGATTTTGTCTATTATTGCACTCCTTTCTTTTCTATATATATGTTCATTTCATGAATTGTTGCACCCATACACTTTGGTACGGCCAATACACCAGGGCTTAAGTACCCCAAAATTATGGTGTGATAAGTCCGAACACTTTCACAAGTGCGGCACCCGAACTTATAGCATTATATGAATCGGCTCGAATCATGTCTTGGGTCAATAGTTGGGTTTGCCCGGCTCCGTGTTTTGGTACCTTACGTTACGATATATCGGCTAAGGTATCACCGCGACAACCAATGCGAGTGTGCCCCAGTAGAGCTGCGTCGAGAACCTCAGAGGAGAAAGCTAAACTGACCGTCATGATAGGGCGAGAGCCGATCGCTGTTCAAGAGGTTTTTCGGGTCCCTAAAGACTTATGCCGCTTAGAGAGAGGAACCTGAACTGTCCGGCCAAGGCGTGGATAGCGCCCCGAACTCGGTCTTCCGAATACTAGGGGCTTCACCGAAATTTAAAATTATAGAATTCTATGGCTAAGTGAGAGTGTTCAAGCACTATAAGTCCGGTTGCCTTGTTCGTTGTGTTGAGCGCCTCCCTAGATGGACCCAAGAATGGGAACAAGAGTGCTCAAGTTTATCCCGAACACCCCAACACTCGTGGCATGGGGGCTTAAGCCAACGACTTGCCATCTCTCAAATTTGATAAACGGCCGCACAAGGTAATATTTTAAATTAACAAGCGTTGCTTAAGCGCATATGAACAAATTTTCAGCGTCTGTGATAACAAATGCGAGTCTATTAAAAATTACATATTTGGAGCACTCATCCGCTATTCGGCGGGCACCCTTTAGGAGGCCCTCATAATACATTTCGGGGCGGTGCTCCTTGCCCTTGATGGCCGTCTGTCACAAGCTTCTCCGCATCCAGCTTGCCCCAGTGCACTTTAGCACGGGCAAGGGTCCGACGGACACCCTCGATGCAGATGGAGCGCTTGATGACTTCAATTCGTGGACATGCGTCCACCAGCCGCTGCACCAAGCCAAAGTAGCTCCCAGGCATGGCTTCTAATGGCCACAGCCGAACTATAAGGCCCTTCATGGCCTGTTCGGCGACCTTGTGGAGCTCGACCAGCTGCTTCAGCTGGTCGCTCGAGGCACGGATGTCCGGCCTCGACATCTTGAGACCAGAACAACTTCTCCGTCGAGCTCCCCTCCTTGGCGCGGTAGAATGCGGCAGCATCAGATGCACTGCAGGGCAAATCTGCGAACGCTCCTGGAGAGCTCCGAATCCGGGTAAGTAATAGGTAATTCACTTTCACATGCTTGCTTTGCATAAAGAATGCCTTACCCGCCGCTATCTTCTTTAATGATTCAATTTCTTGGAGGGATTTTTGGGCCTCGGCCTTAGCAGCTTTGGCACTTTCAAGAGCCGAGGCAAGCTCGGACTCTCCAGTCTTCGAGTCACGCTCCAAACTCTCGTGTTTTTCCACGAGAGCTTGGAGCTCTTGCCGTACCTTGGCCAGCTGCGCGTCCCCCTTCTCTCACTCGGTGCGCTCCGCGGCCGCTTTGTTTTCGGCCACGAACACCGCTTCCTTCAGGGCCGCCACCTTGTTCGTGGCCCCTGTAGTACCCAAGTTATCCCTGTTATTTTTTTGCAACCAAAACCTTTTCTATAAGGTATTTCTTTAATAAGGTATTACTTACCTTCCTTGTCCTCGAGCTGCTTCTTGGCTTGTCCGAGCTCGTTCTCGGACCGCTCGAGGTTCTGCTTCAATGCATTGACCTCCAGCGATCGGTCTTGGCAGAGGTCAGCAGCGCAGCCTGCATTCCCATATTGACATACTTATGTTAGACTCATGCGTATATCTTTTTAGATCCTTAGTCCGACTTTTCTTTCCGAACACCGAACTAAGCATCGAGGCTACTGTCTATGCGGTAATATTTTTACATATTCTAAACTTAGCTCAAAGCACATTAGAAGGCTGATGCAGGCTTCAGTCGATCCGCTCTTGGCGGATCGAACTGTCCGGATCACCGCACTCATAACGGCGGTGCTCCTCTTTGATGGAAGCGCTGTTAAGCGCCTCCAGTAAGCTATCCGGTGCCTCCGGTTGGACGGAGGACTCCGGCGTCTTACCCTTCTCGCGAAGGATCCGCTGTACGGACTTCGAAACCGCTGATGGTTCCGGCATGGAGTCTGGACGAGGGTCGGGCTTAGAGCCCCTGGGGGTCTTGCCCCTCGCGCGCCTGGAGTCTGGGAGGTCGCCTTGTGGCACCTCCTGCACTACCTTCTCTTGACCAATCCCCCCTTGGGGCCCCACCGCATCGTCGTCCGCAGCGTGAGGCGAGGAGGCGGTCGGAAGCGAAGTACTCTCCATTTCCGACGAGCCCATGGACCCGCTCGATGAATCGGCGAACTCGCCCTTGGGAGGGTTGCACGGTTGTTCGACATTAGAGAACACTCTGCAATAATAAAAAGCCATGGGTATTCGGACACTTACGATCTCGCCAGGGGCTTGGCCCTTGTAGGCCAATCCTCGTCGTCGTCGACATTGGTAGAGAAGTCCGGAGGAAGGGTTCTTCCCTTCTTGGACCCTCCGGCCTCCCCAGTTGGGGCGGCCTTCCTTTTCTTCTCCTCCCCCGCTGGGGGAGGAGCTTCTTTTTCTTCCTCCTCGTCCTCAGGAGAAGATTCTGCTTCAGAATCTGACAACACCTGGCGTCGGGAACTCCTTTGAGTTCCTGTGACCTCCTTCTTGGCCTTCTTCTCCGGCACCACATGGGGTGCCAGAGCCAGCAGCCCCGTCAATTGGGCGTCCGCTGGGTCTTCCGGCAAAGGAGCCGGACCGTTAATCTGTCCGGACGTCTTCAGCTAGTCCTGTCAAAATTTAGGGAGTTTTAGATCCCACGTAGAGTCAATCTATGAAAAAAGAGTCCCGTAAAGGGTAGAATAACTTACCTCGCCGGCTTGACGCTGCGAGCTGTATCCGCGATCTTTGGTAGCGGATCTTTGAGAACCAGCGCCCTTGAACGGCACCTTCCAGCGTCTTCAGACGTAGTGTCGAAGAGCCGGCTCGAGGTTCGGTCTTTGTGCGGATCGAACTCCCACAAATTAAAGGCCCGTTGTTGGTATGGGAGAATCCGGCGGATGAGCATCACCTGGATTACGTCGACAAGCCTAAGATTCTTGGCCACCAGGTTTCGGACGCATGTTTGAAGTCCGGATGTCTCGTCCGAATTCCCCCACGTCAGGCCCGTCTCTTTCCATGACGAGAGCCGTGTGGGGAAGCCAGATCTGAATTCGGGGGCCGCCGCCCATTCGGTGTCGCGGGGCTCGGTGATGTAGAACCACCCCGATTGCCACCCCTTTATTGTCTCCACGAAGGCGCCTTTGAGCCATGGGACTTTGGCCATCTTGCCAACCATGGCGCCTCCGCACTCAACAGCGGCCGCCCACTACCTTCGCCGGACGTTGAAGATCTTCAGCCATAAGCGAAGTGGGGCTGGATGCGAGAGGAAGGCCTCGCACCACGGCGATAAACGCCGAGATGTTGAGGATGAAATTCGGGGCCAGGTCGTGGAAATCCAGGCCGTAGTAGAACATGAGCCCCGGACAAATGGGTGAAGTGGAAAACCTAGTCCATGGAGGAAGTGGGGAGAAATACCACCCTCTCATGGGGCCCGGGTTGGAATGAGCTGCCCGCATCGGGCAGCTCAGGCGCGATGTCGCCGGACAAGTATCCGCCTCCGCAGCCTTGTGATGTGCCCTCCATGACGGAGGAGGCCATCCACCGCCTCCCGCCTCGACATGGTTGGAGAAGGTTGAGGTGGGACGTGCGGACTTGGGCGCTGGAGCTCGAGTGCGCGGAAATGGATAAGCAAAGGAGGAAGAAGGCGTAGGTGAAAAGGTGGATCCTTATCCCCTTATATATGGACGGACAAAGCTATGCGTCCCCCACCAGCCTGGTAAAACTCGCTTATTTCCCAAGCACCGTAATCAATGGCGCGGATGGGTTACCCACGTCCGTATTGATGAGAATCCTGGAATAAGGGGGCACGATCTATGCTTTGATAAGACGTGCCAAGGAAACCGCCTCGCTAAACACGCTGAGGTGGAACAGTAAAAAACGATTCATATAAAGGCCGGGCCGTGGTGTGATGTCACGCTGCGGAATACGTCAGCATATCTGTTGTCGGGGGTTGGGTGCGACATATGCCAAAGGATGGCTTATCATGGAGGGGGCGAGTAGAACGTCGCCGGTGCCTGAAAACGGGATGAGGCGTAGACATGCACGCCGGCGAATCTTACCCAGCTTCAGGGCTCTCCGAGGAGATAACACCCCTACTGCTGCTCTGCGGGGTATCCGCATGATCACTATGGCAAAGTGAGTACAAGATGCTCCTTGAGCTGTTCGGGGTGAGGAAGGAGAAGGGCACGGCTAGCTCTTCCCTCCCTCTATGCGTGTGTCTAAAACTACTAGATTCCAACCCTTTGCATGGGTGCCCCGGGGGGTTTATATAGGCCTACCCCCCGGGGGTACAACCAAGCCGTCAGTCTCTAAGTCGCCGTCTTCTCCGCCGACTTCTGGGGCCCACCGACTAGTGGGCCCCGTCGACGGCCCAGCATGGGGCCGACAGCCCTTGTCCGCCGCGGGCGGGTCTTGCCGGCTGCAGATTACTGTAGCCGTGCTTCTAATGACGCGAGCTTGGTCATGGGGTCATGGCAACAGTGCCGCCGCCGGGCGGGCGATCACTGTTGCCATTCCCCGTCTTGTCTGGTTAATGGCGCGTGGAGCCCGCGGGAGGGGCCGGCCGACTCCCGGAGGCCGACTCCATCGGATCCGTCTTTGGGGTGCTCTCGCCGTCTTCGGTTCTCCCGCCGACAGGCGGGTCCCGCCGTCTTCGGGTCCTACAGACAGGCCATCATGGGTACAGGAATCTGCCCACGGGGCTGATGTCGGGGCAGCGTGTATGATGCAGCGCCGGACGGAGGTCTCCGTCGGTACGGCGCTCTGTGGCCATACCTGCCCTTTAAGGGCGGGGCAGGGATGGGCCGCGAGGCGGCTTTATCCCATCCCACTCGTAGTCGCTCAGACAGGAGGTGGTTGGGGTCGCGGGCCGACTCCCTATAGCCGGCCTCGCTGAAGGTCGCCGGCTTGGAGTCGGCTCGTCCTGAGGCCGTCTCTGGGACTCGGCCTAGAGGGGCGGTCGGCGACTCTGTTGCCGACTCTCTGAAGGCGACTCTTTGTCTTGGGGTCTTGAGGGGCGTAGTCTGCCCCGATGTTTTGAAAGGTTCAGGGGCTCGGGTCTGCCTACCCGTGGCCCATTACTCCGACATCTGTGCAAAAGTTATTCTCTCTACGGTGTTATGTGGAACTTGTTTTGCAGAGCCGGACATTATCCTTGTGTTCAGAGGAGGAGGAACCCGCCTCGCAATGCCGAAGACAATCAACGCGCCTGAATCGTCGTCATTGAAGCCTGGTTCGAGGGCTCTTGAGGAGTCCCGGACTAGGGGTGTCCGGATAGCCGGACTATCGTCACGGCCGGACTCCAAGACTATGAAGATACAAGATTGAAGACTTCGTCTCATGTCCGGATGGGACTTTCCTTGGCGTGGAAGGCAAGCTTGGCGATATGGATATGTAGATCTCCTACCATTGTAACCGACTCTGTGTAACCCTAACCTATCCGGTGTCTATATAAACCGGAGGGTTTTAGTCCGTAGGACGAACAACAATGATACCATAGGCTAGCTTCTAGGGTTTAGCCTCCTTGATCTCGTGGTAGATCTACTCTTGTACTACCCATATCATCAATATTAATCAAGCAAGAGTAGGGTATTACCTCCATCGAGAGGGCCCGAATCTGGGTAAAAACATCGTGTCCCTTGTCTCCTGTTACCATCCGCCTAGGCCTTGCAGTTCAGGACCCCCTACCGAGATCCGCCGGTTTTGACACCGACGGAGACCCTTGAGCAGAACTTGCCCAAGCCAAGGAGCAAGCCAGAGAAGTGATGCCGCCACGAAGGCAGCCGAAGAATTAAAAGCGGACAGGCTGTTCATCGCCAAAGTGAGGATAAAATAGCCAACATGACTATTGAGCTACAAAATGCCACCAGCCGATATGAGCTTCTCGAAGGGAAAACCAGGGCAAAACGACCGACCTAGAGAAGGCCTTGCAAGAAGCAAAGGAAACTTCGCTCTGAAATCGAGCGGTAGCGGAAGGAGCTTGACAAGCCGGAGATATCGCGACTGAAAGCCCTTTTTATTGCGAGCGAAGTTCGGCGATCCGAAATATGCCCCTCTTGATCAATTGTGGATTTACGTATATGCATATTTGGATTTAGCAAAGAGTGCTGCTGATGCGTGAGTATTTCAAGGATCGGAAAGATCATGAGGTGGAAAGATTGGTCTGCAGTCGCAGATTCGATTGCTCCAAAGCGTCCGCTTTGTTGAATGAGAAAATGGCCGAGTGGGCCGAGCTCCATAGGTTGTCCGGGCTTGCCATGAAGGCTGTCGTGGATCACCTGTGGCCGAAGGAACCGAGTCCGGGTAGTTATTTTGGTTTGGTGCAACGATTTCTTCGTGATGTGCTGCATATCGAAGTTGTCAAGAGGTCGGTGTGCATAGAGGGTGTGCGTATGGCTCTTGCCTGTGTTAAGACATATTGGGCGAAGATGGAGGCCACCAGCGTTGCGACTGTGGGTCCTTAGATGGTCAGGACTCGCCTGAGCACTATTTTGAAAAAGTCCTAGAAGGTGCCCGTTTAATAGAGGCCCAGTGCTCAAAGAATAGCATGTTCCAGTGACATGTATCTTGATTGTAAAAAAATGCTTTTGATAGTAAAGGTTATATTTATACTTTTGCCCCTAAAGTATTGTAGTGCCTCTTGTGCGGCCGTTTATGTATGTATGTATATAACCTGAAAGTTTGCAGTCGTCGGCTTCAGCCCCCACGCATATAATGCGGGGGTGTTCGGCAAAGCGCGTAATCACACTTGATCCAATGTCTTGGTCCGTTTAGGAGGTGAATGCGCGGCGAACAAGGCAATCGGACTATATAGCTTTAAAACTTTCACTTAGCCATAGGAGTTTGACGGTGGGGCTAGTATATAGCCCCTGGTATGTCCGCGCTCATTCGAATACAGTGCGTGTACATACGTGACCGGGAAACGGGCCCTTCATCATCTGCTGCTGCCTGGAGCCTTCTTTGTCCACATAGATTTGGCAGGTGAAGATTTGCTATGGGTGGACAACAGAGCAAGTGTCATGTTAGCTGCGTAGTTTCGCCGCCATAGACTGCGCCATCTTACTGATAAGATAAACATCAAGCAAATACCTGGTTCAAGCGCGCAAGCTTGAGCTCGAAGGTCGAGATCTCGGAAGCCTGCTGCTTGAACAGGTCCGTCAGCTTGTAGGCCACCGTGCCCAGGTGGTCGACGGCGTTGACAACGGCCCGCACCGCGTAGTCCTTCAGGTTGTCCAGCACCCTGACGACAATTTAGAGAGTTCAGTTTCATGAAAACATGCCATATTCTCAAGCAAGATTACAACACACGTTTGAAATCACTACACTGTTGACTGTTCGTTCACCAAAATTTACCATACAAAATTGAGTCTACTCCATGCTTCAGAACTTTCTTCTGCACTGTCAGACATGAGCAGAGTACTTTGAAAGAGTGACAATCTGACACCACATGATTGGGGAACACCCAGAATAAATCCATTCGCCAGTACATGGTACATTGGCTGTCTGTCGTTCAGAAATCAGATCTCTTCGGATAACAAATACTGTACTAGAGTACTCTGAATATCACCACTCCTTCGGCTAGTACATGGTACATAGGCAGGTTGTTGTTGGATGATTCCAAAAAATCCCAGATAAAACCAAAATGACATATCTCGTTCAGTTCAGCTAGCAGAATTTGTTGGCTAGCTAGTCAGATGCTCACATCTGGACATCAATCCCCTTACTCACACCTCTCTATTGTTCTCTTCCTACACCTACCAATGCCATACGCAGCTGCTACTAGAATTCTAGTCCCCTATGCCAAGTGAGAAAACAGAGACAGATAGGTAGGCAGCATGTAAAATGCAAGTGTAGGAGGAATCAACAGTACACCATGGTAAATTCTGTGTGTCGGAGTGAGAATGAGATGTGCAGAGAGGTTGGGCAATGGAGGAGGGGCAGTGGCGGCTACTCACATCTGCTTCTGGTGGGTGTTGAGGTAGGACTTCTCGCAGTACTCGGAGGCGGAGTAGAGCTGCGGCCGCAGGTTCTTGAGCTCCTGCGCCCATCAAAACCGTCAAGAACAGAGCCGGCCGGATCCACCGTGGAGGGATCTGGGGAAGGAATAATGCAGCGACCAACCTGCAGGGCCTTGACGAAGCTCTTGCTGCGCTCCATGGAGGCCTCGTCGACGGTGGCCCCCTCCCAGCCCCCCGGGCTCCGCCGCCGCCGCGCCGCCTGCTGCTCCTGCTCCTGCTGCTGCTGCTGCTGCATTCTCTCCCCACCTTCCTCGAGTGGAGTGCAGAGTAAGCGTTATTAATGCGACCAACACCAAGCGGTGGGGGGTGAAGAAGAAAGGGAGGAGAGTGAGTGAGTGGAGCGCGCGCGGTGGGCACACGGGGAGCCCGAGCGGAGCGCGCGCCGGCTATGAGAGAGAGAGAGAGAGAGAGAGAGTGGATCTGTAAAATGTGGCTTGGTTATGCTTGGATTTAGCGCCATTTGGTGGGTGGAACCATTGATTGAGTGATCCATTCCATTCCTGGTTGGTGCTTGCTTTTGTCCCAGCCATCACACTGGTAGGAGTACACTGGGACACTGGCGTGTGGCGCTGGATCTCGCTGTCTTAATCGGATTCTGATTGTCTTCACCGGGACTCATGATTCCTTCTCGCGGCTCGGTTAAACGTCTCAAGGCATTGACAGATAAGAAGGATCTCAGCTCGGTGATTGCGTGACTGTAGTAAATCGTACTACTACTCTGCATCTAGCTAGTGGCGTGCAGGTGTCTGTAATTTGGTCATGCTGCTAGCATAATTCCATCGGTGCTGCCTGAGCTGTGCAGGGATGGAGATGGAGCGTGGGGGAGAGCGAGCAATCAATGGGGTCATAGGCAGGTGGTGGTGATGAATGCGTGTCGGTTCGCTCAGATGTATACTACAGTACGTACAAGGTACAACGCGAGGGTTATGTGGAGCAATCAATAGTACACCGTAATTCCTGCCAGAAAAAAAAAGTGCACCGTAATTCCTGCCAAATAAAATAATACACCCTAATTTTTTTGATCACTCATGTGTATTAGGCCAACCCAGCGCACGAACCCCGAACGGACGTCCGTTGTGGCCACTTTAAATCCGTTTAGGCGGCAATAGAATTCGCCCATGTCCGCTTAGAATTCGTTGCCGTGTCGGTGCGTCCAACGCTCGGCCGCACCCCAAATCATGTCCGGGATGGACGTGCTTAAAAAAAATCGCAACAACTAAAAAAAATCCAAAAATATTAAAATAAACTCAAAACATAAAACATAACAACATAATTAAACATCACGGCCCGTTGCACAGTTCACATAGACACAATTAACATAAAAACAAAAGAAAATCGCCGCCCGCGTGCTCCTGCCGTGCCCGTCGCCGTCTCCTCATGCGTCGCCGTTGTTGTCGTTGTCGCCAATGAGGTCGATGTAGGGCGGCGGCGTCCAGAGGTGGGCCGGTCCCTGCAAGGCGGGAGGCGCCTACACCACCTCACCACATGGCGATGTCTCGCGCTCCGGTAACCGCGGCGACGTAGGGCACCAGTTCACGGCCCCCACGGCGTCGGCCCTGTAGGCGGCCGTGCACGACCAGCTCCACCCCTAGCCCAGCAGGCCCGGGTGGAACGCATCGACGGACTGCTCCTCCAACACCTCCTCCCTCACGTCCCCCTCATCTCCAGCTCCGGCACGGCCATGTCGCCGGCCGCAGAGAGGGCAATCATGGTCTTCTGGCCCTCCCATTGGCGCTCATCGTGTGTGCGCATGGAGTCTTCCATGACACGTTGAAGGAGCCGGGCCTCCTCTTCCTCCGTCATGCGAGGAGGTGGTGATGGCGACGGAGAGGGCGAAGGCAACGGCGACGGCGTCGGCGTGAGGCCGCGCACCCGCGTACGCCCGCACACGTGGGGAGGGCTCGGAGCACGCACGCGGCGCTCACGTGGCCACCGCGGCCCCGATGAGGTGCCGACAAAGAAGGACGCGCGCCGCGTGTCGTGCTCGTCCCGAAACCACGTGTCGCAGAGGGCGGAGTCGGGGCCGTACCTGGGGTCGTAGTAGAGGTCGTCTAGCAGGAGGCGGCGGCGGCATTCGATCTCCTCGCGGCGGGTACAACGCTCATCGGGACCGGCAGGATCGGCACCCGATCTGCGGCCAGATGGCAGTTATTTTGGAGGTGGACGTTGCTCAAGGGGAGCAGCGTCCTTGTCTCCCAATAACGTCGGCAAACATCCACGTGGATGTAGTGTCGGTTGCGCTCGCCCGCGGCTGTAAGGGCGAATGCGAATTCGGGCGGCGTGGGGGCCCGCCGTGGGGCATGCCGGGGTGGTGACGCAGCTCCTTTTGGCCTTGTGGCGGCGGCGACGGAAGGGCGAGCCAGCCTCGTGGTCGTCGCTTCTGCGGCCGGTGTAGCACCAGCCCATGGCTGCCTGGCGGCTGGCCGACGAGCTCGAGGAAGGGGAGAGGGAGAGCTAGGGTTTGGGGAGTATCGGGTTTCGAGGAGGCAGCGCGGACTGGAGTGAGAAGTGTGGACTGCGACCGGTCCACGGCTTCCCATTTAAGAAGGACGGCGACCGTTCTCCTGAGCGGATGACAGGTGGGGCCGGCCGCGTGTGTGCATTTATGTTGGACGGGGGGAGGTAGGTGGCCGCCCGCCACGCGGCCCCGATGCGGACGAGCGGCACGTCCGTTTGCTGTCCGCCTGGACCCAAATCGGGCGCATGTTGCGCTTGAAATGGGTCGGGCCGGACACAAAATGGACAAGATGAGTCCAGACCGTCACACATTGGGCCGTAAGGTCTGTTTGTTTTGCCCCAAGCGGACGTGGACGGAGGGGATGGGTCGCGCGCTGGAGTTGGCCTTATGTTGTCCGCGTTTCCACTAACTGGTTTTGTGTCCACCCAACTTTCCTTGGGTACATCCTCGACTCTTTCTCTCTTGCCAGAGGAAGGCATGAGTCCAAATATGCTCTTTTTTTTTGAATTAAGGGGCACGTCCCCGATTTCGTTTCATTGATATGAAAGGAAACCACATAAACATAATTATAAAACAGTTTTTCTTTCTTGAAAACGTCACTTTTTTTTTTCATGAACTGGATGAATTATTAAATTAAAAAATTCACTCATTTGAAGAGGAAAAGAAAACTTGTTACATGTATGTTTTAGAAACAATGAAATAACATGTCTAGCACGCACGCCCGATCAATTTGATAAGTTATAACCTTGAAGGGCAGGAATGCCATACATGACCAAAGCATAATTTGAGGAAAATCCATATGTTGACTCCTTACATGTCTAGAGTTTTCGATTAGTTATCCCTAAGTCAGGTAATCGTACTCTACTAATCACTATTAGGATATTTATTTGACTGTCATGACAAAAAAAGAACTCCACATACTAACATAGAGACACACACATTTATAAGCACACTATTGCGCAACTAACTATCACCAATTATCAGGTGGATGGAAGTGTTTTATTATTGTTACTAGGTAATTGGTTGTTTGCGACGGGGCATACATATTTTATTTTTAACACAGTACATATGCAAGCGCTCATATATACGCGCATATACTCATCACTATGAACGTACACACGCACACCCTACCCCTATGAGCACCTCAAGAGACTGAGCCGGCATATCATCTTGAGATTTTACGATGTCATCGTAGGCGCCTTGTAGTCGACGGGAAGGTCTCCTCTCACTGAACGCGCATCATCAAAAATCTTGAAATAAATCCAGGATAAATGCAAGCACCAGGACTTGAACCCTGTTGGGCTGGAGATACCACTGTCCACCTACCCATCCAACCACAGGTGGATTCGCAGGGCATACATATTCTAGTGATTCAACAACAATCATGTCCGGCATATACGATTACACCCACCATATTCAAGATTTGACAAAATCTGATTGATTTGAGTATGGGTAGGGAAAGACTGTCGGGAAACGTAGCATACAATTTCAAAAATTTCCTACGCTCATGCAAGATCTATCTAGGAGATGCATAGCAACGAGAGGGGGAGAGTGTGTCTTCGTACCCTCGTAGACCGAAAGCGGAAGCGTTTGACAACGCGGTTGATGTAGTCGAACTTCTTCTAGCTCCGACCGATCAAGTACCGAACGTACGACGCCTCTGAGTTCTACACACGTTTAGCTCGATGACGTCCCTCGCCCTCTTGATCCAGCAAGGTGTCGAGGAAGTAGGCGAGTTCTGTCAGCACGACGGCATGGTGACGGTGATGGTGATGTGATCCATGCAGGGCTTCGCCAAAGCACCGCGAAAATATGACCGGGGGTGTAATCTGTGGAGGGGGATGCTGCACACAGCTAACAGTTGATGTTGTGTGTTGTAGGTGCTCCCCTACCCACATATATATAGGTTGGAGGGGAGGATAGGCAGCCAAGGGGGCGCCCCAAGTAGAAGAAATCCTACTTGGGATCCTCTCCCAATTCGGCCAACCCTCTCTCCTATTCCTATTCGGAGTAGGAAGGGAAGAGGGGGAAGGGGAATCCTATTCCCTTTTTCCTTTCCTCCTTCCCCTTTCCATCTCCAATTTGTGGCTGGTGCGTTTCCCCTCTTGGCCCATAAGGCCCATATCTTTTGCCGGGGGTGCCCGGAACCCCTTCTGGTGACCCGATAAGTACCCGCTGCTTCCTGAAACACTTCTGGTGTCCGAATACCATCGTCCTATATATCAATCTTTACCTCTCGACCATTTCGAGACTCCTCGTCATGTCCATGATCTCATCCGGGACTCCAAACAACATTCGGTCACCAAATCACATAACTCATATAATACTATATCATCATAGAACGTTAAGCCTGCGGACCCTACGGGGTTCGAGAACTATGTAGACATGACCGAGACACCTCTGTGGTCAATAACCAATAGAGGAACCTGGATGCTCATATTGGCTCCCACATATTCTACGAAGATCTTTATCGGTCGAACCGTTATGACAACATACTTTATTCCCTTTGTCCACGGTTTGTTACTTGCCCAAGATTCGATCGTCGGTATCTTCATACCTAGTTCAATCTCGTTACCGACAAGTCTCTTTACTTGTTCCGTAATTCATCATCTTGCAACTAATTCATTAGTCACTTTGCTTGCAAGGCTTCTTATGATGTGCATTACCAAGAGGGCCTAGAGATACCTCTCCGATACTTAGAGTGACAAATCATAATCTCGATCCATGCCAACCCAACAAACACCTTTGGAGATACCTGTAGAGCATCTTTATAATGACCCGATTCGTTGTGACGTTTGATAGCACAATAGGCATTCCTCCGGTATCCGAGAGTTGCATAATCTCGTAGTCGAAGGAATATGTATTTGACATGAAGAAAACAATAGCAATAAAACTGAACGATCATAATACTAAGCTAACGAATGGGTCTTCTCCATCACATCATTCTTCTAATGATGTGATCCCGTTTATCAAATGACAACACATGTCTATGGTTAGGAAACTTAACCATCTTTGATCAACGAGCTAGTCTAATAGTGGCTTACTAGGGACACAGTATTTTGTCTATGTATTCACACATGTATCAAGTTTCCGGTTAATACAATTCTAGCATGAATAATAAACATTTATCATGAAATAAGGAAATATAAAATAACAACTTTATTATTGCCTCTAGGGCATATTTCCTTCAAAGACAAGGAAAGTTTTCAATTAGTTGAGGTTTTGATAAGATTTGATTTTGGTATGGGTTGTGGAGAATGCAAGAAAGTTTCTAGTTTAGTTGAGGTTTTGGTAAAACATTGTTTGATTTGATTGAGTCAATGCAGGACATGGTTTTGGTTTAATATGAATGAGTTAATGCAGAACATTGTTTTTTGTAGGACAAGGAAAGGAAAGCACCAAATTGGTTTAGATTATTCCAAACCCACACCAGGTGGGGGGGGGGGGCACATTTGGTGACGTACAAACACGAATTCCCCCTTAATACTAGAGATTTTTGAGTTGGAAGTATTTTGTTTATAGTCGTATGCTTTGCTTTGATCTTGGTTAGATTCAGTTCACTGAAATGTCCTGAACAAAAACAAATAAAATGTATATTACCATGACTAACTAGAGTTCTACTATAGCACTTATTTAATGATAAATTGCATAGTAGTGGAATTTAGTTTATCATATTACGCGTGGTTAACCTTATTATACAACTAAATATTTAGTAGTTAAGATGGTATTTTGAAGGTTACATCGATAAAAATAGTTTATATTGAGTGAAAAAAATGATTTGTGTAGAATTAAAAATGTTCAATATGGACATGTGACCGTCAATATGGCCTTCTATCTGGACAGATTGAAATGATGAATATGTGACCATCAATATGATTGGTCCTATATCTCGCTTTCTTAAGCAACTTCTAATTCTAGGAGTCCTTCCCGTGGCCTAGTTAAATACCAACAAGCAGTTACATTTAATGATCTCATCTCAATGATATGTGACCGTAAATCACACTCATAATGACATACAAGGTGCCCGTAATTGGGTCATGAGTGATGCTTGCATGTACTAAATCAAGAGTGAGGGAGAGTGAGCAATCAATGGGATCATAGGCAGCTGGTGGTCATGAATGAGTGCGGTTATGTATCAAAGCGATTCACGGGTTTTGCCTCCATTAATAATATCCTCTACATGAACTAATTCAATCACTCATATGTCTTATGTTGTTGGCTTTCGACTCAATAAAACCTCATCTTATTGAAAAATAGTATATGTATTTTTATATTTGAGTCAAGTCAAAATTTGAAATTTTGACCACTAAATAATTGTTTTTAGAACTGAAAATGATATGCATAAATCTATTTGGAGAAGTAGTTTCATAATTGTACACTTTGATTTTTTGGTCATTGTACATGTACATATATTGCAACCTCCACATGAAATTTGAAGATGCTAGTTTACGCAGTCCTGCTGCTGCCAAAGGAAAAAGAAAAGACAGAGTGCCACTAGTTGAATCTGAGGTAAGAAGAAGTGAAATATTGCAGCATTTAAATAAGGTCTATAGAAAGAAAACTTGTCATGATAACAACTGTATGGCCTGCTCTGCTAAACCTCCTATCAGCAACTTCGGAGTTATTAAGAACCTTAATTCCTCTTACTGCAAGGTGGACCCAAAAGTCTGCATTGAAGAGAACATTCTCTGAGAAGAAGGCCAAGAAAGGAGAAAAGCCACCAACAGTAAAGGAGTGAAGATGCTGAGCTCAAGGAGGGTTGACCTAGTAGTAGGTCTAATTTTGGCAACAATTAGCAATTTGTACAAAAGTTCTTTGCTTTTGGTCACTTTTGTAATGAAACTCCTCTATGCTCTATTGGCTTGTCAGAGATGTTGCATGTTACGGGACTATTTCAATGTTGATTGTCTGCTTTGGTTTAATTTCTTGAACAATGTTCTTATTTCTCTAGAGCTGTGTTTGCTTAATCTAAAATGAATAAATCATGGAGCATCTTGAATTGGAATGTGAGAGGCATTAATTCAAGTGATAAGTGGCTTGCTATTTCAAATAAGATTGATGAGGCTCAATGTTCAATAATTTGTCTGCAAGAGACCAAAAGAGAAGTCTTTGATAGTTCTTACATAAAAAAAATTTGCCCCAAAAGAATTAACAAATTTGATTACTTGCCTTCTGTGGGAGCCTCCGGGGGATTGCTTGTGGCATGGAATGATAATATGTTTCATGGAGAGTGTATATTCAAAAATGATTTCTCCATCTCCATTAGATTTATTTCAGTACACACTGGAGATTCTTGGATCCTAACAAATATTTATGGTCCTTGTGATACTGAAGGGAGACAAAACTTTCTGGAGTGGTTCAGAAATTTTCGGATGCCTGTTGAAACTGATTGGATCATCACAGGAGATTTCAATTATATCAGGTACTCCTCTAACAGGAATGTTGGCAATGGTGACTATAATAGCATGATGGATTTCAATGCTGCAATTAGTCAACTAGCTCTAGCTGAGATTCCTTTGAAAGGTAGAAGTTTTACTTGGAGCAATATGCAGCAAGTTCCATTGCTGGAGAAAATTGACTGGGTGTTCACCTCTGAAAATTGGTCTTCCAACTATCCCAATACTATGGCTATTCCTATGGAAAAAGCTATTTCTGATCACTGTCCTTTTGTCATAAGAATTGGTACAAGCATTCCTAGAGCTCAAGTCTTCAGATTTGAAAACTTCTAACTTCAGCATAATGATTTTCAAGATGAAAACTTCTAACTTCAGCATAATGATTTTCAAGATGTTGTCCAATCTATTTGGCAACAACCAATTTTGGCAAGTGACAGTGCTAAGCTCATCACTTCAAAATTCAAAAGACTCAGGAAAGGACTGAAAATTTGGAGTCAAAGCCTTTCAAACCTAGCTAGCAACATTCATGCCACAAATAATGTCATCTTCATGTGGGATCTTTTTGAGGAATATAGAGTGCTCACAGATATGGACCGGACTGGTAGGGATATGCTAAATGAGCATTTGTTAAAATTGCTATCATTTCAATGGATTTATTGGAGACAAAGAGCAACAATTCAATGGGTTAAATTTGGCGATGAAAACTCTAAATTCTTTCAAGCTAAGGCAACCATCAAATACAGGCATAACTATATTCAAAGTTTATGCAATGATCAAGGAGTAGAAATGTCAGACCATCATGACAAAGCTGCAATTCTTTGGACTGCTTTTAAAGAAAGATTGGGCGGACTTGAGAGATCCTAGCCGCCCAGGCCCCAGCGTCGCTCCCGAGGCGACTCGGGAGGCGAAACCCTACATGACCCAGGCTCCCTCCTTCCCTCCCTCCCTTGCCGTCGGCTGGAGGATGCCGGCGGGCAAAGCCCTCACCGGTGGGCCAGGCGGGCCCTCGTTCGTGTGCCATGGCCTTCTTTGCTGGGCGTCTTTGGGCCAGCGGGAGCCTGTGATGGCCTTGGCGGGTGGCCGTCTGCTTTCATGAGGAGGTCGAGATGGCGTGGACTGCGTCTTGTGATGGCGCTGCCATGGTGGCCGCCGGCCGCTGATGCGTGCGGCAGAGTTGATGGCGCCCAGATCTGGGCCGCTCGAGCCCGCCCAGGCCCGCGACAATCACTCTGCCGCCACCCACCCTTCTCCCTCCTCCCACCCCTCCCGTCCGCCGCCGGCGGTTGCCGATGGGTTAGCAAGCACGCACGACGACCCTGACGTGCCTCGGCGGATCCTGGCGGCAAAGGCTGCGGGCCAGCGCGGCGGCGGCGTGGTGCGGTGGCTCTTTGCCGCTTTCTTTGGGCCGCTCGGCGTTGGCGGCTTCTTTGAACTGCGCTGGTCGGTGCCCATTCCTGCGGCGACAACGTTTCTAGGCTTCCCCATGTGTGTTAGTCTTCTCCGATTATTCTTCGCCATGCCGGTCTGCCAATGCATCTGAGGTCTTTGTTCTTGGGTGAGGCGAAATCCCCATGTGGACGGTCTGCGCTCTCAGCAGCGACGCCCGAGGGTGCCGTCACCTCCTTGGAGGCGTTGGCATGACCCTGATTGGACCTCCTCCTCAAGCACCGGGAGAAATCCTAGGTCCGGCCTCCCGGGCCAGGCAGCGGCGGCGTCTCAACGCCGTTCCCCTCTTGATGGCGCTGCTTTCGCTGCAAGTGGAGTACTTGATGCGGCAGATGGTGGTTGGCGATGCATCGATCTGGCGTAGACTGCTACACAAGGAGCAGGTCACAACGTTTGCCTGCGCCAATCCCCAATGGATGCTACACCGGTTCAATCTGGCCTTGCCTTTCATCCGCCAACTCTCTAGGCACATGGGTGCGAGGTACGTCGGCACAGGCAGTCCTGAAGCTGCATTCGTCCACGGAAGTGTCGGCAATGGCGGTGATGCTGCCCTGTTGCTCCGAGTCTCAGTGCTTCGCCATTTTGGCTGGAGGCAAGGCTGGGCGAGGCCTAATGTCGTTGCATGTCTGTAGTTGAGGGCACCTCCTCACCTAGCTGTAGTCACTTGGTGAGGACGGTCGTATGTGTGTGTGTGTGTGCGCGCGTGTGTGTGTGTCCCTCCTTTACGGAGGTTGTACCCCGATGTCTTCCTGTTCAGCGCAATGAAGCATAACTCTTTTGCGTTTTCTCGAAAAAAGACTTGAGAGATCTCGGACCCTCTAAACCTAATCAATCTCATTACGGGGTTGAGGATTTGCGGGATCTGGATGCCCTCTTCACCAAGCAAGAAATTGATTCAGTTGTCAAGCACACGCCTTGACAAAGCACTTGGGCACGATGGTTTTAATCGAGATTTTATTAAGGCCTGTTGGAATATAATTGCTCCAGATTTCTACAAGATGATTGATGATCTCTATCATGTAAGATCTCACTTCAGAGTATCAATGCCTCTTTTATCACTTTGATCCCAAAGAAGGACAATCCAGTGAGAGCAAATGACTTGAGGCCAATTTCTCTTCTCAACTGCACTATCAAGATCATTACCAAACTCTTGGCCAATAGATTACTGTTGTGATTCTCAGAATTGTGCACACCAATCAATATGGCTTCATCAAGAGTAGAACTATTCATGGTTATGCAGGATGGGATTTTGAATATCTGCATCAATGTCAACAATCTAAACAACCTATTGTTCTCCTCAAATTGGACTTTGAAAAAGCTTTTGATCTGCTCAACCATCAAGCCATTCTTGTTATCCTGAAAGCTAGAGGTTTTGGAAGTAGATGGATCAACTGGATCACAATGTTGCTTTCCTCTGGACTTCCTCTGTTCTGCTTAATGGAGTGCCAGGGAAGCTTTTTCATTGCAGACAAGGAGTCGGACAAGGGGATCCTGTTTCTCCTTTAGTCTTTGTGCTTGCAGCTGATCTTCTTCAGTCAATGCTCAATGAAGCTATGCACCAGAATTTAATTCAGGCTCCCGTTAGCAGTAAAGCTTGCCCTGATTGTCATGTGATCCAATATCTTGATGATACAATCCTAGTATTGCTGTGAAGCCGGACAACTTGCTCAAGTCAAAAACCTCATCCTTCATTACAATGCTTTTCTTTGGGCTTAAAGTTAATTATGAGAAATCTTTCATGGCGCCAATCAATGTTTCTGAACCTCAGCTCCAAACCCTGCTCAATATTATGGGGTGTCAACAAGGTCAATTCCCCTTCACTTATCTGGGCCTTCCACTTGGAACTTCTAAGCCAAAACTTGAAGATTATAGTCCAATGCTGCAAAGAATTGAGAGAAGGCTCTCTGGTTGTTCTACCATGCTGTCATATGATGGAAGATTACTGCTCATCAAATCTGTTTTTGCAGCATTGTCAATATTCTTTATGTGTACCTTGGCTCTTCCTATAGGTGTGATTGAGCAGATCAATAAGTACTTGAGAAACTTTCTCTGGAGAAAATTTGGCATGGAAGATCGAGGGACATCACTCATTGCTTGGTCCAAGGTGTGTTTACCAAAAAGTCAAGGTGGTCTTGGTATTCTTGATATTGCTCTCCACAATAAGGCTCTCCTCATGAAAAACCTCCTCAAATTTATGAACAATGAAGATGTACCTTGGATTAAGCTAGTCTGGGAAAAGTACTATCATTCGAAACACCGGCGAGGAAATCTTTGTGGGATCTTTCTGGTGGAAATCACACATAAGTCTCCTATCAAGGTTGAAGCAGATTAGCAGGTGCACAATTGGCAATGGGCAAACTGTCCTTTTTTGGAAAGATACTTGGAATGAACAAAACCTGCAATCTATCCTTCCACATCTCCACTTCTTTGCACTACATGATGAGCGATCTGTTCAAGAATTTTATGGGGAGAATGATTGGACTGAACATTTCCACCTGCCTCTCTCTTTGGAAGCATATGAGGAATTCAATCAACTCGAAGATCTTGCACCTACTTTACTCCCAAATAGAGAGGATAAGTGGACTATCATTGGGGCTACTGGCAAGACATCTTCAATCGAAATTTATAATCTACTTTTGGATCCACAGGAAGAGCATCCTTTTTAGGTCTTATATGGAGAAGTTCTAGTAGACTAAAGCACAAAATCTTCTTTTGGTTAGTGGCCCATTGCAGAATCAACACTAGAGCTCTCCTCCTCATAAAAGGTACTCCCTCCGTCCGGAAATACTTGTCGTAGAAATGCATAAAAATGGATGTATCTAGAACTAAAATATGTCTAGATACATCCATTCCTCCGACAAGTATTTTCGGACGGAGAAATATAACTAGATGGCATTCATTGTCCTAACTGCAATCGACAAGCAGAAGAAACCACTATGCATTTGCTATGGGACTGTAACTTCGCACAGGACTGTTGGAATTCCTTGCTTCCGCATAGGAAAAGAGGTACATCAGTTTATGAGGATACCATTCTGGCTTCAAATCTCTTACCAAAGCAATTTGCAATTGAGATCATCATTTTGGGTTCTTTGGAATATATGGCTACAGAGGAATAGCAAGATTTTCAGAGCAATTCCACAATCCATTCAGTCCTGGAGATTTTACCTTAAGCAAGATCTCAAACTCCTTAAACACAAGATCAAGCATAAGTTTGAAGCTCGGCTGGCTCAGTGGATAGAACATAACCTGTAATCATGAGTTTCATACCTCGAGCAGGCATTGGATAGTTACCTTGCCCATGTTCCTCCCTTTGGGTATTTGTAATATACTTGTACTATATTTGTTTTAATATATTTACCGTAGAACAATTGTTCTACGGTGTTGGGTCAAAAAAAAACATATATTGCAACAGAAACTAGTGCCCACAGTTAACCTTTAAGACTGTACCAACTCAAAGCGTCACTTTTTCATGAACCGTATTTTTAAGCTAAAACATTTTTAATTTGAAAATAATAATAACTTGTTACATGTATGTGGTAGAAACAGTGCCATAAGATATCTAACATGCACGACCCCATAAATTTGATCAATTATAACTTTGGAAGGGTGGGAATGACATACATGACCAGAACAACTAAACGAGCAATGCCAAAAACTAGAAAGTGAGAGAGCATAATTCAAGAAAAACCCACATGTTGACACCTTACACGATCTAGAATTTCTGATTAGTCGTGCCCAAGCCAAATAATCCTACTCTACAAATCTCTACTGGGATATTTTTTTACCAGCACGATTAAAACCCCCTCCATATACTAACATAGGGAGACACATGAAAAACATATACTGGGACATGTACCAGCACGATAAGAAACCACTTCACCAATTATTAGGCGGACGAAAGTGCTCTTTCTTATAGCTGTGTGCATTTCTTAGATCTTGGTAGAATTCTGTTCACTGAAGTATCCTGAACAAAACCTGATATAACATATGCATTACCATGACGAATTGGAGTTCTAGTTTAGTACTGCTTCATTGTGATAATAAAAATTTGAATTGTATTTTATGTCAATTTAATTATCATTTACGTGTGGTTAACCTCGTTCGATATAACAAAATATTTTAGTAGTTAAGATGGTATTTTAAAGGTTACATCAATAAACAAAAGTTTACACTGAGAAAAAAAAGTGATCTGTGTGGAAGTAAAAATGGTTAGTATAAATTGGTAACATCCAATATTGAAATTCTCCATGCCTCAACCTCGCATGACCATGAGGGATGACGACATAGTGAGGCGTTGGAGGCCCTTCCGCACATTCTCATAGACCTTAACATCAACTTTGCCACCGTGGCTGAGAGGCGAGACACTCCACGGTCCATTGAGACTTCCTGCGTACTGCATGGATAACTTGCCGGTACCTTTTAGCATGTTGTTCTTGTGAGATGAGTGGGAGGAGAAAGGCGGCACCGGCGAAAGGCAGGCGTGGATGAGGAAGTGAGGAAACACCGTGAGGGGATGAGAATCCGTGAGGCGATGCTGGTGGTGGTGCAAGTGACATTGTTCTGCTTAAACAACTGGAGGCGAGCGTGTGAACCGTCGCTGGTAGCCGAAAGGGCGGCGTGGCGGTGGAAATAAATGCGTTGGTTATGTCACAACCCTAGAATATTACAATGTGATTATTGGTAATTAGTTGCACTAGAAGCATACATGCATCATTTCTAAATTCAGATAAATTTAAATTGGGGAATTGAAGCCTCACAAGATAATTTTAAAACAAGATTCAACTCAAATCCTTCCATGAATCCAAAATTAAAACAAATGTTCACGATTCAACTCAAACACGTATTACAGTTGCATGGCGTGAGGCTTCTTCTTTTTTGCATGATAATACATGTTTCATTCATATCATAAAGAACAAAGTACAAGTCACGTAAAGACCGATATGACAAAACTGAAAAGATAGCAGAACATCTCTGAGCTTGACACCAACGCCCGTCATCTGCCTCCGGCACCATCACGACAGCCACCGAAGAAAAGAATGATGAATCACCTTTGTCGGTGTCAAAACCGACGGATCTCGGGTAGGGGGTCTCGAAATGTGCATCTAAGGCTAATGGTAACAGGAGGCGGGGGACACAATGTTTACCCAGGTTTGGGCCCTCTGATGGAGGTAATACCCTACTTCCTGCTTGATTGATCTTGATGATATGAGTATTACAAGAGTTGACCTACCACGAGATTGTAGAGGCTAAACCCTAGAAGCTAGCCTATGATTATGATTGTTCTCTTCCCTACGGACTAAACCCTCCGGTTTATATAGACATCAGAGGGGGCTAGGGTTACACAGAGTCGGTTACAGAGAAGGAAATCTACATATCCGAATTGCCAAGCTTGCCTTCCATGCAAAAGAGAGTCCCACCCGGACCACGATCTGAAGTCTTCAATCTTGTATCTTCATAGTCCAACAGTTCGGCACAAGTACATAGTCCGGCTGTCCGAGGACCCCCTAATCCAGGACTCCCTCAGTAGCCCCTGAACCAGGCTTCAATGATGATGAGTCCGGCGCGCAGATTGTCTTCGGCATTGCAAGGCGGGTTCCTTCTCCGAATACTCCAAGGTAGATTTTGAACACATGAATCATGTCCGGCTCTGCAAAACAAATTCCATGTACCCTTTGTAGAGAGCACAATATTCCACAAATCTAATCTGCTGACAACTTTCCATGGCATGACATCACGCCGTGGCCCGGTCATTATACGAACCGTTTCTCTCAACCTGCAGCTGCACGTCTTGCGAGGTAGTTTTATTGGCACGTCTTGTCGAAGCAGAGATCGTGTTCCCCTTATCACGGGATTCTCATCAATACGGGCGTGGGTAACCCAACCGTGACGTCAGTATGACTCCTTGGTTTTAGGCAAGTTTCAAGCGGTCACGCGAGAGGACGCTTGATATTCACCCTCTTTATAAAGAGGTCAGGACCGATCCTTTACTTCCCACGCCCGATCCTCCCTTCCCCTACCTCGAGTTCCAACACCCAAGGTTCATTCTAAGCGCTACGGACCTTCAACCATGTCCGGATCCAACCTTCAAGGCCGGTGGATGGCCTCTTCCGTTACAGAGGAGGACATCAAGAAGCTGAGGGAGGCTAGGTATCTGACCGTCGAAATCCTTCACAGGCTACCTGCTCTCGGGCAGGTTATCCCCCACTCCCGAACCCAACGAGAGTGTTGTATTAAATCTCCCACTTCCTCCGAGGGCTAGGCTTTAGCCTTGATCCCTTCGTTAGAGGGCTCATGTTCTATTACGGGCTAGATTTTCATGATCTAGCTCCAGTTCCTTCCTTCACATCTAAATGCGTTTATCGTCGTGTGTGAGGCCTTCCTCCGCATTACCCCACACTTCGGCTTATGGCTCAAGACCTTCAACGTGAAGCCGAAGATGATCGACGGGCGACACGCGGAGTGCGGAGGCGCTATAATAAGCAAAGGTGCCGACACCTTATGGCCAAAGGGTTCCTTCCCGGAGGTGTCCGACCTATGGCAGCGGGAGTGGTTCTACATCACAACACCCCGAGGTACAAAGCGGTCAGCTGCCCCAGCCTTCCGCTCTGCCACTCCGCCACAACTGGCATCATGGGTCAACAAAGGGCTGGACTGGGGACCCAGATTAATGACGCTGACATTGCAAAGCCGCATCCGAGATCTCCTCAAGAGGGATATCAGTCTCGTCAAAGTATTCAAGTAATGTTAGTTCGTCGGGTCCTGCCATGCCAATGTCGATCTCTCCGTATGTGGGAGTTCAACCCAGAAGGACCGCGAACCATTCAACACTTCTTCGGCGTGACGCTCGAAGGAATGTATCGTTTATTCTTCGGATCACGAATAAAGTGTCCGGACACCACCGAGGATCTGGGTCTCAAGCGCAACCGTCCGGATACCCAAGTAAGTAACTCCGTGACCGAACATGCTTTCATTATATTCGTTACAACATTATTCTGAAAAATTATCCTCGGCCAGGACTGGATAAGAAAGGCGGAGAAGATCAGGTGTTCGGCCCCTCTTCCCGAAGGCTCGCCGGATCCTGTACTAACCAGGATGCTGGCTCGCGCACCTTGTCAAGTGCGCTCAGGAGAAGACGAGGGGAGGAATAGAGAAGCCAAAAGCGGGCTTCATACGTTACGGATCCTACCCGGGGGAATTAATGCCTCCGTGTTGGAGGATGATCGGGGAGGTGAATCCAGAATCCACTCTCCCCACCGGAAGAAAAGGACCGCCTCACGAAGACTTGGAAGCGGAGGTTTCCAAGCGAGGAAGAAACCTTCACCGAGGGCCCTGCCCGGAGGGCATCCTTACCGCCTGGCCTTGCCAAGAAGGAAGCCGTCAACCTAGCCGTAAGTGAACAAAGGCACTTTAGTATCATACTGCTCTTTTCACGAGAATAACAACCGAGACATATGATTTGCAGTCCGTTTCATAGCCCTTCTCAACAATGTTTGTATTCGGGGATCTTCTTAGGAGATGATGGAGAGCGAACGCCTCCCCTGCTTCCCGCCTCATGAGGCGGGGCGGCCTGAGGTGTCGTCCGGAGGATTTCTCCTGATCCGCAAAGGCGGAAGGTAACTTGTTGTAGGGTGGAACCCTATGTGGAGATCTTTCACGAATTGGAGGGGGAATCCCCAAGAACATGAAGAACACGAAGAACACAAGAGAGGGGAAACACTCAAATTGACTCGATCCAGTCACACATATGCTAGATCCAAGAACACACAAGAGGTCACAATGGATCCAAGGACAATAAAGGAAAGATACAAGGTACTAGTTTATCCCAATCCTATGAGGAGAGAGGTCTTGATGATCCTATGATGGGGATCCTTCCCTAGATGGGGTCTTGATATCCACAAGAGGATCTTCTCCCTTAGGAGGTCATGATCTCCATGAGGAGGAAGATGAGCAAAGCTCTCTCTTTGTTTATCCAATACTTTGCCCTCGCTAGAGGTGTTTATATAGTATAGGGACCAAATAAGAGGAGGAGGGGGATACATGGGTAAAACCCAAAGAGGCACGCAGCCCTCGGAGTGGGTGGGCACCCGAGGGCAAACCGGCCGGGCACCCGGACGGTCAGGCGCCCGGCTGTGGGAGGACCAGCACCCGGGGTCCTAGGCCGGGCACCAGGGTGGCAGGTGGGCTGTAGGGAGGAGGCCAGCCACCCGGGGTCCAAGGCCGGGCACCTGGTGGCACCAGGCCAGGCTGAAGGGCGGGCACCCGGGCAGGCTGGGCTGCTCCCAGCAGGGGCTGCACCAGGGCCATTTGGCCGGGCACCCGGGCGACCACTACCAGCGCTAGCAAGGGGCCGCGCACCAGGGGTGCACGGAGCTTCTCCCTCTTCACGATTCCTTCTTCCATCTTCTCCTTCCCGAGAGACTTCGTGTGTGCTTGAATCTTCGGGTGAACTTGGTGATCCCTCCATGCTTCCTCGCGATCATCTCTGAAGTACCTAAGAAAACACAATGCATCTCTTTGAGGTAGAATCCCATTCTCAAGTGAATCCGGAGGAAACTTCGGAGAGGAAAGAAGTGACCTCGGTTTCGATGGTGCGTGCACGTGCTCTTGTCGTTGGTCCTCGAGGTGCTTGACGAGTTATAGTAGAGTCCATGGGGATGAGCGAGGGATGTTCCGCATCATAACTCTTCGGCCGCCCGAAGTCTGGAGTTCTCGACTCCTAAGGAGACCAACAGAAGAAGCCCGGGATTGTCCGGTGCACAACCGGACACATTGATGGGTCTTCTGGAACAAGCAGCTATCTCAGAGGCACATCGTGCCTTAATGGAGTACGGTGGTTGATAGGATTTCATCCGCAAAAGTGGATTGAATGAAGCTTTTACGAGCACGCTAAGAGGCTTTGAGGTACGCAAAGTGATGTATATATTTGACTGTACCGCACACGGAAGGTGTACTTTGTATAGATAGTAGCCCCTGAGACTCTGGTTGACGTCCAAACAAGGCGAGCAGAGGATCATAGTCTTAGGGAATGATAGAGCTGCTTTTGTGTGCAGGTGGCTGCAGATCCGTGGTGGCTGGATCGCTGAATTTGCCGAATTAAAGCGTCAACTTGACGTGGCGGTCTGAACATCACGCTTGTAAACAAGCGGCTTGACGAGTACAGGGTATGTTTATTCGTGGTCAACAAATATTAAGAAGAGCATAATGCTAGTATTTATAGTATGCTTTATTTGCAGATGGAGCTGCCGCCGTGGAGGCGAGGGAGTCCGGACTAGGGGTGTCCGGATAGCGGACTATCGTCACGGCGGACTCCAAGACTATGAAGATACAAGATTGAAGACTTCGTCCCGTGTCCGGATGGGACTTTCCTTGGCGTGGAAGGCAAGCTTGGCAATACGGATATGTAGATCTCCTACCATTGTAACCGACTACGTGTAACCCTAACCTATCCGGTGTCTATATAAAACCGGAGGGTTTTAGTCCGTAGGACGAACAACAATGATACCATAGGCTAGCTTCTAGGGTTTAGCCTCCTTGATCTCGTGGTAGATCTACTCTTGTACTACCCATATCATCAATATTAATCAAGCAGGAGTAGGGTATTACCTCCATCGAGAGGGCCCGAACCTGGGTAAAACATCGTGTCCCTTGTCTCCTGTTACCATCCGCCTAGACGCGCAGTTCGGGACCCCCTACCCGAGATCCGCGGTTTGACACCGACATTGGTGCTTTCATTGAGAGTTCCTCTGTATGCGTCACCAGTAGGCCCGATGGCTCCTTCGATCATCAACAACGACGCGGTCCAGGGTGAGACTTTTCTCCCGGACAGATCTTCAGATTCGGCGGCTTTGCACTGCTGCGGCCAATTAAGCAGCCATCTGGAGCAGATCGAAGCTACGCCCCTGGCCATCAGGTCAGATTTGGAAGTTTGAACTATACGGCCGATATCTGCGGAGACTTAATCTTGACGGATTCGAGCCGCAGCCAAGCGTGCCGCCTTTGTCTCGATGGGCATGATCTAGCTCTGCAGCCGAGCGGTGCCACGGAGGCTGCACCGGTATCCGCTCCGACCATTAATCCGGGCGGACTCCCCGATCGAGGGCGAGTGGTTGGACACCGCCTCGGGGCTACAATCTCTCTGGCGATCGAGGCGAACTCTATCCACTGTCGCTGCGAAGACTCGACTCGAGTGCGGACTCCTCTCCGGACTCCGAACCCTCCAGCGCCCACCTTGTCGAATCCGATTGGGCGCCGGTCATGGAGTTCAACTGCCGCGGACATCTTTCAGCACTCGCCCTTTGGCGACATCCTGAATTCACTAAAGTCTCTCTCTTTATCACGGAGAGCCCTGGCGGACTACGGACAGGAAGGTTGGGATGCGGACGGCGAATAAATTCAACGCCCACCCACCACCCACTTTGTAGCCACTGTCGATGATTTAACCGACATGCTAGACTTCGACTCCGAAGACATCGACGGTATGGACGACGATGCCGGAGACGACCAAGACCTCGCGCCTACAGGGAACTGGAAGGCCACCTCGTCATATGACATATATATGGTGGACATCCCAAAAGATGGGAACGGTGATGGAACAACGGAGGATGACCCCTCAAGAAACAGCCGAGCGCCCGGCGTCGTGGCGCCACTCTAAATCCCGCCACAATAAAAACGGTGATTCCGGCACGGGAGATAATAACACCCCAGACAGTGTCGAAGAGAACCCCCTCCAGCAGGACTCAGCGTAAGAGGAGGGAGAAGCAAGTCCGCCTGACGGTCTGTGAGAAAAAGAGGTCGAGGGCGATAATTATGCGCCTCCCTCCGAAGATGAGGCAAGCCTCGACGACGATTTAATTTGTCGTGCACGAGGATCCCGCCGAACAGGGCGTTTCAAACACAGGCTTATAGCCACGGCAAGCAGCCTCAAGAAAAAGCAGCAACAACTTAGAGCTGATCAAGACACGCTAGGCGACGGATGGACTGAAGTCCTTGTAGGCGAAGAGTATGAACTCGAGCGCCCTCCAAAAGCTACCCCAAACGCAGGCCGTTGCCTCGACTAGAGGAGGAAGCACCCAAGTCACCAGCGCACGACATGGCAGACCAGCCACCCCGTGGCCGCGATAGAGAGGCCTCTAGACCCTCCGTTCAAGCCTTACCCCGACGCCGTTCAAAAAGTACCAGGGCACGGGAAAACGCGCCGGACTTGCGAGATATATTGGAGGATAAGGCAAAACATACAAGATCGATCTACGGATTGCATGGGCGCCCCACGACACGTGATGATAACCGTCACACCGGGTACAGCAACTCCGGCAGGGCCGAACACAATAGACAAAGCTCATTTGAGCTGCGTCGTGATATAGCCCAATACAGAGGCGCTGCACACCCACTATGCTTCACAGATGAAGTAATGGATCATCAAATCCCCGAGGGCTTTAAACCCGTAAACATCGAATCATACGATGGTACAACTGATCCTGCAGTCTGGATCGAGGACTATCTCCTCCATATCCACATGGCCCGCGGTGATGATCTACACGCCATCAAATACCTCCCCCTGAAGCTTAAAGGACCAGCTCGGCATTGGCTCAACAGCTTGCCAGCAGAATCAATTTGTTGTTGGGAGGACACGGAAGCCGCATTGCTTGATAACTTCCGGGGCACATATGTGCGACCACCGACGCCGATGACCTTAGCCACATAATTCAGCAGCGGAAGAATCGGCCCGGACAGTTACGGACACGGTTCCTCACAAAGAAAAATCAAATCGTTATTTGTCCGGATGCAGAGGCCTTTGCAGCCTTCAAACATAACATCCACGATGAGTGGCTTGCCCGGCACCTAGGACAGGAAAAGCGAAATCTATGGCAGCCCTCACAACCCTCATGACTCGCTTTTGTGCGGGAGAGGACAGCTGGCTAGCTCGAAGCAACAACTCGGCCAAACACCCTGATAGTTCGGATACCAAGGACAGCAATGGCAGGTCGCGTCACAACAAGAACAAGCGCCGCATTAACAGCGACAATACTAAAGATACGGCCGTCAATGCCGGATTCAGAGGCTCTAAACCCGGTCAGCGGAAGAAGCCATTGAAAAGAAATACCCAGGGCATGTCCAACTTGGACCGCATACTCGATCGCTTGTGCCAAATACATGGCACCCCCGAAAAACCAGCCAATCACACCAACAGGGATTGTTGGGTGTTCAAGCAAGCAGGCAAGTTAAGTGCCGAACTCAACGACAAGGGGCTGCATAGCGATGACGAGGAAGAGCCCCGGCCGCCGAACAATAGAGGACAGAAGGGTTTTCCCACACAAGTGCGGACGGTGAACATGATATCGCAACCCACATACGCAAAAGGGAGCGGAAGCGTGCACTACGGGACGTATGTGCGATGGAGCCAGTCGCCCCAAAGTTCAACCCATGGTCTTCCTGCCCGATCACCTTCGATCGAAGGGACCAGCCCACCAGCATCCGTCACGGCGGTTTCGCCGCATTGGTTCTTGACCCGATTATTGATGGATTTCACCTCACCAGAGTCCTGATGGACGGCGGTAGCAGCCTGAACCTGCTTTATCAGGATACAGTGTGCAAAATGGGCATAGACCCCTCAAGGATTAAACCTACAAAGATGACCTTTAAAGGCGTCATACCGGGTGTAGAGGCCAATTGTATAGGCTTAGTCACACTCGAAGTGGTCTTTGGATCTCTGGATAACATCCGAAGCGAAGAGTTAATCTTCGACATAGTCCCGTTCCGTAGCGGCTATCATGCACTGCTCGGACGAACCGCATTTGCAAAGTTCAATGCGGTGCCGCACTACGCATACCTCAAGCTCAGGATGCTAGGCCCTCGAGGAGTAATCACGGTCAATGGAAACACCGAACGCTCTCTCCGAACGGAGGAGCATACGGCGGCCCTCGCGGCGGAGGTGCAAAGCAGCCTCTCACGGCACTTCTCGAGTCCGGCCACTAAGCGTCCGGACACCGCCAAGCGCGTCCGGAGTAACCTACAACAAGACCGCCTGGCACGATTCAAGCACGCGTAGCAATCCAACCCCAGCCCTCGCGAAATTGCGAAGCCAGTATTACGCGTACATAACTACGCTCTGGAGATACCATGGGCATATGGGGAGGGGCACGACCACGGCACGCCAAGAATGCGGCTCAACCGCACCAGGGGCTCCCGATTGTGTCATTCTTTTTCTTTTTTCTTTTCTTTCTTTTCAGGACTCCGTTTTTCAGAAGTTACATCGGCACTAGAACCGCCCGAACTCATGATGCAACAACCGAGGAAGCAGTACAGCTCCGTCGAGTGTTCAGGTGGTCTCTATTACGAACATTATACCTATTTTACATACCATCCCGCAGCTTACCCCTGGAGAGGGACATGTTAGATAGTCCCATCCCTTGCTTATCGCACTATTTGTATCATTCTGCTTTCATTGCAGTACTTTTTTGAATAAACAATACATAGATTTTGTCTATTATTGCACTCCTTTCTTTTTCTATATATATGTTCATTTCATGAATTGTTGCACCCGTACACTTTGGTACGGCCAATACACCAGGGGCTTAAGTACCCCAAAATTATGGTGTGATAAGTCCGAACACTTTCACAAGTCGGCACCCGAACTTATAGCATTATATGAATCGGCTCCGAATCATGTCTTGGGTCAATAGTTGGGTTTGCCCGGCTCCGTGTTTTGGTACCTTACGTTCCGCTATATCGGCTAAGGTATCACCGGAGAACCACTGCGATTGTGCCCAGTTGAGCTGGGTCGAGCACCTCGGTGAGAAAGCTAAAACTGACCCGTCATGATAGAGGCGAGAGCGATCGCTGTTCAAGAGGTTTTTCGGGTCCCTAAAGACTTATGCCGCTTAGAGAGAGGAACCGGAACTGTCCGGCCAAAGGCGTGGATAGCGCCCGAACTCGGTCTTCGAATACTAGGGGCTTCGCCGAAATTTAAAATTATAGAATTCTATGGCTAAGTGAGAGTGTTCAAGCACTATAAGTCCGGTTGCCTTGTTACCGATTGTGTTGCGCGCCTCCCTAGATGGACCCAAGAATTAGAACATGAGTGCTAATGTTTATCCCAAACACCCCAGCACTGGTGGCTTGGGGGCTTAAGCCAACGACTTGCCATCTCTAAAATTTGATAAACGGCCGCCTACGAAGGTAATATTTTAAATTAACAAGCGTTGCTTAGCGCATATGAACAAATTTTCAGCGTACAGGATAACAAATGCGAGTCTATTAAAAAATTACATATTTGGAGCACTCATCCGCTATTCGGCGGGCACCCTTTAGGAGGCCCTCATAATACATTTCGGGCGTGCGGTGCTCCTTGCCCTTCGGTGGCCCGTCTGTCACAAGCTTCTCCGCATCCAGCTTGCCCCAGTGCACTTTAGCACGGGCAAGGGTCCGACGGACACCCTCGATGCAGATGGAGCGCTTGATGACTTCAATTAAGTGGACATCGTCCACCAGCCGCTACACCAAGCCAAAGTAGCTCCTGTGCATGGCTTCTAATGGCCACGGCGAACTATAAGGCCCTTCATGGCCTGTTCGGCGACCTTGTGGAGCTCGACCAGCTGCTTCAGCTGGTCGCTCGAAACACCGGATGTCCGCCTCGACATCTTTGAGACCAGAACAACTTCTCCGTCGAGCTCCCTCCTTGGCGGCGGTAGAATGCGGCAGCATCGGATGCACTGCAGGCAAATCTGCGAGCAGCTCCTGGAGAGCTCCGAATCCGGGTAAGTAATAGGTAATTCACTTTCACATGCTTGCTTTGCATAAAGAATGCCTTACCCGCCGCTATCTTCTTTAATGATTCAATTTCTTGGAGGGATTTTTGGGCCTCGGCCTTAGCAGCTTTGGCACTTTCAAGAGCCGAGGCAAGCTCGGACTCTCCGGTCTTGAGTCACGCTCCAAACTCTCGTGTTTTTCCACGAGCTTGGAGCTCTTGCCGCATTTGGCCAGCTGCGCGTCCCCTTCTCTCACTCGGTGCGCTCATGGCAGCTTTGTTTTCGGCCACGAACACCGCTTCCTTCAGGGCCGCCACCTCGTTCGTGGCCCCTGCAGTACCCAAGTTATCCCTGTTATTTTTTGCAACCAAAACCTTTTCTATAAGGTATTTCTTTAATAAGGTATTACTTACCTTCCTTGTCCTCGAGCTGCTTCTTGGCTTGTCCGAGCTCGTTCTCGGACCGCTCGAGGTTACCTTCAATGCATTGACCTCCATGATCGGTCTTGGCAGAGGTCGGCGGCGCAGCCTGCATTCCCATATTGACATACTTATGTTAGACTCATGCGTATATCTTTTTAGATCCTTAGTCCGGCTTTTCTTTCCGAACACCGAACTAAGCATCGAGCTCTTGTCTGTCTATGCGGTAATATTTTTACATATTCTAAACTTAGCTCAAAGCCCATTAGAAGGCTGGTACGAGGCTTGATCGATCCGGTCATGGCGGACTGAACTGTCCGGATCACCGCACTCATAACAGTGCGGTGCTCCTCTTTGATGGAAGCGCTGTTAAGCGCCTCCAGTAAGCTATCCGGTGCCTCCGGTTGGACGGAGGACTCCGGCGTCTTACCCTTCTCGCGAAGGATCCGCTGTACGGACTTCGAAACCGCTGATGGTTCCGGCATGGAGTGCGGGCGAGGTCGGGCTTAGAGCCCCGGGGTCTTGCCCTCAGCGCTGAGTCTCTGGGAGGTCGCCTTGTGGCACCTCCTGCACTACCTTCTCTTGACCAATCCCCTTGGGGCCCCACCGCATCGTCGTCCATGGCGTGAGGCGAGGAGGCGGTCGGAAGCAGTACTCTCCATTTCCGACGAGCCCATGGACCCGCTCGATGAATCGGCGAACTCGCCCTTGGGCGGGTTGCACGGTTGTTCGACATTAGAGAACACTCTGCAATAATAAAAAGCCATGGGTATTCGGACACTTACGATCTCGCCAGGGGCTTGGCCCTTGTAGGCCAATCCTCGTCGTAAATCGACATTGGTAGAGAAGTCCGGAGGAAGGGTTCTTCCCTTCTTGGACCCTCCGGCCTCCCAGTTAGGCGGCCTTCCTTTTCTTCTCCTCCCCGCTGGGGAGGAGCTTCTTCTTCCTCCTCGTCCTCGGGAGAAGATTACGCTTCAGAATCGACAACACTGGCGTCGGGAACTCCTTTGAGTTCCTGTGACCTCCTTCTTGGCCTTCTTCTCCGGCACCACATGGGGTGCGAGCCAGCAACCCGTCAATTGGGCGTCCGCTGGGTCTTCGGCAAAAGGCGGACCGTTAATCTGTCCGGGCGTCTTCAGCTAGTCTGTCAAAATTTAGGGAGTTTTAGATCCCGTAGAGTCAATCTATGAAAAAGAGTCCCGTAAAGGGTAGAATAACTTACCTCGCCCGGCTTGACGCTGCGAGCTGTATCCGCGATCTTTGGTAGCGGATCTTTGAGGCTTCGGCGCCCTTGAACAGCACCTTCCAGGCGTCTTCGTACGTAGTGTCGAAGAGCCGGCTCGAGGTTCGGTGCTGTGCCGGATCGAACTCCCACAAATTAAAGGCCCGTTGTTGGTATGGGAGAATCCGGCGGATGAGCATCACCTGGATTACGTCGACAAGCCTAAGATTCTTGGCCACCAGGTTTCGGACGCATGTTTGAAGTCCGGATGTCTCGTCGAATTCCCCACGTCAGGCCGTCTCTTTCCATGACGAGAGCCGTGTGGGGAAGCCAGATCTGAATTCGGTCGCCGCCCATTCAGTGTCGCGGGGCTCGGTGATGTAGAACCACCCGATTGCCACCCCTTTATTGTCTCCACGAAGGCGCCTTGAGCCATGGGACTTTGGCCATCTTGCCAACCATGGCGCCTCCGCCTCCGGCTTGACGGCCGCCCACTACCTTCGGCGGGACGTTGAAGATCTTCAGCCATAAGCGAAGTGGGGCTGGATGCAGAGGAAGGCCTACGCACCCACGATAAACGCCGAGATGTTGAGGATGAAATTCGGGGCCAGGTCGTGGAAATCCAGGCCGTAGTAGAACATGAGCCCCCGGACAAATGGGTGAAGTGGAAAACCTAGTCCGCGGAGGAAGTGGGGGAGAAATACCACCCTCTCATGGGGCCCGAGGGTTGGAATGAGCTGCCCCGCATCGGGCAGCCTTTGTCTGCGATGTCGCGGACAAGTATCCGGCCTCCCGCATCTTGTGATGTGCCCCTCCATGACGGAGGAGGCCATCCACCTGCCTCCCGCTCGACATGGTTGGAGAAGGTTGAGGTGGGGACGTGCGGACTTGGGCGCTGGAGCTCGAGTCTTGTGAAATGGATAAGCAAAGGAGGAAGAAGGCGTGGGTGAAAAGGTGGATCCTTATCCCCTTATATATGGACGGACGAAGCTATGCGTCCCCCACCAGCCTGGTAAAACTCGCTTATTTCCCAAGCACCGTAATCAATGGCGCGGATGGGTTACCCACGTCCGTATTGATGAGAATCCTGGAATAAGGGGCACGATCTATGCTTTGATAAGACGTGCCAAGGAAACCTCCTCGCTAAACACGCTGAGGTGGAGCGATAAAAACGATTCATATAAAGGCCTGGCCGTGGTGTGATGTCACGCTGCGGAATACGTCGACATATCTGTTGTCGGGGTTGGGTGCGACATATGCCAAAGGATGGCTTATCATGGAGGGGCGAGTAGAACGTCGCCGGTGCCTAAAACGGGATGAGGCGTGAACATGCACGCCGCGAATCTTACCCAGCTTCGGGGCTCTCCGAGGAGATAACACCCCTCTGCTGCTCTGCGGGGTATCCGCATGATCACTATGGCAAAGTGAGTACAAGATGCTCCTTGAGCTGTTGAGGTGAGGAAGGAGAAGGCACGGCTAGCTCTTCCCTCCCTCTATGCGTGTGTCTAAAACTACTAGATTCCAACCCTTTGCATGGGTGCCCGGGGTTTATATAGGCCTACCCCGGGTACAACCAAGCCGTCGATCTCTAAGTCGCCGTCTTCTCCGCCGACTTACAGGGCCCGCCGACTAGTGGGCTCCGTCGACGGCCCAGCATGGGGCCGACAGCCCTTGTCCGCCGCGGGCGGGTCTTGCCGGCTGCAGATTACTGTTGCCGTGCTTCTAATGACGCGAGCTTGGTCATGGGGTCATGGCAACAGTGCCGTCGCCGGGCGGGCGATCACCTGCCATTCCCGTCTTGTCCTGGTTAATGGCGCGTGGAGCCAGCGGGAGGGCGGCCGACTCCGGGAGGCCGACTCCATCGGATCCGTCTTTGGGGGTGCTCTCGCCGTCTTGGTTCTCCCGCCCGACGGTAATCCCGCCGTCTTGGGTCCTCTGAGCGAGGCCATCATGGGTACAGGAATCTGCCCGAAGGCTGATGTCGAGGCAGCGTGTATGATGCCGCGCCGGACGGAGGTCTCCGTCGATGCAGCTCTGTAGCCATACCTGCCCTTTAAGGGCGGGGCAGGGATGGGCATGAGGCGGCTTTATCCCATCCCACTCGTGAGTCGCTCGGGCGGGGAGGTGGTTGGGGTCGCGGGCCGACTCCCTATAGCCGGCCTCGCTGAAGGTCGCCGGCTTGGAGTCGGCTCGTCCTGAGGCCGTCTCTGGGACTCGGCCTAGAGGGGCGGTCGGCGACTCTGTTGCCGACTCTCTGAAGGCGACTCTTTGTCTTGGGGTCTTGAGGGGCGTAGTCTGCCCCGATGTTTTGAAAGGTTCAGGGGCTCGGGTCTGCCTACCCGTGGCCCATTACTCCGACATCTGTGCAAAAGTTATTCTCTCTACGGTGTTATGTGGAACTTGTTTTGCAGAGCCGGACATTATCCTTGTGTTCAGAGGAGGAGGAACCCGCCTCGCAATGCCGAAGACAATCAACGCGCCGGACTCATCGTCATTGAAGCCTGGTTCAGGGGCTACTGAGGGAGTCCCGGACTAGGGGGTGTCCGGATAGCCGGACTATCGTCACGGCCGGACTCCAAGACTATGAAGATACAAGATTGAAGACTTCGTCTCATGTCCGGATGGGACTTTCCTTGGCGTGGAAGGCAAGCTTGGCGATATGGATATGTAGATCTCCTACCATTGTAACCGACTACATGTAACCCTAACCTATCCGGTGTCTATATAAACCGGAGGGTTTTAGTCCGTGGGGCGAACAACAATGATACCATAGGCTAGCTTCTAGGGTTTAGCCTCCTTGATCTCGTGGTAGATCTACTCTTGTACTACCCATATCATCAATATTAATCAAGCAAGAGTAGGGTATTACCTCCATCGAGAGGGCCCGAATCTGGGTAAAAACATCGTGTCCCTTGTCTCCTGTTACCATCCGCCTAGACGCACAGTTCAGGACCCCCTACCCGAGATCCGCCGGTTTTGACACCGACGGAGACCCTTCGGGCAGAACTTGCCCAAGCCAAGGAGCAAGCCAGGAGAAGTGATGCGGCCGCCCTGAAGGCAGCCGAAGAATTAAAAGCCGGACAGGCTGTTCATCGCCAAAGTGAGGATAAAATAGCCAACATGACTATTGAGCTACAAAATGCCACCAGCCGATATGAGCTTCTCGAAAGGGAAAACCAGACGAAAACGACTGACCTAGAGAAGGCCTTGCAAGAAGCAAAGGAAACTCGCTCTGAAATCAGAGCGGCGCGGGAGGAGCTTCGGCAAGCCGGAGATATCGCGACTGGAAAGCCCTTTTTATTGCGAACGAAGTTCGGCGATCCGAAATATGCCCCTCTTGATCAATTGTGGATTTCTGTATATGCATATTTGGATTTAGCAAAGAGTGCTGCTGATGCGACAGAGTATTTCAAGGATCGGAAAGATCATGAGGTGGAAAGATTGGTCTGGTCGCAGTTCAGTGCTCCAAAGCGTCCGCTGCTGTTGAATGAGAAAATGGCCGAGTGGGCCGAGCTCCATAGGTTGTCCGGGCTTGCCATGAAGGCTGTCGTGGATCACCTGTGGCCGAAGGAACCGAGTCCGGGTAGTTATTTTGGTTTGGTGCAACGATTTCTTCGTGATGTGCTGCATATCGAAGTTGTCAAGAGGTCGGTGTGCATAGAGGGTGTGCGTATGGCTCTTGCCTGTGTTAAGACATATTGGGCGAAGATGGAGGCCACCAACGTTGCGACCAGGGGTCCGCCGATGGTCGTGACTACTTTGAGCACTATTTTGAAAAAGTCCTAGAAGGTGCCCGTTTAATAGAGGCCCAGTGCTCAAAGAATAGCATGTTCCGATGACATGTATCTTGATTGTATAAAAATGCTTTTGATAGTAATGGTTATATTTATTGTTTTTCCCCTATAGTATTGTAGTGCCTCTTGTGCGGTCGTTTATGTATGTATGTTTATAACCTGTAAGTTTGCGATCGTCGGCTTACGCATATAATGCGGGGTGTTAAAAAGCGTAATCACACTTGATCCAATGTCTTGGTCCGTTTAGGAGGTGAATCTTGTGGCCGAACAAGGCAATCGGACTATATAGCTTTAAAACTTTCACTTAGCCATAGGAGTTTGACGGTGGGGCTAGTATATAGCCCCTGGTATGTCCGCGCTCATTCGAATACAGTGCGTGTACATACGTGACCGGGAAACGGGCCCTTCATTAATGCGGAGGAATCCTGAAGATTCCGCTGGGTCATCGAGTGGTTGACCAGTCTCTCGCTTTATCATGACAGTCAGTTTTCGGCTTTCTCTCGAGGTGCTCATCTAGATGAACCAGGGCTGTCGCAGTAGTTCTCCGGTGCCACCTTAGCCGATGAAGCGGGCGTAAGGTAGCAAAACACGGGGCCGGAAAACCCAACTATTGACCAAAGACATGATTCGGAGCTGATGCATATAAGGCCAAAATCGCGACGCCGAACACTCCCGAAGGTATTCGGAATTTACAACATATACTGGGCTGAGTACTGCCCTCGATAATGATACCTGAATTTCCGGATATGTGCATAAATTCGGCGTGACGAAAAAGCAGCTGTGGTAAGGGCATAAATCCCAAAACCACATTGGATGCTTCCCTTGTGACGTCCATTTTAGATCGACGAATAATAAGTTTGCCAATAACGCCGGTATCCCTCTTGGTCGTTTTAAGTACCAGGGGAGTGTGAGCCAACAAGAGACAGTAAAAAGGTTTACACAGGGTCTTAATCTAAAAAGAAACCTTGGCACGGGTCCCTGCTGCACGTCTGCGCCTTTGACTCCGTTGTGTCGTATCCGGAAGGGTATAGCACGATAGTCATCTGTAAAGAAGGAAAACCCAGGTGAAAGAATCTTTTTGTGTGACCGTGCGTAACGTCGGTTAAACTTAATGAACCGTGAAAATTCAATTTCTTGAGTGTGAATAGGATCCAGCCGAACTATGGATTCTTTTCGTGCGGGCAGCCCCTAGCACCACATATGGGGGTATAGCCACTAGTTAAGCTCAGGTTTATCTGGGCTGCTACAAATAGTGGTGCATCGAACACGTCTAGCCGTGTCCGTGGTCTCGACGACCGATTAGCTACTTGGGTCGGAGAGGCCGGTCTCCTAGAGCCGCCACATATTCTTCCGCACGCAGGGAACACTCTGTATTTCCGCTAATTGTGATGACGCCACGTGGACCGGGCATCTTAAGTTTAAGATAAGCATAATGCAGAACTGCATTGAAACGAGCGAAGGCATGATAACCCACAAGTGTAGGGGATCACAACAGCTTTCAAGGGTAGAGTATTCAACCCAAATTTATTGATTCGACACAAGGGGAGCCAAAGAATATTCTTAAGTATTAGCAGTTGAGTTGTCTATTCAACCACACCTGGATAACTTAGTATCTGCAACAAGGTATTTAGTAGCAAAGTAGTATGATAGTAATGGTAACTGTGGCAAAAGTAAAGATAATAGTTTTGTAGTAATTGTAACAGTAGCAACGGAAAAGTAAATAAGGGAAGCACAAGATGTGAAAAGCTCGTAGGCATTGGATCAGTGATGGATAATTATGTCGGATGCGATTCCTCATGTAAAAGCTATAACATAGGGTGACATAGAACTAGCTCCAGATCATCAATGTAATGTAGGCATGTATTCAGAATATAGTCATACGTGCTTATGGAAAAGAACTTGCATGACATCTTTTGTCCTACCCTCCCGTGGCAGCGGGGTCCTAGTGGAAACTAAGGGATATTAAGGCCTCCTTTTAATAGAGAACCGCAACAAGGCATTAGCACATAGTGAATACATGAACTCCTCAAACTACGGTTATCACCGAGAAGTATCCCGATTATTGTCACTTCGGGGTTGTCGGATCATAACACATAATAGGTGACTATAGACTTGCAAGATAGGATCAAGAACACACATATATTCATGAAAACATAATAGGTTCAGATCTGAAATCATGGCACTCGGGCCCTAGTGACAAGCATTAAGCATAGCAAAGTCATAGCAACATCAATCTCAGAACATAGTGGATACTAGGGATCAAACCCTAACAAAACTAAGTTGATTACATGGTAAATCTCATCCAACCCATCACCGTCCAGCAAGCCTACGATGGAATTACTCACGCACGGCGGTGAGCATCATGAAATTGATGATGGAGGATGGTTGATGATGACGACGACGATGAATCCCCCTCTCCGGAGCCCGAGCGGACTCGAGATCAGCCCTCCCGAGAGATTAGGGCTTGGTTGCGGCTCCGTATCGTAAAACATGATGAAACTTTCTCTCCGATTTTTTTCTCCGCGAAACGGAATATATGGAGTTGGAGTTGAGGTCGGTGGAGCGTCACGGGACCCACAAGACAGGGTGGCGCGCCCAGGGGGAGAGCGCGCCCCACCCTCGTGGACAGGGTGTGGGCCCCCTGGCCTTGATTCATTCGCCAGTATTTTTTATATTTTCCAAAACTTATATCCGTGGATTTTCAGGTCATTCCGAGAACTTTTGTTTTCTGCACAATAAACAACATCATGGCAGTTCTGTTGAAAACAGCGTTAGTCCGGGTTAGTTTCACTCAAATCATGCAAGTTAGAGTCCAAAACAAGGGCAAAAGTGTTTGGAAAAGCAGATACGTTGGAGATGTATCAAGGCAGTTCTTCCGAGTAGTGCATGGTAGCCTCTTCGGAATGGAGCGATGTTGAAGATTAGTTCCTCGCTTCGGAAGTTGTCAGGAGAACCGAATACAACCTCTAGTGTTAGAGAGCCCGTGCAGCGGGCCTCTACGCCTGGTATTACTCCTTTAAAGGTAGTATTGCTTTGGCTGATTCTTGAGGGTCTATCCCCATCTTGCGGACAGTGTCCTGATATATCAGATTAAGACTACTGCCGCCGTCCATGAGGACTCGGGTGAGATGGTATCCGTCAAATATTGGGTCGAGCACCAAGGCAGCCGAACCTCCATGCCGGATACTAGTCGGATGATCCCTGCGATCGAAGGTGATCGGGCAGGCCGACCATGGGTTGAATTTGGGGGTGGCGGGTTCTACAGTGTATACGTCTCGAAGTGTGCGTTTGCGCTTTTGGTATGTGGGTTGCATAGATCATGTTCACTGTTTTGACCTCTGGTGGAAATTTTTTCTATCCCCCAGTGTTCGGCCGGCGAGGTTCGTCCTCGTCTTTGCTTGGCAGCCCCCTCCCCTTGTGTTCGGCATTTAGCTTGCCTACCTGCTTGAAGACCCAGCATTCTCTGTTGGTGTGATTCGCAGGTTTCTTGGGGGTGCCATGAATCTGACATGATCTGTCTAGAATTTTGTTTAGGCTGGACGGTCCATCTCTGCTGCCTTTAGATGCCTTTTTCCGTTGGCCGGGTCGACAGCCCCTGAATCCGGCATTTACCGCCGTGTTGTGCAGGATGTCTTCATTATTTCAAGCTTGTTTTTTATCGTGTCATGACTTCCCATTGCCGTCCCCTGATTTCGGATGTGCTGGTCATTTGGTGCGGCTGGGCTGATGAACCACAAGTATAGGGGGTCTATCGTAGTCCTTTCGATAAGTAAGAGTGTCGAACCCAACGAGGAGCAAAAGGAAATTATAAGCGGTTTTCAGTAAGGTTTTCTCTGCAAGCACTGAAATAGTAGGTGATAGGTAGTTTCGTGATAAGATGAATGGTAACAAGCAAAAGTAAATAAAGTAAATAAATTCAAGCAAGGTGGCCCAATCCTTTATGTAGCAAAGGAGAAGTATCTCCAGAGGAAACAATTGGAATTATCGTGACTCTAGTTTTCATCACGTTAATATGATTCGCGTTATGTACTTTGATAATTTGATATGTGGGTGGACCTACACTTGGGTACTGACCTAACATGGACAAGCATCCCCTTATGATTAACCCCTATTGCAAGCATCTGCAAATACAAAAGGAGTATTAAGGTAAACCTAACCACAACATTAAACATATGGGTCCATATCAACCCCTAACGAAACAACGCATAAACTAGGGTTTAAGCTTCTGTCACTCTAGCAACCCATCATCTACTTATTACTTCCCTATCCCTTCCTCTAGGCACAAATAATGGTGAAGTGTCATGTAGTCGACGTTCACATAACACCACTAGAGGAGAGACAACATACATCTCATCAAAATATCGAACGAATACCAAATTCACATGACTACTAATAGCAAGACTTCACCCATGTCCTCGGGAACAAACGTAACTACTCACAAAGCATATTCATGTTCATAATCACAGGGTAATAATATGCATAAAGGATCTGAACATATGATCTTCCACCAAGTAAACCAAATAGCATCAACTACAAGGAGTAATCAACACTACTAGCAACCCACAGTGTACCGATTTGTGGTTTTGATACAAGATTGGATACAAGAGATGAACTAGGGTTTTGAGATGAGATGGTGCTAGTGAAGATGTTGATGGAGATTGACCCCTCCCGATGAGAGGATGCGTTGGTGATGGCGTTGGTGATGATTTCCCCCCTTAGGAGAAGTGTCCCCGGCGAACAGCTCGCGGAGCCCTAGATTGATTCCGCCAAGGTTCCGCCTCGTGGCGGCGGAGTTTCGTCCGTAAGCTTGCCCATGATTTTTCGGAGGAAAGTGATCATATAGCAGAAGATGGGCGCGGAGGCCACGAGGCCCGGGGAGATAGAGGCGGCGCCCTAGGGGCGCCCCTGTCTCCTGGACAGGGTGTGGGCCCCCTGGCCTATTTCTTTTGCCCAAAAATTCTTATTAAATCTGAAAAGTTGTTTCGTGGAGTCTCAGGTCTTTTGGAGTTGTGCAGAATAGGTTTCCAACGTTTGCTCCTTTTCCAGCCAGAATTCCAGCTGCCGGCATTCCCCCTCTTCATGGTAAACCTTGTAAAATAAGAGAGAATAGCCATATGTATTGAGATATAATGTGTAATAACAGCTCATAATGCAATAAATATTGATATAAAAGCATGATGCAAAATGAATGTATCAACTCCCCCAAGCTTAGACCTCGCTTGTCCTCAAGCGGAAGCCAAAATCGAAAAATATGTCCACATGTTTAGAGATAGAGGTGTCGATAAAAATAAAATACGGACATGAGGGCATCATGATTATTCTAATAACAGCAACATATATGGATTTTGTCATATGATTTCCTATGTTCAAGTAATAAGCAATTCACAATATCAAGTATGGTTCAAAAACTTCATTGGGAACTAACAAACTATAATCTCAGTCATTGAAGCAATTGCAATTTATCGTAACATCGTAAAGAGTCAATAATAGAGCTTTTCAGCAAGCTCACATACTCAACTATCTCATGATCCCCTATAATTGTTAACACTCATGCAATACTTGTGGTTATAGAGTTTCAGCCGGACACTGAGAAAGATAGGGGCTTATTTTATTGCCTCCCAACATATTCACCTTTAGGTGATGTCAACAATAATGGTCTATGCCAACTTACATACAATTGGATATATGTATCATGATCTTTCAAACACGAGGAGCTTGCCAAAGGATAAAAATAAAAAGGGAAAGATGAGAATCACCTTGACTCAAGCATAAAGTAAAACATAAAGTAAAAGATAGGCCCTTCGCAGAGGGAAGCAGAGGTTGTCATGTGCGTTTAGGGTTGATGCACGAAATCTTAATGCAAAAGAACATCACTTCCTATTGCCCCTTGTATGTGGACCTTTATTATGCAATCCGTCACTTTTATTACTTCCACAACAAGTTCGTACAAAGCTTATTTTCTCTGCACTAATAAGTCATACATATTTAGAGAGCAATTTTTATTGCTTGCACCGATGACAACTTACTTGAAGGATCTTACTCAATCCATAGGTAGGTATGGTGGACTCTCATTGCAAAACTGGGTCTAAGGATATTTGGAAGCACAAGTAGTATCTCTACTTGGTGCAAGGAATTTGGCTAGCATGAGGGGGAAAGGCAAGCTCAACATGTTTGGAAGGTCAATGACAATATACTTTAACTGAGATGTCGGAAAACATAAACCATTACGTTGTCTTCCTTGTCCAACGTCAACTCTTTTAGCATGTCATACCTAATGAGTGCTTCACAATCATAAAATATGTCCAAGATAATATATTTATATGTGAACCCCTCTTTCCTTGTCACTTCCTATTAATTGCAACGATGACCAAGGCTATGTTCATCAACTCTCAACAATTTTTGTGCCTCATACTTTCTATGTGTGAAGTTATCACTATCCATAAGATCAATATGAACTCTTTTGTTCTTTCTACTTTCTCAAGATCATAGCAACATAGCAAAGCCCTTGACTCAACACTAATCTTTATTATAGATAGCACACGAACTCGATTACATAAAGAGATCACAAAGCAAAAATCAAAACTACTTGATATCAAAAACTTCAACTACTAATAGATCAAGATACTACTAAAAGGATCGAACTAGATAAAGCGGTAAAGATAGGAGTGTGATGGTGATACGATACCGGGGCACCTCCCCCAAGCTTGGCAGTTGCCAAGGGGAGTGCCCATACCCATGTGATTATTTCTTCGGAGGTGGTGAAGTAGGAGTTGTTGATGATGTAGGCTTGTCGTCCGTCTTCCAAGGCATAGGCTCTCCATCATAAAAGGATGACCGAGTCTCCGGGATCCTTAAATCTGCAGCCAAACTCATTCGCTTGAATCTATATTCATACTCACAGTTCTGGTTTTGAAGGTCATAAATCTGGGCTTGGAGGTGCTAGATTTTCTCTTGAAGCTTGAAGATGGTCTCCCCAATGTATTTGGCATCCAACTTGTGGTTGTAGGCGAACTCCATGGTCATCATCTGATTGGCGTTGAGTCCACGCTCCACCATCCCTTGACACTTGACGATGGGTTAGCAAGCACGCACGCGACGACCCTGACGTGCCCCGGCGGATCCTGGCGGCGAAGGCTGCGGGCCAGCGCGGCGGCGGCGTGGTGCAGGTGGCTGCTGCCGCCTGCTGGACGCGCTCCCGGCGTTGGCCGGCCTGCTGGAGCTGCGCTGGTCGGTGCCCATTCCTGCGACGACAACGTTTCTAGGCTTCCCCCATGTGTGTTAGTCTTCTCCGATTATTCTTCGCCATGCCCGGTCTGCCAATGCATCTGAGGTCTTTGTTCTTGGGTCGGGGCGAAATCCCCGCGCGGCGACGGTCTGCGCTCTCAACGGCGACGCCCGAGGGTGCCGTCACCTCCTTGGAGGCGTTGGCATGACCCTGATTGGACCTCCTCCTCAAGCACCGGGAGAAATCCTAGGTCCGGCCTCCCGGGCCAGGCAGCAGCGGCGTCTCAACGCCGTTCCCCTCTTGATGGCGCTGCTTTCGCTGCAAGTGGAGTACTTGATGCGGCAGATGGTGGTTGGCGATGCATCGATCTGGCGTAGACTGCTACACAAGGAGCAGGTCACAACGTTTGCCTGCGCCAGCGATCCCCAATGGATGCTACACCAGTTCCAATCTGGCCTTGCCTTTCATCCGCCAACTCTCTAGGCACATGGGTGCGAGGTACGTCGGCCTGGGCAGTCCTGAAGCTGCATTCGTCCCTGGAAGTGTCTGGCAATGGCAGTGATGCTGCCCTGTTGCTCCGAGTCTCAGTGCTTCGCCATTTTGGCTGGAGGCAAGGCTGGGCGAGGCCTAATGTCGTTGCATGTCTGTAGTTGAGGGCACCCCCTCACCTAGCTGTAGTCACTTGGTGAGGACGGTCGTATGTGTGTGTGTGCGCGCGCGTGTGTGTGTCCCTCCTTTCTGGAGGTTGTACCCCCGATGTCTTCCTGTTCAACGCAATGAAACGCAACTCTTTTGCGTTTTCTCGAAAAAAAAGACTTGAGAGATCTCAGACCCTCTAAACCTAATCAATCTCATTACCAGGGTTGAGGATTTGCAGGATCTGGATGCCCTCTTCACCAAGCAAGAAATTGATTCAGTTGTCAAGCACCTGCCTTCTGACAAAGCACTTGGGCCTGATGGTTTTAATCGAGATTTTATTAAGGCCTGTTGGAATATAATTGCTCCAGATTTCTACAAGATGATTGATGATCTCTATCATGTAAGATCTCACTTCAGAGTATCAATGCCTCTTTTATCACTTTGATCCCAAAGAAGGACAATCCAGTGAGAGCAAATGACTTCAGGCCAATTTCTCTTCTCAACTGCACTATCAAGATCATTACCAAACTCTTGGCCAATAGATTACAGACTGTGATTCTCAGAATTGTGCACACCAATCAATATGGCTTCATCAAGAGTAGAACTATTCATGGTTGTCTGGGATGGGATTTTGAATATCTGCATCAATGTCAACAATCTAAACAACCTATTGTTCTCCTCAAATTGGACTTTGAAAAAGCTTTTGATCTGCTCAACCATCAAGCCATTCTTGTTATCCTGAAAGCTAGAGGTTTTGGAAGTAGATGGATCAACTGGATCACAATGTTGCTTTCCTCTGGACTTCCTCTGTTCTGCTTAATGGAGTGCCAGGGAAGCTTTTTCATTGCAGACAAGGAGTCGGACAAGGGGATCCTGTTTCTCCTTTAGTCTTTGTGCTTGCAGCTGATCTTCTTCAGTCAATGCTCAATGAAGCTATGCACCAGAATTTAATTCAGGCTCCCGTTAGCAGTAAAGCTTGCCCTGATTGTCATGTGATCCAATATGCTGATGATACAATCCTAGTATTGCCTGCTGAAGCCAGACAACTTGCTCAAGTCAAAAACCTCATCCTTCATTACACTGCTTTTACTGGGCTTAAAGTTAATTATGAGAAATCTTTCATGGCGCCAATCAATGTTTCTGAACCTCAGCTCCAAACCCTGCTCAATATTATGGGGTGTCAACAAGGTCAATTCCCCTTCACTTATCTGGGCCTTCCACTTGGAACTTCTAAGCCAAAACTTGAAGATTATAGTCCAATGCTGCAAATAATTGAGAGAAGGCTCTCTGGTTGTTCTACCATGCTGTCATATGATGGAAGATTACTGCTCATCAAATCTGTTTTTGCAGCATTGTCAATATTCTTTATGTGTACCTTGGCTCTTCCTATAGGTGTGATTGAGCAGATCAATAAGTACTTGAGAAACTTTCTCTGGAGAAAATTTGGCATGGAAGATCGAGGGACATCACTCATTGCTTGGTCCAAGGTGTGTTTACCAAAAAGTCAAGGTGGTCTTGGTATTCTTGATATTGCTCTCCACAATAAGGCTCTCCTCATGAAAAACCTCCTCAAATTTATGAACAATGAAGATGTACCTTGGATTAAGCTAGTCTGGGAAAAGTACTATCATTCAGAAACACCAGCAGGAAATGCTGTGGGATCTTTCTGGTGGAAATCACACATAAGTCTCCTATCAAGGTTGAAGCAGATTAGCAGGTGCACAATTGGCAATGGGCAAACTGTCCTTTTTTGGAAAGATACTTGGAATGAACAAAACCTGCAATCTATCCTTCCACATCTCCACTTCTTTGCACTACATGATGAGCAGTCTGTTCAAGAATTTTATGGGGAGAATGATTGGACTGAACATTTCCACCTGCCTCTCTCTTTGGAAGCATATGAGGAATTCAATCAACTCGAAGATCTTGCACCTACTTTACTCCCAAATAGAGAGGATAAGTGGACTATCATTGGGGCTACTGGCAAGACATCTTCAATCGAAATTTATAATCTAATTTTGGATCCACAGGAAGAGCATCCTTTTTTCAGTCTTATATGGAGAAGTTCTAGTAGACTAAAGCACAAAATCTTCTTTTGGTTAGTGGCCCATTGCAGAATCAACACTAGAGCTCTCCTCCTCATAAAAGGTACTCCCTCCGTCCGGAAATACTTGTCGGAGAAATGCATAAAATGGATGTATCTAGAACTAAAATATGTCTAGATACATCCATTCCTCCACAAGTATTTTCGGACGGGAGTATGAAGCTAGATGGCATTCATTGTCCTAACTGCAATCAGCAAGCAGAAGAAACCACTATGCATTTGCTATGGGACTGTAACTTCGCACAGGACTGTTGGAATTCCTTGCTTCCGCATAGGAAAAGAGGTACATCAGTTTATGAGGATACCATTCTCGCTTCAAATCTCTTACCAAAGCAATTTGCAATTGAGATCATCATTTTGGGTTGCTGGAATATATGGCTACAGAGGAATAGCAAGATTTTGAGCAATTCCACAATCCATTCAGTCCTGGAGATTTTACCTTAAGCAAGATCTCAAACTCCTTAAACACAAGATCAAGCATAAGTTTGAAGCTCGGCTGGCTCGATTGGATAGAACATAACCTGTAATCATGAGTTTCATACCTCGAGCAGGCATTGGATAGTTACCTTGCCCATGTTCCTCCCTTTGGGTATTTGTAATATACTTGTACTATATTTGTTTTAATATATTTATCGTAGAACAATTGTTCTACGGTGTTGGGTCAAAAACATATATTGCAATGTAAACTAGTGCCCACAGTTAACCTTTAAGACTGTACCAACTCAAAGCGTCACTTTTTCATGAACCGTATTTTTAAGCTAAAACATTTTTAATTTGAAAATAATAATAACTTGTTACATGTATGTGGTAGAAACAGTGCCATAAGATATCTAACATGCACGACCCCCATAAATTTGATCAATTATAACCTGGAAGGGTGGGAATGACATACATGACCAGAACAACTAAACGAGCAATGCCAAAAACTAGAAAGTGAGAGAGCATAATTCAAGAAAAACCCACATGTTGACACCTTACACGATCTAGAATTTCTGATTAGTCGTGCCCAAGCCAAATAATCCTACTCTACAAATCTCTCTTTGGGATATTTTTTACCAAGACGATTAAAACCCCTCCATATACTAACATAGGGAGACACATGAAAAACATATCTGGGACATGTACCAAGACGATAAGAAACCACCTCACCAATTATTAGGCGGACGAAAGTGCTCTTTCTTATAGCTGTGTGCATTTCTTAGATCTTGGTAGAATTCTGTTCACTGAAGTATCCTGAACAAAACCTGATATAACATATGCATTACCATGACGAATTGGAGTTCTAGTTTAGTACGCTTCATTGTGATAATAAAAATTTGAATTGTATTTTATGTCAATTTAATTATCATTTACGTGTGGTTAACCTCGCTCGATATAACAAAATATTTTAGTAGTTAAGATGGTATTTTAAAGGTTACATCAATAAACAAAAGTTTACACTGAGAAAAAAAAGTGATCTGTGTGGAAGTAAAAATGGTTAGTATAAATTGGTAACATCCAATATTGAAATTCTCCATGCCTCAACCTACGCATGACCATGAGGGATGACGACATAGTGAGGCGTTGGAGGCCCCTTCCGCACATTCTCATAGACCTTAACATCAACTTTGCCACCGTGGTCGAGAGGCCGACACTCCACGGTCCATTGAGACTTCCTGCGTCTGCATGGATAACTTGGCGGTACCTTTTAGCATGTTGTTCTTGTGAGATGAGTGGGAGGAGAAGGCGGCACCGGCGAAGACGGCGTGGATGAGGAAGTGAGGAAACACCGTGAGGGGATGAGAATCCGTGAGGCGATCTTTGGTGGTGGTGCAAGTGACATTGTTCTCTTAAACAATGAGGCGGCGTGTGAACCGTCGCTGGTAGCCGAAAGGGCGGCGTGGCGGTGGAAATCGTCGTTGGTTATGTCACAACCCTAGAATATTACAATGTGATTATTGGTAATTAGTTGCACTAGAAGCATACATGCATCATTTCTAAATTCAGATAAATTTAAATTGGGGGAATTGAAGCCTCACAAGATAATTTTAAAACAAGATTCAACTCAAATCCTTCCATGAATCCAAAATTAAAACAAATGTTCACGATTCAACTCAAACACGTATTACAGGTTGCATGACGTGAGGCTTCTTCTTTTTGCATGATAATACATGTTTCATTCATATCATAAAGAACAAAGTACAAGTCACGTAAAGACCGATATGACAAAACTGAAAAGATAGCGAACATCTACGAAGCTTGACACCTCGCCCGTCATCTGCCTCCGGCACCATCACGACAGCCACCGAAGAAAAGAATGATGAATCACCTTTGTCGGTGTCAAAACCGACGGATCTCGGGTAGGGGTCTCGAAATGTGCATCTAAGGCTAATGGTAACAGGAGGCGGGGACACAATGTTTACCTGTGTTTGGGCCCTCTGATGGAGGTAATACCCTACTTCCTGCTTGATTGATCTTGATGATATGAGTATTACAAGAGTTGACCTACCACGAGATCGTAGAGGCTAAACCCTAGAAGCTAGCCTATGATTATGATTGTTCTCTTCCCTACGGACTAAACCCTCCGGTTTATATAGACATCAGAGGGGGCTAGGGTTACATAGAGTCGGTTATAGAGAAGGAAATCTACATATCCGAATTGCCAAGCTTGCCTTCCATGCAAAGGAGAGTCCCACCCGGACACGGTACGAAGTCTTCAATCTTGTATCTTCATAGTCCAACAGTTCGGCACAAGTACATAGTCCGGCTGTCCGAGGACCCCCTAATCCAGGACTCCCTCAGTAGCCCCTGAACCAGGCTTCAATGATGATGAGTCCGGCGCGCAGATTGTCTTCGGCATTGCAAGGCGGGTTCCTTCTCCGAATACTCCAAGGTAGATTTTGAACACATGAATCATGTCCGGCTCTGCAAAACAAATTCCACGTACCACTGTAGAGAGCACAATATTCCACAAATCTAATCTGCTGACAACTTTCCATGGCATGACATCACGCCGTGGCCCGGTCATTATACGAACCGTTTCTCTCAACCTGCAGCTGCACGTCTTGCGAGGTAGTTTTATTGGCACGTCTTGTCGAAGCAGAGATCGTGTTCCCCTTATCACGGGATTCTCATCAATACGGGCATGGGTAACCCAACCGTGACGTCAGTATGACTCCTTGGTTTTAGGCAAGTTTCAAACGGTCACGCAGAGGACGCTTGATATTCACCCTCTTTATAAAGAGGTCAGGACCGGTCCTTTACTTCCCACGCCCGATCCTCCCCTTCCCCTACCTCGAGTTCCAACACCCAAGGTTCATTCTAAGCGCTTCGGACCTTCAACCATGTCCGGATCCAACCTTCAAGGCCGGTGGATGGCCTCTTCCGTCACAGAGGAGGACGTCAAGAAGCTTAGGGAGGCTAGGTATCTGACCACCGAAATCCTTCACAGGCTACCTGCTCAAGGGCAGGTTATCCCCACTCCCGAACCCAACGAGAGTGTTGTATTCGTCTCCCACTTCCTCCGAGGGCTAGGCTTTAGCCTTGATCCCTTCGTTAGAGGGCTCATGTTCTATTACGGGCTAGATTTTCATGATCTAGCTCCAGATTCCTTCCTTCACATCTCGTCGTTTATCGTCGTGTGTGAGGCCTTCCTCCGCATTACCCCACACTTCGGCTTATGGCTCAAGACCTTCAACGTGAAGCCGAAGATGATCGACGGGCGACACGCGGAGTGCGGAGGCGCTATAATAAGCAAAGGTGCCGACACCTTATGGCCAAAGGGTTCCTTCCCGGAGGTGTCCGACCTATGGCATCGGGAGTGGTTCTACATCACAACACCCCGAGGTACAAAGCGGGCAGCTGCCCCAGCCTTCCGCTCTGCCCCTCCGCCACAACTGGCATCATGGGTCAACAAAGGGCTGGACTGGGGACCAGTTAATGACGCGCTGACATTGCAAAGCCGCATCCGAGATCTCCTCAAGAGGGATATCAGTCTCGTCAAAGTATTCAAGTAATGTTAGTTCGTCGGGTCCCGCCATGCCAATGTCGATCTCTCCGTATGTGGGAGTTCAACCCAGAAGGACCGCGAACCATTCAACACTTCTTCGGCGTGACGCTCGAAGGAATGTATCGTTTATTCTTCGGATCACGAATAAAGTGTCCGGACACCACCGAGGATGCGGGTCTCAACTGCAACCGTCCAGATACCCAAGTAAGTAACTCCGTGACCGAACATGCTGTCATTATATTCGTTACAACATTATTCTGAAAAATTATCCTCGGCCAGGACTGGATAAGAAAGGCGGAGAAGATCAGGTGTTCGGCCCCTCTTCCCGAAAGCTCGCCGGATCCTGTACTAACCAGGATGCTGGGTCGCGCACCTTATCAAGTGCGCTCAGGAGAAGACGAGGGAAGGAATAGAGAAGCCAAAAGCGGGCTTCATACGTTACGCATCCTACCCGGGGGAATTAATGCCTCCGTGTTGGAGGATGATCGGGGAGGTGAATCCAGAATCCACTCTCCCCACCAGAAGAAAAGGACCGCCTCCGAAGACTTGGAAACGGAGGTTTCCAAACGAGGGAAGAAACCTTCACCAGGGGGCCCTACCCCGGAGGGCATCCTTACCGCACAGCGCCCGCAAGGGGGGAAGCCGTCAACCTAGCCGTAAGTGAACAAAGGCACTTTAGTAAATACGCCCTGCTCTTTTCCTGAGAATAACAACCGAGACATATGATTTGCAGTCCGTTTCATAGCCCTTCTCAACAATGTTTGTATTCGGGGGATCTTCTTCCGGAGATGATGGAGAGCGAAACGCCTCCCCCTGCTTCCCCGCCTCATGAGGCAGACGGCCCTGAGGTGTCGTCCCGGAGGATTTCTCCTGATCCGCAAAGGCCAGAAGGTAACTTGTTGTAGGGTGGAACCCTATGTGGAGATCTTTCACGAATTGGAGGGGGAATCCCCAAGAACATGAAGAACACGAAGAACACAAGAGAGGGGAAACACTCAAATTGACTCGATCCAATCACACATATGATAGATCCAAGAACACACAAGAGGTCACAATGGATCCAAGGGCAACAAAGGAAAGATACAAGGTACTAGTTTATCCCAATCCTATGAGGAGAGAGGTCTTGATGATCCTATGATGGGGATCCTTCCCTAGATGGGGTCTTGATATCCACAAGAGGATCTTCTCCCTTAGGAGGTCATGATCTCCATGAGGAGGAAGATGAGCAAAGCTCTCTCTTTGTTTATCCAATACTTTGCCCTCGCTAGGGGAGGTGTTTATATAGTATAGGGACCAAATAAGAGGAGGAGGGGGGATACATGGGTAAAAACCCAAAGAGGCACGCAGGCCCTCGGAGTGGACTGGGCACCCGGGGGCAAACCGGCCGGGCACCCGGACCGGTCAGGGGCGCCGGCTGTAGGAGGACCTGGCACCCGGGGGTCCTAGGCCCGGGCACCCGGGGTGGCCGCTGGTGGCTGTAGGGAGGAGGCCAGCCACCCGGGGGTCCAAGGCCCGGGCACCCGGGGTGGCACCAGGCGGGCTGCGAAGGGGGCCGGGCACCCGGGCAGGCTGGGCTGCTCCCAGCAGGGCCGGGCACCGGGGGCCATTTGGCGGGCACCGGCGACCACTACCAGCGCTAGCAAGGGGTCACAGACTGTGGTGCACGGAGCTTCTCCCTCTTCACGATTCCTTCTTCCATCTTCTCCTTCCGAGAGACTTCGTGTGTGCTTGAATCTTCGGGTGAACTTGGTGATCCCTCCATGCTTCCTCGCGATCATCTCTGAAGTACCTAAGAAAACACAATGCATCTCTTTGAGGTAGAATCCCATTCTCAAGTGAATCCGGAGGAAACTCGGAGAGGAAAGAAGTGACCTCGGTTTCGATGGTGCGTGCACGTGCTCTTGTCGTTGGTCCTCGAGGTGCTTGACGATTTATAGTAGAGTCCATGGGGATGAGCGAGGATGTTCGCATCATAACTCTTCGCCGCCTCAAGTCCTGGAGTTCTCGACTCCTAAGGAGACCAATGTAAGAAGCCGGGATTGTCCGGGCACAACCGACACATTGATGGGTCTTCTGGAACAAGCAGCTATCTCAGAGGCACATCGTACCTTAATGGGTACGGTGGTTGATAGGATTTCATCCGCAAAAAGTGGATTGAATGAAGCTTTTACGAGCCTGCTAAGAGGCTTTGAGGTACGCAAAGTGATGTATATATTTGACTGTACCGCACACGGAAGGTGTACTTTGTATAGATAGTAGCCCCTGAGACTCTGGTTGACGTCCAAACAAGGCGAGCAGAGGATCATAGTCTTAGGGAATGATAGAGCTGCTTTTGTGTGCAGGTGGCTGCAGATCCGGCGGCTGACTGGATCGCTGAATTTGCCGAATTAAAGCGTCAACTTGACGTGGCAGATGCAGACATCACGCTTGTAAACAAGCGGCTTGACGAGGTACAGGGTATGTTTATTCGGGTGGTCAACAAATATTAAGAAGAGCATAATGCTAGTATTTATAGTATGCTTTGACTGCAGATGGAGCTGCCGCCGTGGAGACTGAGGGAGTCCCGGACTAGGGGGTGTCCGGATAGCCGGACTATCGTCACGGCCGGACTCCAAGACTATGAAGATACAAGATTGAAGACTTCGTCCCGTGTCCGGATGGGACTTTCCTTGGCGTGGAAGGCAAGCTTGGCAATACGGATATGTAGATCTCCTACCATTGTAACCGACTGTGTAACCCTAACCTATCCGGTGTCTATATAAAACCGGAGGGTTTTAGTCCGTAGGACGAACAACAATGATACCATAGGCTAGCTTCTAGGGTTTAGCCTCCTTGATCTCGTGGTAGATCTACTCTTGTACTACCCATATCATCAATATTAATCAAGCAGGAGTAGGGTATTACCTCCATCGAGAGGGCCCGAACCTAGGTAAAAACATCGTGTCCCTTGTCCCCTGTTACCATCCGCCTAGACGCACAGTTCGGGACCCCCTACCCGAGATCCGCCGGTTTTGACACCGACATTGGTGCTTTCATTGAGAGTTCCTCTGTGTCGTCACCAGTAGGCCCGATGGCTCCTTCGATCATCAACAACGACGCGGTCCAGGGTGAGACTTTTCTCCCCGGACAGATCTTCGTATTCGGCGGCTTTGCACTGCAGGCCAATTCGCTTGGCCATCTGGAGCAGATCGAAGCTTCGCCCCGCCATCAGGTCAGATTTGGAAGTTTGAACTATACGGCCGATATCCGCGGAGACTTGATCTTCGACGGATTCGAGCCGCAGCTGCCGCAAGCCGCATCGTCTCGATGGGCATGATCTAGCTCTGCAGCGAGCGGTGCCTCGAGGTCGCACGGTATCCGCTCCGACCATTAACCCGGAGCGGACTCCCGATCGAGGACGAGTGGTTGGACACCGCCTCGGGGGCTACAATCTCTACGACGATCGAGCCGAACTCCATCCCTGTCCTTTGCGAAGATCTCGACTCCAGGGTGCCGGACTCCTCTCCGGACTCCGAACCCTCCGCGCCCCTGCCAATCGAATCCGATTGGGCGCCGGTCATGGAGTTCACCACCGCGGACATCTTTCAGCACTCGCCCTTTGGCGACATCCTGAATTCACTAAAGTCTCTCTCTTTATCCGGAGAGACCTGGCCGGACTACGGACAGGAAGGTTGGGATGCGGACGACGAATAAATTCAACGCCCACCCACCACCCACTTTGTAGCCACTGTCGATGATTTAACCGACATGCTAGACTTCGACTCCGAAGACATCGACGGTATGGGACGACGATGCGGAGACGACCAAGACCTCCAGCCTCTGAGGAACTGGAAGGCCACCTCGTCATATGACATATATATGGTGGACATCCCAAAAGATGGGAACGGTGATGGAACAACGGAGGATGACCCCTCCAAGAAACAGCCGAAGCGCCGACGTCAGCGGCGCCACTCTAAATCCCGCCACAATAAAAACGGTGATTCCGGCACGGGAGATAATAACACCCCAGACAGTGTCGAAGAGAACCCCCTCCAGCAGGACTCAGCGTAAGAGGAGGGAGAAGCAAGTCCGCACGACAGTGCGGCAGAAAGAGAGGTCGAGGACGATAATTATGCGCCTCCCTCCGAAGATGAGGCAAGCCTCGATGACGAATTTAATTTGTCGTGCTCGAGGATCCCGCCGAACAGGAGCGTTTCAAACACAGGCTTATAGCCACGGCAAGCAGCCTCAAGAAAAAGCAGCAACAACTTAGAGCTGATCAAGACCTGCTAGCTGACAGATGGACTGAAGTCCTTGTAGCCGAAGAGTATGAACTCGAACGCCCCTCCAAAAGCTACCCCAAACGCAGGCCGTTGCCTCGACTAGAGGAGGAAGCACCCAAGTCACCAGCGCACGACATGGCAGACCGGCCACCCCGTGGCCGCGATAGAGAGGCCTCTAGACCCTCCGTTCAAGCCATACCCCGACGCCGTTCAAAAAGTACCAGGGCACGGGAAAACGCTACTTGGACTTGCGAGATATATTGGAGGATAAGGCAAAACATACAAGATCGATCTACGGATTGCATGGGCGCCCCACGACACGTGATGATAACCGTCACACCGGGTACAGCAACTCCGGCAGGGCCAAACACAATAGACAAAGCTCATTTGAGCTGCGTCGTGATATAGCCCAATACAGAGGCGCTGCACACCCACTATGCTTCACAGATGAAGTAATGGATCATCAAATCCCCGAGGGCTTTAAACCCGTAAACATCGAATCATATGATGGTACAACCGATCCTGCAGTCTGGATCGAGGACTATCTCCTCCATATCCACATGGCCCGCGGTGATGATCTACACGCCATCAAATACCTCCCCCTGAAGCTTAAAGGACCAGCTCGGCATTGGCTCAACAGCTTGCCAGCAGAATCAATTTGTTGTTGGGAGGACCTGGAAGCCGCATTGCTTGATAACTTCCAGGGCACATATGTGCGACCACCAGACGCCGATGACCTTAGCCACATAATTCAGCAGCCAGAAGAATCGGCCAGACAGTTCTGGACACGGTTCCTCACAAAGAAAAATCAAATCGTTGACTGTCCGGATGCAGAGGCCTTTGCAGCCTTCAAACATAACATCCGCGATGAGTGGCTTGCCCGGCACCTAGGACAGGAAAAGCCGAAATCTATGGCAGCCCTCACAACCCTCATGACTCGCTTTTGTGCGGGAGAGGATAGCTGGCTAGCTCGAAGCAACAACTTGGCCAAACACCCTGATAGTTCGGATACCAAGGACAGCAATGGCAGGTCGCGTCACAACAAGAACAAGCGCCGCGTGCTTGGCGACAATACTAAAGATACGGCGTCAATGCCGGATTCGTGAGGCTCTAAACCCGGTCAGCGGAAGAAGCCATTGAAAAGAAATACCTGTGGCATGTCCAACTTGGACCGCATACTCGATCGCTTGTGCCAAATACATGGCACCCCCGAAAAACCAGCCAATCACACCAACAGGGATTGTTGGGTGTTCAAGCAAGCAGGCAAGTTAAGTGCCGATCTCAACGACAAGGGGTTGCATAGCGATGACGAGGAAGAGCCCCGGCCGCCGAACAATAGAGGACAGAAGGGTTTTCCCACACAAGTGCGGACGGTGAACATGATATACGCAACCCACATACGCAAAAGGGAGCGGAAGCGTGCACTACGGGACGTATGTGCGATGGAGCCAGTCGCCCCAAAGTTCAACCCATGGTCTTCCTGCCCGATCACCTTCGATCGAAGGGACCACTCCACCAGCATCCGTCACGACGGTTTCGCCGCATTGGTTCTTGACCCAATTATTGATGGATTTCACCTCACCAGAGTCCTGATGGACGGCGGTAGCAGCCTGAACCTGCTTTATGAGGATACAGTGTGGAAAATGGGCATAGACCCCTCAAGGATTAAACCTACAAAGATGACCTTTAAAGGCGTCATACCGGGTGTAGAGGCCAATTGTACAGGCTTAGTCACACTCGAAGTGGTCTTTGGATCTCTGGATAACATCCGAAGCGAAGAGTTAATCTTCGACATAGTCCCGTTCCGTAGCGGCTATCATGCACTGCTCGGACGAACCGCATTTGCAAAGTTCAATGCGGTGCCGCACTATGCATACCTCAAGCTCAAGATGCTAGGCCCTCGAGGAGTAATCACGGTCAATGGAAACACCGAACGCTCTCTCCGAACGGAGGAGCATACGGGCGCCTCACGGCGGAGGTGCAAAGCAGCCTCTCACGGCACTTCTCGAGTCCGGCCACTAAGCGTCCGGACACCGCCAAAGCGCGTCGGAGTAACCTACAACAAGACCGCCTGACACGATTCAAGCACGCGTAGCAATCCAACCCCAGCCCTCGCGAAATTGCGAAGCCAGTATTACGCGTACATAACTACGCTCTGGAGATACCATGGGCATATGGGGAGGGGCACGACCACGACACGCCAAGAATGCGGCTCAACCGCACCAGGGGCTCCCGATTGTGTCATTCTTTTTCTTTTTTCTTTTCTTTCTTTTCAGGACTCCGTTTTTCAGAAGTTCTGTCCGGCACTAGAATCGCCGAACTCATGATGCAACAGCCAGGGAAGCAGTACAGCTCCGTCGAGTGTTCAGGTGGTGTCTATTACGAGCATTATACCTGTTTTACATACCATCCCGCAGCTTACCCCTGGAGGGGGACATGTTAGATAGTCCCATCCCTTGCTTATCGCACTATTTGTATCGTTCTGCTTTCATTGCAGTACCTTTTTGAATAAACAATACATAGCTTTTGTCTATTATTGCACTCCTTTCTTTTTCTATATATATGTTCATTTCATGAATTGTTGCACCCGTACACTTTGGTACGGCCAATACACCAGGGGCTTAAGTACCCCAAAATTATGGTGTGATAAGTCCGAACACTTTCACAAGTGCGGCACCCCGAACTTATAGCATTATATGAATCGGCTCCGAATCATGTCTTGGGTCAATAGTTGGGTTTGCCCGGCTCCCGTGTTTTGGTACCTTACGTTCCGCTATATCGGCTAAGGTATCGCCGGGAGAACCACTGCGATTGTGCCCCAGTTGAGCTGGGTCGAGCACCTCAGTGGAGAAAGCTAAAACTGACCGTCATGATAGGGCGAGAGCGATCGCTGTTCAAGAGGTTTTTTCGGTCCCTAAAGACTTATGCCGCTTAGAGAGAGGAACTGAACTGTCCGCCAAAGGCGTGGATAGCGCCCGAACTCGGTCTTCCGAATACTAGGGGCTTCACGAAATTTAAAATTATAGAATTCTATGGCTAAGTGAGAGTGTTCAAGCACTATAAGTCCGGTTGCCTTGTTCGTTGTGTTGAGCGCCTCCCTAGATGGACCCAAGAATGGGAACAAGAGTGCTCAAGTTTATCCCGAACACCCCAGCACTCGTGGCATGGGGGCTTAAGCCAACGACTTGCCATCTCTCAAATTTGATAAATGGCCGCACAAAAGGTAATATTTTAAATTAACAAGCGTTGCTTAGCGCATATGAACAAGTTTTCAGCGTACAGGATAACAAATGCGAGTCTATTAAAAAATTACATCTTTGGAGCACTCATCCGCTATTCGGCGGGCACCCTTTAGGAGGCCCTCATAATACATTTCGGGCGTGCGGTGCTCCTTGCCCTTCGGTGGCCCGTCTGTCACAAGCTTCTCCGCATCCAGCTTGCCCCAGTGCACTTTAGCACGGGCAAGGGTCCGACGGACACCCTCGATGCAGATGGAGCGCTTGATGACTTCAATTCGTGGACATGCGTCCACCAGCCGCTACACCAAGCCAAAGTAGCTCCCAGGCATGGCTTCTAATGGCCACAGCCGAACTATAAGGCCCTTCATGGCCTGTTCGGCGACCTTGTGGAGCTCGACCAGCTGCTTCAGTTGGTCGCTCAGGGGCACCGGATGTCCGGCCTCAGCATACTGAGACCAGAACAACTTCTCCGTCGAGCTCCCCTCCTTGGCGCGGTAGAATGCGGCAGCATCAGATGCACTGCAGGGCAAATCTGTGAACTCTCCTGGAGAGCTCCGAATCCGGGTAAGTAATAGGTAATTCACTTTCACATGCTTGCTTTGCATAAAGAATGCCTTACCCGCCGCTATCTTCTTTAATGATTCAATTTCTTGGAGGGATTTTTGGGCCTCGGCCTTAGCAGCTTTGGCACTTTCAAGAGCCGAGGCAAGCTCGGACTCTCCAGTCTTCGAGTCACGCTCCAAACTCTCGTGTTTTTCCACGAGAGCTTGGAGCTCTTGCCGTACCTTGGCCAGCTGCGCCTCCCCCTTCTCTCACTCGGTGCGCTCCGCGGCCGCTTTGATTTCGGCCACGAACACCGCTTCCTTCAGGGCCGCCACCTTGTTCGTGGCCCCTGTAGTACCCAAGTTATCCCTGTTATTTTTTTGCAACCAAAACCTTTTCTATAAGGTATTTCTTTAATAAGGTATTACTTACCTTCCTTGTCCTCGAGCTGCTTCTTGGCTTGTCCGAGCTCGTTCTCCGACCGCTCGAGGTTCTGCTTCAATGCATTGACCTCCGCATCGGTCTTGGCAGAGGTCAAGAAGCTTTGCATTCCCATATTGACATACTTATGTTAGACTCCTGCGTATATCTTTTTAGATCCTTAGGACGACTTTTCTTTCCGAACACCGAACTAAGCATCAAGGGCTACTGTCTATGCGGTAATATTTTTACATATTCTAAACTTACCTCAAAGCCTGTTAGAAGGCTGGTATAGGCTGGCCGTCACCGCTCTTGGCGGACTGAACTGTCCGGATCACCGCACTCATAACAGTGCGGTGCTCCTCTTTGATGGAAGCGCTGTTAAGCGCCTCCAGTAAGCTATCCGGTGCCTCCGGTTGGATGGAGGACTCCGGCGTCTTACCCTTCTCGCGAAGGATCCACAGACGGACTTCGAACCCGTGATGGTTCCGGCATGGAGTCTGGACGAGGGTCGGGCTTAGAGCCCCCGGGGTCTTGCCTCACAAGACTGGAGTCTGGGAGGTCGCCTTGTGGCACCTCCAGCGCTACCGCCTCTCGACCCAGCCCCCCTGGGGCCCCACCATAGCGTCGTCCATGGCGTGAGGCGAGGAGGCGGTCGGAAGCGAAGTACTCTCCATTTCCGACGAGCCCATGGACCCGCTCGATGAATCGGCGAACTCGCCCTTGGGCGGGTTGCACGGTTGTTCGACATTAGAGAACACTCTGCAATAATAAAAAGCCATGGGTATTCGGACACTTACGATCTGCCAGGGCTGGGCCCTTGTAGGCCAATCCTCGTCGTCGTCGACATTGGTAGAGAAGTCCGGAGGAAGGGTTCTTCCCTTCTTGGACCCTCCGGCCTCCCCAGTTGGGGCGGCCTTCCTTTTCTTCTCCTCCCCCGCTGGGGAGGAGCTTCTTTTTCTTCCTCCTCGTCCTCAGGAGAAGATTCTGCTTCAGAATCTGACAACACCTGGCGTCGGGAACTCCTTCGAGTTCCTGTGACCTCCTTCTTGGCCTTAATCTCCGGCACCACATGGGGTGCCAGAGCCAGCAGCCCCGTCAATTGGGCGTCCGCTGGGTCTTCCGGCAAAGGAGCCGGACAGTTAATCTGTCCGGACGTCTTCAGCTAGTCCTGTCAAAATTTAGGGAGTTTTAGATCCCACGTAGAGTCAATCTATGAAAAAAGAGTCCCGTAAAGGGTAGAATAACTTACCTCGCCGGCTTGACGCTGCGAGCTGTATCCGCGATCTTTGGTAGCGGATGCTGGGGCTTCGGCGCCTTGAACAGCACCTTCCAGGCGTCTTCGTGCGTAGTGTCAAGAGCCGGCTCGAGGTTCGTGATGTGCCGGATCGAACTCCCACAAATTAAAGGCCCGTTGTTGGCATGGGAGAATCCGCGGATGAGCATCACCGGATTACGCCGACAAGCCTAAGATTCTTGGCCACCAGGTTTTGGACGCATGTTTGAAGTCCGGATGTCTCGTCGAATTCCCCACGTCAGGCCCGTCTCTTTCCATGACGAGAGCCGTGTGGGGAAGCCAGATCTGAATTCGGGGGCCGCCGCCCATTCGGTGTCGCGGGGCTCGGTGATGTAGAACCACCCCGATTGCCACCCCTTTATTGTCTCCACGAAGGCGCCTTCGAGCCATGGGACTTTGGCCATCTTGCCAACCATGGCGCCTCCGCACTCCTTTGACGGCCGCCCACTATCTTCGGCCGGACGTTGAAGATCTTCAGCCATAAGCCGAAGTGGAGCTGGATGCATAGGAAGGCCTCGCACACGACGATAAACGCCGAGATGTTGAGGATGAAATTTAGGGCCAGGTCGTGGAAATCCAGGCCGTAGTACAACATGAGCCCCCGGACAAATGGGTGAAGTGGAAAACCTAGTCCAGCGGAGGAAGTGGGGAGAAATACCACCCTCTCATGGGGCCCGGGTTGGAATGAGCTGCCCGCATCGGGCAGCCTGTGGCGCGATGTCGCCCGAACAAGTATCCGCCTCCCGCAGTCTTGTGATGTGCCCTCCGTGACGGAGGAGGCCATCCACCTGCCTCCCGCCTCGACATGGTTGGAGAAGGTTGAGGTGGGACGTGCGGACTTGGGCGCTGGAGCTCGAAAGTCTTGTGAAATGTATAAGCAAAGGAGGAAGAAGGCGTAGGTGAAAAGGTGGATCCTTATCCCCTTATATATGGACGGACAAAGCTATGCGTCCCCCACCAGCCTGGTAAAACTCGCTTATTTCCCAAGCACCGTAATCAATGGCGCGGATGGGTTACCCACGTCCGTATTGATGAGAATCCTGGAATAAGGGGGCACGATCTATGCTTTGATAAGACGTGCCAAGGAAACCGCCTCGCTAAACACGCTGAGGTGGAACAGTAAAAAAACGATTCATATAAAGGCCTGGCCGTGGTGTGATGTCACGCTGCGGAATACGTCAGCATATCTGTTGTCGGGGGTTGGGTGCGACATATGCCAAAGGATGGCTTATCATGGAGGGGGCGAGTAGAACGTCGCCGGTGCCTGAAAATGGGATGAGGCGTAGACATGCACGCCGGCGAATCTTACCCAGCTTCAGGGCTCTCCGAGGAGATAACACCCCTACTGCTGCTCTGCAGGGTCTCCGCATGATCACTATGGCAAAGTGAGTACAAGATGCTCCTTGAGCTATTCGGGGTGAGGAAGGAGAAGGGCACGGCTAGCTCTTCCCTCCCTCTATGCGTGTGTCTAAAACTACTAGATTCCAACCCTTTGCATGGGTGCCCCGGGGGGTTTATATAGGCCTACCCCCCGGGGGTACAACCAAGCCGTCAGTCTCTAAGTCGCCGTCTTCTCCGCCGACTTCTGGGGCCCACCGACTAGTGGGCCCCGTCGACGGCCCAAAGCATGGGGCCGATAGCCGTTGTCCGCTGTAAGGGTCTTGCCGGCTGCAGACATCAGAGTAGTGCTTCTAATGACGCGAGCTTGGTCATGGGGTCATGGCAATAACAAGGCCGCCACGGGCGGCGATCATCGCTGCCATTCCCGCCTTGTTCAGTTAATGGCGCGTGGAGCCCAGCGGGAGGGGCCGGCCGACTCGGAGGCCGACTCCATCGGATCCGCCTTTTGGGGTGCTCTCGCCGTCTTTCGGTTCTCCCGCCGACAAAGCGGGTCCCGCCGCCTTCGGGTCCCATGACATGTGCCATCATGGGTACAGAATCTGCCCACGGGCTGATGTCGTGGCCGGGCAGCAACAAAGGTTGCCACGGACGGAGATCTCCGTCGATGCACGGGCGCTCAGGCCATACCTGCCCTTTAAGGGCGGGGCGAGGATGGGCCGCGAGGCGGCTTTATCCCATCCCACTCGTGAGTCGCCGCACAGGAGGTGGTTGGGGTCGGGCCGACTCCTGTAGCCGGCCTCACTGGAGGTCGCCCGGCTTGAGTCGGCTCGTCCCGAGGCCGCCTGGGACTCGGCCTAGAGGCGGTCGGCGACTCTGTGCCGACTCTCAAGGCGACTCTTTGTCTTGGGGTCTTGAGGCGCGATGATGCCCGATGTTTTGAAAGGTTCAGGGGCTCGGGTCTGCCTACCCGTGGCCCATTACTCCGACATCTGTGCAAAAGTTATTCTCTCTACGGTGTTATGTGGAACTTGTTTTGCAGAGCCGGACATTATCCTTGTGTTCAGAGGAGGAGGAACCCGCCTCGCAATGCCGAAGACAATCAACGCGCGGACTCATCGTCATTGAAGCCTGGTTCAGGGCTACCGAGGGAGTCCCGGACTAGGGGTGTCCGGATAGCCGGACTATCGCCACGGCCGACTCCAAGACTATGAAGATACAAGATTGAAGACTTCGTCTCATGTCCGGATGGGACTTTCCTTGGCGTGGAAGGCAAGCTTGGCGATATGGATATGTAGATCTCCTACCATTGTAACCGACTACTGTAACCCTAACCTATCCGGTGTCTATATAAACCGGAGGGTTTTAGTCCGTGGGGACGAACAACAATGATACCATAGGCTAGCTTCTAGGGTTTAGCCTCCTTGATCTCGTGGTAGATCTACTCTTGTACTACCCATATCATCAATATTAATCAAGCAAGAGTAGGGTATTACCTCCATCGAGAGGGCCCGAACCTGGGTAAAAACATCGTGTCCCTTGTCTCCTGTTACCATCCGCCTAGACGCACAGTTCGGGACCCCCTACCCGAGATCCGCCGGTTTTGACACCGACGGAGACCCTTCGGGCAGAACTTGCCCAAGCCAAGGAGCAAGCCAGGAGAAGTGATGCGGCCGCCCTGAAGGCAGCCAAAGAATTAAAAGCCGGACAGGCTGTTCATCGCCAAAGTGAGGATAAAATAGCCAACATGACTATTGAGCTACAAAATGCCACCAGCCGATATGAGCTTCTCGAAAGGGAAAACCAGACGAAAACGACTGACCTAGAGAAGGCCTTGCAAGAAGCAAAGGAAACTCGCTCTGAAATCAGAGCGGCGCGGGAGGAGCTTCGGCAAGCCGGAGATATCGCGACTGGAAAGCCCTTTTTATTGCGAACGAAGTTCGGCGATCCGAAATATGCCCCTCTTGATCAATTGTGGATTTCTGTATATGCATATTTGGATTTAGCAAAGAGTGCTGCTGATGCGACAGAGTATTTCAAGGATCGGAAAGATCATGAGGTGGAAAGATTGGTCTGGTCGCAGTTCAGTGCTCCAAAGCGTCCGCTGCTGTTGAATGAGAAAATGGCCGAGTGGGCCGAGCTCCATAGGTTGTCCGGGCTTTCCATGAAGGCTGTCGTGGATCACCTGTGGCCGAAGGAACCGAGTCCGGGTAGTTATTTTGGTTTGGTGCAACGATTTCTTCGTGATGTGCTGCATATCGAAGTTGTCAAGAGGTCGGTGTGCATAGAGGGTGTGCGTATGGCTCTTGCCTGTGTTAAGACATATTGGGCGAAGATGGAGGCCACCAACGTTGCGACCAGGGGTCCGCCCGATGGTCAGGACTCGCCTGAGCACTATTTTGAAAAAGTCCTAGAAGGTGCCCGTTTAATAGAGGCCCAGTGCTCAAAGAATAGCATGTTCCAGTGACATGTATCTTGATTGTAAAAAAATGCTTTTGATAGTAAAGGTTATATTTAAACTTTTGCCCTAAAGTATTGTAGTGCCTCTTGTGCGGCCGTTTATGTATGTATGTATATAACCTGAAAGTTTGCAAATGTTTGCTTCAATTTACGCATATAATGCGGGGGTGTTCGGCAAAGCGCGTAATCACACTTGATCCAATGTCTTGGTCCGTTTAGGAGGTGAATGCGCGGCGAACAAGGCAATCGGACTATATAGCTTTAAAACTTTCACTTAGCCATAGGAGTTTGACGGTGGGGCTAGTATATAGCCCCTGGTATGTCCGCGCTCATCCGAAGACAGTGCGTGTACATACGTGACCGGGAAACGGGCCCTTCATTAATGCGGAGGAATCCTGAAGATTCCGCTGGGTCATCGAGTGGTTGACCAGTCTCTCGCTTTATCATGACAGTCAGTTTTCGGCTTTCTCTACTGAGGTGCTCATCTAGATGAACCAGGGCACAATCGCAGTAGTTCTCCCGGTGCCACCTTAGCCGATAGAGCGGAACGTAAGGTAGCAAAACACGGGAGCCGGGCAAACCCAACTATTGACCAAAGACATGATTCGGAGCTGATGCATATAAGGCCAAAATCGCGACGCCGAACACTCCCGAAGGTATTCGGAATTTACAACATATACTGGGCTGAGTACTGCCCTCGATAATGATACCTGAATTTCCGGATATGTGCATAAATTAGTGATTTAAAAGCAGCCGTGGTAAGGGCATAAATCCCAAAACCACATTGGATGCTTCCCTTGTGACGCCCATTTTAGATCGATTTAATAATAAGTTTGCCAATAACGCCGGTATCCCTCTTGGTCGTTTTAAGTACCAGGGGAGTGTGAGCCAACAAGAGACAGTAAAAAGGTTTACACAGGGTCTTAATCTAAAAAGAAACCTTGGCACGGGTCCCTGCTGCACGTCTGCGCCTTTGACTCCGTTGTGTCGTATCCGGAAGGGTATAGCACGATAGTCATCTGTAAAAAGAAGGGAAAACTCAGATGAAATAATCTTTTTGTGTGACCGTGCGTAACGTCGGTTAAACTTAATGAACCGTGAAAATTCAATTTCTTGAGTGTGAATAGGATCCAGCCGAACTATGGATTCTTTTCGTGCGGGCAGCCCCTAGCACCACATATGGGGGTATAGCCACTAGTTAAGCTCAGGTTTATCTGGGCTGCTACAAATAGTGGTGCATCGAACACGTCTAGCCGTGTCCGTGGTCTCGACGACCGATTAGCTACTTGGGTTGGAGAGGCCGGTCTCCTAGAGCCGCCACATATTCTTCCGCACGCAGGGAACGCTCTGTATTTCCGCTAATTGTGATGACGCCACGTGGACCGGGCATCTTAAGTTTAAGATAAGCATAATGCGGAACTGCATTGAAACGAGCGAAGGCATGATAACCCACAAGTGTAGGGGATCACAACAGCTTTCAAGGGTAGAGTATTCAACCCAAATTTATTGATTCGACACAAGGGGAGCCAAAGAATATTCTTAAGTATTAGCAGTTGAGTTGTCTATTCAACCACACCTGGATAACTTAGTATCTGCAGCAAGGTATTTAGTAGCAAAGTAGTATGATAGTAATGGTAACTGTGGCAAAAGTAAAGATAATAGTTTTGTAGTAATTGTAACAGTAGCAACGGAAAAGTAAATAAGGGCATCACAAGATGTGAAAGAAAAGCTCGTAGGCATTGGATCAGTGATGGATAATTATGTCGGATGCGATTCCTCATGTAATAGCTATAACATAGGGTGACACAGAACTAGCTCCAGTTCATCAATGTAATGTAGGCATGTATTTCGAATATAGTCATACGTGCTTATGGAAAAGAACTTGCATGACATCTTTTGTCCTACCCTCCTGTGGCAGCGGGGTCCTAGTGGAAACTAAGGGATATTAAGGCCTCCTTTTAATAGAGAACCGCAACAAGGCATTAGCACATAGTGAATACATGAACTCCTCAAACTACGGTTATCACCGAGAAGTATCCCTATTATTGTCACTTCGGGGTTGTCGGATCATAACACATAATAGGTGACTATAGACTTGCAAGATAGGATCAAGAACACACATATATTCATGAAAACATAATAGGTTCAGATCTGAAATCATGGCACTCGGGCCCTAGTGACAAGCATTAAGCATAGCAAAGTCATAGCAACATCAATCTCGTAACATAGTGGATACTAGGATCAAACCCTAACAAAACTAAGTTGATTACATGGTAAATCTCATCCAACCCATCACCGTCCAGCAAGCCTACGATGGAACTACTCACGCACGGCGGTGAGCATCATGAAATTGATGATGGAGGATGGTTGATGATGACGACGACGATGAATCCCCCTCTCCGGAGCCCCGAACGGACTCCAGATCAGCCCTCCCGAGAGAGATTAGGGCTTGGTTGCGGCTCCGTATCGTAAAACATGATGAAACTTTCTCTCCGATTTTTTTCTCCGCGAAACGGAATATATGGAGTTGGAGTTGAGGTCGGTGGAGCATCAGGGGACCCACAAGACAGGGGGGCGCGCCCAGGGGGAGAGCGCGCCCCACCCTCGTGGACAGGGTGTGGGCCCCCTGGCCTTGATTCATTCGCCAGTATTTTTTATATTTTCCAAAACTTATATCCGTGGATTTTCAGGTCATTCCGAGAACTTTTGTTTTCTGCACAATAAACAACATCATGTCAGTTCTGTTGAAAACAACGTTAGTCCGGGTTAGTTTCACTCACATCATGCAAGTTAGAGTCCAAAACAAGGGCAAAAGTGTTTGGAAAAGCAGATACGTTGGAGACGTATCAAGGCAGTTCTTCCGAGTAGTGCATGGTAGCCTCTTCGGAATGGAGCGATGTCGAAGATTAGTTCCTCGCTTCGGAAGTTGTCAGGAGAACCGAATACAACCTCTAGTGTTAGAGAGCCCGTGCAGCGGGCCTCTACGCCTGGTATTACTCCTTTAAAGGTAGTATTGCTTTGGCTGATTCTTGAGGGTCTATCCCCATCTTGCGGACAGTGTCCTGATATATCAGATTAAGACTACTGCCGCCGTCCATGAGGACTCGGGTGAGATGGTATCCGTCAATTATTGGGTCGAGCACCAAGGCAGCCGAACCTCCATGCCGGATACTAGTCGGATGATCCCTGCGATCGAAAGTGATCGGGCAGGCCGACCATGGGTTGAATTTGGGGGTGGCGGGTTCTACAGTGTATACGTCTCGAAGTGTGCGTTTGCGCTTTTGGTATGTGGGTTGCATAGATCATGTTCACTGTTTTGACCTCTGGTGGAATTTTTTCTATCCCCCAGTGTTCGGCCGGCGAGGTTCGTCCTCGTCTTTGCTTGGCAGCCCCCTCCCCTTGTGTTCGGCATTTAGCTTGCCTACCTGCTTGAAGACCCAGCATTCTCTGTTGGTGTGATTCGCAGGTTTCTCGGGGGTGCCATGAATCTGACATGATCTGTCTAGAATTTTGTTTAGGCTGGACGGTCCATCTCTGCTGCCTTTAGATGCCTTTTTCCGTTGGCCGGGTCGACAGCCCCTGAATCCGGCATTTACCGCCGTGTTGTCTGGGATGTCTTCATTATTTCGAAGCTTGTTTTTATCGTGTCGCGGCTTCCCATTGCCGTCCCTGATTTCGGATGTGCCTGGGTCGCTGGTGCCGCTGCGGGCTGATGAACCACAAGTATAGGGGGTCTATCGTAGTCCTTTCGATAAGTAAGAGTGTCGAACCCAACGAGGAGCAGAAGGAAATTATAAGCGGTTTTCAGTAAGGTTTTCTCTGCAAGCACTGAAATAGTAGGTGATAGGTAGTTTCGTGATAAGATGAATGGTAACAAGCAAAAGTAAATAAAGTAAATAAATTCAAGCAAGGTGGCCCAATCCTTTATGTAGCAAAGGAGAAGGAGCTCCCGAGGACACATTGGGAATTATCGTCAAGCTAGTTTTCATCACGTTCATATGATTCGCGTTCTGTACTTTGATAATTTGATATGTGGGTGGACCGACACTTGGGTACTGACCTAACATGGACAAGCATCCCCCTTATGATTAACCCCTATTGCAAGCATCTGCAAATACAAAAAGGAGTATTAAGGTAAACCTAACCACAACATTAAACATATGGGTCCATATCAACCCCTAACGAAGCAACGCATAAACTAGGGTTTAAGCTTCTGTCACTCTAGCAACCCATCATCTACTTATTACTTCCCTATCCCTTCCTCTAGGCACAAATAATGGTGAAGTGTCATGTAGTCGACGTTCACATAACACCACTAGAGGAGAGACAACATACATCTCATCAAAATATCGAATCTAATACCAAATTCACATGACTACTAATAGCAAGACTTCACCCATGTCCTCAGGAACAAACGTAACTACTCACAAAGCATATTCATGTTCATAATTAGAGGGGTAATAATATGCATAAAGGATCTGAACATATGATCTTCCACCAAGTAAACCAAATAGCATCAACTACAAGGAGTAATCAACACTACTAGCAACCCACAGGTACCGATTTGTGGTTTTGATACAAGATTGGATACAAGAGATGAACTAGGGTTTTGAGATGAGATGGTGCTAGTGAAGATGTTGATGGAGATTGACCCCCTCCCGATGAGAGGATCGTTGGTGATGACGTTGGTGATGATTTCCCCCTTCCGGAGGGAAGTGTCCCCGGCAGAACAGCTCCGCCAGAGCCCTAGATTGATTCCGCCAAGGTTCCGCCTCGTGGCGGCGGAGTTTCGTCCCGTAAGCTTGCCCATGATTTTTTCCAGAGGGAAAGTGATCATATAGCAGAAGATGGACGCCGGAGGCCCACCAGGGGGCCCAGGAGATAGGGGGCGCGCCCTAGGGGGGGCGCCCCCTATCTTCTCGACAGGGTGTGGGCCCCCTGGCCTATTTCTTTTGCCCAAAAATTCTTATTAAATCTAAGAAGTTGTTTCGTGGAGTCTCAGGTCTTTTGGAGTTGTGCAGAATAGGTTTCCAACGTTTGCTCCTTTTCGGCCCGAATTCCATTTGCGGCATTCCCCCTCTTCATGGTAAACCTTGTAAAATAAGAGAGAATAGCCATATGTATTGAGATATAATGTGTAATAACAGCTCATAATGCAATAAATATTGATATAAAAGCATGATGCAAAATGAATGTATCAACTCCCCCAAGCTTAGACCTCGCTTGTCCTCAAGCGGAAGCCAAAATCGAAAAATATGTCCACATGTTTAGAGATAGAGGTGTCGATAAAAATAAAAATCGGACATGAGGGCATCATGATTATTCTAATAACAGCAACATATATGGATTTTGTCATATGATTTCCTATGTTCAAGTAATAAGCAATTCACAATATCAAGTATGGTTCAAAAACTTCATTGGGAACTAACAAACTATAATCTCAGTCATTGAAGCAATTGCAATTTATCGTAACATCAGAAAGAGTCAATAATAGAGCTTTTCAGCAAGCTCACATACTCAACTATCTCGCAGTCCCCTATAATTGTTAACACTCATGCAATACTTGTGGTTATAGAGTTTCAGCCGGACACTGAGAAAGATAGGGGCTTATTGTATTGCCTCCCAACATATTCACCTTTAGGTGATGTCAACAATAATGGTCTATGCCAACTTACATACAATTGGATATATGTATCATGATCTTTCAAACACGAGGAGCTTGCCAAAGGATAAAAATAAAAAGGGAAAGATGAGAATCACCTTGACTCAAGCATAAAGTAAAACATAAAGTAAAAGATAGGCCCTTCGTAGAGGGAAGCAGAGGTTGTCATGTGCGTTTAGGGTTGATGCATGAAATCTTAATGCAAAAGAACATCACTTTATATTGCCCCTTGTATGTGGACCTTTATTATGCAATCCGTCGCTTTTATTACTTCCACAACAAGTTCGTACAAAGCTTATTTTCTCTGCACTAATAAGTCATACATATTTAGAGAGCAATTTTTATTGCTTGCACCGATGACAACTTACTTGAAGGATCTTACTCAATCCATAGGTAGGTATGGTGGACTCTCATTGCAAAACTGGGTCTAAGGATATTTGGAAGCACAAGTAGTATCTCTACTTGGTGCAAGGAATTTGGCTAGCATGAGGGGGATAGGCAAGCTCAACATGTTTGGAAGGTCAATGACAATATACTTTAACTGAGATGTCAGAAAACATAAACCATTACGTTGTCTTCCTTGTTCAACGTCAACTCTTTTAGCATGTCATACCTAATGAGTGCTTCACAATCATAAAATATGTCCAAGATAATATATTTATATGTGAACCCCTCTTTCCTTGTCACTTCCTATTAATTGCAACGATGACCAAGGCTATGTTCATCAACTCTCAACAATTTTTGCGCCTCATACTTTCTATGTGTGAAGTTATCACTATCCATAAGATCAATATGAACTCTTTTGTTCTTTCTACTTTCTCAAGATCATAGCAACATAGCAAAGCCCTTGACTCAACACTAATCTTTATTATAGATAGCACACGAACTCGATTACATAAAGAGATCACAAAGCAAAAATCAAAACTACTTGATATCAAAAACTTCAACTACTAATAGATCAAGATACTACTAAAAGGATCGAACTAGATAAAGCGGTAAAGATAGGAGTGTGATGGTGATACGATACCGGGGCACCTCCCCCAAGCTTGGCAGTTGCCAAGGGAGTGCCCATACCCATGTGATTATTTCTTGGAGGTGGTGAAGTAGGAGTTGTTGATGATGTAGGCTTGTCGTCCGTCTTCCAAGGCATAGGCTCTCCATCATAAAAGGATGACCGAGTCTCCGGGATCCTTAAATCTGCAGCCAAACTCATTCACTTGAATCTATATTCATACTCACAGTTCTGGTTTTGAAGGTCATAAATCTGGGCTTGGAGGTGCTCGATTTTCTCTTGAAGCTTGAAGATGGTCTCCCCAATGACTTTGGCATCCAACTTGTGGTTGTTGGCGAACTCCGTGGTCATCATCTGATTGGCGTTGAGTCCACGCTCCACCATCTCTTGACACTTGAAAACTTCTTGCTCCATGGCTTCAAGCTTTGTCTCCACGCTCCCGGTACGCCTTGGTCCCTCCACATCGCGGATGTTTAACACCCCCTCACACATCTCAATGGTTTGAGGGTGATGCAGCACCTCCGCAAGATAGTGGTTGATAACCCTCTCGAAAAACTTGTCCTTGGGAGCGCTTGGAGACGACATGATGCTCTAGATCTGAAACAGAAACAGCTCAAAACAAAAACAAAGGATATTTGCGTGATACGGTGGTCAAAACCTTCAGGAGTATATATAATGAATTTTTACCGACCAAAATACGTAACATACAAGAAAACGGAGTCCGGGAGGAACACGAGGTGCCCACGAGACAGGGGGGCGCGCCCTACAGGGGGGGCCCTCCTCTCTCGTGGGAGACTCGTGTCCCTTTCGGACTACTTCTTTCTTCCTAAAATCCTTAAATAATCCAAAACTGATAAAAAATGCCATTAGAGTTGTTTTGGAGTCGGTTTACTTACCGTACCACGGACCTAAGCCTTTTCGGAGTCTGGAACGTTCTGGAAAGTGTCTCTTATGTATTCCTCAGGGGTTATGGTTTCAATAATATTAGTTTCAACATTGATAGGATAACCTGAAATATAATGTTTAATTCTTTGACCATTTACCACCCTCGGATTTGTGCCTTCGAAGTTGTTGATTATTATAGCACCAGAACGATAGACCTCCTCGATAACGTAGGGACCTTCCCATTTTGAGAGAAGTTTTCCTGCAAAAAATCTTAAACGAGAGTTGAGCAATAACACATAATCTCCTACGTTAAACTCACGCTTCAGATCCTCTTATCATGCCTGTGTTTGACTTTTTCTTTGAAAAGCTTGGCATTCTCATATGCTTGGGTTCTCCATTCATCAAGTGAGCTAATATCAAATAACCTTTTCTCACCGGCAAGTTTGAAGTCATAATTGAGCTCTTTAACAGCCCAATATGCTTTATGTTCAAGTTCAAGAGGTAAATGACATGCTTTTCCATAAACCATCTTATATGGAGACATAACCATAGGATTTTTGTATGCAGTTCTATAGGCCCATAATGCATCATCAAGTTTTAGGACCAATTCTTTCTAGATCTATTCATAGTCTTTTGGAAAATCAATTTGAGCTCTCTATTGCTCAACTCTACTTGACCACTAGACTGCGGGTGATAAGGAGATGCGATTCTATGGTTGACATCATACTTAGCAAGCATCTTACGGAAAGCACCATGAATAAAGTGTGAACCACCATCAGTCATAAGATATCTGGGGACTCCAAACCTCGGAAAAATAACTTCTTTGAGCATTTTAATAGAAGTGTTATGATCAGCACTACTAGTTGGAATAGCTTCTACCCACTTAGTAACGTAATCAACAACAACTAAAATATGTGTATAACCATTAGAGGCAGGAAAAGGTCTCATATAATCAAAGCCCCAAACATCAAACGGTTCAATAACAAGAGAATAATTCATAGGCATTTCTTGACGTCTACTAATGTTACCTATTCTTTGACATTCATCACAAAATACGACAAACTTACGAGCATCTTTGAAAAGGGCAGGCCAATGAAAACCAGATTGTAGTACCTTGTGTGCAGTTCTGTCTCCAGCGTGGTGTCCTCCATAGGATTCAGAGTGACACTTGCGTAGGATTTGTTCCTGTTCATGCTCAGGCACACAACGTCTAATAATACCATCTACTCCTTCTTTATAAAGGTGTGGATCATCCCGTAAGTAATGCCTTAAATCATAAAATAACTTTTTCTTTTGCTGGTATGTGAAACTAGGCGGTATATATTTAGCAACAATGTAATTAGCATAATCAGCATGCCAAGGAGCAGTACGAGAAGCATTGACAACCGCTAATTGTTCATCAGGAAAACTATCATTAATAGGTAGTGGGTCATCAAGAACATTCTCTAACCTAGACAAGTTGTCTGCAACGGGGTTCTCAGCTCCCTTTCTATCAATAATATGCAAGTCAAATTCTTGGAGCAAGAGAACCCATCTAATGAGTCTAGGCTTAGCATCTTTCTTTTCCATAAGATATTTAATAGCAGCATGGTCGGTGTGAATAGTAACTTTGGAATCAACAATATAAGGTCTAAACTTATCACATGCAAACACAACTGCTAAGAATTCTTTTTCAGTGGTAGCATAATTTTTCTGGGCAGTATCAAGAGTCTTACTAGCATACTGGATAACATTCAATTTCTTATCGACTCTTTGCCCTAACACAACACCTACAAAGATAATCACTAGCATCGCACATAATTTCAAAAGGTAAATTCCAATCAGGTGGCTGAACAATAGGTGCAGTGATCAAAGCCTTCTTAAGTGTTTCAAATGCTTCTACACAATTATCATCAAAGACAAAAGGAATATCTTTTTGCAATAAATTAGTCAGAGGCCTAGAGATTTTAGAAAAGTCCTTAATGAACCTCCTATAAAAACCGGCATGACCAAGGAAACTTCTTATACCTTTTATGTCCTTGGGACATGGCATCTTTTCAATAGCATCAACTTTGGCTTTATCAACTTCAATACCTCTCTCGGAGATCTTGTGCCCCAAGACAATGCCTTCATTAACCATAAATTGACACTTTTCCTAATTCAGGACGAGACTAGTGTCTTCGCATCTCTGCAAAACTCGATCAAGGTTGCTTAAACAATCATCAAAAGAGGATCCATAGACGGAGAAGTCATCCATGAATACCTCACAAATCTTTTCACAAAAATCAGAAAATATAGCCATCATGCATCTTTGAAAGGTAGCAGGTGCATTACGTAAACAAAAAGGAATACGTCTATAAGCAAAAGTACCAAAAGGGCAAGTAAAAGTAGTTTTAGATTGATCCCCATTGAAGCAATTGTCGAGAGAAGCGAATAACCATCCAGGAAGCAAAAATGTGTGTGTTTGGATAGCCTTTCTAGCATTTGATCAATAAAAGGTAAAGGGTAATGATCTTTCTTAGTAGCTTTATTTAACTTATGGAAATCAGTTACCATCCTATAACCTGTAATAATTCTTTGCAGGATCAATTCATCTTTGTCATTAGGAACAACGGTAATACCTCCCTTTTTGGGGACACAATGGACAGGGCTTACCCATTCACTACTCGACAACGGGATAAATAATACCTGCCTCAAGGAGTTTTAGTATCTCCTTTCTTACCACTTCATTCATTTTGGGATTTAATCGTTTTTGAGGATCTCTAACGGGTTTGGCATCTTTCTCCACTGAGATTTTGTGTTGACATAATGTGGGACTAATGCCCTTAAGATCATCCAGAGTATATCCAATAGCAGCTCGGTGCTTCTTCAGAGTTTTCAATAATCTTTCTTCTTCTTTCTCTGAAAGGTTAACACTAATAATAACAGGATATATTTCTTTTTCATCAAGATAAGCATACTTAAGATATCAGGTAATGGTTTGAGTTCAAACACGGGATCACCCTTGGGTGGAGGGGGATCCCCAAGAATTTCAACAGGAAGGTTATGTTTCAGCATAGGTTCTTGTTTAAGGAACACTTCATCTATTTCTTCCCTTTCCTTCATAAACATATCATTTTCATGGTCTAGCAGATATTGTTCTAACGGATCAGTTGGTGGAACAGCAATGGAAGCAAGACCAATAATTTCATCCTTACTAGATGGTTCCCTTTCACGAGGTTGTCTACTAAACTTAGCAAAATTAAACTCATGAGACATACCATCAATGCCGACAGTGACAATATTATTTTCGCAATTAATCTTAGCACTAGCAGTATTCAAGAAGGGTCTACCAAAAATAATGGGACAAAAATCATCTTGTGGGGAACCAAGAACGAGAAAATCAGCAGGGTATTTAATCTTCCCACACAAGACTTCAACATCACTAACAATCCCTATAGGTTTAATGGTGTCCCTATTAGCAAGCTTAATAGTAACATCTATGTCTTCTAGTTCAACAGGTGCAATATCGTGCATAATTTCTTTATAAAGATCATAAGGTATCGCATTAGCACTAGCACCCATATCACATAAACCATGATAACAATGATCTCCTATTTTAACAGAAATAACAGGTGTGCCTACAACAGGTCTACGTGTCTTAGTATCGGGTCTAGCAATATTAGCAGTTTCACCCAAGAAAGAGATGACATGCCCATCTAAGTCCTCATCCAAGAGATCTTTAATCATAGCAATACCAGGTTCAACATTAATTTTCTCAAGAGGTGTGTAAGTGGTTTAAATATAATCATCATCTTTAATCATCATTACTCTTACGAACAACAGTCGAAGCTTTAACATGATCTTTTATCCTAACAGGAAAAGGAGGTTTTTCAACATAAGCAGTAGGAATAATGGGATCACTATATGTAATAGTCTTTTCTTCGACTGTAATAGGTGCAACTACTTTAACTTCAACATGATGATTATATTTAAACCACTTCTCTTTAGGGAGATCAACGTGAGTAGCAAAAGTTTCACAAAAAGTAGCTACTATCTCAGAGTCAAGTTCATACTTAGAGCTAAATCCACGGAAAGCATCGGTATCCATAAAAGATTTAACACAATCGAACTTAGGTGTCATACCTGACTCCTTACCATCGTCGGAACCCCAACTTTCAAAGTTGCGTTTAATTCTTCCCAATAAGTCCCATTTGAAATCAATAGTCTTCAGCATATAGGAACCAGCACATGAAGTATCAAGCAGGTTGCGATTATCAAGAGAAAGTCGAGCATAAAAATTCTGAATAATCATTTCCCGAGAGAGCTCATGATTGGGGCATGAATATAACATTGACCTAAGCCTCCCCAAGCTTGAGCGATGCTTTCTCCTTCGCGAGGCCAGAAATTATTTATGTAATTATGATCACGATGAACAAGATGCATAGGATAGAACTTCTGGTGAAATTCCAACTTCAATTGCTTATAATTCCAATATCTCGTATCATCAGATAGCCTATACCATGTCATTGCATCTCCCTTCAAAGATAAAGGGAAGACATTCCTTTTGACAACATCATCGAGAATACCTGCAAGCTTAAATACTCCACAAACTTCATCCACAAAGATAAGGTGTAAGTCGGTATGCAATGTTCCATCTCCTGCAAAAGGATTAGCTAGCAGTTTCTCTATCATACCCGAAGGAATCTCAAAGTGAATATTTTCATAAGGTTCAGTAGGTTGAGGAGCATCTATTGGCTCTTCTGGTTGGGGTGAAGATACCCCAAACAAGCCCCTCAAAGGATTAGTTTCCATAGTGACAAGTAGCAGAAAAATTTCAGCACACTATATAAATGTTTCCTTACCAAGTTCCACTCACCAAGAGCGCCACGCTCCCCGGCAACGGCGCCAGAAAAGAGTCTTGATGACCCACAAGTATAGGGGATCTATCGTAGTCCTTTCGATAAGTAAGAGTGTCGAACCCAACGAGGAGCAGAAGGAAATGATAAGCGGTTTTCAGTAAGGTTTTCTCTACAAGCACTGAAATAGTAGGTGATAGGTAGTTTCGTGATAAGATAAATGGTAACAAGCAAAAGTAAATAAATTAAATAAATTGCAGAAGGTGGCCCAATCCTTTAAGTAGCAAAGGATAAGCCTGGACAAACTCTAATAATGAAGAAGGAGCTCCCGAGGATACATTGGGAATTATCGTCAAGCTAGTTTTCATCACGTTCATATGATTCGCGTTCTGTACTTTGATAATTTGATATGTGGGTGGACCGACACTTGGGTACTGCCATAACATGGACAAGCATCCCACTTATGATTAACCCCTATTGCAAGAATCCGCAAATACAAAAAGGAGTATTAAGGTAAACCTAACCACAACATTAAACATATGGGTCCATATCAACCCCTAATGAAGCAACGCATAAACTAGGGTTTAAGCTTCTGTCACTCTAGAAACCCATCATCTACTTATTACTTCTCTATGCCTTCCTCTAGGCCCAAATAATGGTGAAGTGTCATGTAGTCGACGTTCACATAACACCACTAGAGGAGAGACAACATACATCTCATCCAAATATCGAACGAATACCAAATTCACATGACTACTAATAGCAAGACTTCACCCATGCCCTCATGGAACAAATGTAACTACTCACAAAGCATATTCATGTTCATAATCAGAGGGGTAATAATATGCATAAAGGATCTGAACATATGATCTTCCACCAAGTAAACCAAATAGCATCAACTACAAGGAGTAATCAACACTACTAGCAACCCACGGTACCAATTTGTGGTTTTGATACAAGAATGGATACAAGAGATGAACTAGGGTTTTGAGATGAGATGGTGCTGGTGAAGATGTTGATGGAGATTGACCCCCTCCCGATGAGAGGATCGTTGGTGATGATGTTGGTGATGATTTCCCCCTTCCGGAGGGAAGTGTCCCCAGCTGAACAGCTCCGCCAGAGCCCTAGATTGATTCCAGCAAGGTTCCGCCTCGTGGCGGCGGAGTTTCGTCCCGTAAGCTTGCCCACGATTTTTTCCGGAGGGAAAGTGATGATATAGCAGAAGATGGACGCCGGAGGCCCACCAGGAGGCCCAGGAGATAGGGGCGCGCACTAGGGGGGCGCCCCTGTCTCCTGGACAGGGTGCGGGCCCCCTGGCCTATTTCTTTTGCCCAGAAATTCTTATTAAATCTAAAAAGTTGTTTCGTGGAGTCTCAGGTCTTTTGGAGTTGTGCAGAATATGTTTCCAACGTTTGCTCCTTTTCCTGCCAGAATTCTAGCTGCCGGCATTCCCCCTCTTCATGGTAAACCTTGTAAAATAAGAGAGAATAGCCATAAGTATTGAGATATAATGTGTAATAACAGCCCATAATGCAATAAATATTGATATAAAAGCATGATGCAAAATGGACGTATCACGGGCCAACCAACTATCTTCGCCCGCGCAAAAGCGGGTCATAAGGCTTGTTAGGGATGCCATTGTCCTCGGTTACTCCTAGCTGAGGTGTCTGGCGAGCCATTCGTCCCAGACACTGTGTTTGAAAGCCGCTAAGGCTTCGGCATCCGGGCACCCGATGATTTGGTTTTTCTTGGTGAGAAATCTGTTCCAAAGCTTACGGGCTGACTCTTCAGGTTGTTGGATTATGTGACTTAGATTGTCTGCATCCGGAGGTCAGACATAGTCCCTTGAAAATTAGCCCTGAAAGCGTCCTCAAGTTCCTGCCAACTTTCAATTGAGTTTTCGGGGAGGCTTTTCAACCAGTGCCGAGCTGGTCCTTTCAACTTGAGGGGCATGTATTTGATGGCGTGGAGATCATCTCCGCGAGCCATATGGATATGAAGAATAAAGTCCTCAGTCCAGACTGCAGGGTCTGTTGTTCCGTCGTATGCCTCTATGTTTACGGGTTTAAATCCCTCTAGAAATTCATGATCCAGCACCTCAACGGTGAAGCACAGGGGGTGCGCGACAACCCTGTATTTGGATGTGTCGTGGCATGCTTCCAACGGATATAGTGTTCGGTGTTGATTCTGAGCTGGTATTCGATCAATATAGTCGTTTTGGTGGCCGTGATGCTGCGTAGGAGCACGCTTCTGAAGGAAATATGCCCTAGAGGCAATAATAAAGTTATTATTTATTTCCTTATATCATGATAAATGTTTATTATTCATGCTAGAATTGTATTAACAGGAAACATAATACATGTGTGAATATATAGACAAACAGAGTGTCACTAGTATGCCTCTACTAGACTAGCTTGTTAATCAAAGATGGTTATGTTTCCTAACCATAGACAAAGGAGTTGTCATTTGATTAACAAGGTCACATCATTGGTTGAATGATCTGATTGACATGACCAATTCCATTAGCTTAGCACCCGATCGTTTAGTATGTTGCTATTGCTTTCTTCATGACTTATACATGTTCCTGTAACTATGAGATTATGCAACTCCCGTTTACCGGAGGAACACTTTGGGTGCTACCAAACGTCACAACGTAACTGGGTGATTATAAAGGAGTACTACAGGTGTCTCCAAAGGTACATGTTGGGTTGGCGTATTTCGAGATTAGGTTTTGTCACTCCGATTGTCGGAGAGGTATCTCTGGGCCCTCTCGGTAATGCACATCACTATAAGCCTTGCAAGCAATGTAGCTAATGAGTTAGTTACGGAATGATGCATTACGGAACGAGTAAAGAGACTTGCGGTAACAAGATTGAACTAGGTATTGGATACCGACGATCGAATCTCGGGCAAGTAACATACCGATGACAAAGGGAACAACGTATGTTGTTATGCGGTTTGACCGATAAAGATCTTCGTAGAATATGTAGGAGCCAATATGGGCATCCAGGTTCCGCTATTGGTTATTGACCGAGAATAGTTCTAGGTCATGTCTACATAGTTCTCGAACCCGTAGGGTCCGCACGCTTAAGGTTTCGATGAGAGTTATATTATGAGTTTATGAGTTTTGATGTACCGAAGGAGTTCGGAGTCCCGGATGAGATCGGGGACATGACGAGGAGTCTCGAAATGGTCGAGACGTAAAGATCGATATATTGGACGACTATATTCGGAGTTCGGAAAGGTTCCGAATGATTCGGGTATTTTTCGGAGTACCGGAGAGTTACGGGAATTCGCCGGGGAGAATTATTGGGCCTTATTGGGCCCTGCAGGAAAGAGAGAGGGGCTGCCTAGGGCAGGCGCGCGCCCCATGGCCTAGTCCGAATTGGACTAGGGGAGGCCGCACCCCTCCTTCCTTTCCTTCTCTCTTCCCCTTCCTTGTCTCCTACTCCTAATACATGGAAGGACTCCTAGTTGGACTAGGAAAGGGGGAATCCTACTCCCGGTGGGAGTAGGACTCCCCATGGCGCGCCCCTTCTAGGGCTGGCCTCCTCCTCCCTCCCTCCTTTATATACGGGGGCAGGGGGCACCCCATGGACACACAAGTTGATCTACGGATCGTTCCTTAGCCGTGTGCGGTGCCCCCTCCACCATATTCCACTTGGTCATATCGTCAGCGGGCTTAGGCGAAGCCCTGCGCCGGAGAAGTCATATCGTCAGCGGAGCTTAGGCGAAGCCCTCGTCGGTGGAGCATCATCATCGTCACCACGCCGTCGTCTTGTGGAACTCATCCCCGACACTTTGCTGGATCGGAGTCCGGGGATCGTCATCGAGCTGAACGTGTGCTGAATTCGGAGGTGTCGTACGTTCGGTACTCGGATCGGTCGGATCGTGAAGACGTACGACTACATCAACCGCGTTGTCATAACGCTTCCGCTTACGGTCTACGAGGGTACGTGGACATACACTCTCCCCTCGTTGCTATGCATCACCATGATCTTGCGTGTGCGTAGGAAATTTTTGAAATTACTACGTTCCCCAACAGTGGCATCCGAGCCTAGGTTTTTATGGTTTGATGTTTTGCATGAGTAGAACACAAGTGAGTTGTGGGCGATACAAGTCATACTGCCTACCAGCATGTCATACTTTGGTTCAGCGGTATTGTGAGATGAAGCGGCCGGGACCGACATTTCGCGTACGCTTTCGCGAGACTGGTTTCACCGTTACGAGCACTCGTGCTTAAAGGTGGCTGGCGGTGTCTGTCTCTCTCACTTTAGTTGAACCGAGTGTGACTAAGCCCGGTCCTTGCGAAGGTTAAAAGCGGAGTCTATTTGACAAACTATCGTTGTGGTTTTGATGCGTAGGTGAGAGCGGTTCTTGCTAAGCCCGTAGCAGCCACGTAAAATTTGCAACAACAAAGTAGAGGGCGTCTAACTTGTTTTTGCAGGGCATGTTGTGATGTGATATGGTCAAGGCGTGATGAGATATAAGTTGTTGTATAAGATGATCATGTTTTGTTGAAGTTATCGGCAATCGCGTAAGCCCTATGGTTGTCTCTTTGTTGCATAAGATGCAAGTGCCAAATAATTGCTTTACTTTATCGCTATGCGATAGCAATAATTGCAAAAGCAATAGTTGGCGAGACGACCAAGTGACGACACATTGATATAGATCAAGATGATGAAGATCATGGTGTCGTGCGTGCGGTAACGATAAAGATCATGACAGTACTTTGGAGATGGAGATCAAAGGCGCCAAGATGATCATGGCCATATCATGTCACATATTTTGATTGCATATGATGTTTATCTGTTATACATCTTATTCTGTTTGGCTTGACGGTAGCATTATAAGATGATCTCTCACTAATTATCAAGAAGTGTTCTCCACTGAGTATGCACCGTTGCCAAAGTTAAATGCGTGCCGAGACACCACGTGATGATCGGGTGTGATAAGCTCTCGTCCATCTACAACGGGTGCAAGCCAGTTTTGCACACGCAGAATACTCGAGTTATACTTGACGAGCCTAGCATATGCAGATATGGCCTCGGAACACGGAGACCGAAGGTCGGCGTGAATCATATAGTAGATATGATCAACATAAGATGTTCACCATTGAAAACTACTCCATCTCACGTGATGATCGGTTATGGTTTAGTTGATTTGGATCACGTGATCACTTAGATGACTAGAGAGATGTCTGTCTAAGTGGGAGTTCTTAAGTAATATGATTAATTGAACTTTAATTTATCATGAACTTAGTCCTGGTAGTATTTTGCAAATTATGTTGTAGATCAATAGCTCGCGTTGTTGCTTCCCTATGTTTTTATATGTGTTCCTAGAGAAAATTGTATTGAAAAATGTTAGTAGCAATGATGCGGATTGGATCCGTGATCTGAGGTTTATCCTCATTGCTGCCTGAGAAGAATTATGTCCTTAATGCACCGCTAGGTGACAGACCTATTGCAGGAGCAAATGTAGGCGTTATGAGCGTTTGGCTAGCTCAATATGATGACTACTTGATAGTTTAGTGCACCATACTTAACAGCTTAGAATCGGGACTTCAAAGGCGTTTTGAGCGTCATGGACCATATGAGATGTTCCAGGAATTGAAGTTAATATTTCAAGCAAATACCGAGTTGAGAGATATGAAATCTCCAACAAGTTCTATAGCTAAAAGATGGAAGAGAATCGCTCAACTAGTGAGCATGTTCTCAGATTATGCAGGTACTTCAATCGCTTGAATCAAGTGGGAGTTAATCTTCCGGATAAGATAGTGATTGACAGAATTCTCTAGTCACCAACACTAAGTTACCGTAACTTCGTGATGAACTATAGTATGCAAGGGATGACGAAAAGCGATTCCCGAGCTCTTCGTGATGTTGAAATCGTGAAGGTAGAAATCAAGAAAGAGCATCAAGTGTTGATGATTGACAAGACCACTAGTCTCAAGGAAAAGGGCAAAGGGAAGAAGGGGAACTTCAAGAAGAGCGGCAAGCAAGTTGCTGCTCGAGTGAAGAAGCCCAAGTCTGGACCTAAGCACGAGACTAAGTGCTTTTGCTGCAATGGAACTGGTCACTAGAAGCGGAACTACCCCAAGTATTTGGCGGATAAGAAGGATGGCAAAGTGAACAAAGGTATATTTGAGATACAGATTATTGATGTGTATTTTACTAGTGTTCGTAGCAACCCCTCGGTATTTGATACTGGTTCAGTTGCTAAGAGTAGTAACTTGAAAGCGGGAGTTGCGTAATGAACAGAAACTAGTTGAAGGGGAAGTGAAGATTGATATGATCATCATCGCACACTCCCTATACTTTCGGGATTAGTATGGAACCTAAATAAGTGTTATTTGGTGTTGAGCATAAGTATGATTTGATCATGTTTATTGCAATACGGTTATTCATTTAAGTAAGAGAATAAATTGTTGTTACATTTACATGAATAAAACCTTATATGGTTACACACCCAATGAAAATGATTCATTGGATCTCGATCATAGTGATACACATATTCATAATATTGAAACCAAAAGATGCAAAGTTAATAATGATAGTGCAACTTATTTGTGGCACTGCCGTTTAGGTCATATTGGTGTAAAGCGCATGAAGAAAACTCCATGCCGATGGACTTTTGGAATCACTTGATTATGAATCATTTGATGCTTGCGAACCGTGCCGTTTGGGCAAGATGACTAAAACTCCGTTCTCCGGAACAATGGAACAAGCTACTGACTTATTGGAAATAATACATACCGATGTATGCGATCCAATGAGTGTTGATGCTCGTGGCAAGTATCGTTATTTTTTGATCTTCACAGATGTTTTTGAGCAGATATGGGTATATCTACTTGATGAAACATAAGTCTGAAACATTTGAAAAGCTCAAAGAATTTCAGAATAAAGTGGAGAATCATCGTAACAAGAAAATAAAAGTTTCTACGATATGATCGCAGAGGTAAAATATTTGAGTTACGAGTTTGGTCTTCAATTAAAAACAATGTGAAATAGTTTCACAAATTCATGCCACCTGGAACACCACAGCATAATGGTGTGTCCGAACATCATAACCGTACTTTATTGGATATAGTGCAACTATGATGTTTCTTATCGATTTACCGTTATAGTTTTGGGGCTATGCATTAGAGACAGCTGCATTCACGTTAAAAGGGCACCATCTAAATCCGTTGAGGCGACACCGTATGAACTGTGGTTTGGCAAGAAACCAAAGTTGTTGTTTCTTAAAAGTTTGGAGTTGTGATGCTTATGTGAAAAAGTTTTCACCGATGAGCTCAAAACCAAATCGGAGAAGTGCGTCTTCATAGAATACCCAAAGGTAACTATTGGGTACACCTTCTATCACAGATCCGAAGGCAAGTTTTTCGTTGCTAAGATGGATCCTTTCTAGAGAAGAAGTTTCTCTCGAAAGAAGTGAGTGGGAGGAAAGTAGAACTTGATGAGGTAATTGTACCTTCTCCCTTATTTCAAAGTAGTTCATCACAGGAATCAGTTCCAAAGGATTCCTACACCAATTAGTGAGGAAGTTAATGATGATGATCATGAAACTTCAGATCAAGTTGCTACCAAACCTCGTGGGTCTTCCAGAGTAAGATCCGCACCAGAGTGGTACGGTAATCTTATTCTAGAAGTCATGTTACTAGACCATGATGAACCTATGAACTATGAGGAAGCGATGATGAGCCCAGATTCCATGAAATGGCTTGAGGCCATGAAATCTGAGATAGGATCCATGTATGAGAACAAAGTATGGACTTTGATTGACTTGCTCGATGATCAGCAAGCCATGTTAAATAAATGGATCTTCAAGAGGAAGACGGACACGATAGTAGTGTTACTATCTACAAAACTCGACTTGTCACAAAAGGTTTTTGACAAGTTCAAGGTGTTGACTACCATGAGATATTCTCTACGGTAGCGAATCTTAAGTCTGTCCGAATCATGTTAACAATTGCCACATTTTATGAAATCTGGCAAATGGATGTCAAAACTACATTCTTTAATGGATTTATTAAAGAAGAGTTGCATATGATGCAACCAGAAGTTTTCGTCAATCCTAAAGGAGCTAACAAAATATGCAAGCTTCAGCGATCCATCTATGGACTGGTGCAAGCATCTCAGAGTTGGAATACATGCTTTGATAAGTTGATCATAGCATATAGTTTTATACAGACTTGCGGTGAAGCCTGTAATTACTAGTAAGTGAGTGGGAGCACTACAGCATTTTTGATAAGTATATGTGAATGACATATTGTAGATCGGAAATAATGTAGAATTATTCTGCAAAGCATAAAGGAGTGTTTGAAAGGAGTTTTTCAAAGAAAGACCTCGGTGAAGCTGCTTACATATTGAGCGTCAAGATCTATAGAGATAGATCAAGGCGGCTTGATAAGTTTTTTCAATGAGTACATACTTTGACAAGATTTTGAAGTAGTTCAAAATGGAACAGTCAAAGAAAGAGTTCTTGCCTGTGTAACAAGGTGTGAAATTGAGTAAAACTCAAAACCCGACCACGGCAGAAGATAGAAAGAGAATGAAAGTCATTCCCTATGCCTTGGCCATAGGTTCTATAAAGTATGCCATGCTGTGTACCAGATCTATTGTATACCCTACACTTGAGTCCGGCAAGGAGTACAATAGTGATCTAGGAGTAGATCATCGACAGCGGTCAAAACTATCCTTAGTGGAATAAGGATATGTTTCTCGATTATGGAAGTGAAAAAAGGTTCGTAAGTAAAGGGTTACGTCGATGCAAGTTTTGACACCGATCTGGATGACTCTAAGTCTCGATCTAGATACATATTGAAAGTGGGAGCAATTAGCTAGAGTAGCTCCGTGCGAGCATTGTAGACATAGAAAATTGCAAAATACATAACGGATCTGAATATGAAAGACCCGTTGACTAAGATTCTCTCACAAGCAAAACATGATCACACCTTAGTACTCTTTGGGTGTTAATCACATAGCGATGTGAACTAGATTACTGAATCTAGTAAACCCTTTGGGTGTTGGTCACATGGCGATGTGAACTATGGGTGTTAATCACATGATGATGTGAACTATCGATGTTAATCACATGGTGATGTGATCTAGATTATTGACTCTAGTGCAAGTGGGAGACTGAAGGAAATATGCCCTAGAGGCAATAATAAAGTTATTATTTATTTCCTTATATCATGATAAATGTTTATTATTCATGCTAGAATTGTATTAACAGGAAACATAATACATGTGTGAATATATAGACAAAGCAGTGTCACTAGTATTCCTCTACTAGACTAGCTTGTTAATCAAAGATGGTTATGTTTCCTAACCATAGACAAAGGAGTTGTCATTTGATTAACAAGGTCACATCATTGGTTGAATGATCTGATTGACATGACCAATTCCATTAGCTTAGCACCCGATCGTTTAGTATGTTGCTATTGCTTTCTTCACGACTTATACATGTTCCTGTAACTATGAGATTATGCAACTCCCGTTTACCGGAGGAACACTTTGGGTGCTACCAAACGTCACAACGTAACTGGGTGATTATAAAGGAGTACTACAGGTGTCTCCAAAGGTACATGTTGGGTTGGCGTATTTCGAGATTAGGTTTTGTCACTCCGATTGTCGGAGAGGTATCTCTGGGCCCTCTCGGTAATGCACATCACTATAAGCCTTGCAAGCAATGTAGCTAATGAGTTAGTTACGGAATGATGCATTACGGAACGAGTAAAGAGACTTGCGGTAACAAGATTGAACTAGGTATTGGATACCGACGATCGAATCTCGGGCAAGTAACATACCGATGACAAAGGGAACAACGTATGTTGTTATGCGGTTTGACCGATAAAGATCTTAAGTAGAATATGTAGGAGCCAATATGGGCATCCAGGTTCCGCTATTGGTTATTGACCGAGAATAGTTCTAGGTCATGTCTACATAGTTCTCGAACCCGTAGGGTCCGCATGCAACAAGGTTTCGATGACAGTTATATTATGAGTTTATGAGTTTTGATGTACCGAAGGAGTTGAGTCCCGGATGAGATCGGGGACATGACGAGGAGTCTCGAAATGGTTGAGACGTAAAGATCGATATATTGGACGACTATATTCGGAGTTCGGAAAGGTTCGAATGATTCGGTATTTTTGAAGTACCGGAGAGTTACGGGAATTCGCCGGGAGAATTATTGGGCCTTATTGGGCCCTGCAGGAAAGAGAGAAGGGCTGCCTAGGGCAGGCCGCGCGCCCCCCCATGGCCTAGTCCGAATTGGACTAGGGGGAGGGGCCGCACCCCCTCCTTCCTTTCCTTCTCTCTTCCCCTTCCTTGTCTCCTACTCCTAATACATGGACTAGGAAAGGGGGAATCCTACTCCCGGTGGGAGTAGGACTCCCCATGGCGCGCCCCTCCTAGGGCCGGCCTCCTCCTCCCTCCCTCCTTTATATCTGAGGGGCAGGGGCACCCCATGGACACACAAGTTGATCTACGGATCGTTCCTTAGCCGTGTGCGATGCCCTCCTCCACCATATTCCACTTCGGTCATATCGTCGCGGAGCTTAGGCGAAGCCCTCGCGGAGAAGTCATATCGTCGCGGAGCTTAAGCGAAGCCCTTCGTCGGTGGAGCATCATCATCGTCCTGCCCGTCGTCTTGTGGAACTCATCCCCGACACTTTGCTGGATCGAGTCCGGGATCGTCATCGAGCTGAGCGATGTGCGTAACTTCGGAGGTGCCGTGCGTTCGGTACTTGGATCGGTCGGATCGTGAAGGCGTCTGACTACATCAACCGCGTTGTTATAACGCTTCCGCTTACGGTCTACGAGGATACGTGGACATACACTCTCCCCTCTCGTTGCTATGCATCACCATGATCTTGCGTGTGCGTAGGAAATTTTTTGAAATTACTACGTTCCCCAACAGCTTCCTGGATCCATGGATGGACCTGGCCATACCGGCTCTTTTTTCCAGGTGCTCACGTAGATCGTGTGCCGACTTGTGTGCGGCATCATTAGCTGCTCTGTCTCGGCCACGGAGTGGTCGGTCCGGCAGATCGGTCGTATTGTTTTTCGGCGGGATGGGCTCTATAGCCTCGTCGTCGAATTCGGGCAGCAGCTTGCGCTTTGGGTAGCTCTTTGTGTGGCGATCGCCACCGTATTTTTCGTCAGTGTCGAGCACTTTGTTCCATCTGTGGTTGAGCGTATCCTGCGCGGCCTTAAGCCTTTGCTTCTGCTTCTTCAAGCTCCTCGCGGTGGCGATAAGACTTCTGTGGAGGTTCTCTTGTTCCAAGTGCTTTTCGGGGATGATGAATGCATCGTCGTCCGGACTGTTCTCCTCTCCGGAGACAGGCTTATAAGTTTTATCTTCGGCATTGCTATGATCAGACAGCAGCCCCGGACTATGTTCGCCGTCCCCTGGCTCATCCTGCTCCATCAATGGGTCCATGGGGTCGTCATTACCTTTGGAATCGTCCGGGGTATTATTCTTTCTTGTGCCGTTATCACTGTTTTTGCTGTTGCGGGATTTAGAGCGGCGCCGCTGACGTCGGCGCTTTGGTTGCTTCTCAAAAGGATTATCCTTCGTTGCATCCTTCCGTTCCTCGCCGTTGTTTTTCTTTGGGTGTGTCCACCATGTATATATCATATGATGAGGTGGCTATCCAGCGCTCTGTGGGCGGTGGTTCCTGTTCTTCTCCGGCATCGTCATTCGTACCGTCGATGTCTTCGGAGTCGAAATCAAGCATGCCGGTTGAGTCGTCGACAGTTGCTATTAAGTGGGTGGTGGGTGGGAAACGAATTTCTTCGTCGTCCTCTTCTCAAGCCGGACATAGTTCGGTCAAGAGTCTCCTGACAGGGAGAGAGATTTTAATGAGCTTAGCACGTCGACGTCGCCCAAGGGCGAGTGCTGAAAGATATCCGCGGAGCTAAACTCCATGACCGGTGCCCAGTCAGGTCCGATGGGCACGGATGCGCGCGGTTCAGAGCCCCTGGTCAGAGACGAGTCCGAGGGTCCGAAGACACGGATCTCCTTAGGAGTGGGATCTGTGTTCGGCTCTATCGCCGCTGAGTGTGCGGCCTCCATGGCAGGGTCTATCCACCCGTCCTCGGATGGCACAATCTGCTCCGGATCTAAGGCCAGGGCAGTTGTAGGTGCGTTCTCCTGAACACCGTCCGATGGCAGATCTAAGTCATGCTCATCGTGACTGTACGGCGCACCTGTCATGGGCTCGAATCCATCGAAGATCAAGTCTCCGCGGATGTCGGCAGTGTAGTTGAGGCTTCCAAACCTGACCTGATGGCTAGGGGCGTAGCTATCGATCTGCTCCAGATGGCCAAGCGAGTTGGTCCGCAGTGCGAAGCCGCCGAATACGAAGATCTGTCCGGGGAGGAAAACCTCACCCTGGATCGCATCGTTGTGGATGATTGAAGGAGCCATCAAGCCTTATCGTGACGACACAGTGGAACTCTCAATGAAAGCACCAATGTGGGTGTCATAACAGGCGGATCTCGGGTAGGGGGTCCCGAACTGTGCGTCTAAGGCTAATGGTAACAGGAGGCGGGGGACACAATGTTTACGCAAGTTCAGGCCCTCTCGATGGAGGTAATACCCTACTTCCTGCTTGATTGATCTTGATGATATGAGTATTACAAAGTTGATCTACCACAAGATCGTAGAGGCTAAACCCTAGAAGGTAGCCTATGATTATGATTGTTCTCTTCCCTACGGACTAAACCCTCTGGTTTATATAGACACCGGAGGGGTCTAGGGTTACACAGAGTGGTTATAGAGAAGGAAATCTACATATCCGAATTGCCAAGCTTGCCTTCCACACAAAGGAGAGTCCCACCCGGACACGGGACGAAGTCTTCAATCTTGTATATCTTCATAGTCCAACAGTTCGGCACAAGTACATAGTCCGGCTGCCCGAGGACCCCCTAATCCAGGACTCCCTCAACCTCCTCACTCGTGATCGACGCGGCTCCATCGCTGATATGCAACTTTACGGACCTCCAAGGTGGCTCACCAAAACTGAAGCCCTTGCCGTTGAACGAATCAGACCGGGGCAACAATCCGGACACGCCATCGAACTCCAGGTCTGGCACCCCACCGCGACTAAGATGCCGAAGGAGGAAACCATACCTACCATCCACGAACCACGAGCCCAGCACATGTTCCGTCTTCCAGATGTCGTCGATGCAGACTGATAACCCACAAGTGTAGGGGACCGCAACAGCTTTCGAGGGTAAAGTATTCAACCCAAATTTATTGATTTGACACAAGGTGAGCCAAAGAATATTCTTGAGTATTAGCAGTTGAGTTGTCAATTCAACCATACCTGGATAACTTCGTATCTGCAGCAAAGTATTTAGTAGCAAAGTAGTATGATAATAAAGGTAACGGTGCCAAAAGTAAAGATAATAGTTTTTGGGTTTTTTTGTAGTAGTTGTAACAGCAGCAACGGAAAAGTAAATAAGCGAAGAACATTATGTGAAAAGCTCGTAGGCAATGTATCAGTGATGGATAATTATGCCGGATGCGATTCCTCATGTAATAGCTATAACATAGGGTGACACAGAACTAGCTCCAGTTCATCAATGTAATGTAGGCATGTATTCCGTAAATAGTCATACGTGCTTATGGAAAAGAACTTGCATGACATCTTTTGTCCTACCCTCCCGTGGCAGCGGGGTCCTAGCGGAAACTAAGGGATATTAAGTCCTCCTTTCAATAGAGAACCGGAACAAAGCATTAGCACATAGTGAATACATGAACTCCTCAAACTACGGTCATCACCGAGAAGTATCCCGATTATTGTCACTTCGGGGTTGTTGGATCATAACACATAATAGGTGACTATAGACTTGCAAGATAGGATCAAGAACACACATATATTCATGAAAACATAATAGGTTCAGATCAGAAATCATGGCACTCGGGCCCTAGTGACAAGCATTAAGCATAGCAAAGTCATAGCAACATCAATCTCAGAACATAGTGGATACTAGGGATCAAACCCTAACAAAACTAACTTGATTACATGGTAAATCTCATCCAACCCATCACCATACAGCACGCCTACGATGGAATTACTCACGCACAGCGGTGAGCATCATGAAATTGATGATGGAGGATGGTTGATGATGACGACGGCGGCGAATCCCCCTCCCTGGAGCCCCGAACGGACTCCAGATCAGCCCTCCCGAGAGAGATTAGGGCTTGGCGGCGGCTCCGTGTCGTAAAACACGATGAAACTTTCTCTCTGACTTTTTCTCCCCGAACGTGAATATATGGAGTTTGAGTTGAGGTCGGTGGAGGTCCATGGGGCCCACGAGATAGGGGGGCGCGCCCAGGAGGAGGGGCGCACCCCCTGTCTCGTTGACAGGGTGTGGGCCCCATGGTCTTGATTCTTTCACCAATATTTTTTATATTTTCCAAAAAGTGCCTCCGTGGATTTTCAGGACATTCCGAGAACTTTTCTTTTCTACACATAAAACAACATCATGGCAGTTCTGCTGAAACAGCGTTAGTCCGGGTTAGTTTCATTCAAATCATGCAAGTTAGAGTCCAAAACAAGGGCAAAAGTGTTTGGAAAAGTAGATACGTTGGAGACGTATCACAGATCACAATCTGGATCCGCTCCTGGACTACCTCGCAAGCTCCGCGCCGACGCTGGAGCAAACGTCGTCGCAACGGCGGAGCCTGAGGACACAGGTCCACCACGAGGATGTCGTCGCCGCTACGCCATCCTTACTTGAACAGTCTGGTTTCCAAATCCATCCCCAACCATAAGACCTATGGCCTCGTTAGGGAAGGATCCGAAGAATCTTTATTCAGTGCCATCATCGTCGCCGCCGAAGCAAAGACGATGAACGACCTAAAAACCTAGACTACGAAAGAATAAAAATGATTCACACGCGTGGATCCGGCGACCCCCCTCACCACCGACGACCGAGGTCGCCAGCGGAGGATGGCGCCGGAAGATCGGCCTCTCCTAGCGGCGGCTAGGGTTTATAGCCGCCAGGGAAGAGGAAAACAGCGATGCGCCTTTCACGACGTGAGGCTTTGATGCTTCGCCGCAGAACGGTAATAAGGGCATGTACAATGGTGCTATCTTAGGAGTGACGCGTAGGATAAATGATGAGGTGGAGGGTGAGAACTCGTAAGAAAAGGCTTGTCTTCTCTTATTTAAGAGAAGATAAGAGATGATCTCTTAGCACAATATGTTTCACCACGTTTTTAGGAAGGTAAATGTTTGGGCGGCGGTCTTGAACTTCGGCCGGTTCACACTTGAGCTGGCAAGCAGCGCCCAGCGCAATGGCCTTGCACCGCCTCCTTCCAGCACCTTCATCCCCTACCTTTCAGCCTTACGCGCGCGCGACCTTCCCCCTCCCTCCTCCCGGCAGCGGCCCGGGCCACCATGAGCTCCATCGCTGGCGGGCAGGCGCTCCCTTGCTGGCTGCCATGGCCAGATCCATCCCCTACCTAGAGCCTTCACGTGCGCACTCCCCCCTCCTCCTTGGCTGCGTTTGGGCCGCCACAAGCTCCATCGCCGGCCGCCATGGCTGCCTGCCGCCATGCCCGGATCCTCCCGCGTATATAAGTGTTGCAACCATCACCTAGAAAAGCTTCAACAGCCGTTGAAAAAAGCTTCTACCATAGACATAGAAAGCTTCAATGGCACATCACAACAAAGGGGAAGCTGCAACCGTAGTTGGATTTTGCTACTACCGGCAAAGCTTTTTGCTACATCCATCAGACAGAGCTGCGACCTCGTGAGGACGACAATGATATTTTTGCTGCAACCGTAGCAGGATTTTGCTACTACCGTTGGAGTTTTTTGCTACATCCATGTAAGGCGGAGCTGCGACCTCGCGAAGGCGGCGACGGCGTTTTTGCTGCACCCGTAGTTTGATTTTGCTACTACCGGTGAATTTTTTTGCTACATCCATTCAAATGGCGTTGATTGACTCGCGGCCGTCGTCGACGTATTTTCCTGCAGCGAGCATCAATGGCGAGGGCGGCGGAGCTACAACCGTCGTCGTCAAGAGCTGCAACCGCAGGTGGAGCTGTTGCATGGGTCGAGGCGACAACGAGGCCGGGAGGGTGGGGGACCGGCGACGAGGACGGCCGGCGAGGGCGGGGTCCGGCGGGCGACGAGGAAGACCGGTGAGGGTGGGGACTGACGACGGGGACGACCACCGGAGGGGACAGGAGGCGCGGTGCCGTGCTCCGCGAGCGGGAGATGTGGATCCAGGCCGACTGCCCAAGGAAGAAGAAGCTGAGAGCGATCTGTTTTTTTTTTGCCCGGTTCCAACGGCTGCATGGCTCAGATCCGATGGCCTGGGCTGGACCGGCCGAAACTCTCGGCCGGTGCGCCGGCGCCTATAAGCGCTCTTTTAGGAATAGCTAGTTATTGAAGATAAGACTAAGAAATGACCCATTGTAGACATGTTTTTTGTCATCTCTAAATTACATGCAAGACTTAATATAAGACTATTTTATCAACCATTGTACATGCGCTAATGATGTAAAAAAATACACATTACATATTTTTCCCGGAAAGAAAATACCGTTTTTTTTGGAATGTTGGAAAGAATATACAGTTTTGATACCGGACTCTAAACGAGTTAGGATCTGAAACGTCTTCGGCCGATACGCAGATAAAACGCCGAAATATATGCATCTATCTCCAGCGGCTTGGTGCAATCTCGGCTGCAACTCGGCCGAGCCGGCGATCCGGCAACTGGCGTGCATTCATGGAGACTAATCAGCCATGTTTAGACATCAAGAACGATGGCCGTAAACGAGTGAAGGGCAGTGATGCTGGCGGCGACAGGATCAGCACGCTACCCGACGACATCCTCCTCGACATACTTCAATGCCTGGACCTGCGCACGGCGGTTAGGGCCAGCGCCGTGGCGAGGCGATGGAGGCGGCTCCCGCGTATGCTCCCCGACCTCGACATGGACATCGCCACCCTGGTACCGCACTGTCGCTGGGTTTCCTCGGTGGATCGTGTCATGGCCACCTACACGAATATCGTAACGTGGTTTCTGTCGCCCACCCATCACCGGACTAGCTTGCGCCTCGCCTTCTACCTTGTAGACGTCGATCCGTTCCTGCGCTCCATCGGCGATGCCATCCCCACCGCCACCGCCGACCGCCTCGATCTCACCATACTCAGGTCATATGATCCTTGCGTCGACTTTGATCAATGCTTCGCGTCTTTCCTCGCGGCTTGCCCCGCCGCGTTCGGCTGGCTCACCAGCCTTGCCCTACAACACTTCACGTTTTCCACCTTGGAGATCGCCGGACTCCTTGACGCCTGCCACCGGCTAGAGATCCTCTCCTTGACCAACTGCCACTGTACGGTCTCCATTACGGAAAAACTACAGATCGACGCTCCCAGCTCATCGCTCTTGGCCTTGGAACTCCATGGTTGCTCCTTCAACAGAGTCGAGTTGGCCAGGGTCCCGAAACTTGAGCGCTTTGTTTGCGACACCTCTATGTTTGAACATAACATGAGTTTCGGCTATGTTCCTTGCCTTCGTGTCATAAACCTCTCATTACCGCAGCTGCAACGCTACTTTGAGAATCCAGCATCGCTCTCTCCAGCATTCAATAGCCTCAGAGATGTTTCTCTGCGCGGCTTGGATATTCCCGACAAGGCATTGCTCCTTTCTCTTCTAGATGCTGCACCCTTCCTCAACAACCTTTCTATTACTCGAGGTGGAGTGAAAAGGACCGGAGGGAGTATCAAGGTACGTAGTAGCACACATCTTAGTAGTTATCTTCTCTATAGATATATCTGTTTTCATTAAGAAGGAGGTTCCACTTGCATGCATCCTCGGACGCATGCATACATCTGGACCAATATTATCTTCTCTACAATTTTAGACACTTGGACTCTAAATAAACGTACCTGTTGTCTATTTGGTGTAGCTAACTCGTGGCGGATCTACAAGTCGAGGTCTCTACAAGTTCACCGTGGCAGGGCAAAGACCTAAATTTGAGCATCGTAGCTTGAGTTCGCTAGAGATAAAAGCCTATGGAGTTAGTACAGACTTGGACGTGATGAATTACATCAGGCTCATCAGGAAGCATGCTGTGTGTTTGAAGAGGATACACTTGGTTGAACTGTGCGCGGACAAACGTTGCGATGGTGTCACATGCTTGTGTCAAGTGGAAGACGAACGGAAGAAAATCTTACGTGACATACTCAATCTTGGATTCTCCCCATCCATAGAAATAACTATAGAGCCAGTGGTTTCAAAAAGAAAAATCATAGAGCAAGTGACACGACTATGCTAGCCTTGCTACTGCAATTAATGCTCTCACGCTTTATCCATAGTGTAGTTCACCTTTCTGCAAGCAAAACACCCGTGATTTTTGAGTCAAGTTTGTGGCAGCTAAACATGTCCATCAATATGTATCTTCGCACATGAACACATCACCGTATACCCTTAACGTTGGGGTGATGCACTGCAGCTCACGTCGAAGGAGACCCAACCGAAAGCGCAGTACGCAAGCAATCCGGCGGGGACTTTTCTAGACCTGAAACCCCACATGCCCAGGAGGGACTCCGTCTGGACACATGACGGCTATGGGCTGCCATGTCGACCTGATCACTCCTAGGTCCTCGAGGACTGCCGCCCTGCAGCGAAGAACGAGAAAATGAAGAACTTGGGTTAAAAGGAAAAGGTAAAGGTAAAAAAGTGGTAGATGATAGATCGATTGTACGTTGTTCAATCGGCTATCACCCCTCGTCTATTTATGAGACGGCTGGACTTCCCATACAAAAAAACTCCAATCACGTCCAAATCCTACCAAAAATAACTGAACTTGGATTTAGGTATGCCTGACACAGCAGTTTGGTTTTGGGGTTTACAGGCCAAATATGGCATTGGATGGAGATGCGCCCAAAAGCAAAATTATCTATTTCAACAAATCGAACAACTTTTGTGTTCAATGTTTTTGATTCGAGACCATCTTGAGGGCCGAAGCACTCATGCAAATCAGACAACAACTCGCACTACCCATCAGACATCGGTCATATGGGTGTGTGATGCCGCGGGCCACTTTTTACTCATGGTCAGGCCACACTGCGTTGGCTCTAATTTTTGCATACAATCTCGGATTGAAATGATTTAAATATCAAAATTGATCGGCTCGACGAGACAAAGACAATACTTGTAGTACACGTTTTCATATGAGGCTGTATTGGAGGCGTAATGAGCCGAACGTTATGACTACAAAAGCTTAGTACTTCGAGCACAGTTTTGCTCCTTGAGATGAGATTGGATGACAATGACACAAACATCAAAGATGTTCATGTAGATGATACATAACTTTTTGTTATTGGATACTTTTTCATTTGAAGCAATCTTATGTACCTTCCTTGCCGTGCCAAAAAATGATGTCAACACATGCCCCGTGTTTTTTGGTAAAGTTTGTGTCCAAACAATAATTTGTATGGAGCTTGTTTTAAGGACGATGTCAACACTTCATCCGCCATTTTATATGTGCTTAGGGCAATAAGTATATATCAGCCATTTTATATGTGCTTAGGGTGATAAGTATATATCAGTCAATGTTTGTTTAGTTTAAAGCCAATCACTTGAAAATTAAAGAATACCATTAACAATCCAGCGATAAAGTATCATTGATATCATCCCAAAGCCATCCGCCAAATCATATTGTCCACCCTTTCGCTAGGATTTTGCAGATAACCAAGAATGAAATTCCTTCAACCCATGCTTTCGCATGTATAAAATTTTCGTTAGTGGTCGAAGCGATGGGCTTCGATTCAGCCTTACTTATGTCGAAGAGACTAAACATCGGCTATTGATAGATATGCAATACACCACGATCAACAAGGTAGCCGGATGCTTGTTGCACTAACTCAATTGCTCTCAAACTTTCATGTCTAGATACATGAGAAATCTCTTGTTTTACATTTCCAATGTATTCCGGTTCCAGTGCTTCAGCGACGTAGACAACGACATAAGCTTGGCACGGAAACCATCCACAATGGAAGCTCCTAGACCTTGCTAGTGTTGTTCTATGGTTTCTTTAAAGCTCTCATGTGATTCCCAGATAAAGCTCTTACCGAAAAGGCTTCGTCAACTAATCAGGGTGACCATCAGAGGGGTTTAACTTTAGCAAGATAGGGCAATGATCAGAAGCAGCAACAGTTTTATGTATCAATTTTGCAGTACAAAACTTTTTGCTCCAATCAGCCGAGGCAAGAGCCCTATCCAACCGAACTCTGGTATAGCTACCACCAGCAACTTTCTTCTCGAAGGTCCATTCTGTACCCGAGAAGCCAATATCAACAAGGACAGATACACCAGTAGCATCCTAAAAATCAAGTACTTGTGTCATACTCCTTTGGCCAACTCCATCATACTCCTCCGCTGTGACACTTCGTTGAAATTGCCAATACAAATGCATGGTTGATCGCTCTCTGAAGATAGAGAATGCAAAAGGTCCCACGTCTGCCACCTTTCAGGCCTTGACACCGATGTTTGTATTTTCTTAGATTTATTTCAGGCCTTTCGGCGATGTGCGTTCAGTGAGAGAAGACGTTTTCGTCGACTACGAAAGCGTCTGTGGCGACTTTGCCAATCTTAAGATGATATGCCGGCTTAGACTCTCAAAGATGTTCATAGAGTTAGGAGATGTGTGTGTGTGTGTGTTCATAAGAGTGAGTGCATGTGCACATATGTGAACGTCTACAATTATACCGTGTTAAAAGAAAAGATAGCCCATTACGACGTAACATGTGTGTTGTTCAACGACGACAGTCATGTTCATATAATAAAGATCAAATTATAAGCCATGTATCCCGCAAAAAAGAAATGCAAGCCACATAAACACTGATAAAACTAAAAGACAGCCAAACATTAGCCTTTACACAAAGAACCATTAGTTAAGAAGTAAAATTACAATCGAGATCAAAATGTCCTCTGAGCTTGACTCCAATGCCCGTATTCGTCTTTGGCATCACCACATCAGCCACAAAATGAAAAAAAAATGACGGATCACTTCTTTACCCAAGCACGATGCGGCTGCATCGTTGTTATGCAGCTTTTCGGACCTCTAAAGTAGCTTACTAAAGGCGAAGCTATTGTCGTTGAAATAATCTGGCCAGGGCAACACCCATACACGTCTCGAGCTTCAGATCTGACACCTCCATTTGACTAAGATGTCGGAGGAGGAAACCATACCTGCTAGCCACCAACCACGAACCAAGCACATAATCTACTGTCTTCCAGATGCCATCAACGTAGCAAACTATTTGCATCCGCTCCTGGACTACTTCCCAAGCTCCACGCGAGCGTTGGAGCAAACGCCATTGCAGCGACGGAGCCCGAGGACACAAGTGACAAGTCCACCACAAGGATGCCGCTGCCGCCATGTCATCCCCGCTTTAACAAACTAGTTGCCAAATCCATCTCAAACCATAGAGAAGAACGCCCAATCGAGGAATGATCTGAAGCTTCTTTATCTAGCGCCTTCATCACCCCGTCAAAGCGAAGATGTCGAACGACCTCAAAACCTAAGCTACTAGGGCACTAGAACATAAACCATTGACGACCGAAAGATCGTCAGTGGAGGGGAGCCACCGAAAACCTAACCTCCTGCTCCTGGCGAGATTGCCTTTCTTTTCTTCCTCTAGAAGAAAGAAACAGCGTCGCCTCAAATATTCGTACGGCTGCCGCATTCCAACCTAGTCCTGACTTCTGCATGCATGTATACGTGGGGTTTTTCTTTGGAAGACCCGGCGGGAGTTGGGATCTGAGATGGAACTGGCGTCTAACGCGACGTTGGAAAGGAGTGAATTGCAAAAAACCACCACATTTGGGGCATCGATTGCAGAAAACCACCCAGTCCCTAATTTTGTGCAAAAGTCACCGCGTTTTTAGTAAACTTTTTGCAAATTGCACTGATCAGATGATTTGTCCCATTTAACCACTTTCTGACAAGTGGGGCCAAATTGTAAGAGCAAAAATTTTACACACACACCCCTTGATCTAAAACGGAAAAGGAATCGGCCCCCCACAGCCTGGGCAGAGGCACGCTGGGCGTCGGGTTCCTAGCCTCCGCCACGCTGCTTGGCCAGGGACGCCGGAGCGACGCTACCGCGTGGGGGCATCTCCGCAACCATGAGGGCCAGCAGCGCCGGAGGGAACGGAAGACGGCGGCGGCCGGCAGGATGACATGTGAGAGGCGGGGCGCATGAGTTCTCGGGCCCCATCCCGGTGTCCCTCGTCGAGCGCAACCAGTTCTCCGGGGAGCTCCCTCCCGTGCCGCCCCCGGCGTTCAAGTTGTTCGACGTCTCGACAACGACCTCGACGGCGTCGTCCCGGAGGCGTTCACAGCGGGAGCAGGGGATCAGATCAATCGGGAGAAGGGATTCAGATGAAAAGGGGCTTGATTGCCTTTTCTTATTAGATCCAGGGATGTGTATGTAATTTTTTTTGCCAAGTCAGCTCCTCAGAGTCCGGTCCCACCTGTCAGAAAATGATTAAATGAGTTAAATCATCTGATCCGTGCATTTTGCAAAAGGTTTATTAGAAACGCGATGATTTTTGCACAGAATTAGGGACTAGGTGGTTTTTTGCAATCGATGCCCCAAATGTGGTGGTTTTCTGCAATTCACTCCGTTGGAAAGACACATACACCCACGCAACATGCAAAGATATATCTCCGTCCCGGCGCGGTGCAATCTCGCGATCCGGCCGGCCGGCGCGCGCTCATGGAGACGACGGAGACCAGCCAGCCGTCTGTGCACATTAGCATCAACCATGAACGCAATAAGCGGGTGAAGCGCCGTGACGATGACGACGACGGCGGGATCAGCGTGCTCCCCGACGACATCCTCCTCAACATACTCCAATGCTTGGACCTGCGCTCGGCGGTCACAGCCGTGGCGCGGCGATGGAGGCGGCTCCCGCGCATGCTCCCCGGCCTCGACATCGGCATCGACACCCTGGTACCGCACCATCGCGGGAGTTACTCGGCGGATAGTGTCATGGCCACGTACGCCAATGCCGTAACATGGTTTCTGCTCCCCACACATCGCCGAACGAGCGTGCGCCTGGCCTTCTACCTCACAGACCTAGACCCGTGCCTGCGCTCCATCAGCGACGCCGTCGCCGCCATCACCACCGATCGCCTTGAGCTCACCGTATGGAGAGCGAATGGTCGTAGTGTCCAGTTCAGACGACGCTTCGCTTCATTCCTTGCGGCCTGCCCCACCACCTTCGCTCGCCTCACCAGCCTCGCCCTGCACGACTTCTCCTTCTCCACCGTCACGGAGATCGCTCGTCTCCTCAACGCCTACGACCTGCTAGAGCTCCTTTCCTTGACCAACTGCGACTGCAGTGACTTGGTTATGGAGATCGACGCTCCCCGGTCGTCACTCTTGGCCTTGGAACTCAATGATTGCTTCTTCCTCGGAGTTGATCTTGCCACAGTTCCGAAATTTGAGCGCCTTGTCTGCGATATTTCTACGTTTGTCTGTCGGAAGCATGAGTTTCGGCTTTGTGCCTTGCCTTCGTGTCATAAACCTCAAGGCACAACCTCTGCAACGCTACTTTGAGAATCCAGCATCGCTCTCTCCAGCATTCAATAGCCTCACAGATGTTTATCTTCGCAAGTTGGATATCCCCAAGATGGCCTGGATCCTTTCTCTTCTTGATGATGCGCCCTTCCTAAGCAACCTCTCTTCCATTAAGGAACATATTATACTACATAACTTAATTATCTTCTCTCTCTATATACATATATGTTTCCAGTAAGAAGGCAAAACCTCTTGCCACTTCCATGCACCCTCTTCTCTACTATTTTAGATACTTCGGCACTAAATAATTAATCATACCTGTTGTCTATTTGGTGTAGCTAACTCGTCCCCGCTTTACAAGTCGAGGTCCCTACAAGTTCACTGTGGTAGGGGAAAGACCTAAATTTGAGCACCGCAACTTGAGTTCATTGGAGATAAAATCCTATGGAATTAGTACGGACATGGATGTGATGGATCACATCAGGCTCATCAGGAAGCATGCTGTGTGTTTGAAGAGGATACACTTGCTTGAACAATGCGTGTATATAGATTGCGATGCTGTCACGTGCTTGTGTCAAGTGGAAGAAGAACGAAAGAAAATCTTATGTGACATACTCAATAATGGATTCTCCACATCCGTAGAGATAACCATATATAGAACCAGTGGTTTCTAAAAGAAACATCATAGACAAGTGACACAAGTATGCTAGCCTTGCTATTGCAATGCTCTGACGCTTTATTCATAGTGTAGTTCATCTTTCTGCAACCAAAAAGAACCATGATTTTTTTTGAGTCAAGTTGGCGGCAGCTGAACATGTCTGTCAATATGTATCATTCAGGAACAAGAAAGAATTTGTAGAGTTTTCTTGAGAGAAGAATTTATGGAGTTTTTTTTTTTGAGAGACAAGAATTTGTGAAGTTAGTTCACATAAACGAAGTACGGATCGTAACTGCATGGGAAATTTCGAATTAACAGACCACGGGACACCAAAACTTGGTTCCAAAGCCCAAAAGAGGGAAGTGACATGTGTATTCAACGGCATCGATCCTCTCATTGACCGCAAATTGCAACGTTGGTGCTGAGCCACATAGAATAATATTTTGTCTAATATACTCCTCTGCCTTAAAATATTGAAACTCTCACTTCTAAAGTAGCACACACTAGGCACATTCTTATTTATATGCACCTTCCCTGAAATGCTTTGTACTGCACATTATTTTATTTATTTATGTGGTTACTTTTCTTTCTTGAGAGAATTTGATAGATGGAGTTACATGTAGATGGCAATGGAGTTCTAGAAATATAACTGAGGTTTATGTGCACTTCTGAAGAACACGAATAAAATAATCATTGAATTAGCCCAACACTTAATTCCTGAAATCATATCATCATCATGGCAATGCGAATTGCTCGAGGATATTGCTGCCAATCCGCCACCATGTGCAGCAAAATTGGCAAATTATGATATTTAAACAAACACAGAGAAAGAATTATGCACAAATGAGTTTGTACTCATCACTGTAAGCCAGATGCGTGTGCATTCCATGCATAGAATGTCTTGCAGCACCATCTAACGCCATGCTCTTCCATGCATGTGAGTCATCGGACCCTCACCGAGTCAGTTGCTCCAACTAGCATTGGAGCCAGAGTCGTCAGAGTAGGCGCCTTGCTTGGAATTTGAATTGAAATTGGGGATGGAAACAACGAGCTCCTTGACATCAGAGCCGGACATCTGAAGGTGAGCCAAAATCTTGCTGAATTTAGGTCTCTGCTTTGTGATGGCGATGGACACATCATTAGGGAAGAGGTCTCCACGCACAAAGGCGTGGTACATGGTGGCGGCCAGCACCACAATCACGGTCATGGTGGCAATCCCTGAAAGCCCGAGTGCCATTGCTCGCGTCACCAAATTGTCCACCTCAGATGCATACAATACCGTCGCCAGGGCCACGCTCGTCATCGGGAATGTGTACGCTCACCACGCCAGCGAGAACGTAAACCCCCGAAAGAGGTTGACACGCACCACCAATGACACATAGAGGAAGAGTGAGACGTAGTAAAGGAGCTTGGCACCATCATTGAACTCGCCAGAGATCCTCGTCCAGGCCATGGACGCCACACTAGGCGCAGCGACGAAAAGGAAGAAGACTGGGTGGAGATCCTTTGGGAGCTGCATATTGGTGGGGAGTTGCTGATAGAGGGTGACAAAGAGCACAATGTAGTGTGCGAGCCCAACGGCGAAGAAGAAGATTGGTAGCTCCCGGAGGCCCATCCTGGCACCGAGTAGCGCGCCGACAAAGTTGCCGACAATGGCAAGGTGGTTGGATGGGTTGGCCACCCTGGAGAGGCGGCGCTCACCACTGGACATCCACTGACCGTAGATCTTGATATCGAGCCAGAAGATGGGCGCCATGAGAAGGTACCAGACGACATGGTGGATCTCCCACACCGGGTGCGGCACACCCTTGACAAGGAAGAGGCAGGCAATCCAGGGCGCGAAGAAAAAGTTGGCGCGCACAGGGTGGTGGAACTCGCGGCGGACGGCCTCGAAATAGAAGACAACCTTGAGGAGGTAGGTGATGGAGATGATGACGGTGAGGGCGACTGAGATCCACCAGAGGACGTGGTTGACGACAGGGTGTACGTGGAGGAATGACGTGGAGGGCTCCGACTGGAGCGTCTTCCATAGCATCGCCTGGCTGCTCACTCAAGGCACATCCCAAATGCGGTAATCGGGAACCGAAGAAGGAATGGCCATGGCTCGTCCTGGGGCAGCACCGCCACCTCTGTTGACTGCATGCCCACGCTTTAGTTAGAGACCAAAGACGGTGGTTTTAGTAAGGAAGATGAAAGCTTGGGGCCACGGTCATGTGGTACATACACGAAGTGTGTCGAACTCGGGTCCTTCGAGAGCGGCGAAGTAGCGGTCGGCGGTGGGGACGTCGTCAGCCTCGTCGGTCTCCTCCTCGAAGAGCTTGGACACTGCACCGTGCTCGATGTCGGTCCCTGGCAGGTCCTGAGGCAGGCCTCGGAGGTTGGAGAGCTGGCGGTTGAGCCGGCCGGAGAAGGTCCTGAACTGGTCGAACTGGCGGTCCAGCTCGCGCGTGCTGTTGCTCCGCGGCCCCTCTCCGGCACTTTGGATCACCAGCGACGGCTGCGAGTGGTGCTGGGCATGCTTTACCAGCTGCGGCACGACGAGATGGCGACCCTCGACCTGCTCTGACTCGCTTGGCAGCACCGGAGTGGCGTGCATCTCGGCCATGCTGGCGTGGGCGGATGGCGGCATGCGGAGGTGGAGCCCGGACGGCGAGCTCGGCAGGCTGAAGGAGACGGACAACGGCGTTGGCTCACCGTGAACCGCCACGGCGGCGCCGCTAGTCGAAACGGCATGGTGGTCACCGGCCAGCCCCGCCATCCGTATTCTGCTGATGCTGGCCCCCCTGACCGCCATGGCAACAAGCCAACAAGCTGTGTGGTAAACGCAACTCTGGCAGCAGGGGCAGCCAGTTCGTCGTGGATACATGTGCATCACCGTGGCCACCTTATATACACACATGGCGAGCTGCAGGACAAAGAGACCCTTTTGATGGTGAAAGTGCTTCTCTGGTTAGCTGCTCGTAATAACATTTTATCTTCAGATAACCTGTTAAGAATTGGGTGGAATTGTAAAGAAGATAGATATATGTTTTGTTGTGATCAGATAGAGACCATTGCTGCCCTTTTTCTTTTTAAAAATGTTCCCTTGCTTGATAGTAGCTTATACCATTTCATTTGATTTTTCCAGTTGGCAAAGATTTCATTTGATTGCTTGACCAACAACATTGTTTTAATACTCGGTTTTCAAGCTGGAAAATGATAAGTGTAGATTTGTCTTCGACAAGAATTTCCAGGATATTACATTTTCGCTGGCACTTGCACGCATATAATAAGAGAAGGGCATTCGGTTTATATGGTTAATTCTGGTTGGTTTATTCAGAATTTTTGAATTCCAGTTTCAGTTGAATTGCCACCGGAATAATCATAAGGAAAATAGCCCCCTAACATGATTAACCCAACTTTATTTGCTTGGTTTGTTGGTTAACTGGAAAACCCAAATGTGTGTGCACCATCGATCGAAGAAGCGTCACCACGATTTGCAGTTAGCTCTGTACAGTCATAGTTGGAAACTTTAACACCAATTAGTGATGGAAATTAATTAAGAAGCATCTTGCATCACGTTGTAACAGTGTCTCACATCATAGGCAGCTTTCATTTTTTTAAATATATTTAGAATAGAAAGGAATTAATTAAGAGCACATATGAGCCATATGTTAATTACCTGCACGATCGCTGCAGTAGCCTTTGTTAAATAGAGATCCTATATGACAACTTGCTGGAGGAATTAATACACCAGCTAGCAATTTGACTAACAAAAGTGGCTGCGCTGCAACTAAGCAAACAAATATTAGCATATCTTAAGCAGATCAAATCATGAACTCACCGGATGGTTTCCAGCCAGATTCTTTCAGAGACACTGATTTCCGGCCCATCGATTCTCACAATGTGATCTATAAAGTAATAGCTAAATATCTGGTTGGTAGATTGCGTCCCATTCTTGATGCTCTTGCGCCCCAACACCCCCCCCCCCTCCCCCCCTCCCCCCCCACAGGAACAAAGCGCTTTTGTACTACGCAGGGTGGAGTGGGAAGGGTGACGTGGCATGACATACGAATCGCAAATAGAAAGAATAACAGAGACTGAATCGTAAAAGCACCTATGAAGATAAGGTCCTCTTTTCTCGCAGCACAGTCGCCTGCTGCCACCCTCCCGCTCCAACTCCGGCCGCCCTCCCCCCTTTCCACCACCGCAATCTCCATCCCCCTCCCCAGCTGCCCTATTCACGCAGCTCCTTCATTCCCTCCCCTGCACCCCACCCGACGACCTCGAGCTTCACGAACACCGCGGTGACAGCTCCCTGAATGGAGGCGGCGGCGAGCAACGGGGCGTCGAGGCGAACCCTAGCCCCATCCCGGGTCGCCCGCACACCTACCGCACCTCTGTTGCTCTCTTCGTGCTCCCTCCTCTTATTTCCTCCTCTCACCGCGACGCCTCCTGCGTGGCTCCCGCCTCGGCTCCGATGTCCGACTTCCCCTTGCTGAATTGGTGCCAAGAGGAGGCGTGTGGCGACAGCCGGTGAAGGACAACAACGAAGGCAACCCGCGTAGCCGTAGTGAGGGATGGCGGCACTCGAGGTGCACCACCCATCGTATTCCCGGCGAGTGCGCCATTGCTACCACTCGGCTTTGCCATGGCCACATCAACGGCCATGCGCCGCCTTTCTCCCGGCGTAGGTAGGCGTCCGCGTTGACGTCGTGGGAATCAACAGCGGCAACGCATAGGGGGACTTGCCACGAGTGATGGAGACCGGTGGGAGATGAAGGCCACAGAGGACCTGATTGCTTTTTTCAGGGGTCATTTTGCAAAAGAAAATTGTATTGGATATGTAATTGGCTTTTTATGCCACGTCACCCTTATAGACGGGTCCCACATGTCATAATCATGCTGAAAATGATCTAAGCTGCCGACTAGTGTTTTCTTCAAACAAAAATATTTAGGCACAAAATTAATTAATGGTTTTAGGCACAAATCTGTAAACCCGTGATTCCTGAAAACCTAGCCTTCAATGCCAATGGTTTTTGCAATTCACTCCATTCCACAAAGCTAAAAAAAGTGAAGTGCATATAACATTCTATAAATCAACCAAGGATATATACCGGAGCTATTTGCGGGTCAGCTTTTGAGATGCCCTTAGGCCAAATAAAAGTGATATAAGATTGTACCAAAAGTATGTAAAAATGATATAAATATAGCATGAACAAAATAAAAATTATAGATGCATCAGGGACGTATCAATCACTTGGCCCGTTTATGATGTTGAAATCATTACTTCCCCGAAAGCATTGTACCAGCCAGAAGTGTGCCAGTGATGATATGATTTGGTCGGCTAATGTAAATGAGATGAAATCTTGTTCATTTACTACTCGAAAAAATTCTACTCACGAAGGTCTTGGTAGTTGTATGTCTATGGTATGAGATCCAATGCCTTTTTAGCATTTACAATTTGTAGCACAATAATCATCTGACACTCTCGACCAAAATGTTCCAATGCCCTTTAGCATTTACAATTTGTAGCACAATAATCATCCGACACTCTCGACCAAAATTTTCATATGCCTTTTAGCATTTACAATTTGTAGCACAATAGTCATTTGACACTCTCCACCACCATAGTCATCTGACACTCTCCACCACCATAGTCATCTGACACTCTCCACCACAGTGGTGGTGGAGAGTGTCAAATGACTATTGTGCTACAAATTGTAAATGCTAAAAGGCATGGGATCTCATATCATAGACATACAACTACCAAGATCTTCGTGACTAGAATTACCTCGAGCAGTAAATGAGTAAGATTTCAGCTCATTTGCATCTTCGGCTTACAAATTGCGAATGGGAATGTGTAAAGTGTACATCCATCTAACCATTGTGATGATGCATGCCATTTCGCATTACATGGAAAGGAAATTAAACCCATTAAGCATCGCGAGATTGGCGGCCAACCAGCTATGCCATGTGGCGCAAGCTGGTTGGCCGTGGTGAAAAAGCTTTTGAATTATTTTTTAGATAGATGCAAGAATTTTTTTGAAATGTTTTTTAGATGGTGATAAAAAACTCACGTATTTTTTTAAATGGAGGGCTATGCAAAGTGGCACTCGCTGGTAGGCTACGGTGGTATTTATTTATTTATTTTTTACATGGAGGTGAGGATATTTTTTCTCGGATGTTTTTTTAGATAAGAATGAGGACGACATGTTTTTCTTAAATAAAAACATGCGCACAACTTTGTCTCAAGCGCCGTGGCGCCTCAACCACTAGTTAATGGTAGAAGCATGAGGCGCATACTTACTTGGGTATCAACTCAAGCAAACAACACCATGCTTTTCCTTCACGCACACGCAACCTCGCCGACAACCATCACCTAGCTCTGTGTATTTCCGTTCGAGACTGGCGCGCTGCATTTCTGTTCTGGTGCTCCCCACGCGGGCTGAACGCCGAGTGGACAAACACAAGGACGGCTAGGATTAACCAAAAACCTTTCGAAAAGAGGGGCACGAACATCTTTTTTGTGCGTGCGTACATCCGTCGAGGAGACCTGGTGACCCGTACGGCCCGATTAGTTCGTATGTTGGTCGTATACATATTCATATACGGGTGGGTGTTTCGTTTTAGCGTGCAACCGCCCGCAACCATGGGGTAGCACGTGTCCATGGGAAGATGCCAAAACTGCCCCATCTTATAAGAGGAGGGGAACCACCTCCGGCCGCATCGCCCACCATTTCCCCCCGCCGCATTGTCTCCCTCTCCTCTCCCACCACACCATCTCCCACTCCCCCACCGCGTCGTCTCCCTCTCCCCCACCATGTTGTATATGAGGTCTAACACCTTATTAATGAGAGATGTTAAGGACAAACAGACCATATATGCTTATTAGATCTGTGGTTCAATGTTGTAGACAAGTATGATTAGTAGATTTGGTTCTGAATGCTACACATATTGGGGTTTTATATGTCATATGCCCAAATGGAATGCATTAAATTTGATGTGCCTATCAATTGATTATGATGTTGCTTGATTCATCGAAAGTATCTGGTTGGAGATCTATGTAACCACTACAATATGTTAATGTAGGTAGGAGCTTTGCTGCAATTGATCTCCAACTCTCATTAATTTGATGTGCCTATCAATTTATTAAGATGTTAGTTGGAGATCTATGCATTTATAGTTGAAGATGTACCTATGTAACTACTGCAATCTGTTAATGGTAGGAGCTTTCTCCATTATCCCCAACAAAATGGTTAGGTGGCTTAAAATATTTCTTTTGTGTAGGTTTCCTGTAATTAGAAAGTTTTCCACAATATGTAGTTATATTAGCCATGTTGTTCAAAGTGTGTGCATGACAATGGAAAATGCAAATAGGATCATACTATGGATAATATGATCAATGTGTCATGTGTGAATATTAAAATTTTCAGTTGGCTTCTATAATTACTAGTAATGGATGTAATTTTATATCAGGAGGATGATTCTGTGGACAAGAAGAGGAAGTTGGGCCTTGTTGGGTTTGATGACCCGTATGATCTAGCCTATGGCGACGGCGAAGTCTATGAGGTAAGACAAGCTGAAATTTAGATTGTTCATTTAGTTCCTTTGACAATGTTGTCATATATGAGTCCATAATGTATTAATGTAGTTCATTCATGTGTGCATTATGACTCTGGAGATGATGCGGAACACAACAACGTCGAGTCATTCATAGTGAAGGAAGTGCAGAAGATCTAGGACCAGGGTAAAGCTGCCTACTACAAGAGGAAGAAGTTCCAATGCCCCTACTACACGAAGCCAAAGCCCAAGGATGGGCTCTTTGAGCACCTTCTATCTCATGCAAGGGATGCATCGATGAGTGGGGAGGACCAGATGATTAGGGCGCAGCATGCTGCCCTCCTGAAGGCCATGTATCCCATGTAGTTACCCTACATCATGATGATCATCAGAAGTTGGAAGCCCTACTCATCATCACTAGATGTGATGATGTTTTACTTTTGGTAAACAACAACTGGGTGTGAACTATTGGAAACTTGATCTACTTATCTAGTATGTATATTAATTTAACGTATTATGTGTCTTAACTGGATGTCTTGTGAATTGGATGGTATCTATGGTAGTAATCTAGGATATTATCTATATTTGTGTGTCCTTATTTATTTGTGGTCCTTATTTATTTATGGTGTATGGTACCTCTGTTTAGGTGTTGCTTCAGTGTATGTTTGATTAGTTTAGGTGTTGCAATGATCACACATGTTGCTTCAGTGTTGCTTAACTGATCAGACATGTTGCAACACCTTCCCAGGCTGTGGCCAAGTACAACATGTTATGCCCATGTGCAAATCCTACCAAATATAGAATGTGGAAATGTTCCAAAATAGTTGAGTCCTGAATTATGGTACATGGGGTTCAGTTAATGTGGTTTAGTCAAGTTAGCGATAATTTTTCATCCTCACATATTCCATCATTCCATCATTTGAATAAGCAAAAAGAGCAAATATTCCATCATTTCAACAAATATTCCAATAACAGAGAGATATTCCATCATTTCATAAAATGTGTGAAGGAAATAAAATATAAATATGGGAGAGTAAAAAATAGTAGTTAAAAATGGTGTGTGCAAAAAAAACCTCATGTGAAATAAGATGTAATGAAATTTTGTAGTGAAGGAATATATCCTCATTATTGCTCAAATAATATGTAATGAATTCTTTCTCAAATTTTCCTGTAGCAGGTCATACTCATGTCTCTTAGCTATCACGACCTTCAAACTCTCCTATAACTGATCCCACAAAGCTGGGTGTTTGCATGTTGCATGCATAGCTATTGACGCTAACACACTGACCTGTCCATATTTCATTCTTTCCCCTGCCCCAGTCCAACCAAATCCCAACATGTCGCTTGCGCGCCTCGCAGGCAGTCCCAACCTTACTTCTTTCGTGAACTGAACAAGAACTAAAAACTTTGGTATTTCAGATACATTCATGTACTTCAGTACATGGAATATGTGCTTGCAAGGTAGAACCTTTCGAATCATTCTTCTTCAGCTGCACCTTATAGTTTCTGTGGAATTTACTGGGGTATATTCCACCCAAAAAGGGCTCTTTCGGTTATTCTTCTAGGCCACGATGTACTGTTGTAATTTGTCTCCGAGCATTATTTCTACAATCTCCATGCCGCCAATTATTTTAAGATCATCTTGCAACATATAGATGTATGCTGGAGTGAAGACGTGAGAAGAAGCTACCTCAAGTTCCCTCGATCTAGTAACTAGCACCGTAAAGTCTGTGAGGACGTGCAGTCATCTCGCGCCTCGTTCTCACGGATACGTACAACGACATTCTCATAGTGTAAAATCATATCCACCAGGGTCACTTCACCGTCTAGGTGGAGGTGTAGGCATGAGTTCAAACTTTCACTCCTCTAGTTGCTTTTCATGCCAAACAAAAAGCTCTCTGTCAGATAAGCTGGGGCCCACAATCTGCTCTTCTTATACATCCGTCTCAACCATGTTACTCTTTTTTTTGACTGCCATCTTTTGGCAAACGCATGCCATCTCTCCTCAAACATGGTCGTGGACGTGGTGTAGTACAGAAGAGTTCAGAACCGGTTCAAGGACTCGTGACTGAGGTGAATCTTCATATTTTTTCTATATGCCATGTACATATACGGTGCCACGCATCTAGCAAGACTTCACAAATTGCCCTGATCATCATAGTGTCGGCGTCCATGACTACACTCTTCAGCAGCTTCTGACACATGGACTTCAAAAAAGTTTACAGCAGCCACACATATGTCTCTTCAGTCTCGTCCGGAACTATGGCACAACAAGAATAGTGGTCTTCCAGTGATTGTTAAGACCAACAAAAGGTATGAATGGCATACCATAGCGGTTCATCTTGTACATGCTGTCAAATACAACCACGTCGCCGAAGTCCTCATAGTCCCGACGAGACTGGGAGTCACACCAGAACATTCTATTCATATGTCCTTCTTTATCTAGCTTGTAGTCGAAAAAAGCTAGGATCCCTCTCTTTTTCATACTGGCCATGATGCCCATGGTTGTGGCAGCATCACCTTTTGAAGCAGCTTCCTCTACTCCCGGGAGCAAAGGTTGTATATATCACGCCTCGTAAAACCAACACCGCCATACCATACATGTTTGTTGACGAAGGAATCCATAATGGTGTGAATTCTAATCCATGCGCCTCCCATGGACTATATATCAGCTTTGTGATACTCTTTGATTTTTCTGTAGGACCAAAGAAAAGGTACTTCGTCTGGTCTTGCTAACATATGGCTATGCTTCTCCTCAAAACTTTCAACATACCAAACCCCACGCTTTTTGTCAAGATTCATGGTCAGGTGTGCTTTGCAGTTGTAGCGTGACTCGGGTCTGAGCCTACGGTTGCGTCCTTCCTCAATTAGCAAGTTGTTGTCACATTTCCCTTCTCTGGAATGAACAAACCGCCTATAACGCATATGATGAGACTCGGTTTTGCTATACCTGACCTTATCCTTTCTAATGTTGAAACCATTATCTCTAGCATAGCTGTTGTAGAAAACGAACGCAGATGCTTCAGACATGAAAGTCATTTCTATTATCTTCATGAACAAATCCCTCTTATCATTTGCATGGGCAATATCTTGGACATTCTCTTTCCCCTCATCTTTTGTCACCTAAAGAATCAAAACATAACCATGAAAAAAAATTATATGGTTTAACATTACTTCCATACAACATTGATTACATACATACCTCACTCATGTTGATCGACGACTGCGACTCCCCAGAATCAGGGCATCTACTGATTCATCATCAAGGCTTGTCTCCGCGTCGAATTCACCATAATAGTCGTACACATTATGAGATCCTCAAATTAGCTAAAAAGTACAACACAAATGCATAACTAGTTATCATATAATATTCCAGGAAAAATTCAATTTGCATGCCAACAAAAAATTCCACTTACGTACCTGACTAATGTAATCTTCATTCGAGATCTCGGAGTTTTTTTCCTGACTATCATCACCCACATCCATCTATAAATTTTCAATACAAAAATATAATGTTGTGGATGCCACAAAAAATTACAACATGATAATGCCACTCACATTAACATCTTCCCCTTCGTTCCCATTATGTGACCAATCTTCATGATCTGAATTTTCATCATCTGACCAATCATCTATCTAGTCTTTCAACAGTTCTCCAAACTCCATGTCTACCATGATATCGGTTAACTCATTGGCTGCCATTTCCTACAACAAATAGTAAGTATCATCACATGTACAAACAATATCAATAATGAAATAGAGAACACATAGCATATGATCATGAACATTAAGTAGACTACCCCAACCGAGAGCGTTCAGATCGTGCAAACCTAGTTAGGAAGATGGCCACGGCACCCGTCGTGATCACTTTCGATCGCAAGGAGCAGCACTACCAAACCTAGATATGTGATTACCTCTGCTGCCGGATACCTAGGTTAACCGCCGCATCAAATAATGATAGTCTTCGTGCACACAGCCAACGGATACCGATGCTACATTAACCCAAGACAAAAGAAAGCCAGATCACGAGGAGCACCACTACCGGAACAAGATCCACGATCGTCTGTGCCGCCGGGTAGCTAGGTTATCCGCCCCACTAGGTTAACTACTACTACCATGAAAAGGGCAGCAGTTCGTTCGATGTTGTCGCGAGCGAGACAAATGGGAGATTTTTTTTAAAACTATCACGTTTTTTTAGTAAATTCGGAAACTATAGCACCTAAGGCAAAAAAATCAAAACTATGACCCTGTCGGCCTCGTGTGGGCTGAAGAGGTTGTTTTCGGTCGGTAGTTGGCCAAAGAGGTCACTTTGGCATGCGGGTTGGCCGAAGATGGGCTTATCTGGGCCGAAAAGGACTCTTTGGTCAGTAGTAGGCCGAAGAGTCCCTGGGGCCCACCTTTTCGCGTGAATGGGAGGCCGAAGCTGCATGGCATCCAGGGACTCTTCGGCCTACTGCTGACTAAAGAGTACTCTTCGGCCTACTACTGACCAACGAGTCCTTTTCGGTCCAGATAAGCCCATCTTCGGTCAATCGCAGGCCGAAGTGCCCTTTTCGGCCAACTGCCGACTGAAAACAACCTCTTCGGCCCACATGAGGCCGACGGGGTCATAGTTTTTTTTTGCATTAGGTGCTATAGTTTCCGAATTTGCTATATAAACGTGATAGTTTTAAAAAAATCCAATGCGGGACGTGGGATGCTGTACCTGCGAGTGTTGGAGGTTCATGACAGTGCCGCGCGCGCTGTCCGACGAGATGGCCGGTGACGAGATGGTCGCCGCTGATATTCATGAAGAACCACAACTAGGGTACTGCGTGAATTATGGAGCTGCCTCAATGATGGAGCTGCATGAATGATGGAGCTGGATTCAGCAGGTCGTACGTGGTCGTGGGATTGTGCAACGTTTTTTTTTCGGGAGAGGGTACTGTACATATATGGTATGGGTTATATGGGTTTGACAGGGCTTGGATCTGGGCAACGGCGGGCCAAAAAAATAAACTCACGAGGGACAAGAATACCCCTGAGAAATTGAGTCAGGGGGAGCACCGAAGCAACGCTCGGTGCGCCGAGAGTTTGAGTTTCTTCCCATGCAACACCACTTCCACATCTCTTCATTCGCCGTCCTAACAGTCGCCAATGCTAAGCTGGTCAGTGGGGTGTGAATTTTCTCTGCATGGATCACGACGCAGCCGTGTGCTATAGCGATGTCTACACAAGGGCGAGCATGGTGGGCATGACGTGGGGAATTGAGGACATTAGGCTGATCGTAATGGGAGTATCATATGTAGTATCATGTATGCTAACTAAGTAATTTTAATGAGGTGACATAGAATTAAATGAAGAAAGAGAGGCTTGAGTATCATATCATGATACCGTATCATATTAAATGATATGCTACTTTGTGTCATGCATGGCAATAAATGTAGTCCTATATGATACCAACATATGATACCATGTATTAAGGTTGTAGATAGTTGTATATGATAGTCCCCATTACAACTAGTCTTACGAACCATCCAGAGGTGGTGTAAGGCGGATCCATGCCAAACAACAGGTAAATAAACTCTGTAGATGTTGTGGTAACCCAATGTCAAATGCTGCAAGGAACAAGAATTGCTTATGATCGATGACCAAAGAACCCATAACAAAATGGCAGGCCGCTCCAAACCTAGACAGTAAGGGCATCTCCAACATCGGCCCCCAAATTCCTCCGATATATGTCCATTTTTAAGTTTAGACATGGTCCGCAGGCATGATACTGAAGGGAGTTATCCAACGCTAATTACAGAGTATACGGCTGGGAGAATAAAAAAAAGGTGTGGAACATGCATGTGGTGGGATATTCGTGGTTTAGTGTCCGCTTGGGAGCAGAGAGAGAAGAGTGAGGTCATGCATGTGGGGTTGGGAGGAGAGAGAAGAGATAGAACTGCATGTGATTGGTCAAGTGCATGTCCGGACTCCGGCAAAACTCCTCCGCGTTTGTGTCCAAAATACCAAAATTTGGACGTCCGGACAGTTTCACGGACTCATACAGGTCCTCATAGAATTGCAAAAGTGAACAAATATGTCCGACCGAGATGTACGGGTGTTTTGCGGGTCTCCTTTGAAGATGGCGGAACCACATGCCCCAGCTATTCGATTCTGCTACATGATAGGAGCATGAGCTCAAAAACTATGTCTTGCTTGCTTAGTTCGAGACTACACAAGTGCTCGCCTCTACATTTTCCTTAGAGGACCGTGGACCCATAAGCTGAATATTACAATGGTCTTACTGGTTTGGAACCTTCCGTGCATGTTTTGGAAAGTTCTGGTCTGTTTCTTCCTTTATTTTTTGAATGTTTTCTTTATTGAATTATCTAGCCTTTTCTAGCTTTTCATTGTCTAATGATTTTATTTATTTTATTTTAATTTCAGCTTCATTTTTCAAATACAGGTCGACTTTTTGTAAATATACATTAAACATTTTTCATACATAGGTTGAAAATATTTAGACACATGGTAAAACATTTTTCAGATACACGATAATCATTTACCTGCACACATGTTGAACATTCCTGAAAATGTATATTGATTATTTTTAAATACGTATTGAATATTTTTAAACATACATTCAACATTTTTTAAAACTGTCACAACCATTTCTGTAAAACATGGGAACTTTTGTTAAGTGGTTCCACAATTTTTAATGACACAAACATTTGTAAAAATTATGCAAGTTTTTTACATTTCATTAGTAGTTTTTTAAAATGTCATGAACATATTTTGACATCTTTGAAGAGTTTTAAATTTCATGAACAATTTTTTGCATGGTACAATTTTTTTCTATAAGTTATGTGAACAAGTTTTTACTTTTTCATGAACATTCTTGGAATGTCATACACATATTTTAATGCATGTGAAATTTTTATTTAATGGTAGGAATATTTTATAAAATATGTCATGATCATTCTTTGAATGACATGAATAATTTTTATAAATAGCGCCGACATATTTTTTTACATTTCATGAATAGTTTTCTTAATATGTCATGAACATTTTTTTGAACGTTTGAACAATTTTAAAATGCCAATAACAATTTTATTTGAATGGTAAAATTTGTTTTTGTTAAAATTACATGAGAAAAATTTAACATTTTGATGTACATTGAAAAATGGCATAACAATTTCTTTAAAGTGAGAAATACTTTTTTGATGGGACAAACATTTTTTGAAAATAAGCGAACCAAGTTTTACCCTTCATGATTATTTGTAAAAAATGTTATGATCATATTTTGAAAACTGTGAACATATTAAATTGTAATGAATATCTTTTGGAATGGTATATTCATTTACTATAAATTTCACGAACATGTTTAGATTTCACGAACTTTTTAAGGTACTATGATATTTGTTTTCGAAATAATAAGTAAACTTGGGACAAACCCCGGGCCAACAAGGGGAAATTGAGGCGAGCTGACCGTCTAGCTCGCAGTAAGCGAGAGTTAGATGCGCCCGGCCATAAGGTGGAAATCATGTCTGATGCGCATCTCGAGAGCTATATAACGCTTATTCTGAGGTGGATATAACTCTCGCCTACATTCGATCGCTAGTGGTTTTCTTTGCTTTCTCTTATTGCATCACGAACTTCTTTCTATATAATACGGTATGCACGCTGCGCGTATTCAAGAAAAAAAAAGGGTGCTAGACCAGTGCGTTCGCTCCTCTGCTTTCTCTTATTGCATGTGTGTCCATCTGATTTCTTTTCTTTTCCTTTCCCTTTTGTTTCTGTCATTCTTTATATTCCATTTTCCATTTTTTCCTTGTTTCTTATTATTTATTTTACAACATTTTCCCTTTCGTTTTTTTATTTTTCTTTGTCTAACATGTTTTTCTTCCAGCTCTCTTATTTTCCACCATGTAAGAAAAATTATTTGTAATGTTTAATAAGCATATTTTTTGTGTATTTTAAAATTCTCATGTTGTATTTAAAAATAGTTTGAATGTATTTAAAATATATTCATTTTGTATGTACAAAATATATGCAGTGTATTTTAAAAAGGTTAATCGTGTATTATCCACTTTTATCTCGAAAATGTTCATCTTTATTCCAAAGAAATTTCTCAGGTACTCAAAATATTATTTGAGTTCTACTCATTGAGTATGTCCAATTTTTTTCGTCATTTCTTCTAAATTGTTCATCATGTGTTTTCAAAAAAGTGCACCGTAGTCAGTCAAAAGAAAGTACACCGCGTATTTTTTTTAATATCTGATTTCTTCAAAAAATGCACAATTCTGCTTGTATTGTTTTAAAATACACAATGGATATTTTTTGAAATAAATGATGCACAGTTTCTTAATATGCGATGACCTTTTCATCATTTGTTTTTCTTTTCTTTTATTCATTTTAATCTTTTTCATGTTTCCCTATTTTATATTCAGTTTTTAATTATTTTTTCTTGTTCTTTTTCTTTTTCTTTCTGAGGAAAATATAAACTTTTTCCATAAATGATCCTTTTTAATACATACTGAACATTTTTTGATACATGAGGTATTTTTCCAACACGTGATGAACATTATTAACACACAATGAATGCTGTCAAATATACATGATGATATTTTTTCAACACGTGATGAACATTATTAACACATAATGAAGCTATGTGTAGGTGAGTAAAAGAAAAACCCGAAGTGATCAGATCCACAATCGACAAAGTACATTAGTGATCATATTCGCACCAACCATCTCATGACACCACACGGACGATAAGGTTTTTCAACAGTAACGCCTTCAAAAAGGGAGCGACACTCAAGTGTCCGTCTTCGGATCCAACCACCAAGGTCTGAATCTTGATTTTCACCCTAAAGAATCAGTCAAAGCATATTCGAACAATGCATTCAACAAGGCAATGATGTAAAAGAACATCATCATTGTCAGGTATAACCAGTTCGGATCAACCTAGGCTTTCACCCCCGGGGCTCGTGACTGGGTGCTTACAACACTACCATCGAAGTCACTCAAGTGTTATCACCACCACTTTTCCGCAATCCTAGCAGCTACATGCGATGCGACCGCCGCCACTGCACAACCATTCCTCTGCGTCAAGCCGCCGCCCATAATTTGCACCTCACCACCGAAGTCAACCATTTGACATAGGGAGATGAACCCTCCCGAAGATCCCTCGGTGACCACCACCATCGTGGAGCCGCAGGAGGTCGCTGTAACCCAGTTTGCAGTCACCCCACTCGATCTATCGAATCTGGATCACCGCCACCAAGCCGTCCAGATCTAAATTAGGTAACCACGTCGGGTCGGACATGAACGACATCGAAATTGCGACCGCCCGACAACAGATCCGACCGCCGCTCCACCCATATGGCCACAGACAGTCACCGGCACCTAGAATCTCATGGGCGACCGCCCAGGTTCCCAAACTCCGCCGCCCGTGCAGGAGACGGTCAGAGGACCCATCACCACAACAATCACTGGATGCAGAGAGACATGAGAGCCGACCCTCAAAGTGCCAGCTCTACCGCCCGCACGACCGGTGGCAGCCAAAGTTGGCGAGATCCCAACCATGCCGCGGCGTTCGCAGAACTACCTGGCAAGGCTGCCCCGTGTAGCATACCATGCAAACGGGCAGGGGATAGCTCGCCGCCGCCGACGCCCTACGGGCTTTGCCCGTGCAGCACACCACACGAGAACATAGTATACTAGTAGAACGCCTTATGGGCTACAAGTGCATAAACTAAATCAAACACATGATTAAGTTCATCTACAAAGCCAAAGCTCATTTATTTCTCATATGTCCAAACGTGTTTGGACATAAAAAGGGAGTCTACAAATTTCAATCGCCTAGACAGCCCGGACTACCCCAAATCCAAACCGCATGTGGGGGAGGAATGTTGTTATGCGGATTACACGTCATGTTATCTCCAACATATGGGCCCAACACAAAAAAACCCACCCCATGACACACTCTTTACTTTCCATGCTGGACCCTCCCTTTCCCACTCAGTTTCCCATCGTAGCATGACATTTCTCGCTAGAGCCCTCTCCTTTAAAATTTGATGATTCTCATCTCACCTTCTCCATGGGAACCTCTCTCCTTCACACCTTACTTCTCGATGGACCATCAAGGAGGAGTCCCCCGCCAACCGCCCCGCTCTCCGCCCTGATCCCCCCGGTGTTAGTGTTGATCCACCACCCCAACAAGGCGTAGGTCATGGGCACAACCCCGTGATGGACTCCGATCCAAGAACACAGATCCAATGTCTCGTGAGACATTTCCACGTTGTAACATACAAATGATGGCATGCATTCCACAAAAATATGATGTCCATTGTTGAGCACACCTCACATTCGCTGTGGCGCCCTCGTTCAGATCATACTTCTCCACAGACATCCAAGCAGGAGTCCCCTCCTGTTGGGGATATTACTAATGGGCGTAAACCGGCTAGGACAGGCCGGGTTAACTTCATTAGTAGTTGAGTATATTAAAGCCCAAGTAGGCAGATGAAGGCTTAAGGCCCGTAGCCGGTTTAAGGCCTGTAGCCGTAAACCGGCGTGGGTATGTAACTTGTATTGTAAGTTAGGAATAACATAGACCGAGCCGGACACATCTATAAACCGGCGTCGGGACTCTGTGAACCGACGGGCGCCACCCATGTATATAAGGGGACGACCCGGAGGCGATTCAGAACAACAGACAACAACTCGAGACTTAGGCGAAGCTTGTTTGCTCCCTAGTCATCGAAACCCCATCAATTCCATCACAACTAGACGTAGGCTTTTACCTTCATCGAAGGGGCCGAACTAGTATAAACTCTCTTGCGTCCCTGTGTCCGCTTTAACCCCTTCACTGCTAGGAAAAGGGCTATAGATGGGATGGACACTAATGGCGCACTGTACGTGTGGTGCGCCATTACTAAATACTAATGGCGCACCATGTGTTGGTGCACCATTAGTGTGCAAATACTAATGGTGCACCACATCCAACGGTGCGCCATTAGTAATTTTTTTTAATTTTTTCAAAACTACTAATGGCGCACCGAACTAGTAATGGCGCACCACCCCACGGTGCGCCATTAGTAATTTGTAAACATTCCCCCGAATGCACCCCCCCTCCCCGTGGACCGCCTTTTCAGTTTCAAAAAAATAAAAGAAAATGATATTGATTCCCATGTGATATGTGGTCTAGTTGTTAGCAAAATTTACAAACATGAATTTTCGACTTTTTTGCAAAATCTCTCGAGAATTTGTAAAAATGGGCATAATTTTTGCATACGAACTCGGATGAAAAAGTTTTTTATATGAAAAATCATCTACTCGAAAAGTTACATCCGAATTTAACGGGGGAACCCAGTTAAACATTTTCAAAATCCTCAAAAACCTAACAGAAAAAAGATACGGGGCTTTTAAGATCTGGAGAGGCAAGAAAAATTTCAAGAAAAATTCAAACTTACTAATGGCGCACCTGCCCATGGTGCGCCATTACTATCTTCCCGCCTTCAAAATTCAAAAAAAAATAAAAAAAATAAAAAAAGTTACTAATGGCGCACCTGCCCACGGTGCGCCATTAATATCTTTCCGCCTTCAAAATTCAAAATAAATAAAAAAAAAGTTACTAATGGCGCACCTGGCCATGGTGCGCCATTAGTATCTTCCCGCCTTCAAAATTCAAAATAAATAAAAAAATAAAAAAATAGTAATCGAGCACCTGCCCACGGTGCGCCAGTACTATGTCAGATATATGGCTAGGCGTGTCCTCTCCTCCTTACCTCTTCATTCTTCTCCTCCACTCCACCTCTCCTCCACTCCTCCACTCCATCTTCCCTTCTCTCCTCCACCATACTACCCTCCTCCTCTCCGGCGACCTCCTCCCCCTCCTCTCTGGCGACCTCCTCCTCCTCTCCGGCGACCTCCTCCTCCCTCCTCTACTCTCCTCCCCTCCCCCCTCACGGTTTCTCCTCCCTCCTCTCCGGTGAGCTCCTCCTCCCTCATCTCCGGTGAGCTCCTCCTCCCTCCTCTCCGGTGAGCTCCTCCTCCCTCCTCTCCGGTGAGCTCCTCCTCCCTCCTCCCTCCTCTCCTCCCATCCCCTCATGGTTTCTCCTTCCTCCTCTCTGATGCTCCGGTGAACTCCTCTCCGGCGACCTCCTCCTCCTCTCCGGCGATGTAGGCGAGCGCCTCTGTGGTCACCATCTCCTCCTCTCCGGCGAACTCCTCTCCGGCAAAAGAACACGGCAAAAGAACGTACAAGATCCAAAAACAGGAACAAAATTTGAAATAATATCGTGCAAAAAAACGAGCAAAAAAAGAGCAAAAATGGGCAAAAAAATCGCGATCCAGATCCAAATTCAAAATTCAAAAATAGCAATGGCGCACGGTGGGGGTTAGACGGTGCGCCACTACTATTTTCCCGCCTTCAAAATTCAAAAATACTAATGGCGCACAATGGCCTATACTAATGGCGCACCAGTGGCCTATTCTAATGGCGCACCGTGGCCTATACTAATGGCGCACCAGTGGTGCGCCATTAGTAAAAAATACTAGTGGCGTGATACTAATGGCGCACCAGTAGTGCGCCATTAGTAGGCAAAACTGGTGTGCCATTAGTAGGCCTTTTCCTAGTAGTGCTTCAAGCTAACCCGTAGCGATGGCTCCACGACTAAGTCCTTTCAAAGGACATCTGTCGTGACAAAACCACGACAGTTGGCGCCCACCGTGGGGCTATCGCACGGCGGTTTCAAGTTCTTGGAGGGAAACTTCGAAGGACTCAATGGTTACGCTGTGGGCCGGATGACCAAGACTCGTCGTGGCAAGCTCTACATCGACGATTCAGGCTGGGGCCCCAAGGCCGGCTCGATTGAGTACGGGTATCGGGTCCCCTTTGGTGGCATACACGTCTTCATTGGCAAGATCGGTGAACTGGGCCCTGAGCCGGACATCTGCACCGACCTCGTCGAAACGGCTCAGCGTGCGAGATCTGCCCAGGGTAAACCGGCCATGAAGCATGCCTTCGTGGGAATCATCCACGGAGGAGAATATGATGGTGGATCGGAACCTGGTAGCGAGACTGTCATTTATTCCGGCGACGAGTCCTCGACCGGAGAAACCGAATCATTGTATCAGCTACAAGACGGCCGGATTGGGGGCTGTTCCGATGGTGACAGTATTCCGGACCCCTCTGATCTGCCCAACCGGGTTGGGATATTCATGGCCGGTACACAGGCGGCGATCCACTCTTCGACCGCAGCAGCAATGTTCTCCGGGTCAGCAGCGGCGGCCGGGGCAGGAGGCCCTGTGCACCCGCCGGCTCAAGTTTTATCTGATCTGTTTGACGCCCACAACGAGGAAATTGCAAGAGGGAGCAGATCAGTCAGGCCAAGGCCGACCTGGCAGCCGAGAACAACAGGATAGCAGCAGAGCATGCCGCTTTGGATGCGCAGGTCTATAAGCTTATGCTGGACCAGAACGCGCCGCATGAAGTCCTGAAAAGGAAGCATCGGTCTCGCCTGCCGACGGTTTTCGATGCCAGAAACCTCTTTAATACCCCAGGAGCAGGGACTAGTAACCCGCCAGTGATAAACCGGGCGGAGGCACCTGGGCCGGGTGCGCCGGTTCAGCCTCGCCTGATGGAGCCGCCTCGACAGAATAATATCGTGCCTCAGCCTGTCCAAACACCTCTAGATCATTATTCCAATTCGATGGACAATCTTATCGCCGCCGCTTCACGGCTGGAGGCCATCCCGATTGAAGGTGATTCTCCGCAAGCGGTGGAGACGCGCCGGGTTAAGGAACTTCTTCGAACAGCCTTGGTTCAGCAGGAAGCATATTCATATAGCCGTGACCGAATTCATTCCACCCCCCACCCAAGCCGGAGTTACAGCAGGCGGATGGATGAACCGGCCGTATCCAGTAATGCACGGAACCGTGAAGCGCTCCGTGGCCATAACCCGGCGGGTGATGCTCAGGAAGTGGTGGACCGGGCCCGAGCACGAAGGGATGCCGAGTTAGCAGCGCAACAAGAGGCTCGTCGACCACGCCGGTTTGTGCAACCACCTCGATCGAGCCAGGAGTTACTTCTAGTTCTTTGGGAGTGCCTTGTCTTGTCCCCGCTTTACGCAATGTGCGCCTGCCCAAGGATTTCAAGGGCCCGCGCAAGGTGCCAAATTACACGGCCGATTTATCTCCGGAAACATGGGTAGAGAGCTATGAGATGGCCATGGAGATGCTTGACGTAGATGAAGCGGCATGTGCAAAGTATTTCACCATGATGCTTGAAGGGACAGCCCGTATTTGGTTAAAGAGCTTACCAGCCAATTCTATCAGTTCATGGGCCCAGTTGCGAGCCCGGTTTATCCAGAATTTCAAGGATACATGTAAGAAGCCCATGTCGATAGTGGACTTAGCGGCCTGTGTCCAGGAGGAAGGAGAGTCAACAACCCGCTGGGTACGCCGAGTTTTGGAAATTTTGCACTCATCAGACCGTATCAACGCCGACTCTGCGGTTATAACTTTGGAAGCAACTACCGGTTTAAACCTCTGAAGTTGAAATTGGGACGGATGAAGCTCCATTGCAACGATATGGGGACCCTCATGACTGCGTTAGTGAAGTATGCTGATTCTGATAGTACCAAGGATCCCGAGTCTGATGATGACAAGACAGGGAAGGGAAAGAAGAACAACAACTCCAAGGGGCAGCAACACAACATGGCATGTGATGGTAACGGAGACAAGCGTAAAGCGGATGGCAACATGGACTTTGTGGCTAATACTAGCGTGCAGGACAGGGGCCAGCGACGGAAGGGTAAACCGCCAAATCGAGGTGGAGCTCCAAACCCCAACCCGGACCGCCTGACCTATCTATTAAACCAGCCCTGTCCAAAGCACGGGACGAAGGAGACGCTGTCCACCCACCTTTGGAAGGATTGCTATATTATGCAGGAGTTCAAAAATTCTAATGCTTTCCGGTATGATCATGGATCAGGTGGTGGCTCAGGATCCGGATTCCATGGGCCGAGTCACGGTGGAGGAAATGCCGGTTCAGGCTTCAATGGAGATCAGGGTGGACATAACAATCAAAACAATCAGAATAGCCAGGGTGGTTACAACCAGCAGCAGCAGTCGGGCTATCAGAGCAATCCAAAGCAGTTGAATAGCGGACAATATCATGTATTCACCAATAGCTTACACAAGCGAGACCAGAAGCTTCACAAGTGAGCAGTGAATTCTGTTGAACCGGCCGTGCCTCGTTGTTTATGCTGGTCCGAACAGCCAATCATATGGAGCAGAGAGGATCACCCTCCCTGGGTTGCAATCCGGGTCAGCTGGCGTTGGTGGTGGCACCTCAGGTGGGAGGTTATAAGTTCACCAAGGTACTCATGGATGGAGGAAGCAGCATTAATATCTTATACTATGAGACCTTCCGCCGTATGGGGTTAACAAACAAGAATCTTAAACCGTCCAATACGGTATTCCATGGTGTGGTGCCTGGTAAGTCAGCATATCCCGTTGGCAAGATAGCTCTGGAGGTGGCCTTTGGAGATGATCATGATTCCAGGTCAGAAACATTGATTTTTGAGGTGGTGAAGATCCGGAGCCCATACCACGCTTTATTTGGGCGGCCGGCTTATGCCAAATTTATGGCACGACCCTGTTATATTTATCTGCAGCTCAAGATGCCGGGTCACAAGGGGACCATAACCGTTCATGGAAGTCGCAAGATTGCCTTGGAGTGTGAAGAAGGTGATGCGGCCTATGCAGAGTCGGTTTGTGCCACGGAAGATTTGAAGTACTACAAGGATAATGTTGATCCGGCGGACATGACTCCGTTGAAGAAGCCAACCACAGAGCATGATCCAGCTCTAAAGTTCAAATCGGCAGCTGAAACTAAGCTTGTTGACTTTGTACCTGGCGATTCGTCCAAGCAGTTTAGTATCAACACCAACTTGGATCCGAAATAGGAAAGCACGCTCATCGAGTTCATCCGTGAGAACCGGGACATTTTTGCATGGAAGCCTTCTGACATGCCAGGTGTACCGAGGGAACTCGCTGAGCACACTCTTAATGTTGATCCTAAGTATAAACCGTGAAGCGGTTTCTCCGCCGGTTCAACAAAGAAAGGCGCAATGCTATTGAGAGGAGGTGGCTGGGCTCTTAGCGGCTGGCTTTATTGTTGAAGTGTTCCATCCTGAATGGCTGGCTAATCCGGTGCGGTCCTTAAGAAAAATGGCACTGGCGCATGTGTGTGGATTACGTAGATCTTAACAAGGCTTGTCCAAGCAGATCCTTTGCTCCCCGCATCGATCAGATTATTGATGCTCTGACGGGTTGTGAGCGTTTGAGTTTTACGGCCCGTATTCTGGTTATCATCAGATCAAGATGGCAGTTAAGGACCATGAGAAGACGGCGTTCATAACCCCCTTTGGAGCCTTCTGCTATGTATCTATGCCCTTTGGGCTCAAGAGTGCTCAGGCAACTTATCAACGGCGTGTACAAAATTGCCTTCATAAGCAGATCGGCCGTAATGTACATGCCTATGTGGATGATATTGTGGTTAAGTCAAGGGAAAAGGAGACTCTGGTTGATGATTTGAAGGAAACCTTTAATAACCTACGGACATACAAGATGATGCTCAACCCGGCCAAGTGTGTTTTTGGTGTACCGGCAGGCAAGTTATTGGGTTTTCTGGTGTCCAACAGGGGAATTGAGGCTAATCCGGAGAAGATCACAGCTATCACCTCTCTGGCTAAACCGAAATGTGTCAATGATGTCCAGCGCTTGGCAGGCCGGATTGCCGCGTTGAGCCGGTTTATCAGCCGCCTCGGTGAGAAGGAGATCCCTTTGTATCAGATGCTAAAGAAAGCAGATCCCTTTGTCTGGAGTCCGGCCGCTGATAAAGCACTGGAGGACTTAAAGCGGCAGCTAGCCAATCCACCTGTTCTTGCTGCTCCGATTGACAAAGAACCATTGCTACTATATGTGGCAACTAATGCTCGTGCAGTCAGCGTAGCTATTGTGGTGGAACGCAAGGAGGCGGGCAAGGAATATCCGGTTCAGCATCCGGTTTATTATATCAGCTAGGTGCTTATTGAGTCCAAGCAAAGATACCCGCATTGGCAGAAGCTGGTGTATGGAGTTTTCATGGCAAGCCGGAAGCTTAAGCAATACTTCCAGGGACATCCCATCACAGTGGTCAGCTCTGCTCCTTTGGGAGATATAATTCAAAACAGGGAGGCAACTGGCCGGATTGCCAAGTGGGCTATAGAGCTTGGGCCGCACAGTTTGAAATACGTGCCTCGGACGGCGATCAAATCTCAAGCATGTGTGGATTTCATCAATGACTGGACGGAACTACAAGCACCTGAAGAAAAGCCGGATCACACCTATTGGACCATTCATTTTGATGGGTCCATGCAATTGGAGGGCTCGGGGGCTGGAGTCGTATTAACTTCCCCACGAGGTGATAAGTTCTGTTACGTTCTCCGCTTAATGTTCCCTTGTACTAACAATGCAGCTGAGTACGAAGCTTTACTCCATGGTCTCCGGATGGCTAAGGAGATGAATCTCAGCCGGGTTAAGTGCTTCGGCGACTCGGACCTGGTGGCCCAACAAGTGTCTGGTACTTGGGATTCTAAGGACCCGCTCATGGCAGCATACCGTCGTGAGGTGGATATTATTGCAGGCCACTTCAAGGGATATCAGGTGGATCACGTGGACAGACGGAAGAACGAAGCGGCGGATGCTTTAAGTCGGCTGGGCTCTCATAGTAAACCGGTCCCGCCTAATGTCTTCTTGGATGTCCTGCATAACCCGTCGGTCAAGCTCCCTGGCGAAGAGGATTTGGCTATTCCTGATCCGGAGGCTCAGTTGGTGGCAGCTCTGCATGTCATTCTGGATTGGACAGTTCCTTATCTGGCATACATGAACCGGGGCGAGTTACCAGAGGATGAGACGGCGGCAGACAGATAATCCGGCGATCCAAGTCCATGACTATTGTCAATGGCGAGTTGCATCATTGCAGTGTATCAGGAGCGTTTCAACATTGTGTGTTGCCGGAGGAAGGTTGTGAGATCTTGCGCGAAATCCACGAGGGAGATTGTGGTCACCACGCCGGTTCAAAATCTCTGGCGGCTAAGGTGTTTCATCATGGTTTCTATTGGTTGACTGCTCATGCTGATGCGGAGGACCTGGTTAGGCGATGTGACGGCTGTCAGAAGTTCTCAAGACGCGCTCATGTGCCGGCTCAAGAATTGAGGATGATTCCAATTACTTGGCCGCTTTGCGACTTGGGGGCTGGATATGGTTGGGCCTTTCAAACGGTCCAAGGACAAGAAGACCCACCTTTTGGTGGCGGTTGACAAATTTACAAAGTGGGTGGAAGCGGAGCCCGTCAGCAAGTGTGATGCAGCCACGACAGTTCAATTCATTAAAAAGGTGATTTTCCGGTTTGGCTTTCCACACAATATTATTACTGATAATGGTACAAATCTGTCTAAGGGTGCTATGAAGGAGTTCTGTGAACGTGAGCACATCTGGCTTGACGTTTCATTAGTGGCTCACCAGCAGTCCAATGGCCAAGCAGAGAGAGCTAACCAAGAGATCTTACGAGGCATCAAACCTCGGCTTATGGTTCCTTTGCAGCGGAGGCCGGGTTGTTGGGTTGAGGAGTTACCATCTGTATTATGGAGCATCAATACTACGCCCAACAGATCGACAGGATACACACCGTTCTTCATGGTCTACGGAGCGGAGGCGGCTCTCCCCAGTGATATCCGTCATGATTCACCTCGCGTAGCAGCTTATGTTGAAGCAGACAACAAGGTAGCACGGCAAGACGCTTTGGACCTGTTGGATGAGGAGCGTGACATTGCAGCTGCCCGTTCGGTGATCTACCAGCAGGATCTTCGTCGCTATCACAGTCGCCGAGTTAGAACCAGAACCTTTCAAGAAGGAGATTTGGTGCTCCGGCTCATCCAAGACCAGACTGATATGCACAAGCTATCCCCACCTTGGGAGGGACCTTTCGTGATCAGTAAGAATCTGCACAACGGTTCGTACTATCTGATTGATATTCGAGAGCATAAAGACTCACGTACATCAGAGGAGGAGACCAACATGCCGTGGAACATAGCTCGTCTTTGGCCCTACTTTACTTGAGCCATAGGCTCTCCTTATGTACATATTATGACAATGTATATATTATGATCAATACAATAAACCGGAGCCTTAGCTAAAGCGGGGTCTCTGTTATTTTTACATCATGAGTGGTTACACGGAGTTTTTATCTTAAAGCGGTCTCCGATTTACCCCTTGAGTTAGCTTTTTAACAAAGCTTCATATCATGTCACTTGGGGGCTTGGTCGTGTCCGAACCAATGCAACACCTTTTGATAGGCGAAAGCCACGGAATCACTTGGGGACTTTGTCACGTCTGAACCAATCACGCCTCTTGATCGGCCTAAGGCCACAGAATCACTTGGGGGCTTTGGTCGAACCAGAACCATCGCTAAACCTCTTGATCGGCGTAATGCCACTGCATCATTTGGGGACCTGGCTGACATGAACCATAGCTACGCCTATTGGGGGCCTGGTCGTGTCCGACCATGGTAATGCCATTTGATCGGCTCAAACAGCCTCTTTTCGCAAAAGATTTTGTCTTTGCCTTTGCTTGAAATTTGTTGGTCTTTTTGCATATTTCTCTTGTTGTGTTCTTGAACCGACAATTATTAAACCGATTCGACTGTCAGTTGACGGGACACAGTTTGTTTTTCATCCGGAGACACTTTGCCCGGTTTGATTTTTGATAAACATCCTATTATGGAGTAACACCGGTGTTCATCTTAACCCGGAACGGTTTATCTGATAAACCGACCCTATATACACAGGAGCTGTTTTCTCCTTCAGCAGAGCGGGTTTCTTACAACTCCGCTTCAAGATTGGCACAGCCAACTTCATGCCCTACGATGGCAGGTATCATACATTCCCATATTTTATCATATGTTTAAATCTAAGGTATTATCTTTGATTTCACATACATAGATATGATGACCCGCCTGGTTATACAACCACAATGGTGTTTTAAGCTTTTTTACTCTGAGACAACAGTTTAGCATCAGTGATTCAACGGAAGCATAAGTTGTAATAAATATGCACGAAGGCATATCAACACAAAGTGTGGCAGCTAGTCTATTACAAGGCAACACGGTGCCCAAATAAGATAATTGTTTTTCTGCATAACATAAGGAAGCAGTAATGTAAACCGGCCTCCGGTTCATGCTTGGTCGCCAGCTTGGCCTGATGGTTGCGGGTCATCCTGCGCCGCTTCAACTTCTGATTCCCTACCCAGCGGCTGGAAATCAACAGTTGTCCAGTCGATTCCCATTAATGCTTGGAATACAGCTTCATCATTGATCAGCAACGACGGTTCAATATCAGGAGCGTAAGTATGCTTACGAATTGGAGCTATAAGGTTTTCTGCTTCAGGAATCAAGCAGGTGCACTCGTTTATTCTCGCCATCGTATTGGGCTTGATAGTGAGACAGATTTGCTGTTCAGCCAATTGACAAGCCAAAGGCGCGACTTCCTGGTTTATAGCTCGGAGATCCACTTCTTTGAATTCTGTCCCGTCTTCCTTCAAGCTTGGGAAGCCCCGGCGCTTCAACAGGATCAAAATCCGGCACCCACGCTTTGGCCCGGATTAAGGCGTTTATGGCACCGGTTCTAGCAGCAGATTTGTTTAATTCTTCAAACCGGGCAGGAAGCATTGACAACCTTTTAATGGTGTCCTGGATCAAGGTCGGAGCCGGGTTGTTGTGAGAAGCGGTGCTGATGATCCGCTATGCGCATCAAAGATAGAGTTGCTCTATCAATGTATAAGAGGCTTTCAATTTCTTCCGCACGTCTGATCCCAAGTGGCCAATACGTGTCCCTATATCATTCAAAGGGTTAATAAACCAACTGTCGGTGTCAAAACCGGCGGATCTCGGGTAGGGGGTCCCGAACTGTGCGTCTAGGCGGATGGTAACAGGAGACAAGGGACACGATGTTTTTACCCAGGTTCGGGCCCTCTCGATGGAGGTAATACCCTACTCCTGCTTGATTAATATTGATGATATGGGTAGTACAAGAGTAGATCTACCACGAGATCAAGGAGGCTAAACCCTAGAAGCTAGCCTATGGTATGATTGTTGTTAGATCCCACGGACTAAAGCCCTCCGGTTTATATAGACACCGGATAGGTTAGGGTTACACAGAGTCGGTTACAAAGGTAGGAGATCTACATATCCGTGTCGCCAAGCTTTCCTTCCACGCCAAGGAAAGTCCCATCCGGACACAGGACGAAGTCTTCAATCTTGTATCTTCATAGTCTTGGAGTCCGGCCGTGATGATAGTTCGGCTATCCGGACACCCCCTAGTCTAGGACTCCCTCAGTAGCCCCTGAACCAGGCTTCAATGACGACGAGTCCGGCGCGCATATTGTCTTCGGCATTGCAAGGCGGGTTCCTCCTTCGAATACTTCATAGAAGGTTTTGAACACAAGGATAGTGTCCGGCTCTATAAAACAAGTTCCACATACCACCATAGAGAGAATAACTTTTGCACAGATCTGCTGACGTATTCCGCGGCGTGACATCACACCATGGCCAGGTCTTTATAAGAATTGTTTTTTACTGTTCCACCTCAGCGCGTTTAGCGAGGCGGTTTCCTTGGCACGTCTTATCAAAGCATAGATCGTGCCCCCTTATTCCGGGATTCTCATCAATACGGACGTGTGTAACCCATCCGCGCCATTGATTACGGCGCTTGGGAGATAAGCGAGTTTTACCAGGCTGGTGGGGGACGCATAGCTTCGTCCGTCCATATAAGGGGATAAGGATCCACCTTTTCACCCTCGCCTTCTTCCTCCTTTGCTCATCCATTTCCGCCAAGACTCGAGCTCCAGCACCCAAGTCCGCACATCCCACCTCAACCTTCTCCAACCATGTCAGGAGCGGGAGGCAGGTGCATGGCCTCCTCCGTCACGGAGGGGCACATCACAAGACTGCGGGAGGCCGGATATTTGTCCGGCGATATCGCGCACAGGCTGCCCGACGCGGGGAAGCTCATTCCAACCCCCAGGCCCCATGAGAGGGTGGTGTTTCTCCCCCACTTCCTCCGCGGACTAGGCTTTCCACTTCACCCATTTGTCCGGGGGCTCATGTTCTACTACGGCCTGGACTTCCGCGACCTGGCCCCGAATTTCATCCTCAACATCTCGGCGTTTTATCGTCGTGTGCGAGGCTTTCCTCTGCATCCAGCCCCACTTCGGCCTATGGCTGAAGACCTTCAATGTCAGGCCGAAGGTTGTGGGCGGCCGTCAAGCGGAGTGCGGAGGCGCCATGGTCGGCAAGATGGCCAAAGTCCTATGGCTCGAGGGCGCCTTTGTGGAGACAATAAAGGGGTGGCAATCGGGGTGGTTCTACATCACCGAGCCACGCGACCCAAATGGGTGGCGGCCCCGGAATTTAGATCTGGCTTCCCCACACGGCTCTCGTCATAGAAAGAGACGGGCCTGACGTGGGGGAATTCGGACGAGCTATCCGGACTCCAAACATGCGTCTGAAACCTGGTGGACAAGAATCTCAGGCTTGTCGACGTAATCCAGGTGATGCTCATCCGCCGGATTCTCCCATGCCAACAACGGGCCTTTAATTTGTGGGAGTTCGATCCGGCACAACACCGAGCCTTGAGCCGGCTCTTCAACACTACGTACGAACATGCCTGGAAGGTGCTGTTCAAGGGCGTCGAAGCCCCCGCATCCGCTTACAAAGATCGCGGATACAGCTCGCGGCGTCAAGCCGGCGAGGTAAGTTATTTTACCCTTTACGGGACTCTTTTTTCATAGATTGACTCTATGTGGGAACTAAAACTCCCCAATCTTTGACAGGACTTGTAAGTGCATCTAGTGCCCCTTAGTGATTTTGGTGTATTGAAGACTTATAGGTTAAGGGACTAATGTGTTTGTGAGTGTACACAGGTTTATAAGTCTATGAGGAGTTTGATAATTACAGAGAAAGTCGACCCCTAAAAATGAAGTTTTTTTTGAAGACTTTGATATTCTGAAGACTTTCAAGACTTTGAAAGTGAAGAAATTGGTGTGACCTTGAAGACTTGGTATTCATTTGAGGAACATGAAGCGTGAAGACTTTGTTTTCGTAATTTCGTTTTCTCTTTCTTGAGTCATAGGAAACACACCGTCGTTAAAGGGGTCGAGGAAATACTAAGGAAAAATTTCCATGTGATACTCAACTCAAAATCCTACACCTACCAATCCCTTCGAGTGAAGCCTTTGGAAATCTCATACAGATTCAGTCAATTTCTTCAAAGGATGTAGAGACGAAGTTCTTCCGGTCATTTGAGGAATTTGTTCGACCGAGGAGTTCCTCGATGAAGAATTCATAAAATCGCCTATTCACCCCCTCTAGTCGATATAACGCACTTTCAATTGGTATCGAGCAAGGTACTCCCTTGTTCTGTGTGATTTGGGTTTAACCACCTGGAGTTTTAGTTATGTCGACCGCAGGTATGATCAAGGTCTCAGCAGGGTGTCCTACCTTTGATGGGACGGACTACCCCTACTGGAAGAACAAGATGCGGATGCATCTTGAAGCAATTGACAACGATCTCTGGTATGTTGTGGAAAACGGTGTTCCCTCAGTCACACGTTCTATGAATGCTGCTGATGTGAAGAGATTCAAGCAACTCGATTCTCAAGCGAAGAATATCATATGTGGCCATCTAAGCAAAGGTCAATATGGAAGAGTGAGTGCTTTGGAAACTGCCAAGCTCATCTGGGACAGGCTGTCCAAAGTGAATGAAGGAGTCTCAACTCAGCGTGACTCTCGAGTTGATGTTCTTCGGAATCTCTTCAACCGCTTCAAAAGACTCGACAACGAAAATGTTCAACAAACCTTCGATCGCCTCATCGACATCTCAAATGAGCTTCAAGCACTTGGCGCCACTGACATCACCGACCACGAGGTGGTGAGGAAATTGTTGAGATCGCTTGATTCCTCATTTGATACTCTGGCACTGATGATACAAGATCGTGCTGACTACAAGTCACTTGATCCTGCTGATATCCTCGAGAGGCTATACTCATGAGTTCCACTTCTTTGAAAGAGAGATCTCTATGGTTCTAGCTATGGAAAAACACGTGCCCTGAAGGCCAAGGCTGTATCTGAATCTGAGTGTGAAGACTCTGGTAGTAGCCTTGGAGATCCTGAAGAATTAGGCCAGGAGCTAGCACTGCTCGTGAAGAAATTCCAGAAGTTCTCAAGACGTGGTCGATTTGGAAAATCCTCAAGGAGCAGTGATTCCTCGTCCAGTGACTATAAGAGAAGACTTTGTCACAAATGCAAGAAACCTGGTCACTACATCCAAGATTATCCTCAGTGGGAAAAGGAATTAAAGAAGAAGAAACACAAGGATTACAGTTCTGATGACGTTATGAAGAAGAAGAAATCATCGAAATCTTCATCATCAAAATCCTCAAAGCCTTCTTCTCACAAGAAGAGCAGCTCCAAAAAGGCTCGGGCATTCATTGGCAAGGAAATGGACTCTGAAGCAGAATCAGACGAACAAGAGGAAGAGGAGGAAACAGAAGAATCCGAGTATTGTGTGGCGAGTCTGGCTCTCGCCATCGCTTTCGTCAGCAAGTCCATCTTCAACTCTGAAGAAAATGACCTCACCATCAATGCTGATGAAGATAGTGATGACTACACTCCCACCTATTGCTTCATGGCAAAGGGAGCCAAGGTACTCAAATATACCTCCTCTGAATCTAGTGAAAATGAATCTGATGAAGATCTAAAGCCCAGTTACTCAAAACTTGCTAAAATTGCTGTAACACAACAAAGGGCTTTGGAAAAGGTTCAAAACATGCTAGATAAGAGTGATGATATGTTAGGTGAAGAAATGGATCGCACTAAAGCCCTGACTGAAAATCTTCAAAGACTTCATTCTAGGTTTGACAGCCTTCAAGGTCATCATAACACTCTCTTATCTGATCATGAGAAACTTTCTTATGAATTTCTTCAAAGAAAGCAAGATCTTGAGAAGCTATGAGTGAGTTATGAAGATCTTCAGAAGGAGCGCGATTCATTACTTGCTCAACAAATCAGCGCTTCCTGTGAAGAATTTGTTCCTCCATGCTTAAAGTGCATTGAACGTGAATCTGCTAATTTTTCACCTTAATGTTCAAATGCTTCAACTATTACAAATTCTTCACCTGTCTCGGCTATCACTAATTCCTCATCTGAGGACATTGCTAGTATCACTGACGATGCAGGGCTAAAGGAATTGTATATGACAGGCATGTACAAAAGCCTCAAAGGGCATCCGACTCTTTGTGATGTGCTTAAAAAGCAGATCCTCAACAGGAACCTTAGGAAAGAGGGTATTGCTTTTGAGAGGAAACTCAATGCTGATGGAACATATTGGAAGCCTGAGCAGTATCCCAAAACCTCATGGGTTGCTGCAAAGGGACCTCCAGTTGATCCATCTAACTTATCTGGCTTTACATGCGAATCTCCTCATTCTTCTGATGAGTCATTTGACTCCAACTATAAACTTTTCAAAAATCAGAATGGTGAAGTATTTGCTAGATGTGTTGGCACTAATCGCGAGAACGGTTCCCCTATGAAGAAAATCTGGGTTCCCAAGAAGTGCCTTGAAAGTCTTCAGGTGAATGTCCTCATGACACCACCTGTTAAGAATAGGAACCCCAGATCAAATTCTTCATATGGACCAAATTCTTCATATGAATCCAAGTCCTCATACGGACCAAATACCTCACGTGGATCAAATTCCTCAAAAGGATCAAAGTCCTCATATGATTATCATCGTGCTAACAACTCTGTTTCGCAGGGTAGAGCTAAGGGCTATGAATATGTGCATTATTCTTCAAACCAATATGTTCATAAGTCCTCGAAGAATTTCTCTGCTTATTCGTATGCTTACCCTAACCCCTCTTATGTGAAACGAAATGGATTGGCCTCTATGCCACCATTCTCATATGGTGCTCGCAGAGTGATGAACTCTTTGCCACCCCTTCAGATGTGGGTGGTGAAGAAAAAGAACTAATCTCTTCTGCAGGGTCAGGTCTCCAGACGTGCCTTAACGTCTGAAGAATTTGCTGGGGACCTGACAAAATTGCCTGAAAGGACGCAGGCTAATCATGATGAAATGAACTTTCATTTCACACGTCCTCATACTGCTTATCTGTTATACTGACTGATGAAATTCATCTGATGAACTTGATATCATATTCTTCACTGATGAAGTATATGAGATCGTAAGTTGTACTAATTCATCTGCAGGATGATCAACCCAAAGACACTGAGTGGGTTCTCGATAGTGGTTGTACAAATCACATGACTGGTGACAAGAATCTATTGATGGATGCTCCCTTATCACCCTCACATCTGAAGCATATCATCTTTGCTGACAAAGGCAAAAGTCAGGTATTGGGTCTTGGTAAGGTTGCGATCTCTAAGGATAAACACATGGACAAAGTCATGCTTGTTGAGTCCTTAGGATACAACCTCATGTCAGTCTCAATGCTTTGTGATCTTTATATGGTTGTTATCTTTGGCAAGTATCGTTGTGTTGTGATTATGGAAGCTGACAATTCCAAAGTCTTCGAAGGCTTTAGGAGAGGAGACTTGTATATTGTTGATTTCTCTACAGGACCACAACCAGCCGTGTGTCTACTTGCAAAAGCTTCGTAAGGCTGGCTATGGCATCGACGACTTGGTCACGCATGAGGCATGAGGAATTTGCATACGCTTGCAAAGAAGAAGCATGTCATTGGCATTGAGAATGTCAAATTCCTCAAGGATCACTTATGCGGAGCCTGTGAAGCTGGAAAAATGACCAAGGCCAAGCATCCAGCAAAGACTATCATGACCACTACTCGTCCCTTCGAATTGCTTCACATGGACCTCTTTGGTCCTAATCATTACTCAGCAGTCACTAATGATGCATCTCTATATGGCTTTGTTATTGTTGATGATTACTCTCGTTACACATGGGTACACATTGTTACTTACAAAAATCAAGTGCAGGAAGTCTTCAAACGATTTTCCTCGAGGGCTTCAACCAACTTTGGTGTGAAGATCAAGCACATCAGGAGTGACAATGGAACTGAGTTCAAGAATTCCGGTCTTGATGACTATCTTGATGAACTTGGTATTACTCATGAGTTATCTGCTCCTTATACTCCTCAGCAAAATGGCGTTGTGGAGCGCAAGAACAGAACTCTTGTTGAGATGGCTCGCACTATGCTTGATGAATACAATACGCCTAGTCTTTTTTGGATTGATGCTATTGATATGGCGTTCCACATCATCAAGCAGTATATCTTCACAAATTCTTCAAGAAGACTGCCTATGAACTCCTCAACGACAAGAAACCCAATGTAAGTTATTTCAAAGTCTTGATTGCTAAATGCTGAATTAGAGATCCTCATCACAATTCTAAATTTGCACCGAAAGCACATGAAGGTTTTATGCTTGGTTACGGAAAGGACTCGCACACCTACAGAGTCTTCAACATCGCTCTTCACAAGATTGTTAACACCGTAGATGTGCGGTTTGATGAAACTAATGGCTCGCAAAGAGAGCACCTACCTTCGTGTTAGATGAACCAGCACCGAGGAATCTATCAAGTTCAAGGCAACCGAGGATGTTATTCCTCTTGAAGAATCTGCTGAAGAATTCATTCCTGTACGCGAAGAACGTCGAGCTGATGCACCTGAAGATAATGCTGAAGACAATGGTGCTGAGGAAAATGATCAAATTCCTCGACGACAACCAGCTCATCCTCGCATTGCAAAAGAAGTGCAAGTAGAGAAGATCATCGATGACATTAAAGCGCCAGGTCCTCTCACACGCTCAAAATCTTCACATTTATCTAACTTTTGTGGGCACTATGCTTTCGTCTCTATCACAGAGCCCACTAAGGTAGATGAAGCATTCTGAGCCGGAATGGATTCAAGGCTATGCAAGAAGAATTACATCAGTTCGAGCTCAACAATGTCTAGGAACTAGTCAAGCGTCCAGATCCTCGCAAGCATAATATCATTGGCACAAAGTGGATCTACCGCAACAAGCAAGATGAAAATGGCCTTGTGGTGAGGAATAAGGCACGACTAGTAGCTCAAGGCTACACACGAGTTGAAGGAATTGATTTCGATGAAACTTTTGCACCTGTTGCTAGACTTGAGTCTATTCAAGCATATTACTCTCCTATGCTAACCATCACAATATCACTTTGTATCAAATGGATGTGAAAAGTGCATTCCTCAATGGTAAGCTTGAGGAAGAAGTATATGTTGCTCAACCCCCAGGTTTTGAAGATCCAAAGAATCCCGACAAAGTCTTTAGACTTAATAAGGCCCTCTATGGTCTCAAACAAGCCCCTCGGGCGTGGTATGATACATTGAAGGAATTCTTCGTGAAGAATGGCTTCACACCCGGTTCACTCGACCCTACTCTCTTTACTAAATCTTATGATGGTGAACTGTTTGTGTGCCAAATATATGTTGATGATATTATCTTTGGCTGTACTGACCAACGTTATAGTGATGAACTTGCCTATATGATGAGTGAAGAATATCAAATGTCTATGATGGGAGAGTTGAAATTCTTTTTAGGTCTTCAAATTAATCAACAACACAATGGCATATTCATATCTCAGGAGAAATACCTCAAAGATGTCCTGAAGAAATTCGGCATGCAAGATTGCAAAGGCGTCAAAATTCCTATGCCCACAAATGGCCATCTATGCAATTGATGAAAATGGTATTGACTTCGATCACAAGGTATACCGCTCCATGATTGGTTCTTTATTGTACTTATGTGCATCTAGGCCAGATATAATGCTTAGTGTTTGCATGTGTGCCCGATTTCAAGCTACACCAAGGAATCACACCATAAGGCTGTGAAGCATATTCTTCGATATCTAGCCCACACACCAACACTAGGATTATGGTACCCCAAAGGGCTCTGCTTTTGATCTCATTGGATATTCTGACTGACTATGCTAAGGTGGTAGCGTGGACCGCAAGTCAACATCTAGCACTTGTCATTTCCTCGGACGATCTTTGGTCTGTTGGTCCTCGAAGAAACAGAATCATGCGTATCACCGCTCATCGCGGAAGCTGAATACATTGCTGCTGGCTCGTGTTGTGCTCAATTGCTATGGATGAAGCAAACTCTCAAGGACTATGGCATCAACGTGAAGAATGTGCCTCTCTACTGTGACAATGAGAGTGCCATCAAGATTGCTCACAACCCAGTTCAGCACTCGAAGACAAAGCACATTCAAATTCGTCATCATTTTCTTCGTGATCATGTGTTGAAGGGCGACATCTCTATCGAGCACGTGAAGACTGAAGAACAGCTAGCCGATATCTTCACTAAGCCCTTGGATGAGAAGAGATTTAGCAAGTTGCGGTGTGAGCTAAATATCTTAGAATCTTGAATGTTCTTTGCAAAGGACACACATCCGACATTTATGCAAAATTGATGACTTAGATGTGCAACACATGAAGAAAGCGTTTTCTTCAATCAATGAAGAATAACACTCTAAGTGTGAAGAAACTAATGAAGAATTTGATTCTCAAAACCGTGCGACAATTATGCAGCGGTGTCTGAAATCATCATTCTTATACGGTGGGTCACGCCACCACCAAAGTTGAAAATCTTCAATTTGAGTTTTTCCTCAGTTTTGAAATTCTTCAGTTTTCAGATTCTTCAACTTTGCAAAATCTTCACAGTTTCCGTCGTCTTTCTTCATTGGCTATATATATATATATATATATATATATATATATATATATATATATATATATGGATTTATGTGCTCTACAGCATTCACTTATGGCTATTTCTTCAAGTCGCTTTTTCTGCTAAGTGAATGTGATCGGACCCTTCCCCCTCTATGCTATACTCAACCCAATCTATTCACAAATTCTTCATGTGCGTTCTATTTGAAACTCGTTCAAAATCTTCACTGAGTCCTTGTCAGCTGAAGAAATTGCGAACGAAACTTTAAAACTGGTCTTATCCAAATTTTCGGTTTTGCCGCTCAAACCGTTCCGCATCCCACGATGCATTATTTTACTCACCCACGATCGTACACGATCTCCACTATACAGTACGTGGGTGACACATGTCGCGTGAAGGAGAAAGGCAGGGGCACGTTAGTCCCAAATCTTGAGCGAACAGTTTTTCACCTTGTCTATAAATACCCTCTCCCATTCCTCACTTCTTTTACCCCTTTCGACCTCTCTCTCCCGTTCGAGCTCCTCAAACCCTAAGCGCCGCCCGCTTCTCCATAAATCGCCCGGTGAGGAAGAGGTTCACTGCCTCGACCTCTTCGCCGACGTACTCGCGCCGACCGCGGAATTCCTCACTCCGCCGCCGCCGTAGCTGTCTTCCTCCGCCAAGTTAGGGCGTGGAAGATCTAACCTGATGAACTTCCCATCCGTTCTTCTCGGTTAAATCGTGTTCTTCACTTCGTAATTAAAAGTTACTTTTATTACTCGCTTTGATTCTCAAACCTTCCTGAAAATCTTCAAAGGTGTTTATTCTTCAAACCTTCACACATATGAACACCTCAAACAAAATATGCTCTTGATTCGTTTATCTAAGCAATGATTTTTATTAAAGATTCCTCAATTGTGTGGATCCTCGATCTGTACAACTCTGGAACCTAAGACAAAGAACGCTTAGTGAAATTCTTCAAAACTCATCTGGTCAAAATCCTCAAAACTTTTTCTTTTTGAAAAACCTTCCGAGCATATATGACCTCTCCAAATTCCTCGCAACTATACTCTGTTCACAGGTACACATGTCCGCTGCTGAATCACTAGGCTCTCATCAACCTAACTCATTTGCAGCGTTCCTCGAAGAAAAACTGCATACTTCTTCAGAAAACTCAATTGTTCAAATTCCTCAACTGAAGAATATGGCAGACGGAAAGAAGCCACAGACGAGGAAAGAAACTTGAGGTTATGACTGCGTTTGAGATCCCTGAGGAAATCTATGCTGACTATTGCACACCTGATGAAGAAAACAAAAATCAGCGCAAGGTGCGTATTCAGAAGATTGAACGGAGATGGGCAAGGGAATGGTGGGAATACAGATATGTGACTCCAAAGTACATGAAGAAATTCGCTCTCAATCCTCCATGCCCAAGAGCTCCATTGGCACCGCCAAGTAGCTGATCCCACAAGCATCAAAGCGTGGTGAGGACTTTCTGAAGAATGGGCTAAGCGCCAAGCTAAATTGGCAAGACAAGCCAAGGAGGCGGTGAAGAAATTCAATGAGGATTCTGCCACTTTGCTACAGCATCGAGGCCTCGGTCAAACCGAGGAAATCCATGCCAAAGAAGCCTGCTCATAAGCCAAGTGCTTCACCATCAGTGCCCTCGCGGCCAAGTTCCTCAGCAACGCCCTCAAGGCAAATTCCTCACACTGCTACAGCTCCACCAAAGTCCTCAACAGCTCACAAAATCCTCGGTTCTGTGCATCGGCTACATGTCAAAGGACTGCTGGTTTCTCGATTGCCTCTGGTGTTTCAAAGAAGTTCCTCGGCAGCACCAATTTCATCATCTGGCCCAACTCTGCTGAAGACCAAAGCAACAATTTGGGCGAGGTCCTCGGCCAAGTCCAAAGAAGAAACAGGTTGCATTCCATGTGCCTTCTGATGATGAAGCTTCTGATGATGAACTTGCGGAAATCATCAGAGATTGCCAAGAAAGGGCCGCTAGAGCCAAAGGCACATTTGTGCCACTGTTGTTGGATCCGAGGAAAATCCTCAATTATATTGATCTCTGGCACAAGGATCCAAACACCCCTATGCCTGACTTTCATCTGACCCCTGGATAAAGTCATATGCTGACCCATTTCATCGCTGAAGAGAAATGGAAGTTTGAAAAGGCAAGAGAGATCAAGAAGGCTCAATACAGAACGGAGAAGTTCACGAAGAAAAGCGTTGTCAAAATGACACCGAGGAACTTCTCAAGGTCCAGATCGAAATTCAAGACCTCGGCAAAAACTTCGATTCTTATTATGCTGATTGGCAAGGAGCCAAGGTTAGATTCGTCAATCTAACGAAGAAATTCACAAATGTTGCTGCCCCAACGCAACATGAAATTCCTCAGGCTGAAGCCTCAGCTCAGCCGACTGAAGAACTTGCCAGCACCGCTGATGAAGTTCAGGCGGCTGATGAAAATGCTAGTTCCAGGGCTGATGATTCCATTCCAGCCGCTGAAGAAATTGCCAGGGCATCCACTAGTGGTGCGCCTGAAGAAACTGAAGAAGTCGAGCAAGCTGCATCGATTGCTTTGAAGAAATTCAACCAGATTCCTCGGCTCCTCCTGCGCCAACACCAACTCCAATTCTTCCATCAGCCTCGATGTGAAGAAAACCAAAGGCTGCGCAGCGAGCTGCGATGAAGAAAAGGAAGGCATCGGTGTGTCAAATTCTTCGCCACGAAGAAAATGAAGCCAATGACCAGCTCATTCGAAAATCCAATTGATGCTGTTCCGATTTCCTCCATGCCATCAAAGGACCTAGTTCCTTTTGGAGAAGACTATGAGATCCCAATCGGATCTGATGAAGAACATCGTTCTGCTGCTTCGTCAGAGCAGATTGATGAAGAAATTGAAGTGAACGCAATCCCTTCAACCCCAGTCATTTCCTCACCTATGCCTCAGTTCACAGCTGAAGAGGCTGGTGTTGAGGAAATTGAAGATGAAGATGTGGATATAGGGTGCACCACACCAGTGATGAATGATGACTTTTGGGAAAGTCTGCATCCCAATACTCCTCTCTTCACCCCACTCCAACAGATTCCTCAGTCCCCTGCACAAACAGTCCAAATGGACTCTGAAGAAACTCAACCCACCTGCTCTGTGCATGAAGAAATTCCAGCCACTAGTGCTGATGAACCTGCTGTTGATCCACAGACTGCACCTGTTGAGGAACAAGAAATTCCTCAGCCTGAAGAACCTGAACTTGCGATTCCTGAGGTGGTGATGCAACTCACTGACACCCCTCTGCCCAAGCAAAAGAATCCGTTCTCAAGCAAACAAAAGTTCAAGGCTGATGATTTCTTTGCCGAGCACGTATTCTTCACTGACTATAATCCATATGATTACGCTCGCATTAGGGAGAGGCGTTTACGGACTGCCACCAAGCCAACTTCTATTCCTCAGTGCTCTTCAACAAAGACAAAGTCTTCGATCATGCTCATATTCCTCATGTGGACATGGAGTCTCTGCCAGGCTTTGAGCCAGTCCTCAGTGTTCTTCACGACTCAGGACTTCTGAATTTCTGCACTGATATCTGTGACTGGAATGAAGAACTCATTCTTCAGTTCTATGCAACGCTGCACATCACCGGAGATGCTGAAGACGTGAACTCATGGGTATTAGACTGGATGTCTGAAAATACTCACTACAAGGCACCAGCAACTGAACCACTCAGTCCTCCGCTTGATGGTGCACGTTGTATCTACAACGAACCAGAACTTTCAAATCACTATATGCATGTGCTGATGAAGCCTTTGAAGCCAAGGCAGGCCCCAAGAACCAAATTCCCCGTCAAGGAATTATTGTATGTGCCTCGGACTGTCTATCGGATTCTGACGAAGACAATGCGTCCTATCAAAGGCCACGACTCAAATGATGAAGAAGTCATTGGCATCATGAAGAATATGCTTTTCAACATCATCCATGGCGTTCCCGTCAACTTCCATGATTTCTTCATGAGGACTCTAGCAAACGTTGCTATGTCACCATTTGAGCTGAAGCCTTATGCGCCTTGGATAATGAGATTCATCAGGACAAGGTCTTCACTCAATTACAAGGCTGATACTCTGAACCACTGTAGCTACTTGCCCCCGATTGAAGTCCTCAAACGGACATTTACCTCAGATGATGACAAGGGCAAGGCTACTGCTGTGATCGATGAAGGCATTCGTCCATTGGATGGACAGTTTCGCAAAGCAGCATCCTACTCCACCAATGATGACTCTTCCACCCATGACTCTGCCGCAAATACCTCGATCAAGCAAAGTCCTCAAGCTATCGCACCTGTGGTGATGACTGCTCGTGAGTTACTCCTCGCCTTCATCAGAAGGTTGATCGCAATCATAAATGGGTCAAGCGTCAGTTTGGTTCAATTCTTCACAACATGACCTCAACACACAATGCAGTGAAGAAAAACCACTACTACCTCCATGAAACCTTCAAACACACCTGGGCTGTTCTTTCACATGTCTACAGTGCGGAAGAACTGACGACTATGGGACTCAAGGAAGAATTTGACTGGTCTGCACCTCCTCCGAAGAAATACAAGAAGGTCAAAGTTCCTTCCTTGGTGGCCAGCTCCTGTTCTTCATCGCGCGACACTGATGAAAATGAAGATTTGGACGACACCGCGGCAGGTCCTACTACAACAACCGACCCCAACAACGCTGGCGCTCCTTCTTCAACTTGAAATTCTTCAGGAGCGTTAGTCCTCAGTTTCGATCCTTTTGGTCATTTGATGACAAAGAGGGAGAAATTTGAGTTAGTCTTCAAGCGGGTCTATTTTATTGCCCATATACAACAATTTATTAAGTTACAACTCTCGTTCTTCTGAAACTTTTATTGGATCGAGTTGTAATCTTAAACCCGATGGTGCTTTGATACTTTTGATGCACTATGCTCTGATTCTCTTGAGTTTTTTGTGCTCTGATACTCTTGATGCGTTATTTTGCATGCTTGTTCCTCATTAATGTTATCGCACGCATGCTGAATTACATCAAGCACCATATTTCATCCTGCATTTCAAATTCTTCATATTATATGTCAAATGCGTGTATGAATTACAAGATATAGGGGGAGATCTCCATGATTCAACTCTTTAAATGTGCATTGCCTCAAAAGCAAATTCCTCACTATGCACATCTTCAGGGGGAGTTCTTCTATATCTTGCAATCAAATTCCTGATTATCAGTATTTACACTTACATATGTTTATCCCCGTTGAAAACTTAACGTATATTGTCATCAATCTCCAAAAAGGGGGAGATTGTAAGTGCATCTAGTGCCCCTTAGTGATTTTGGTGTATTGAAGACTTATAGGTTAAGGGACTAATGTGTTTGTGAGTGTACACAGGTTTATAAGTCTATGAGGAGTTTGATAATTACAGAGAAAGTCGACCCCTAAAAATGAAGTTTTTCGACTGAAGACTTTGATATTCTGAAGACTTTCTGAAGACTTTGAAACTGAAGAAATTGGTGTGACCTTGAAGACTTGGTATTCATTTGAGGAACATGAAGCGTGAAGACTTTGTTTTCGTAGTTTCGTTTTTCTCTTTCTTGAGTCATAGGAAACACAGTACTGTTAAAGGGGGTCGAGGAAATACTAAGGAAAAATTTCCATGTGATGCTCAACTCAAAATCCTACACCTACCAATCCCTTCGAGTGAAGCCTTTGGAAATCTCATACGATTCAGTCAATTTCTTCAAAGGATGTAGACGAAGTTCTTCCGTCACGAGGAATTTGTTCTCGACCGAGGAGTTAGGAATTCGCCAAAGGCGGATTGCCTACACAAAGTGAGGAACATGATAGCCCCGAGGAATTTGAGAGTCAAATTTCCGACCGTTCTTTGTCTTCTTGCGCCAGCTGTCCCAAAATATCTTATCCACCTAACGGTCATATCATTGAAGGACATTTATGTCTTATCATGTCGGGTTGCTCCCTAGGCTATAAATAGGCGCCCCTACAACCACTAGCTGGTTGGCTGCTCCGAGAGAACTTGACACTTGTCATTTGAGAGCAACCCATCCTCCGAGGACTTTGAGCGAAAATCATCGAGTGAGGAAAAACCCCAAAACCAAACCCCTACAAACCCAAAGTGATTGAGCATCATCAAGAGATTGATCCTGCATGGATCCGACGCTTGTTACCTTTGAAGATTGTGCTTCTTCCAGACGGTTAGGCGTCATGGTCTAGAGCATCCAAGAGGAATTGTGGATCGCCGAGTGACCGAGTCTGTGAAGGTTTGGAAGTCGCCTGAAGACTTACCACGAGTGATTGGACGAGGTCCGTGTGACCTTAGTTCAAGGAGAATACGGTGAGGACTTGGTGTCCTGAGCTGCGTGCTCAGCGATTGGGTGTCCGGGACTGTGTGTCCTCGAGTTTAAATACTCAGCCGCTCCAACCAGACGTACAACTGAGACAACAGTTGGAACTGGTCTACCAAATCATTGTCTTCACCAACCTAACTGGTTATATTTCCTCAACCCTTTCATTTCCTCATTATTGTGTTGAGTGTTTATTCATATCTGTGTTTGAAGACTTTGACTAAAGACTTTCTCAATTTCCTCAGTTCAATTTCTTCAGTCTGTTTGTCTTCATCTTGTGTTATCCTGTGATTACGCTTTCTGTACTCTGTGCTTGTCTTCATTTCATCATGATGACCATGCGTGTATTCTGTCATGCTTACTTGAGTACTTATTCTGTTGTAGTAGTTCTTCACTAAGGAATTTCCTCACCGGCAAATTCCTCAGTGAAGAATTCATAAAAATCGCCTATTCACCCCCCCTCTAGTCGATATAACGCACTTTCAGGACTGGCTGAAGACGTCCGGACAAATTAACTGTCCGGCTCCTTCGCCGGAAGACCCAGCGGACACCCGATTGACGGGGCTGCTCGCTCCGGTACCCCATGTGGTGCCGGAGAAGAAGGCCAAGAAGGAGGCCACGGGAACTCGAAGGAGCTCCCGACGCCAGGTGCTGTCAGATTCTGAAGCAGAATCTTCTCCTGAGGACGAGGAGGAGGAAAAAGAAGCTTCTACCCCAGCGGGGGACGAGAGGAAAAGGAAGGCCGCCCCAACTAGGGAGGCCGGAGGGTCCAAGAAGGGAAGAACCCTTCCTCCGGACTTCTCCACCGACGTCGACAACGACGAGGAGGATTGGCAAACAAGGGCCAAGACCCTGGCGAGATCGTAAGTGTCCGGATACCCATGGTTTTTTTATCATTGCATAGTGTTCTCTAATGCCGAACAATCATGCAGCCCGCCCAAGGGCGAGTTCGCCGCTTCGTCGAAGGGTCCCGAGTTAAATCGGAAATGGAGAGTACTTCACTTCCGACCGCCTCATCACCTCACGCCGCGGACGACGCCGTGGTGGGGCCCCAAGGGGGGCTTGGTCGAGAGGAGGTGGCGCAGGAGGCACCGCAAGGCAACCTCCCGGACTCCAGGCGCGTGGGGGGCGAGACCCCCAAGGGCTCTCAGCCCGACCCTCGTCCGGAATCCATGCCGGAACCTTCAGCGGTTCCGGAGTCCGGCAAGCGGTCCCTTCGCAAGAAGGGTAAGACGCCGGTGTCCTCCGTCCAACTGGAGGCACCGGATAGCTTACTGGAGGCGCTTAATGCCGCTTCCATCAGGAGGAGCACCGCCTTTATTATGAGTGCGGTGATCCGGACAGTTCAGTCCGCCAAGAGCGGGCTGACCGAAGCCTGTACCAGCCTTCTAACAGGCTTTGAGGTAAGTTTAGAATATGTAAAAATATTACCGCATAGACAATAGCCCCTGATACTTAGTGCGGTGTTCGGAAAGAAAAGCCGGACTAAGGATGTAAAAAGGTATACGCAGGAGTCTAACATAAGTATGTCAATATGGGAATGCAGGCTACGCTGCTGACCTCTGCCGCACTGACTGCGGAGATCGATGCATTGAAGCAAAGCCTCGAGCGGTTCGAGAACGAGCTCGGCCTTGCCAAGAAGAAGCTCGAGGACAAGGAAGGTAAGTAATACCTTATTAAAGAAATACTTTATAGAAAGGTTTTTGGTTGCAAAAAATAACAGGAGTAACATGGGTATTGCAGGGGCCACGAACGAGGTGGCGACCCTGAAGGAAGCGGTGTCCGTGGCCGAAAACAAAGCGGCCGTGGAGCGCACCGAGCGAGAGAAGGGGGAGGCGCAGCTGGCCAAGGTACGACAAGAGCTCCAAGCTCTCGTGGAAAATCACGAGTTTGGAGCGTGACTCGAAGACTCGAGAGTCCGAGCTCGCCTCGGCTCTTGAGAGTGCCAAAGCTGCTAAGGCCGAGGCCAAAAAATCCCTCCAAGAAATTGAATCATTAAAGAAGATAGCAGCGGGTAAGGCATTCTTTATGCAAAGCAAGCATGTGAAAGTGAATTACCTATTACTTACCCGGATTCGGAGCTTTCCAGGAGCATTCGCAGATTTGCCCCGTAGTGTGTCTGATGCTGCCGCATTCTACAGCGCCAAGGAGGGGAGCTCGACGGAAAAGGTGTTCTGGTCTCAGTATGCTGAGGCCGGACATCCGGTGCCCCTGAGCGACCAGCTGAAGCAGCTGGACGAGCTCCACAAGGTCGCCGAACATGCCATGAAGGGCCTTATAGTGCGGCTCTGGCCATTAGAGGCCATGCCTGAGAGCTACTTTGGGCTAGTGCGGCGGCTGGTGGACGCCTGTCCACGGCTTGAAGTCATCAAGCGCTCCGTCTGCATTGAAGGTGTCCGTCGGGCCCTTGCCCGTGCTAAAGTGCACTGGGGCAAGCTGGATGCGGAGAAGCTTGTGACAGACGGGCCACCGAAGGGCAAGGAGCATCGTACGCCTGAAATGTACTATGAGGGCCTCCTGAGGGGTGCCCGCCGAATAGCGGACGAGTGCTCCAAAGATGTAATTTTTGAATAGACTCGCATTTGTTATCCTGTATGCTGAAAACTTGTTCATATGCGCTAAGCAACGCTTATTAATTTAAAATATTACCTTCTGTGCGGCCGTTTATCAAATTTGAGAGATGGCAAGTCGTTGGCTTCAGCCCCCATGCCACGAGTGCTGGGGTGTTCGGGATAAACTTGAGCACTCTTGTTCCCATTCTTGGGTCCATCTAGGGAGGCGCTCAACGCAACGAACCAGGCAACCGGACTTATAATGCTTGAACACTCTCACTTAGCCATATAATTCTATAATTTTAAATTTCGGCGAAGCCCCTAGTATTCGGAAGACCGAGTTCGGGGCGCTATCCACGCCTTGGCCGGACAATTACGGTTCCTCGCTCTAAGAGGAATAAGTCTTTAGGGACCCGAAAAAACCTCTCGAACAGCGACCGGCTCTCGCCCTATCATGACGGTCAGTTTTAGCTTTCTCCACCGAGGTGCTCGACCCAGCTCAAGCTGGGCACAATCGCAGTGGTTCTCCAGTCTTTACCTTAGCCGATAGAACGGAACGTAAGGTACCAAAACACGGGAGCCGGGCAAACCCAACTATTGACCCAAGACATGACTCAAGCCGATTCATATAATGCTATAAGTTCGGGTGCCGCACTTGTGAAAGTGTTCGGACTTACCACACCATAATTTTGGGGTCTTGAAGCCCTTGGTGTATTGGCTGCACCAAAGTGCACGGTGCAACATGTCATGAAATGAACATATATATAGATAAAGAAAGGAGTGCAATAATAGGCAAAAGCAATGTATTGTTTATTCAAAAGGTACTGCAATGAAGGCGAACGATACAAATAGTGCGATAAGCAAGGGATGGGACTATCTAACATGTCCCCCTCAAGGGGTAAGCTGCGGGATGGTATGTAAAACAGGTATAATGCTCGTAATAGAGACCACCTGAACACTCGACGTGGCTTTCTGCTTCCCTGGTTGTTGCATCGTTCGTTAGGCGATTCTAGTGCCGGACAGGACTTCTGAAAGACGGAGTCCTGAAAGTAAGAAAAAGGAAAAAAGAAAAAAAATGACACAATCGGGAGCCCCTGGTGCGGTTGAGCCGCATTCCGGGCGTGCCGTGGTCGTGCCCCTCCCCTTATGCCCATGGTATCTCCAGAGCGTAGTTATGTACGCAGCGTAATCTTTCGCAATTTCTCGAGGGCTGGGGTTGGGGCGGATTACTCTGCGATGCTTGAATCGTGCCAGCGGTCTTGTTGTAGGTTACTCGGTAGCGCTTGATGTTGTCCGAACGCTTAGTGGCCGGACTCGAGAATTGCTGTGAGAGGCTGCTTTGTACCTCCGCCGCGAGGGCCTCCGTGTGCTCCTCCGTTCGGAGAGAGCGTTCGGTGTTTCCATTGCCCGTGATTACTCCTCGAGGGCCTGGCATCTTGAGCTTGAGGTATGCGTAGTGCGGTACCGCATTGAACTTTGCAAATGCGGTTCATCCGAGCAGTGCATGATAGCCGCTCCGTAATGGGACGATGTCGAAGATTAACTCTTCGCTTCGGAAGTTATCCGGGGATCCGAAGACCACTTCGAGTGTAACTGAGCCCGTACAACTGGCCTCTACACCCGGTATGACGCCTTTAAAGGTTGTCTTTGTAGGTTTAATCCTTGAGGGGTCTATGCCCATTTTGCGCATTGTATCTTGATAAAGCAGGTTCAGGCTGCTGCCGCCGTCCATCAGGACTCTTGTGAGGTGAAATCCGTCAATAATTGGGTCAAGAACCAATGCGGCGAAACTGCCGTGATGAATGCTAGTGGGGTGGTCCCTTTGATCGAAGGTGATTGGGCTGGAAGACCATGGGTTGAACTTTGGGGCGACAGGCTCCATCGCATATACGTCCCTTAGTGCATGCTTCCGCTCCCTTTTGGGTATGTGGGTTGCGTATATCATGTTCACCGTCCGCACTTGTGTGGGAAAACCCTTTTGTCCTCTATTGTTCGGGCCGGGCTCTTCCTCGTCATCGCTATGCAGCCCTTGTCATTGAGTTCGCACTTAACTTGCCTGCTTGCTTTAACACCCAACAATCCCTGTTGGTGTGATTGGCTGGTTTTCGGGGTGCCATGTATCCGCACAAGCGATTGAGTATTCGGTCCAAGTTGGACGGGCCCTGGGTATTTCTTTTGAATGGCTTCTTCCGCTGACCGGGTTTAGAGCCTCTGAATCCGGCATTGAAGGCCGTATCTTCAGCACTATCGCCTTTAATGCGGCGCTTGTTCTTGTTGCGACGCGACCTGCCATTGTTGTCCTTGGTATCCGAACCATCAGGGTGTTTGGCCAAGTTTTTGCTTCGAGCTAGCCAGCTGTCCTCTCCCGCACAAAAGCGGGTCATGAGTGTTGTGAGGGCTGCCATGGATTTCGGCTTTTCCTGTCCTAGGTGCCGGGCAAGCCACTCGTCGCGGATGTTATGTTTGAAGGCTGCAAGGGCCTCTGCATCCGGACAGTCAATGATTTGATTTTTCTTTGTTAGGAACCGTGTCCAGAATTGTCTGGCCGATTCTTCTGGCTGCTGAATTATGTGGCTAAGGTCATCGGCATCTGGTGGTCGCACATATGTGCCCTGGAAGTTATCAAGGAATGCGGCTTCCAGGTCCTCCCAACAACCAATTGATTCTGCTGGCAAGCTGTTGAGCCAATGCCGAGCTGGTCCTTTAAGCTTGAGTGGGAGGTATTTGATGGCATGTAGATCATCACCGCGGGCCATGTGGATATGGAGGAGATATTCCTCGATCCAGACCGCAGGATCTGTGGTACCATCGTATGATTCGGTGTTTACGGGTTTGAAGCCCTTGGGGATTTGATGATCCATTACTTCATCTGTGAAGCATAGTGGGTGTGCGGCGCCTCTGTATTGGGCTATATCACGATGTAGCTCATCTGAGCTTTGTCTACTGTGTTCGGGTTTGCTGAATCCGGCGCGACGGGAATCATCCCGCGTCGTTAGGCGCCCACGCGATCCGTAGGTCGATCTTGTATGTTTTGCCTTACCCTCCAATATATCTCGCAAGTCCGGCGCGTTTTCCCGTGCCTTGGTACTTTTTGAGCGGCGTCGGGGTGTGGCTTGAGCGGAGGGCCGAGAGGCTTCTCTGTTGCGGCCACGGGGTGGCCGGTCTGCCATGTCGTGCGCTGGTGACTTGGGTGCTTCCTCCTCTGATCGAGGCAACGACCTGCGTTTGGGGTAGCTTTTGGAGGGGCGTTCGAGTTCATACTCTTCGGCTGCAAGGACTTCAGTCCATCCGCCAGCCAAGAGGTCTTGGTCAGCTCTAAGCTGTTGCTGCTTTCTTGAGGCTGCTTGCCGTGGCTATAAGCCTGCGTTTGAAACGCCTCCTGTTGGCGGGATCCTCGAGCCACGAAAAATTAAATAAATGTCGAGGCTTGCCTCATCTTCGGAGGGAGGCGCATAATTATCGTCCTCGACCTCTCTTTCTGACGCACTGTCGTGCGGACTTGCTTCTCCCTCCTCCTGCGCTGAGTCCTGCTGGAGGGGGTTGTCTTCGGCACTGTCCGGGGTGTTATTATCTCCCATGCCAGAATCACGTTTTTATTGTGGCGGGATTTAGAGCGGCGCCGCTGACGTCGGCGCTTCGGTTGCTTCTTGGAGGGGTCATCCTCCATTGTTCCATCGCCATTCCCATCTTTTGGGATGTCCACCATGTATATGTCATATGACGAGGTGGCCTTCCAGTGCCCTGTAGGCGATGGGTCTTGGTCGTCTCCGGCATCGTCGTCCATACCGTCGATGTCTTCGGAGTCGAAGTCGAGCATGTCGGTTAGATCATCAACAGTGGCTATAAAGTGGGTTGTTGGTGGGCTTTGAATTTTTTCGTCGTCCGTATCCCAACCTTCCTGTCCGTAGTCCGGCCAAGGCTCTCCGGATAAAGAGAGAGACTTTAGTGAATTCAGGATGTCGCCAAAGGGCGAGTGCTTTGAAAGATGTCCGCGGCGATGAACTCCATGACCGGCGCCCAATCGGATTCGATAGGCAGGGGCGCGGAGGGTTCGGAGTCCGGAGAGGAGTCCGGCACCCTGGAGTCGAGGTCTTCGCAAAGGACAGGGATGGAGTCCGGCTCAATCACCGTAGAGATCGTAGCCCCCGAGGCGGTGTCCAACCACTCGTCCTCGATCGGGGAATCCGGCTCCGGATTAAGGGTCAGAGCGGATCTTTGGTGCGGCCTCCGAGCCTTTGTTCGGCTGCAGAGCTAGATCATGCCCATCGAGACGGTCACGGCACGCTTAGCTGCGGCTTCGAATCCGTCGAAGATTAAGTCTCCGCGGATATCGGCCGTATAGTTCAAACTTCCAAATCTGACCTGATGGCTAGGGGCGTAGCTTTCGATCTGCTCCAGATGGCCAAGCAAATTGGCCCGCAGTGCAAAGCCGCTGAATACGAAGATCTGTCCGGGGAGAAAAGTCTCACCCTGGACCGCGTCGTTGTTGATGATCGAAGGAGCCATCGGGCCTATCGGTGATGACATAGAGGAACTCTCAATGAAAGCACCAATGTCGGTGTCAAAACCGGCAGATCTCGGGTAGGGGGTCCCGAACTGTGCGTCTAGGCGGATGGTAACAGGAGACAAGGGACACTGCTGTTTTACCCAGGTTCGGGCCCTATCGATGGAGGTAATACCCTACTCCTGCTTGATTAATATTGATGATATGGGTAGTACAAGAGTAGATCTACCACGAGATCAAGGAGGCTAAACCCTAGAAGCTAGCCTATGGTATGATTGTTGTTCGTCCTACGGACTAAAATCCTCCGGTTTATATAGACACCGGATAGGTTAGGGTTACACAGAGTCGGTTACAAAGGTAGGAGATCTACATATCCGTATCGCCAATCTTGCCTTCCACGCCAAGGAAAGTCCCATCCGGACACGGGACGAAGTCTTCAATCTTGTATCTTCATAGTCTTGGAGTCCAGCCGTGATGATAGTTCGGCTATCCGGACACGTCCAGGACTCCCTCACCAGCAATTTCATGAGAAGGCCTCATTACGTCAAAAGTCAAAAAGGCTTACCAAAGACAGCAGCGGTCATGGCATGCACTTGCCGCTTTACACTGGTCAGTTCATCCACTACCGGTTTGAGGGCAGCCTCAGCATTCTCTGCCCGTTGAGTTAAAACGGCCTTTTCAGTGGCCCAATCCGCCCGCTCCTTGTTGAATCCCTCCTTAAGCTTTTCCATGACGCTTAAAGCTAGTTAATTCATTCTTTGCTTTGGCGGTTTCAGCTTGCTGGGATTTCAGGTTTTCTTGGAGATCAGCGATTTGGTTTTCTTTCTTGTTCAGATCAGCCTACATACAGAAAATCATTTGATAAAGATTAAGGTGCAGACTTGAAGTACCAACCCCATAACAAGTTATGCCTTTGGTACTTGGGGGCTAATGCATATTTGCTGTTCATCCTACAATTTCTATATCAAGTCCCAAGCTCAATACAAGTATTTAGTTTGACAATTGGGGGCTAATGCTTATTTGCTGTGTCCTTGAGGGATACTGGATTTCTTATAAAAGTCCCGGTTTAACTACATTAGGTTGAACTGGCCCTTGGGGGCTACTTTCCCAAAAGGACAGCTTTGCTCAGGATTATATTGGGAAGTCCCGGTTTAAGTTCACATCTTAAAACCGTCACTTGGGGGATATTAGAGTTGACAGATTGAAATATACAAGCAGAGTCATATGGAATTTACCTCATATTTGTCCTTCATCATATTTACCAGACCGGCTTCATAATCACGGCTGGTATATAACCGGTTCAGATAACCGGAATGAAGATCTTGGGGATTCAAAGCGGCATAAGTAGCCAAATCGGCATTCCACTTGCCTTTACCAAACGATAAATTCATCCTTTGCGATGCTGCTTAGACAAGGCGACAGGACTACAGCTCGGAATGGCCAAAGCCGATGTAACAACATCATCATCCTTGGCTTCACGGTTCGCACCGGGTCGCCGGTTTCTCTGTATGCTTTTGTGGACTTGCTGTTTTGTCAGTTTGAGCAGGACTCGTGGGTTGATTTGAAGGGCCTGTGGCATCAACATGTGCCTCTTCAACGGTAACATCATGATCTTGCAGTGGTGGGTCATTCAGCATATCATCCTGGATGTGTTCTTCAGGATTGGGTATTTTGGCCGGTTCAGAAGCGTCGTCTTCTTACCGCTTTGTCAAAGCGAGCTTTCTTGCTTGGCCTAGGCTTGGCCCTGAAAAAGAAAAAGACGGATCAGTCCGATAAACATTGAAAGTGATATATCAAAACAGTATCATCAGGAATATGGCTCACCCAAGCACTGTCTTAAGTGGTGGGAGTTGGGTGGCTGACGACTCACCGGACGAAGAATGAGAAGTCACCTGATAATCGGATTCATATGGATTAAGAGGTTGACGAATGCAACCCGCTTTAGGATAAGCATTGATGAAACAGTTAGAGACCTCTGAACGGGCGTTTCGAACCGGACTGTTCGATAAACCGGTGGAGGTAACTACCGGCCGCTGTCTTGGGTTGCAACGATCTTCATGTTGTTGTGTCTTCATATGAAAGTTTCGGTCCAAATAAGCAAGAGGGTGAGAAAATATAACTTTCCGGTTTGCCCGACGGATTTTTACTGAAGGTAAAGGGTTTGAATCGGAAGAAAGAGTGATTACCTCTACAACATCAGCATGACTGACTTCAGCATCATCCTGGCAATAATCATTATCAATAAGGCGTGTGAAAAATAAAGCAAGTGAGTCAAATTCTACCTCAAGATCCGGATTACCCACATCATCGTCAGCTGGTGGATCGGAGGAGGCAGTGGTTTTCTTTCTATTGGCTGGTTTCTTCACAACTCTGGTCTTGGGCCGGGTTATTTTCTCCGGTTTCTCTTGTGGAGTTTTCCTGCTCCAAAATGGATCATCACCCTGTTTGAAAGATGTTAATATCAATAAAGAGTACTTAAACATAGTCAGATTTTATAAAGGCATAAGATACGAGTCTTACGGCTGGCGGTTTGTTAATGGCAGAAAAGGGAGCCAGGCCGGTTTGGGCGCAAGCAGCTTCCGGTTCGTTTAACATCCTCTTAACATCCTCAGTAACTTCATCGTCTGTCAGCTGGATCTCAATATGCCGTAGAGGGTCTTTCACATCCTCTGTGTATTTGCACATCAAACCGGAGCGCAGGCTTAGGGGCAGTATACTCCAAGATATCCAGCAGCGAGCAAGATCAACTCCTGTCAACCCATTGGCCATGAAGGCCCGGAGCTTGGATAGTTGAGGGGCATATTTGCTTCTTTCCTTAGCAGTCAGTCTGTGAGGGAGGGGATGTGTGTTGCTTAGCCGCTCCGGACGGTAACCCGGTAAAGGATTTTCTCCCTCAGGAGAGGTATCTTTGCAGTAAAACCATGTTGAATTCCACTCTTTAGGATGGTTGTGCAGTTTGGCGTGAGGGTAAGTGACCTCTTTCTGTTTTTGAATCGCCACACCACCCAACTCGGTGTTGGGACCGTCAGAAAATTCAGTGCGGCGGTTTAGATGGAAGCAATCTTTGAACAATTCAACTGTGGGCTCCTCTTGAAAGAACACCTCACAGAGCACTTGAAAGTGACATATATTGGTTATGGAGTTGGGGCCAATATCTTGTGGACACAGTTGGAAGTTGGCCAAGACATCCCGATAAAACTTTGAACCGGGCGGACTGAAGCCCCAGGCTAAATGGTCAGCAAAAACAACAACCTCTCCATCCTTGGGTTACGGAGGACTCTCGGGCGAGGACCCTCCGATGAATAGCGTCTTTTTGCCTAAAGCGCCCGGTCTGAGACTAAGTTATCCAGTTGAGTTTCAGTCACTCGAGAAGGGACCCAATTACACTCGTACACTTGCTTGTCCATGGTGCAATCTGCAAATCAGTAATACCGGTTCAAGAATATGTTGGAAGGCTATATATTGATACATTCATTGTTAAACCGGAAGAAGTTTCTTATAAACCGGAGTTCTGCAAGGTGGCAATACATAACTGGGAAATCCTGGCGGTTCAACAAGGGGACTAATGGTATATGCCGAGTTGTCAACTTCTCTACAAAGTTAAACCGCCTAGTCTGAAACATTGATGAATCAAGAGTGGATGTGCGAAAACAGGTTTCACAAAAGTATTTCACAGTTTTGGATCTGGAGCATATTCAGAAAATAAATAAATATTCAAGGTCCAAAACGGAGCGGTACCGAATCAATGAGCAAGGGTGCAAGGAGATCTATGGCCTTGAGATGCGCAAGTGACAGCGGATGCTAAAAAACTACCGCTACGAAGAGCAAGGATTCATGATGACGGGAAAATTGCGGGCGTGAGAACACGCGTCCACGTCATTGATACAGAGTGAATAATTTAAATGCATAAAATAAAAATAGAATCAAACATTGTAGGTACATTATTTCCAGAAATCTTACATTTACATAAAATTCTGTTAATTACATCTCCGAAGCGAAAACCCCTGATTAAGAATTCCAACATATTTATTACATAGGATTGCATCACATTCCTATTACAACATACTACAAGAGAAATCCTCCTCGCGGTCAACGACGAACTCCTTCTTGGTGAGCTTGAAGTCTGGAGTATTTTGGATGTTTTTTTTGGTGCATATGATATGTGCCATATTTTGTTGACTTTGACTTCACACGGTATCAAAACTAAGCACGCGGTGCAATGATATGACGCACACGTATAGCTTGACCCGAATGGAGTTTGTTTATGATATTTTTTATTTGTTTAAAGCCTATGTGGGCTACATAAAATATGCTTATCGTGTATTTTGCAGGAATTTTGTATGCGTATGTGGATGTGGAGTGAACTTATTTTATTAAGTTCTGCTTTACATGTATTACTACTAACACCGCGTGGCACTAAGATATTGCCGGCGTGCAGCGTAACCAAACAAAGGTTTGTGGAGCAATTATGGTGTTGCATGAGTCGTATGACATCTATCATTTTTTTATGTTTGTACCTCACATGGTATTAGCAGTAACTTCACATAGCGTCATTTCATTGGCGCTAGTGTGTAGCATAACCCAAGTAAAATGAGTTTGTGATATCCATTTATGACGATGCTAATAGTTTAGTCTCTTATAGCATTGGAGCATCTCACGACATATTTTATTTGACTTTGGACCAAATATGTGGCCATAATACTTTGTTTAATTTTCTCTTACTTGTATTACTACTAACACCGTGTAGCATATGATAATGCCCACGTGTAGCGCAACCAAGTAAGATTGGTTTTTTTATGAAGCAACATGTTTTATCATTCATCTTGCATGCTTTTGGTTTCTAGGTGTGTATCGTGAACCCATTTTTTAATTAAGTCTTGCCCTGCTCGTATTACTACTAACACCGAGTGGCATTAAGATAATGCCCGCATGCAACGTAACCAAGTGAGGGAATATATTTTTATGCTCTTGTTTGTATTGCAACTAGCGTGACACATAATGCCCGTAGCGCAACCAAACAAGAGATTATCATGAGTTTAGTTTAGTGCGTTCGTAATTTCATTTCAACTGAGTCATATCCATTTTTTTTATGATGACCAAATTAAGTCAATTTTTTGTGAGGTTTTCGCACCTATGACACTCTCTTGATTCGTATCCATGTATAGAGGAACGAGGCGTTCATCTTGGCTTGTATCGCTAAAGGGACCGAACCAAGACGGGGATCAATAGGACGAAGCGCACGCAACATTTAAAGAAACCGTGCTTACAAGAACCATGCATGCTCCTTGACTCATACCGCGTTGGCCGAGCCGAACATGCTCCTTGGTTTGTACTGCGATGATCGAAGCAAGGACAAAAATTTGGGATGGATGCAACATACTCTTTAGTCTGTACCAAAATGGCCAAACAAAAGACAAAATTTTGAGATAGATTAAACCATGCACCTTAGTCTATACCGCAATGGCCGGACTAAGGGCAAGAAAAATATTTTTTGGGAGATGAAACATGCTCCTTGATTTGTACCATGATGGCCGAACCAAGGACTAGAGTTTTGGGAGAGGAGGAAGAAGAAAGCTCCCTGATCTGTACCACAATGGCCAAACCAGGGGCTAGAGGGGAGCCATGAATCTCACCTTCAACCTTCCAGCAAGCACCACGCCTGCCTCTTCTTTCTCTTTATCTCCTATGTGTTGTGTGTGTGATTTAGCAGCAGATGGGAAAGACAAAATATGAAGAACCCCCTGTGTATGCTGAGCGAGGAGGTATTTATAGGGAAGGCTGGAGCTAGCGCTGATTTTTTGGATCGCTGCCGCGCTCGCCTGCCCACGTTCTGTGTACGTGGGATCGTGAGATGGTGGGAACATGGGCTGCTCCTTTCCTTTCTCTTATTTCTTTATTGCTAATTAACCGACAAGGTCCCATCAGTCAATATGGGTTTAATTAGGCCAAGTTTTTTTACAACGTGTAGGTCTTGGGCCCATTGAGCCTAATTATTTGATTAAGCTTTAATTGCATGCAGGCATGGCTTGGACCAACACGTATGGGACTCTTGATTTAGTTGGAGAACCTAATACACATGCATGCATGTCTATGCATTGATCAGGAAATCAATTACGTATTGGATTATATAGGCCATGTCACGTACGTACAGCTTATACGTGTATGTACGTACACACGTGTTATCCAATGACTCAATGTTATTATTGGCTTTAGATTATATTTTCTATAAATTTAATTAATTCACAATGACATTTTGGTGGGGCCGTGCTCATACGTGTTATATTTTGCCGATACCGGCGCCCGTCTAAGATGCTGGGATTTTATGTTGATATTAGAATCCGTCGGTGACGGTACACGTATGCAAGCTATCTGTCCTCTATAATTTCCTTAGGACAACAACTTGACGATGATTATTTTTTTCCGTCACATTTTATAATTACGGCTCTTTTTGATGTCCATACCACTATTTTCATCAGCAATTGCTTTGAACGACCGACTATTTTTAAATTGTTTCCTTTCATTATTAAATGAATTTTTTCCATTTGCATTTATCTAATTTTTTGTACAGTATTTGCACTCATTTTTGTTTTGGTCAAAAACCATGTCAACAGATGCCCTCGAGGCCTGGGTCCGAAGAGATATTTTGATTCGGGTCCAGAGCTCGAAACAGGACAACCATTTTTTCTATGCTTGGAGTATTTCCATGGGAACATGAGCTTTGGATTTAGTTTTTTTAGCATATGATCTTACTCAAGTGTGTGCCAGCTATAGGTGGATGTGCAGTTTTTTATGTAGACAATGCGTTTTTTATTTCAATTTAGGCTCGGAAGTTTTTCTTTTTGGAGCGCACAACTTAACATTGTGAGATTAAACTCATGGAGGTTGGATCAAATTTAATATTTTTGAAACACGCTTATAGTTAGGCTCATATAGCATTGAGCATTTTTATGTGTGTTCAAAGTTTCACATGACGCTTGTAGTTTAGGCTCAGATAGCATTGGAGCATTATATCTCTTTCTCTCCATACATGGCTACTAGTTTATACTCGTATATCCTGGGAGCTGATATTTTCCATATGAAGGATACACATATCATGCTTTTGTAGTCATGCTGCCAGCGAATTATGCTTTGTGTAACATCAAAGTATTTTCTGTCGATGTGTTTGCATGGTGCCAATAATTTATGTTGGAGTATGTTTTTTTGTTCATTTTTGTTGTAACTCTGACTGTTTGTAGTCATGGGTCCTTCAAGGGAATGATTTCGATGAGCAACGTTTTCTTCATGGTTTCCTATGTCGGTGGCTTTCAGGGCCAAGTCGTCAAAAGTGATTCGTCACACCCCTTGTAAGTGCCAACATACATGGTAGGAGACTATCCGCAGACATCCATATTGTGCCAACCTCAATGAATTGTTCTTCACACTGAGGCTTAAATTCTCCACCTAATAATAACTTAGAAAACAATATGGTTCAGCTTTTTCTTTGTACAGGCCAATTTGGGGAAACATGCGATATTTTTTTTGTTACAAAATATCCAAGAAGGATATCTTGCATTTTTTTCGAGTCCTGATCGAACATGGTTGTAACTTTTTTTTGTACCAAGGACACAATTAGTCTCAATGAAATTTGAACAATTGTCGAAAGAATATAGCTTTGCTACGTGTCGAATCTTGGTACGCAACAACTATATGAGCTATATGTTAACATTCGATTGGAGAAGGGGTCAAACCACCATATGGAGGGTATGGTTTGACATACCTTGGCCAGTTGGCATGCCATGTCTCCATATATTGATCCTTAGCTTGCTGGGAAATCACCTACTTTATTATCTCATGAGTGACACAAGAAGATGCATAACTTTCTTTGCTTGAGGATGTGTTATTTATTTCCAAGGTATGCAAATTCTTCCTAGTTTTAATGGAAGAAAACATTTAATTGAGATAACTCCTGAACAGAAGTCACTCCTCAACCCACAAAATTTGTTCTGCATGAAAATTGGCATAACCATATGTAACCTGAAGGTCGCTGGCTTTGATGTCTGGTTGCACCACAATGCACCATTAGCATTCTATACCACATGAAAGATCATGGTATGAGCTTATCCACAACTTTTTCGTTGGGAAATTCGGAAGCATGTGTGTTGACATATATATGATTATTTTCGACAAATTTTGATGGGTTTGCCCCCAGTATTTTAGGATGTGGCAAGATTGGATTTATCGCCAACCTACTAGGAGGATTTTTGTTTTGCACTAGATATTGAGTGTCCATTTTCCTTATGTGCCATTGGATATATGCTTCACATGTAGCATCCTTGGCTGATGGTGCCCCTGCCACAATGCTCTTGATTTACCACTATATTTTAATGGTATCCCTTTTATATGTATTTGTCAAGTTGATCATATGTATTGACTATTTTTTTTTGTTAATTCACGTGACCCTTTTTTGCAAAGATGGTGCTATTAGTTTGGTTTCTCGCAAGACTCATGAAAGAGTGGGATTTTTTATACAGAGAATATCCATGCTTATACTTTTATCTTGTTAAGCATTAGAGAGTTATTTCAATGACTTAGCTTATGTTGACATGGCATTGGATCATATGTTTGAAATTGATTGTTCTTTGACTTACTTCAATTTCACATCAGATATTGTTTGTTGTTAACATATTTCCGTTCAAAAGAAACAAAGGAGCGTAATTGATCCTTTTTCTGTTTCGGTGGTACTCTAGGGTGGGCTTTAGCCACTCGATTTGAGTGCTTCTTCTATTTTCCAGAAACACTTCTGAAATTTAGATCAATCATTATGTAGGCTGACAATACAATGATTTTTTATGCATACTTGCATTTCCAGTTTGAGCCCGTGAGGCAAGTTTTGGCAAAATATGATTGATCTTGCACCTTTTGCTCAAGAGAACAATGTATGCTTGCATTTTTGTCTCTTGCAGCATTTAATATGATGTTAGGAGTATTTACTCCCAGGTGCACACGTTTGAACATCAACTTTTTGATGAATATTTGATTTTCGTCGATTTGTTGCAGCACAGTTTATACTCTTAAGATGTTGGAGTGTTTTGGATGATTTTTTTTGGCATCACAGTTTATACTCGTAAGTTGTTGGAGTATTTTGATGATTTTTTTTGACATCACAGTTTATACTCGTAAGTTGTTGGAGTATTTTGGATTATATTTTTTTGGCATCACAGTTTAGACTCGTAAGTTGTTGGAGTATTTTGGATTATATTTTTTTTGGCATCACAGTTTATACTCGTAAGTTGTTGGAGTTTTTATTTGTGTGCCCCAGTTTATACTCGTGAGGGTATGGAGTAATATATTGTTTATATCACAGTTTAGAGTACTCGTAAGTTTATTGGAGTGACATTTTATGTGCCCAGATTATACTCTTGAGGGTATGGAGTAATATTTTTGGGAGCCCCAGTTTATACTCATGAAGGTATGGAGTAATATTTTTTTATCACAGTTTAGACTCGTAAGTTTATTGGAGTATATATTTTTTGGGTGCCCCAGTTTAGACTCGTGAGGGTATGGAGTGATTTTTTTTGTGAGCCCCAGTTTATACTCATGAGGTATTGGAGTATATATATTTTTTATGTGTGCCCCAGTTTAGACTCGTGAGGGTATGGAGTGCGCTTGATGATTTCTCTTCTTTCCATCGCAGTTTATACTCGTAAGTTCTTGGAGTAATATATGTTTTATACCACAGTTTATACTCGTGAGGTATTGGAGTATGTTTGATGATTTTTTTTTTGCATCACAGTTTATACTCATAAGTTCTTGGAGTAATATATGTTTTATACCACAGTTTATACTCGTGAGGTATTGGAGTATGTTCCCTTTTTCTGCATCACAGTTTAGACTCATAAGTTGTTGGAGTAATATATGTTTGTATTTTTTAATTAGATGCACATAATGAAGCAACATTTGTATTGCAGGCATTAATGCAAAACATATGTCATTTCTCTTCAGATTCACTTGTCTTCTATGAGAACAAAATTATGATGATAAAAGAACATTTTCTTCCCTGCATCATCATATTAAAAAAATGCACCTAGTGAAATAGCCATAACCATAATATAAAGAAAAAATGGTCATGTACATCCTTTTCTTTGAAGACTATACTGAACAACCTTTTTCTTACATATTTCACCTAGGAACAAACATTTCAACATGCACTAAGATAACCGGTTACATTCACTTAGGAACAAACATTCCAGCGGGTCCTAAGATAACCAGTTATGTTGGAATGTCGCCTATAAACCTCGAAGCTTGCATAAGCATCCAGACATGCATACTTGATCTGGTCATGGTCCAGGTTGGACTTTTCCCAGTGACTGACAATGATGCTTTTGTGCTTGTTAAGACTTATGTTTGCAACCTTCTTTGCTAGCTTCTCCAATGAAGCCAAATTGCCTGCTTTTTGGTTAGGAACCTTGGTACCGAGTCCCTGCACATCAACAGATTTTCTGATAACTAAGTTATATAACTTGAGTTTTTCTATGTCACCGCCAATGGCGGCACCCGCAAATTCGATTTTGTCATTGTAAAGGAAGTTGTGTAGAAGTGGAGGGATAAAACTCCTGGCATGAGCCTGGTATAGCTGGTAAATTAGGCAATGCTTGCCCGCACAAAGCTGCAAGACAACAGCATGTTGTGGCTCTTGATTAGAGAGAGCAAGTTGTTGCTCAAGTGGAAGCTTCTTACGCTCTTTGATGTGGACACATATAGTGTATTCACAGTCAAGGCTGACAACATGACACTTTGCATGATTAAGATACTTTTTCCAGATAAACCCGATGAAGGCAACAACTGTTGAAGGGTTTCTAGTCACCGTAGTATGAATTCTTATACCACCCTTGCTGATATGAAAAAGGCGGTCTGTATGATTGGTGTCGACACTCTTGGGGAATTGGACATGGACTTTGCCGACCTTAATATGGCGAAGGTTGACATGGCGAACATTTCTTTGCTGAGGTTGAGGGCACATCGACTCAAAAGAAGTCAGAGAGGAATCATATTCAACGGGTGTTGATGACGACAAGGGACATGACAATGTTGATGTTGGGTTCACATGACATGTTTCATAGCCATGGGAATTGGGGTGCTTTCTCTTGCATTCAAGGGGAAACTTGAGAACCGTCTCAGAGCATTCTCCAATGGATTTATCGGCCAGCGGAAGAATAGGCTCTGAAGCATCAACTTGAACTTTATACTGAACCTTTGACGTCCTTCCATGCAGAAACAACGAGGAGGGAAATATAATCATGGTATTGCCCCCATTCATAGGTTGCTCATAGTGGAGTTTGTCCATTGTCTTCCCTTTTCCTTTTTTTGTCTACCCTCATACTTCCCCCAAACTTGAGTGGAGAGAATACTTCCATTCCTTGGTAACGTTCAGTTGGTGATGCAGTCATAATATCCAGATGTCGATTTGTTGAAGTCGCACATGGACCAACTGGCACATTAAGCCAAATGTCTCCAATGAGGAGTCTCACTGACTGTGTCACCCGACCTTCCATACCTTCAAACTAAAGAAAACCATATATTAGTTTTCTTCATCTTTTTTTCGTGTACGTGTACATAATATTTTTTATTTTATGTACTATGAAAATTCATGTGTTGCAATCCTATATTGGAATTCGAAGATGAGGGGAGAAATATGTCCCACTGGGCGTGCCAGAATCTGATGACGGGAAAATGGCGGGCGTGAAACACGCGTCCACGTCATTGATACAGAGTGAATTTTAAATGCATAAAATAAAATTAGAATCAAACATTGCAGGTACTTTATTTCCAGAACTCTTACATTTACATAAAAATTCTGTTAATTACATCTCCGAAGAGAAAACCCCTGATTAAGAATTCCAACATATCTATTACATAGGATTGCATCACATTCCTATTACAACATACTACAAGAGAAATCCTCCTCGCGGTCGACGACGAACTTCTTCTTGGTGTGCTTGAAGTTTGGTTCCGTGCAAGTACTCCTCTATGATTTTATGTGTGATGTTTGGGAATATATTTTCCTAGCATGCAACAATTTGTGTGTGTTCAACCTCATTTATATGCGGAATGCATGTTGATTTTGGCTAGGCATAGTTTTATCCTACGTTTAGCATATAGGATATGTATACATTTTTGTTTGGGAATATTATATGACATCTTTAGTTTTGGTGGCATGGATACATGTGACATGCCAATTTTAATAAGTTTTGCATCATCACATTACTACTATCACAACGCGACACTGATGTGGTGCCCGCGTGTAGCGTAACGGACTGAAGCTTTCTGGCACAATATTGATGCTTTTTATGGTGCATATGATATGTGCCATATTTTGTTGACTCTGACTTCACACGGTATCAAAACTAACCACGCGATGCAATGATATGACATACACGTATAGCTTGACCCGAATGGAGTTTCTTTATGATATTTTTATTTGTTTAAAGCCTATGTGGGATACATGAAATATGCCTTATCATGTATTTTGCATGAATTTTGTATGCATATGTGGATGTGGAGTGAACTTATTTTTTATTAAGTTCCGCTTTACCTGTATTACTACTAACACCGCGTGGCACTAAGATAGTGCCCACGTGCAGCGTATGGAGCAATTATGGTGTTGCATGAGTCGTATGACATCTATCATTTTTGTTTATGTTTGTACCTCACATGGTATTACCACTAACTCCACATAGCGTCATTTCATTGGTGCTAGTGTGTAGCATAACCCAAGTAAAGTGAGTTTGTAATATCCATTTATGACGATGCTAATAGTTTAGGCTCATATAGCATTGGAGCATTTCATGCCATATTTTATTTGACTTTGGACCAATTATGTGGCCTGAATATTCTGTTTGGTTTTCCTTCACTTGTATTACTACTAACACCGCGTAGCATTAAGATAATGCCCGCGTGTAGCGCAACCAAGTAAGATTGGTTTTTATGAGACTTGCATGATTTTGGTTTTGGTGAGTGCATCATGAACACATTTTAAATTAAGTTTTGCATTGCTTGTATTACTACTAACACCGAGTAGCCTTAAGATAATGCCCTCGTGTCGCGTAACCAAGTGAAGGAATATTTTGTATATTCTTGATCGTATTACAACTAACGCGACACATAAGGTCCGTAGCGTAACCGAACAAGAATGAATTCAGTTTAGCATATTCGTGATCTCATTCCAACTTAGTCAGATCCATTTTTTTATGATGACCAAATTAAGGCATTTTTATGAAGTTTTCGTGCCTATGATACTCCTCTTGATTCGTATCCGCGTATAGGGACCAAACCAAGAAACGAGACGATCGTCCTGGCCTGTATCGCTAAGGGGACCGAATCAAGAAGGGGATCATTAGGACGAAACATATGCAACATGCATGCTCCTTGGCTTGTACCGCGATGGCCGAACCAAGGACAAATTTTTTATGTAGATGAAACACGCACTTTGGTTTGTACCGCAATGGCCGAACCAAAGGCAAGAATCTTAGTGAGATGAAACATGCTTCTTGATTTGTTCCATGATGTCCGAACTGAAGGCAAAAGTTTGGAGTGGATATAACATCAATTCTTTGGTTTGTACCGGATGGCCGAACCGAAGACAAAAGTTTAAGATGGATGTAACACACTCCTTAGTCTGTACCGCAATGGCCGGACTAAGGGCAAGAATTTTGAGAGAGGAGGGAGAAGATAGCTCCCTGGCCTGTACCACAATGGCCAAACCAGGGGCTAGAAGATAGCCATGAGTCTCACCTTCGACCTTCCAGCAAACACCACCCCTGCCAATCCTTTCTCTATGTGCTCTTGTATGATGTATGTGTGTGTATTGTAGCAGCAGATGGGGAAGACGAATGAAGGACCAAGCCAGTCCAGCCCCCTGTACGCATGAGTGCCAGCTATTTATAGGGACGGAGTGTGCAGCGCTGCGGCTAGAGGTTTGTGCGCCCACGTCCACTGATCGTATCGTGGGATGGTGGGAGCGTGCTGGCTCCTTTTTTTCTATTTGTTTAATCGTTAATTGACCGGCAACGTCGCTAACCCATTTACTTATGTGCGGGATTGGCCGATGGATGTTTTTTTTGCCTCACGAAGCTTTTTATTAAGTCGTCACAATGTTTACAGGGACGAAAGTAAGCTCTCTAGGTTGGTCCAACCACACATGGCGGCCAATCCCGAGCGACAAAGCGTGCTTCGCTAGGTTGTGAGCTTCAAAATTTGAGCTCCTAAACTCATGACAGAAATTGCATAAATCAAAAACTAACGAGTGATCTATTATTTCATGCACTATAGCTCCATAAGATGATGCATTCTCCTTCTTTAGATCTTCCACCACATTTTTGCAATCCGAAGCAACATGGACTCGCCTCTGATAGAGATCATCAGCTAGCGCCAAACCCTCCCTTATAGCATAGGCTTCAAGAATCTGTGGGTCCGTGATGTGCCTCACCACCAGCACCGACGCCCCCAAAAACACTCCTTCTGAGCTCCTGCAAATTGCCCCCACAGCCCCATGTCTCGCTTGCCTGGGGGAGGCGGCATCAACATTGATCTTGACGCAACTTGCAGACGGAGGCTGCCATTGTGTCGGCCTGTTAACATTTGTAGCTCTTTGCTGAACTTCCCTCTTAGTGATGACGCTGATATCCTGAAGATAGCTCGTTATGAAACCATATATGGATTGTGGTGATTGGAAGATATCTTCATAAATCGCTTTCCTTCGAGCTCTCCAAATAGACCACATAATGACGATCATGTGTGCAAACTTGTCTCTGTCCAAAATCTCGCTAAGCGCAAACAGCCAGTCCTTGGGGTTCTCCTCTTGCCTCTCCACTAGATGGTGAACCAGCTCCTCCGGTGCTAAGGCCCAGACACTGCTCGACATTGGACACGTGAATAAAGCATGTCTCCATGTATCAATCGCCCCACACAAGGAGCAGTTATCCTCGGTGGCCATGTTTCGGTGCTTCAACAGGACAGCCGTCGGCATTGATCGTCTCGCAAGCCTCCACACAAACATTCTAAGTTTTGAGGGTACTTGAATGTGCCAAATATCGGTCCACTTGTTCACCTCATTATGCACACTGGATGAGCCCTCATCCTCATACAACCACGCCTCCCTCTCAAGTTTAGTGCGGAGAACCATACGATAGGTTGATCGTACACTGAAAACGCCTCTAGTTTCCTCATGCCAAGCCCAGAAATCATTAACCCGACGAGTACATAGAGGGATCTTGAGTATCTCATCGGCATCAAATCTAGTAAAAGTGTCCCGAATCAAGCCTTCCTTCCAGGTCGCCGAGGAGCTGTCAATGAGCTCAGATACCAAAGTTGGTGGTTCCTGAGATAGTGAAGTTATCGGCCGTTTCAGCCCATCTCTTGGTATCCAGCTATGTTTCCATATGTCAGTAGTTGTGCCATCCCCGATTCTCCTCACAACTCCTTGTGCCATAATATCTCGCCCATCCAGAATCGCTTTGCCCGGATCTGGGAGGGGTGTGATCCGAGCCCAGCATCAAGAATTGAACAGCCTGGAAAGTAGACAGCCTTCAGTATCCTAGAACTCAACGTTGACTCTCCCGTTAGCAACCTCCAGGCTTGACGAGCCAGCAGCGCCAGATTAAAGATCTCAAGATCCTGAAAACCTAGGCCCCCAAGGTGTTTTGGTCTGGTCATGATGTCCCAAGCGACCCAGCTGGGCTTCCGTTTCCCCTGCTTGCTTCCCCACCAAAACTGTCTTATGATAGACATAATATTCTCATATAGGCCTCTGGGTAATCGGAAACAACTCATCGAATATACTGGTATTGCCTGAGCGACCGCCTTAACAAGGACCTCTTTGCCTGCTGATGACAAGAGCTTCTCCATCCACCCCTTGATCTTTTCCCAAACACAATCTCTTAGATACTTGAAAGTACCTTTTTTCGAGTGGCCCACATCAGTTGGCATACCCAGGTAGCGTTCACTCAAGGACACCTTGTGTACATGGAGGATGTTTTTCATGGAATCCTTTATGTTTTCCGGGCACCTCTTGCTAAAAAATATCGATGATTTGTCATGGTTGATCCTTTGTCCGGAAGCTGCACAATAGGTTTCTAGCAGGTTTGACACAACTTCTGCACCCTCTACACTGGCCTTGAAAAGCAACAGGCTGTCATCTGCAAACAAAAGATGGTTAACGGTGGGAGCCGTTGGGGCCACCTGAATACCTGCAAACGATGACGAAGAACTGGATTTAAGGAGGCACGAAAGGCCCTCTGCTGCTATCAAGAATAAGTTGGGGGAGATTGGGTCTCCCTGCCGGATTCCTCTGGATGGAGTAAAAGACTCAAGCTTCTCCCCGTTTACCATGACCGAGAAAGAAACCGATGACACCATGCTCATAACTGTATCAATCCATGATCTCGCGAAACCCAGTTTTGTCATGATGGCTCTCAAGTATGACCACTCCACCCGGTCGTAGGCCTTCATCATATCTAGCTTTAGAGCACAGAAGCTGTTTGATTTTGCCCTGGACTGTTTCATAAAATGCAGACACTCATATGCACCGATAATATTATCTGTAATAAGCCTCCCTGGAACGAAGGCTGTCTGCTCCTCAGAAATTTATGTCCGGAAGGATCAGTTTCAACCTATTTGCTACCACCTTGGAAGCTATTTTATAAATGACATTGCAAAGGCTAATTGGTCTGTATTAAGACAAAACAGTGGGATTTGTTACCTTGGGGATAAGAACCAATATAGTGTCATTTATGCATGCTGGGCTGTCCTCCCCCCTCAATATTCTGAGGACAATCTTTGTTACATCCGTTCCACAAATATCCCAATGTCTCTGATAAAAGTGAGCAGGGAAGCCGTCCGGGCCCGGCGCCTTGGTTGGAAACATTTGGAAGAGAGCCACTTTTACTTCATCCTTGGTGTACGGGGCACATAGAGACTCATTTATCACCTCTGTCACCTTCCTGGGAACGTGATCAAGGACATCATCCATGTTATGTACCATTTCAGAGGTATACAAGCTTTGGTAAAACTCGTTGACCAAAACCCGCAATTCTCCCGGGTCATCCACCACCGCTCCTAGTGAATTTTGTAGGGCCTTGATCATATTTTTCTTTCTACGGATGCTGGCCCGAAGGTGGAAAAATTTGGTGTTTCGGTCACCCGCCGAGAAACCCTCCACCCTTGCCCGTTGCCGCCACATGATCTCCTCTCGGTGGTATAACTCAATAAGCCGCTCATTAGTCTTCAGTTCTGCATGAGAGGGGGCCGACCGCAAAGGATCACCTCGGAGTTCCTCTAGAGTCTTTTTCAGCTTCTTTATTTCCTTTCTAACACTTCCAAAAGTGTCCCTGTTGCACTTCACCAATTCTGTGGAGATATTCTGAAGTTTCCGTTTGATATCATCCACAGACAAGCAAGGTGTGTCAGCTGTCCACGCATTTGAAAGGACCTGGCCCAGACCTTCATGCGACTCCCACATAAGCCCGTATTTAAAAGACCTTTGTTCCTTCACTTGCACCGTGTTACCAAAGTCAATAACAATGGGTGAGTGGTCAGATGTGGAGCAAGAAAGATGAGTAACCGAAGCAAGAGATAATCTGTTCATCCATGCAACATTAGCTAGGGATCTGTCTAGCCTGCATTTTGTATAACTCCCTCCCACAACCTTCTTCTCAAAGGTCCAAAAATTTCCGTTGAAGCCTAAGTCTTGCAACATGCAAATATCAATGGTATCCCGGAAGGCTTGGATTTGCGCATTGCTTCGCTGCCCTACCCCCTCATGTTCTTCCGGACGTAGAACCTCATTGAAATCTCCCGCGCAGAGCCACGGCAAAGTGCTCAAAGTGCTGATGTTTTTTAAAACTGTCCACGTTTGATGTCTCAAGTGTGTTTGTGCCTCACCATACACACAGGTGAATCTCCACTCCTCCAGATTATGCTCCTCAATCTTAACATCCAAATGATAAACCGAGTAACCAAGAATCTCAATTTTTATTGCATTATTCCAGAATAATCCCATACCACCACTGCGGCCTTGACTACTGACCGCATAAGCATTATCATAACCCAACGTATTTGCTAACGCTTCTACCCTAACACCACCAATTTGTGTCTCAACAATACACAGAAGGCTAGGGGCAAATTGCCTCGCGAAGTCGCGAAGCTCTCGAACGGTCGCGGCCTTGCCCACGCCGCGGCAGTTCCAAACAAAGGTACTCATTGACCCCGGCGGCGCCCGTCAACCGGGCCCGCCAAATTCAGATCACCTTTCAGCTGTGTCCCTGTTCTCGTCGAGCTGCTGTCTTCTGATTCCACAATTAGCTTCGCTCTCTTCTGGTCCTGAGTGGTACTGGGGCTGGCTGGAGCGTTAGGGGCAGGAAGAGCCAGCTGCTTAGGTTGCTCGGTGCTTGTTGTCGCTGGGGGTGCAAACTGCTGTGCTAGCGCTGCAGCCCTCTTTCTGCTATTTTCTGCATCTTGCATATCCAAATCTCTGCTTTCAGCGAACTCCCCGTAACCAGTTGCATACTCTGAACTGGCTTGGTCGTTCCTTCCGCGTCCTCCAGTACGTCCGCCACGACGGCCTCCTCGCCGTCCTCCCCCATTGTCGGGCCCTCGGCCCGTCCTCAACGTCCAAGTTGCCCGCAAGTCCTTGAAAACTAACGCTGACGGAGGATGGACGCCATTGCCATGTTCTTTGAAGAGGTGGCCCAGCATCCCGCATACGGCACACCAGTCGGGTAACTTCTCATACTTCACGCGGTATATCTGGCGCTTCCCATCACGAATCATTGATAATGCATTCTTGAGGGGTTTGTTGACACCAATCCTGACCCACACCCGATGAAAATTGCCAACGAAATCTTGAGATTGTGGTTCTGCATAGAGCACCTCCCCCACCTTCGACGCCATGGACGGGACTAGGTGCACATACAATTCGGGCACATCATGTATCTGAACCCATATCTCTATCGAATCCAGTGGCACAGTTGTAGGTTTCACCATGCCATCATACGGTTTGATAATCACCGCGTCTCCCCTGAAGTGTCATGGGCCATCGAGGGTAACTCGCTCCCAATCACCTAAGCATGAGAATTGAACAGTGTACAGATTGTCTTCCAGGGGTTTGAATTTCACCTCTTGCGCCAGATCCCGCGCAGCCCTCATGTTCTTGAAAAACCAGTACTGGCTATAGGTCTTGGTTGAGTGCACCCTCGCCAACACAATCCATCTGATCGCCTCCGGTGGAGCTTCCTTCTCGTCGAACACGAAGTCATCCAGATCCTCCTCCCTCAAACCCAATTCTTTCATCATCTTCTCCACCTCGTCCGTCTGCCCTTGGTCTGTTGTCACCGGCTCCGGAGCTCCGCCTGAAGACATTGTGAACCCTAGCCCGATTACTCACGATCGGACCTTGTTGATGCTGCCCTAGTTCCTCCACTATCCCGCGACCCGCCAGTGGGGATCAGGAGACAAAGCGTGGGGGTAGGGAAAAACGATCTCGACGGCGGCGTGGAATCGCCTCCGGGAGGACCAAAACCCTAACGTCGTGGCTACACATGCACACGTACATGGACATTTTCCAAGTGGGCTAGGCCTGATTAAGGCTAATTTTCTTAACGTGCATGAGACAGAGATATGAGAATACATTCTTTCAATGATATTTCTACGATGATGTGTGACACATTTTTGTTCAAGCATTGCACCAATATTTCATTATATCTCCTAGAATGACATGGTCACAAGTATTCTGTGGAATAATATTTTGGCGACATTGGCACCGGTCATGATAATTTGATTTTATGTTAACATTAAAATTCAATCGTCGATGAAATTTCCTTAGGACAAAAACTTGATGCGTATTATTTGTTTTCTTATATTTATTTATTGTCCCTTTTCATTGTCAGCAATATCAGTGTTTGCCAATAATTCAATAATTAGTTGACATTTTTTTAGTATGTCGTCACACGGGGCATTTCTCTTTTATATGTGTTTAATATTGTTGGAATAATATTCGCATTTACTCGATGATTCAGCATTTTGGCAATATCAACACTGCCTATCACAATTTAAATTTATTTGAAAATTAGAATTCCACCGTCGGTGACGGCGTATATGTAGGCGAGCCATGCGTCCTCTATATTTTCATTAGGACAAAACTTGATGAGCATTTATTTGTTTCGTCGAGACCATTATTTTCATCAGCCCTTCCTTTGAACGATTGATTATTTTTTTAAATTGTCTCCTTTCATTATTAAATGGATTTTTGTTTCCTTTTTTTTCATGACGATCGACTTTATTATTGGCTTTCTCTGTCAAATTATATTTTGTGTGCATCGTTAAGATACGACGATATTTTGATAGACGTACATATTGCACGATGCTTCGACAATATCTGTGTTGTCTTTGACGATGAAATTTTAGATGAATATTTATTGAGCGGTTTATTTAGAGGTACATATTGCGTACATACAGGACAGAACTTGACGAATATTTATTTATTTTGTCATATTTATAATTGTCGGTTTAATGTGTGCATTATCAACGTTCGAACATATAATATGCCTATTTTTGTCGATCGTTGATTGAGCGGTTGATTATATTTTTTAATTGATTATTTTCATCATAAAACAGATTTTTATCGTTTTGCATTTTATTTTCTGTGGTTTATGCATTTTATTTTAGCTTGGTCAAAATCCATGTCAACAATTCACAGACTTAACTAAAAGTTATCATATGAGCAAGAAGCAAGCGATGAACGCCGAAGAACATGGAAACCCTAGAACAGATCTATGGTGAAAAGATAGAAGACTTACCAGAGCTGAGGAAGAAACGGAAGACCGCCGCGATGCTCTGGTATACTCAGGGTGATGCAGCGGCCAAGGTTGGTGCAGAAGTTGACGGCGGCGGCGGAGCTCCGAAGCTGGGCGGCGCGAGGAAGACGAAGCAGAGGGGCACGAAGGGGAAAAAGAAATGACCCTTCGGTCTTATTTATAAAGCAAGGGACATGTGTCAGGCGCGAGAATCAAGGGGCCGCGAGTTTGGAAACGGAGCTGTCGCCTCGATTGTCACAGGTCTATTAAAAAAATGTATTGTGGATAGTTTTTATGACAGGTGACGTCACGCCGGTTTACGATGACCAGAGAAGATGACATCATGGCGGTTCACCCAATTACACAAAGTTGCTGAAGACGAAGTTTTTTGCTGAGGATTGACATGAACCTGTTCAAATCAATCTGGGGCCTAATGTTGGGGATATTACTACTGGGCGTAAACCGGCCAGGACAGGCCGGGTTAACTTCATTAGTAGTTGAGTATATTAAAGCCCAAGTAGGCAGATGAGGGCTTAAGGCCCGTAGCCGGTTTAAGGCCTGTAGCCGTAAACCGGCGTGGGTATGTAACTTGTATTGTAAGTTAGGAATAGCAGAGACCGAGCCGGATACATCTATAAACCGGCGTCGGGACTCTGTGAACCGACGGGCGCCACCCATGTATATAAGGGGACGGCCCGGAGGCGATTCAGGACAACAGACAACAACTCGAAACTTAGGCGAAGCTTGTTTGCTCCCTAGTCATCAAAACCCCCATCAATTCCATCACAACTAGATGTAGGCTTTTACCTTCACGAAGGGGCCGAACTAGTATAAACTCTCTTGCGTCTTTGTGTCCGCTTTAACCCCTTCAAGCTAACCCGTAGCGATGGCTCCACGACTAAGTCCTTTCATGAGGACATCTGCCGTGACAAAACCACAACACCTCCCAACCGTCCTGGCCCCCTCCCCTCGTGTTCGTGCTGATCCGCTACCCACCCCGTCCTCCAGCCTGATCCCCTCCCCTAGTGTTTGTGTCCATCCGCCACCCTCCCGGATCTCCTCCCTCCATGGGAACTTTGGTTGTTCGGACTATCTGTCATGTTATCACCAACACGTGTGCCCATCATGAAACCCCCACCTCACGACGCACCCTTTCCTTTTCCTGCTGGACCCTTCCCTTCCCGCTCGGTTTTTCGTCGTAGCGGGACATTTATTACTGGAGCCCTCTCCTTAAAACCAGATAACGCCCAACTCATCTTACCCATGGCACACTTTCTCCTTCACGTTGTACTTCTCCATAGATCGCCAATTAGGAGTCCCCAGCCAACATCCCCACTCTCCACCCTGATCTCCTCCCACCGTGTTCGTGCCAATCTTCCACCCCCATCAAGGGGTGGGAGGCATGCACCGCCCGTGACACCCTCCGACCCAAGAAGGAAGATCCAATGTCTCCTAAGCCATTGTCATGTTGTAACATACAGTTGAATGTCATGCACTCCACAAAAAAGATGATGTCCATTGTTTCGCATGCAACAGATACACCATGGTGTCCGTTATTAACTCTTGAAGTGCAAGCAACATTTAGCCTTCTATTCTAACTAAAATTGTAGGCCTTGTTGAAAACATATGTGAAATGCCCGCTCATGCAATTTTCTGCAAATCCATCTCTAAGGAAATGCAATTTTTTATATTTTCTAAAGTAGAAAAATACATTCCGCTCAGATAGCCGCAACTAAAAATAAGAACCCAATCCCTATTCGTATCCAGATCCACATATTTTGGATCATATATAAGTAGGAGTCTACATATATGTGTGCACATAAATTTGACGGAACAATTGGACATCCCATATAATCTCACATCAACGGTAGATTCAGCTAAACTGTTGTACTGAAACATAATACCGACACTTCAAGTGACCTACTACTGATGCTAGTTAATTGCATGTGTGTTGAAACAAGGGCATATATGTTATAGTAATTCAATATTAGTTGTATCTCACATACATATTCAAAATTTTCTTGCACACCAGGCTGCCTTGGCGACATCTATTTTACCGGTAAATCACTCTTTTATTCCTTTATATTTTTCATTAACAAAAATTGTCTCTAAGAAAGATATGTGAATTGGTATATTGACAACCATAATAAAATATCAAAAGATACAAATTATTTAATCGATGAATTTAAGAATGTATCCATGATGCATTTGACATTGGTTCCTTTCCACAAATGTTGTGGTGTGCTATCAAACATTGATTCGTTTCTATATATTTGGTCTTTAAAGATTGACTAGAGATAATTGTGATTGATTCCTTTCCATAAAGACATTACTAAATTTGGAAAATAAAAATCAGATTAAGTATATCAATGGGCTAAAAACCAGTTTATATAAATTGGTGGGATATAAATAATTGGTGTGGGAGTCTTAACAGGAATGGAGACGACACTACCAACTCACCATGGCGTACAGGTCTATGCTGGTCTGATAGTAAGCCAAGCAAAAACCAACCTATTGGTCATAGCAAAAATAAAACATACGAAAACAAAAGCGCAAAATAAAAAAAACGCGCTAGTGTCAAATGGGTCGGCCAAATTGATTGTAGTTGATGTTTTGGTATATTTGATTTGATTTGTGCATAAGTAGTGGAAGACAAGGAAATCTTGGATTTAGTTGAGATTTCTAAGATTTGATTTGAATGAGTTAATGGATGATGTTGTTTTCGAAAAGTGACAATTTGATTGAGTTAATGCACGCTTCAAATGGGCCGGCCCAATAGGTCGCATGTAAGACGCTCGCGGGTGTATATAGGGTTTGCCGAGGGGTTGGTGGGAGTGAGAGAGACTACCAACTTCCCATTTCGGAGTAGAGATACAGGTGTATGCCAATCTGATAGTATGCCGAGAAAAAACTAACCTATTTTTCACAACACAAATGAAACATAAAAAAACAAAAAATGTAAAATAAAAACGCGCAAGCGTCGAATGGGTCGCCCAAATTGATTATAATTGATGTTTTGGTAAGATTTGATTTGATTTGCGCATGAGTAGTGGAAGACAAGGAAATCTTGGATTTATTTGAGATTTCTTAAGATTTGATTTGAATGAGTTAATGCATGATGTTGTTTTTGAAATTGCTGATTTGATTGATTTAATACACGCACCAAATGGGCCGGCCCAAAAGGTCGCCCGTAAGAAGCTCACGGGTGTAATATAGGGTTTGTTAAGGGGTTGGTGGGAGTGAGACGAGACTAACATCTTCAATATGGCCTTCTATCCGGAAGGGTTGTTGAAATGATGAATATGTGACCATCAGTATGACTGACCCTATATCTCGCCTTTCTTGAGCAGCTTCTAGTTGTCTCCACTAGGATTCCTTCCTGCGACCCAGTTAAAGACCAACAAGCAGTTACAGTTAATGATCTCATCTCAATGATATGTGACAGTAAATCATACTCATAATGACATGCATGGTGCCTGTAATTGGGTCATGAGTGATGGTTGCATGTACTGAATCAAGAGTGAGGGAGAGTGAGCAATCAATGGGGTCATATGCAGGTGGTGGTGATGAATGAGTGCTGGTTATATAGCAATTGATTCACCAGGTTTTGCCTCTGTTCATTCATGAACTAATTCCATAACTCATATGTCGTATGTTGTTGGCATTTCGAGTCAATTAAAACCTCAATTTATTGAAAAATAGTATATGCATTTTTATATTTGAGTAAAGAAATATGCAATGTTTTCGAGATCGGTCAAATCAAATTTTGAAATTTTGACCACTAAATAATTGTTTTTGAAACTTAAAAATGATATGATATGCATAAATCTATTTGGAGAAGTAGTTTCAGAATTGTACACTTTGATTTTTTTTGGGTCATAGTACATGTACACATATTGCTGCAGAAACTAGTCTCAAAAGTTAACCTTTAAGACTGCGCTAACTGAAAGCATCACTTTTTGTGAACTGAATGTATTTTTAAGTTAAAACATTTTTCATTTCAAAATAATAATAACTTGTTACATGTATGTGGTAGAAACAATGCCATAATATATATGACATGCACGACCCCCATCAATTTGACCAATTATAACCTTGAAGGGCGGGAATGACATACATGACCAGAACAACTAAACGAGCAATGCCAAAAACTAGCTAGTGAGAGAGCAAAATTCAAGAAAAACCCACATGTTGACACCTTACGCAATCTAGAATTTCCGATTACTCATGCCTAAGCCAAATAATCCTACTCTACAAATCTCTATTCGGATATTTATTTTACCAGCATGATTAAAACCCCCTCCATATACTAACATAATGAGACTCATGTAGAAGCACACTATTGTGCAACTAAGTGTCACCAATTATTAGGCGGATGAAAGTGCCTGCTCTTATAGTTGTGTGATTTGCTTATATCTTGGTAGAATTATGTACACTGAAGTGTCCCCAACAAAACCTGATAAAAGATATGTATTACCATGACGAATTGTGATAACAAAACCTCAAGAATTCTAGGTTAGTACTGCTTCATTGCGATAATAGAACTTTGAATTGTACTGTATGTCAATTTAATTATTATATTACATGTGGTTGACCTCGTTCGATATAACCAAATATTTTAGTAGTTAGATGGTATGTTAAAGGTTACATCAATAAAAAAAGTTTACATTGAGGAAAAAAAGGTGATTTGTGTGAAAGTAAAAATGTTTAGTATGAATAGGTAACATCCAATATTGAAATTCTACAGTGCCTCAATCTGCGCATGACCATTAGGGATGACACCATAGTGAGGCGTTAGAGGCGCCACCCACACATTCTCGTAGACCTTAACATCGATGTTGTCACCGTGGCGGAGAGGCCAGACACTCCACGGTCCACTTGGACTTCCTGGATTCTGCATGGCTATTTTGCCCAGTTATGTTTAGGATGTTGTTTTGTGAAAGGAGTGAGAGGAGAAAGCAGCACCAGTGAAAGACGACGTGTATGAGGCAGTGAAGCAACGCCGGTGTGGTATGCGAGTCCGTGAGGTGACAATAGTGGCGGTGCAAGTGATTGTCGTTGGTTATGTCACAACCCTGGAATATTATAATGTAATTACTGGTAATTAGTTGCATAAGAAGCATCCATGCATCATGTCTAAATTGAAATAAATTTGAATTGAGGTAATTGAAGCCTCACAAGATAATTTTAAAACAAGATTCAACTAAAATCCTTCCATGAACTCAAAATTCCCTTAAACAAATGTTCATGATTTATAGAACAAGGTGAAAACCTCTACCAAAAATGCTGCGTATTTTCAAGGATATATATGGGCTTTGAATTGAGTCACTAAGTTATCTGAATTGGGGTTATAAACTGCTATAAATTATATATAGCTCCAATAATTCTGAAACATTTTTTGGGGCTCTGGATTAATCCATGTACCCCCCAAAATAATTATCAGAAGCAATAAAAATGATTTGGTTTAAAGATGAAATTCAAAACAGAGTTGTGAAATAGAAAACAGAAACGAAAATGGAAATCAGAGAGAGAGAGAGAGAGAGAGAGAGAGAGAGAGAGAGAGAGAGAGAAAGAGCTTGTCTAACTAATTTCAAAATAAGTGATCCATTCACAAATAAGTTGGTGTTGATGTGAAGCTGTTTTATAAACTAGTTATGCTTCCAGAGTGTAATATATGAGTATGATCATCAAATATAAACATTCTAGTCTCATCACTGTATAGTCGAACGAACTTCGCCAACTAGGCCAGTAGACAAGGACTTTACCGGTGACCTTTTGACTCGGACTATGGCACTACGCACGCATGTATAGCTAACCATTAAAAACCTTTAAGGTTTGCACACGATCAAGTAGTATATATACATTATTATTCCCACTGGCCGCTCACATGTCGTCAACTCCTTTGCACATCACTCAATGCTATGCACATTACACTCTCAACCGGTAGGATATGCGTCATGTGCTCTTTTTTGTTAGCAAGTGTGTCATGTGCCCATGTAGAAGCGCAATGATCAAAAGCCGCTGGTCGATCGAGTCTGAGTCATTCACGGCATGATGTCTCTCGCCACGATCACCATTAACTACATATGCGAAGAAAAAGGACCAATAGGCAGGCAAGGAGGGAGAAAAGTGCATTTGCAGCCACATGTACAGGCCGGGGGTCATGCACGTACGAGGCAGGTCCAATTAGGGCATGGCCAAAGGTAGCCCCAAAGGTGATGCTTCATAAGCCAACTAGGCTCAAATGCCACTGTGGCAGCAGGACCGCTGCTTCCATGCGCCAGGTGAAGCTTGCAGAGGTGACGTGTTCTTCAGCGGATAAAGAAGAAAGAAGTTAGGAAGGAGAGGAAAAGAAGGGGAGGAAGAATGAAAAAGATGAACACATGAGGACCAAAGGATAACGGGTGCGAGGCAGCACCACCATAGCCAACATTAGACTGAACGCATGTGAGCAATAGCCTCAATCCTCCCATGCCTATGTGTTTGATGGAGCATCGTCTTTTTACGCCTCCATTGGTCATGCCCTTAAGACTTTATTCACCGACACTCCCTTTCAAATTAGTCACGTCGGGTGTGATTCAATCCGGACGTGCAGATGCACACGTGGATGCCAAGGTGGGTCATGAGTCGCTGCGTGCAAGCTGCTGATTTTCTCCATGGGGAGTGGAGATCGTGGGCAGTCACACACACATGCTGGCTTGCATAAACTTTTCTACATTTATGCGCGCGGATCACGGAGGTCTCTTGTAACCGTCCTTGTCATTGGTAGCTCGTTACTTTACCGATTGGTTGGTGCTTTGGAATTCTTTTTTGAGAGGAACTGATCACAAGAGTGGCTCTAAGGAACCCAGAAAATGACTTAATGAAAAATAAGTTGTTTCAGGAAAGGTGAATTTGTTTATGGTTCTGCTTCGCTTTCGTCATTTGAGCCTTTATATGTTAGTGTGGATAGTGGCTTGCACGAGTGCACACAAACTAAAGACTCACGCCAAGCAGCCGACGGCGCCTTTATCGACCGAAGGCAGCTGACAAAGCAATCAGCATCAACCGATCTTTTGACTAGGACTAAAACATTGTGCACATTTTTTTTCTGAAAAATATTACTTATACATAACCAGCATGCAGCTGCATTCAACTTCAGATAACATTTTTTTCAATAATACACACCAACATGCACCAGCACGACCGAGTACACGATTAATCCCACTGGTCTCTCACATGCATGCACTGCTCCGTAGGGTCTTCCTCATGTACAAGTGTGTAGCATGACCATAATTAGTCTCTGGTCGATCGAGTCCGGGTCGTTGACGGCGTGATGTCGCTCTCACTCTACACTACATTTGTGAAGAACAAGGACCAAAGGTTATGGAAAGAAGGAGAAAATCTTAATTATTGTACACCTCGTGTGGAGATAAAAGTAGTCGTTGATGTTTCAACGCTTGATTCAATTCCGGCGTGCTGCCGGCTTTTCTACACACATTTTGTTGGGACCAGGTGATAGTTATTGTGCATTATTTTCTCTTTTATACGGGGAAGAGATAGTGTGCATCTGTCGCAAAAAAGAAGAAGAAGATAGTGTGCATTCACACGTGCTTGTGTAATCTTTTTCCACCCTGAAGTTCGGCATGGGTTTATCTTTCCCACAAAAGCCCACAGTACTAAGGCCATCTCCACCGCGCGACCCAAAAACGTCCGGGTCTGTCCGTTTGGGGTTAAACGGACAAATGAGACGACCCAACGCGCAACCCCATCCGTAAAAAGTGTCCGTTTCTGATCCGTCTCGCCCCATCCTGGAAGCAAGTTTGAGCTGGGTTTGCGTCCAAAGCGGACATAAGCGGACGCTTTCTGGGTCGTGCTCATCCGGCCGTTTTCCTTTTGCATGTGACCCTGGCCCGCCTGTCATCCTCTCTCCTCTTCTCTCTCACGTGGCCCACCATACCCACCTACCATTCTCTCTCTCTCTCTCCACCTTTTCCTCTTCTGCTCCTCCCATGCCGGTGCACACCACTGTGCGGCAGCCGTGGGCGAGCGCGGGCGCGGGAGAGCGGCGTGCGGCGCGACTGCGAGCTGGGGCGCGTGCGCGGCTACACGGCTATGGGCGTGGAGAGGCGAGTCGAGGTGACGGGCCGCGGTTGCATGCGCGGCTTCGTGCGGCGGGGGGCGTCGAGGCGGAGCGAGGCGGCGGTTGCGGGCGAAAGGGCGAAGCGCACGCGGCGGCAGGCAGGGGAGAGCGTCTGCTGGCGACAGCGGGGGCGCGAAGCTGGGCGAAGGCGGGCGGCGGGCGAAGGCACGCTGGCGGCATGCGGGGCAAGCCGCGGCGAGGCGGCCACGCGCTGGGCGAGGCGCAGGCGGGGCGAGCTGCGGCGAGGCGGCCGCGCGCGGGGCGAGGTGTGGGCGGGGCGGGGCGTGGCGGGCTCGCGCCGGGGCGCGCGCGCGCATGCGGCGTCACGCGGGGGCGAGCCACGGCGAGGCGGCCGCGGGCGGGGTGTGGCAGGCTGGCCGGCCGCGAGGCGGGTGCGAGGCCGAGCCGGCGTGGCGAGAGCACGAGCTCATGGGCGGACCGAGGCGGACAGTTTTTGGGTACCGTAGCTGCGTTGGACGCCTTGAACATGAACCGGACATGCGTGCCCGTTTTAGCATCCATTGTCACTCTAAGCGGACGAAAAACGGTGGAACCGGACGTCCGTTTAAGGTCGTGTGGTGGAGTTTGTCTAAATACGTACATGATGTACGTCCATTGGTGTTAGTTTTGATGCATCATACACACCATGCATGACATCTGCATCCGACTGTCAGAATCAGTCAACACGTAAACAACCTGGTCGTCGACTCGTCCCCGTCCTCCTCCTCACGCGCGAGGCCCAAATCAGCTTCGCGGGCGGGAACTCGGCTCCGACGCAGAGCTCTGCCGCTGTCGCCGCCGTGGGAAAGGGAGCCATGGGAGCTCCGGCGGCGGCCACGGATAAACGACGCCGGCAATCCCATCCGCCCCCACGCCTTCACCCTCCCCGCTCCGACGAGCTCCTCGTCCCCACTGCGACGGCGCCCCATCTTAGCTCCGACGACCGCCTCCGCAACCCTGCGACCCCTCCTGAACCGATCTTCTCCGCTGGCTGTAGCTGTCGCCTGCGAGCCTTGCGGCCACCCCAGCACACAGCAAGTAGTCCGTTCTCGGTATATGTATACGTCGGTGTGCTGTTACTTCCAATCCAACCAATTGCAGCTTGTTAACTACCTAATTTTTTTGGCTATGTCGTATTGATGGTTAGTTCAATACTCAAAATTTTGCTGGAACAATTAGCTTTATTAAGAATGTATACTTCTTGTTGTGTGTTTCTTTATCCTATATTGTCTCAATTGTCATGAATTAATTTGTGAATTGATTGATGTGTTTCTTGTCCTATTTGACAGAATTTTTGCTGATTGAAATGATGTGTTACGCAATTTGATTGCTATGCAATTGTGAGTGTTGTGCATTTGCAAGTGCCGTGCAATGGGAGAAATTGACAATGGGATGCCTCAAATTGGCAAGAGGTTTAGAAACCCGGATGAAGCTTGGCTGTTTTGGTTGCATATGGAGGCCGTGTTGGGTTTGATGTGAGGAAGAGAAACAAGCATGTAAGTAAGATGGATGGTCAAGTGACTTCATGCACATTTGTTTGCTCCAATGAGGGTATACGAAAGAAAGGGATAACAATGGGTCATGAGCAAAAACATGTTCGGGCTGAAACAAGGACAAATTGCAAAGCTCGCATGATTATATCATTGGACCGAGTGCAAAGAAATTACGAAGTCACAGATATTGTGTTGGAACACAATCATTGCCTTCGCAGTGGGGACGAGGAGCTCGTCGGAGCGGAGCGGGGCGGGGAGGTGAAGGCGTGGGGGTGGAGGGGATTGCCGGCGTCGTTTACAAAGTCAGAAAAAACACAATACACACCAGCGTAGTATATACATTATCCTTCCTTCAAGAAAAAGTATTTACATTATCCCACTGATCTCTCGCATGCATGCACCGTTGTGTGTCTACATTCTCTTGCTTGTACGTTGTCACTCACCTCTGCTATGCTCTCGATGATCAGTAGGAACAAAATTTCCTCTTGTATAAGCATGCACGATGATCAAAAGTCTCCGGTGGATGGAGTCCTCCGGGTCATTCACGGCATGATGCGTCGCTCTAGTCTCTACCGCATAGTAGTACGAATATATGAAGAAAAATGAAGGACTGGTTGTTAGGGAAAGAAGGAGAAAAATGCAAGCAGACACACAAACATTCGCACGTACGAAGCAGCATCGACTTAGCTGGAACCCGACTTGCTTGCAGTGCGCCAAAACACAAAATTATAATTAATGTACTCTATGTGGAGATAAAAGTAGTCGCTCATGCTTCAAAGCTTGGTTCAATTCCGGCGTGCAGCTGGTTTTTTCCAACACCAATTTTATTCGGCATTCACATATGCATGCTTGTGTGGTAACCCTTTTCCACCCTCAAGTTCGGTAATGGATTTATCTTTTCCACACAAGCTAATAGTACCAAAGTACGTATACATGATGTAAACGTCCATAGGTGTTACTTGACGTGCATTCACACATGCTTGTGTAACCTTTTTCCACCCTCAAGTCAAGTTCGGCATTGATTTACCTTTTCCACAAAAGCTACTAGTACAAAGTACGTGCATGATGTACGTCCACTGGTGTTAGCATTGAAATTGCTGGCTCTACATGTAAATGGACTTCTTTATAGCAGACATGAATGTGCAACAAACTTATTTGAAAAAAAAAAGTGTAACAAACTCACGAACACAAAGAGGGAGGCATAGATCAAAACTACCGGGCAAGATCTATCATGTCATGTCGCTCCCGTGGGCGACCCAGGATAAAACCCTATCCCGTCGCTGCGAGTTTCCTCAAGCCTCCCCTCTGCTAACGTTGGGGGGTATCTCTGGCAAAGCCCGCGCTGCGGTGGCGGGGCTGGTTTTCTCTCTTCCTCTCGCTTCGAATGGGCAGCGCGGGACACTAGATCCGGCGGAGGCTCGCGCGACGGCATGGTGTGCACGCCGGTGTCAGACGTGAGCTCGGGAGGGAGGTGTGGTGCATGTGAAGGTCCATGTGGAGGCAGTGGCCTCAGCAGGGGTGGCAACTATGTCTTGCCATGGCAGCAACTAGAGGATTTGAGGTGGTTGCGGCTTCAAGAAGATGGTGGAAGATGGTAGGGTGGAGACCGTTTGTCAGCGGGGCTTCCTACCGACATGCGACTTTGGTGGCGGAGGTTGGCGGTGCTCCTCCCTTAAGCGAGTCTCAACGCGTCGTATGCATCCTGGTGCATGCAAGTGGGGCTCTTTCGTCCATACGCGTGACATGCCACTTGTCTGCCCGCCCAGCTCTGCGCTTGGGGTGCAGGCCGACCAACTGTGGCTACTCTCGGTATGCTCACAACTTTTGGATGCAATTGGAGTGGTTGCATAGATCTGAGTGAAAACTCAGTAACAACCTTGGTGCCGGCGGTAACAATATTGATTCATAAGCCAAAAGTCGAAACAAAAAGCTCCTATTTAAGGGACGCGGTGTTTCTGCGCTCGAGCGCACATGAGCTCGGTATCTGAGCGGTTGAGTTGGCTCGAACGATGCGATGCATTTATGAGTTGGGCCAGAGATGCGAGTGCTGGAAAATGAGCGAAAAGGGAAAAATACAACTGAGCTGTGGGCCAGGGGGAGACGGAGGAGATGCGGTGGTCGACGGCAGCTGGCCGAGCCGTGGCTCGGGACGTCGTTCCTCCTCCCGATCCGTGGATCAAGGAAGTTGCTTTTCGTTATCTCTGTCATCGACGGAATAAATGACTGGATTGGGTGACAGGTGGTGGGAGTGGGGCGGTACAGTCCTCTCCTACCTCACGCTTCAGGATTTCTACCAGAGTGTGGAGAAGGGATTCACCAAGCGATTCAACCATGGAGTTCTATATGCAGCCGATCAAAAGGTATGAAAGGTCTCCCCTGGTGTTTCTTGTCCTAGTAGATTCCATTGCGTCGATCTGAAGTTTGGGCCGATTTCTTGTGAGATTTACGATAGTTGAGGACAGCGACATCCCTACGGAGCCCCTTCCATTATCCTGTTATGGCTCCACCTGCTGGTATCGAGGCAGAATCAACCCCCGTTGAAAGCTACGACGGTCAAATTTGTGTGGTGGAGGCAGCGGCTGGAGCTCAGAGGAAAGATTCCCCACAAGCCTCGTCATAGTCCGTTGGAAAGATGGATCCAAGAGCTCCAGTATGGGCACGCAGGTACGTTAGGAATCAAGATATTCAATCCAAAAAATTAGTAATTCAAGTCGGCTTCGGTGATTGCGGTCATATATATGATTGATTGCAAATAAGCAGAGTACATCAAGGAAGAATAGCAGCCGATTGTGACCACAGACCATTGAGAGATTTAGTTATGTGCAAACTGAAAATTGGAAGGTTTTATTAGTAACTTATAGGTAATGATTGTCAAAAGCGTGATTTGTTTGTTAAATCGAAATTTGCACTATTGGTCAGGAAGTCTAGAGAAGAATGTGTTTGTTTCGGTTCCAACTGCGGTCTGTTCAGGCAATTCTTAGCAAAAGCTGAACTGTGGTAGTTCACCAAAAGTAGCTGACTGTTTTCTGTACATATTTTCTGGAAATGGAGGTATTTGGCATTTGTACGACTGTTTTCGTATGGTGATCCATGCACTGCTTGCGTAAAATCGCTCTAATGATCTGATCAGAGTTTTTTTTATGTATGTATGCTTTTATGTGTATGTTAAGTTGACTGGTGGCATAATTATCCTTTGTGGATGGTGGCATAATCATCCTTTGTGGACGACTTTACATTGCAGTGTAAAGGATTTGTAGCATTCGAAAAACTGATGAAGAGTGGAAAGTTGCTGTCTGATCAACTAGTCGTTTGTTACATATTTGTAATGAGCTCAAATTCATATGATGTTGTCTGAAAGATTAGAAGTTCTGTTGAAAATTGGTGTACCTGAGACAGATTGCTTGCTGAACTGCACAAAAGTTAAAGATTTTAGCAAAGAATGTGTGGTTCAGTGCAGGTGTCCGCAGATGGCACCATCTCACCACATGCACATCCTTTCAGCTAAATTTTCTTGTGGGTTCAGAACGCTGGCATCTGAATCAGGGCGTAGGCAATGGCTTGGATCTAAGTTCAGTTTCGATGTTTCGATAGGCGCCCGTGCAGGTATTGATCAGTCCTACTTTCCGGTCATCGGCGGATAATTGCTGGTTAGCGTCGTGGATGCAGACGTGGAACAGAATCTGAACCGGGCGGCCCACATCGTGAGTGTATGTCCGGGCCGGGCTAACGGAGGTAAACGGCGAGAACTGAACGACGGCCAGTTGTGGGCCATGGGGCAGAATAACCACATCACATAAATAAAAATACGTGGGCCTCTTCGCTGGTGGTTGACGATCGCGAGGAGAACGAACGAAGCGGATAACGAGCGTAACTGCGCTCGCGCTCAGAACGACACTTTCGCTATTTAAGAGCTTTTGTGGCCTTTTTGCCAAACTGGAAAACCTGTAAAATTAGAAGCAAAAGCCCTAACAAACAGGGTCCATGATGTACGTCCACTCGTAGAACAAGGTGTCAGCCTATTGTCTAGGCCCGCAAGGAGTCAGCTAGCCCACCCGTGTTCGAGCCCTGAATGGTACATTGTCTTGAGATTTTTTCTATAAAAATATACCTTCAAAAGCTAGTTGTAGATGGTCTTATTTCTTTTATGTACGTCCAATGGTGTTAGTATTGAAATTGCCGGTTCTATGCGTTCATGGGTGTTATTATAGTACACATGCATGTGTAACAAACTCATGGGCACACACAGAGGGAGGTAGAGATCAAAATTATCGGCCAACCTTTATCATGCGGTCCATGCTTAAGGTGCTATGGCACAACTTCGTCCTTTTCATGGTACAGTTCTTGGTCTCATTACAATTTCCTTCTGAGATGGGGTATTGTTTATTATTCCTATCACCATGGACTGTTCCTAGTTTGTGTTTTCTAGGTTTCAGTGTGCGGCGTTGGGAACTGGGTCGTGGGCTGTATTGCATTGAAATGTGTGTGTTTGGTGTTGGTATTCTTTCACGTGCTTTCAGTTTCTTTTTATTCCGCAAATAAGATATGTTTGAAGTCAAACTACATAAACTTTGACCAAATCTATATTAAAAAATATAAACATCTACAATACTAAAATTATATAGTTAGAAAAATAATTTCATGATGCATCTAATGATAATGATTTCATATTGTCCATGTTAAATTTTGTTCTTATAAAGTTGATCAAATTTTATGAAGTTTGATTTTAGAAAATTTTGATATGCGGACTTAAAAGAAATAGAGGGAGTACATGTATGGGCAACAAAGCTAGACATGTGTTTCATTACGAGGACCCTACGGGCTCCTTCCCAGTAACTAAACTTGTCCCCTAAAATTCAAGGGATGGGCCGATTTCCCCATCTGACGCCCAACGCGTTGGATCAATACATTAACCAGAATAAATGCTTCGTACATGTAGCTTTACTACTGTATGAGGGCCCTTGGTCTTCGGGAGGGCCTGTGCCACCACACCTATTGCACATGCTGAGGACCGGCCCTGAGTACGGTAGGCCTGTAGCCATGCAGGGGATTCGCGGAAGCAACCTCTACATTTTTATTTTTATTTTTTGAGACAAGGAAGCAACCTGTACATGATGAGCGATCAGTCTCGGTCCAAGAATTCATTCCATAAAAACGACTTGCAATTTCTACTGATTATCTTGGCACAGTGTGCAGTGCTGGCTCTGGCGTGCATCACGGCACTTTGCATGCATGGTGGAGTATGTAGTGGCCGGGCTACTTTGGCCCGCGTCGGTCAAGGTCAAGACCACACGAAGAGGCAGCGGGGCACCACTTTTTGACTGCACCGCATGCACTGCCGTCCGGTTCACTCTCCGCGTACACGCCGCGTAGGTTGATACAGGTCAGTTGATCACCTAAAAATAGTTAGCCGTGATCTACTCAGGGCCGGCCCTGAGATTTTGGGGGCCCGGGGCGAAACCAAAACTCGGGGTCTTTAGTATAAACAATATTGTAATAATAATAACTATGTATGTATATGAAATTTTACGAATAAACGCTTAAATGCATCCAAACAATATACATATAAAAAATATATTTTTTGCTAATATATAAAATAATCATACATGTTACCTTTTAAAAATTATAACAGTCTTCAATGCAAAGTCACTTATGAAGGGGTCGACGTCAATCTCTTCCAGTAAATTCGTGCTGATGCATAATTTAAAATCTCTTGAGTCATCGTTGACGTCAAATAGTTCTTCAATAATTTTAACTTTACTGTAAATAAGATGATAAGCTATAGATTATAGAAGCATTAGGATAAAAACTGACTTCCCTCTTGTGCTAGAAAAACACAATAGTATCCATTGCACCATCTGAGAAAGCGAATTTTATAATCTTTAGTTAAAAAACCGCAAAACTGGATGTGCATCAACACCAGCAGATTGTGTGTGTGCACCTGTTGAAATAAATGTAATCCCAGGAGAACTTATATTTTTATCACCGGTATTGATGTCAACATTTCCTCTTATTCTGATTCAGAATTCCCATCAATTTATTCCTCTTTCTCCACAACAAATATCCTAATTCACCATCTGAGTTCAATGAAGCACCAGTATTACTCTTGAAAATTTTATCAAGAGCACATCTCTGACTATATCAAGTCATCCACACACTAATGGAATCAAAGGTTGATCGATGCCAGCTATGCATCATATATCCGAAGGATAAATTGCATAATAGTAAGTACTAAACATATAGGGAGTAGAGATTGGGGAACAATAATAATATAGTGTACTACCTTGGATGGTTCCAATCGGCTTTGGTTGTAGGGCCTTCAGCGATGAACCGATGACGCGATGTGGACTCGCATCTGGATGTAGCAATGGGCGAATCGGCGAATCAGCGATGTGTGTGTCTGCATGTTCAGTGCTTGAAGGCGAGAGAGCAAAGCGGCTTCGCGTACTGAGTACTGAACCGGCCCCGGGAACAGCAATCGGCATTGACGAGACGGCGAACTAGTGATCAGAATTAGGAATGACATTACGAGAAAAGGAACATGATGTTGTTGCCGTATTTATTATTGCGAAAAGAACGGCGTAGGATCTGGGATTGCTTCGTCAAGGAGTAGGAAGAATCGCTATGCTTGCCATTGACTGCGTCCCACGCTTGGTTACTTTCCTAGGCCACGTCCCATAGTTTCTTAGTAACCTGTAGGCAGACTACATCACACTTGGGGAGGGGGCCCCTGGACGTTGGGGCCCCGGGGTGGCCGCCCACTCCCCCCCCAGCGGGCTGGGCCTGGATCTACTCAGAAGATCCGCAATGCTTTTTCTTCTTTGAGCATTAGTATAAATGTAAGCGCTTATACATGCGTGATTTACGAGATCACCATAGGCAACTCGTCGTCGATAGGAATGTCTCCTCCCACTAAAACCGAATCGTCGGAAATCCTGAAATAAATATAGAATAATGCGAGCACCAGGATTTAAATCCTGATGGGCTGATGATACCACTGTTCCTCTAACCGTTCAACCACATATTGGCTCGTAAAGATCCTCAATGCTACTAGAGGCAATACATATAGTTCTGTAGTGCATGCATCTCGATCTGCGCATGTACTTCCACGTCAACGTGCGTCGGTACCGGTAATGCATGAGTGAGTATTGTAAAAAAAAAGAGAAGTATAAACCGAAAGGAAGTGAGTAATTTTCCAACAAAACAGTGCTAGAGTTTATACACGTACTATTGGTTGAAGATTTTTCGCCAAGCTCTCCGATCGCTGCATTAGATATTTCAAAACAATCCAGCACTTTGTGTAGCTTTGTTCTTGATTAAGAGCATCTTCAACAGCCGCACAAAAATCCTGCGCCCAATAAACATTATAGCGCGCCGCTGTAGCGCTTTTAATGCGCCGGGACCGACAACCTCTACATTTTCATTTTTATTTTTTGAGACAAGGAAGCAACCTCTACACACGAAGCAAATCCATATCTTCTGTGAACCCGACGGAGAGATCATTCTCGGTCCAACAATTCGATCCATACAAACGACTTGCAATATCTACTGAATTTATTCGCATATTTGTGCAGTGTGGGCTCCTGGCGTGCACCACGGCACTTTGCATGCATATGGTGGAGTATGTAGTGGCCGCCTGGCCGGGCTGCTAGCTAGCTGCTTGGCTCGAGCCGGTCAAGGTCAAGAGGCAGAGGACGAAGAGGACAGCCAGGCCATTGATCGATTGAGACCGATCTTCCGGGACGGCACGATAGCATAGGCAGCGGGGCACAACTTTTTGACTGCACCGCACTCTTCGCGTACACGCCGCGTAGCACGCACCACGGTGCACATACATAGATTGCCCCCCTTCCAAGTATTCAAAGTTATAGAAAAAAATAAAAAATACTCCGTACGATCCATATATTTGTTGCTGAAACAGATGTGTCTATACTAAAAATACGTCTAGATACATCTGATTCAACAACAATTAATATGGATCGGAGGGTAAGTAGAGTAGTTATCAAAGGCAACTTACTAAGGTTGATTGTGACAACTTTAATTCTCTCCTTACCAAGCCACTTTTTTTCGCTTTTAAGCCTCCCTTACCAGTTTTGTTTTCAAGAAATACAAGACGAACGTAAACGCTCACAAGGTAAGCTAAACCCGCAAAACAAGGTCATGAAATATCGGTTTCTTGAGCTGATCAAATTTTGATAGAAGAAAGGGGTCTAGATCCATTAGACTGAATGAGGTAAGCTCAAGCCGCAAAACAAGGTCACGAAATATCTGTTGCTTGGCTGATAAAATTTTGCCAACAGAAAGGGTTGTAGACCCGTTAGACTGAAAATGAGGTAAGCTTAAGCCGCAAGACAAGGTCCACGAAATATCGGTTGCTTGAGCAGATCAAAGTTTGATAGCATAAAGTGGTGTAGATCCATTAGACTGAATGAGTTAAGTTGAAGCCGCAAAACAAGGACATGAAATCTCGGTTGCTTGAGCCGATCAAATTGTGCTAGCAGAAAGGGGTGTATATCCATTAGGCCGAATGAGGTAAGCTCAAGCCGCAAAACAAGGTCACAAAATATTACAATTATTGGAGTTGGAGTCCCTCGAAATACCGAGCTGTCACAGAGATGTATAACCACCACTCAATCGCACAAGTCGGAGATGTTATGTGCGGATCAAAGGAAATGTAGTGAAGGGCATGGATGGAGGACAATTGCACTTATGATCATTAATACTCACTCTGTTTCGAAATAAGTGTTGATGATTTAGTAAAAAGTTTACAGGGATTACTAGTTATAGTTTCTTCACAAATTACAAAGAGGTAAATACACATGTGGTGCTTCAACTTGCCATGGATGTTCAGTTTAGTGCCTGAACTTGAAAAATACGTCGAACTGGTTCTAAAACTTGACACAAGCGTGCAAATACGGTGCTAATCACACCCGTAGACATAAAGTGCGTCGACGTGGCAGTGTATATCACTGATGTGGCACAGAGATGGCAGGGGGCTCACTTATAACTACCCAACAGAATTACTTGAATATCTCTATGACCAGTGGGCCCGCCTGTCAGTACCTTAGACAAAAATAATATGAAAAATTCGTTTCACAGGAATCGAACCAGTAGCCAGACACTTACGCGCTGCCCATGCTAGCCACCACACCGAAGAAGCTTTAACATCCGGATGGCCCGTAAATCTTCATGTACATAAGCCAGAACTCATGTGTCTATAAATGGGTTGTAGCCAGTGGACCATTTTGCACACGTTATTTTTTAAAATTATGTAAAATGTGCGTAAATATTAATCATATGATAAAAGTAAGATTCAATATTCATGTGCACACAAAGTAATTAAGTATATAGATGTATACCGTATGTAATAAAATAACTTACTAGAAACTATTCGGGCAATATTTAGAAATATTAACTTATTATTTAGAAAATAATATTTTCAAAAAATAATTATTATTTAGAAAAAATATTTTATATGTTACTATTTACAAACATTTTAAAGCCCTCATGGGTTATATTTAAAATAGTATTTTTCTAATAATATGTTAGTATTTCTAAAAATTACAGGCAGATTTTAAGTAAGTTGTTTTAATACATACCTCTCTATATTTATTTTGTGTGCACAAGATATTAGTGTAGCATGAAGTAATTATTAATAACACATGAATATTCAAATCTAGCGTTTATTATTATGATTATTGTTAACACACGTTTTACATTAAAAAAATAACCTGTGGAAAATGGGCCACAGACTGCAACCCATTTATGTATACAAGAGTTTTTGATTCAATTACATTGATTATGAGAGTCTGATGTTGTTGACAAAAAAACATGTTTGGTGGAATTGTGAGCGCATATATCTCCCAAGCGTCAGGTCGCATATTCGATGCCCGGCCAGTACATTTTTATGTTTATTTTCTTACTAATTACCGACAGGCAGGCCCACTAGTCATAAAGTCATACTCCCTCCGTTTCTAGATATAGGGTGTATAGTTTTTGGCACGAAAATTAAAACACACACATGGAGGGAAAATTTCACAAGTTTTGGGCGAGATTACACCTGACTAATTGACATGAGGAAATAGAGGAGCTTGCCCGATATAAGAAAATGTAATCAATTCCCTAAAAGATATATCCAAACGAGTGGTGCAATGCAATAGACCTTATATTTCAGGCTTTTTCTTAAAAATCTATACACCTTATATCAAGGAACAGAGGGAGTATATAGTACTCAAGTAATTCTGTTTCGTACCTACAAGTGGGTCCCATGCCATGTCAGTGCCACGTCGACGCACTTTACGTCTACGAATGTGATTAGCACCGTATTTGCACGTTCATGTCAAGTTATAGAACCAGTTCAACGTATTTTTCAAGTTCAGGCACTAAAGTGAACATCGATGACAAGTTCAAGCACCATCAGTGTATTTACCTCAATTACAAACATATACAACATTTCAGTTTATCTTTCATTAAGATTGTGGTGCATTTCAGCACGAGCATACGCACCATGCCCCACCACCCACACCAACTTTAGTCAATTGTCTTATATGATTATAATAGAAAGGTTGCATATCTAAAAAATCTAATATACACCTATAATTCTATAAAAAGAATAGCAAATACTATTATAGTTTTCTTGTTCAAACGTGTTACTCGTTTGAGCACGAGCGACCCCAATTTGCCCCGTTTTGTTGCACCAATCTAATCAGTCATACTATTATTTAAGTCAAATTAATACAACCATACTATTATCCAAGTAAAACAGACTCAGAAATATCTAGCCACACCGATCCACACTTGTCGGCTCAGCTCCTTCGATGGAGCTCTCTCCATCACATCGTCTGTCAAAGTCCATCCATGGCCTGTCACACAAAGAATTTCGTCTCCTTCGACCGCCCCCGATCGATCGGTGGCCGAGGACGTGAAGACGTCGCATTCCGCTGCTAGGAGTGCATGCTGACGGTGACGCGCGCTATATATTTCTGTAGCTGTAGCGTTTGGAGGTGTGGTGCGGCCTGTGCGTGTGCGGTGATGCTTGGAACCTTCGTGTGCTCCCGTCCACGTGCGTGTGCGGTCGGTCGGTCGATCCATCTACTGGCTGGCCGCGCGTGTGTATATAAGCTAGCCACGCCCACGATGCGAAGCACATACATTCACTCACACGCACGCGTCTTCAGGAGCTCGCTGGCTGCTCACGCGTCTTCAGCGCAGCACGGAGAGGAAGAGAGAGTAGTTAGCATGGCCTCCAGGGAGGTCAGAGTCCATATGGCGGGGGTACTGGACGGCAAGCCGAGGTGTGCTCCGTCCCAGGAAACGCTCCTCGTTCGTGTCCCCTCGCCGGCCGCCGGCGGCGCGGACAGGACGGCCAAGGACGCCGCCGTGGCTTCTCACGCTGACACGCCGTGCTCTGTCTCGTTCAGCGTGCCGGGCTCGCCGTCGGGGCTCCACCTCGCGCAGCTTGGCATGCCGCCGTGCATCCGCCGAAACGACGCCGACGTGGGCGCTGCTCGGGTTCACCACCCAGCCGTACCGCAGCTGCTGAAGCAGGCCCGCCACCACTCGCAGCCGTCCTTGGTGGCCAGAGTCGGCGGCGAGGTGCCGACGGTGCTGCGGAGCGACAGCACGCGGGAGCGAGACCGGCGGTTTGACCACTTCAAGACGTTCTCGGGCCGCCTTGAGCGCCAGCTCTCCAGCCTCCGCGGGGTGCCACAGGATATCGACGTCGAACAAGGTGCGGCGTCGAAGATCTCAGAAGAGGACACCGACGAGGACGACGAAGTGCCCACCGCCGACCGCTACTTCGCCGCGCTCGAAGGCCCCGAGCTCGAGACCCTTCGTGTACGTACCACGTAACCGTCTAGACTTCTACTTCAGTTAGTTATACTAAAGTTAAAACATTTATTTTAGGACAGAGGGAGTAGCAAAAAAAGTCACCATTACAATCTTTGTGTCTAATGACCTCATGAACATGCAGTCGACAGAAGTGGCGGTGCTGCCTAAGGACGAGACATGGCCGTTCCTCCTCCGGTTCCCCATCAGCGCCTTTGGGATGTGCCTTGGCGTGAGCAGCCAGGCCATGCTCTGGAAGACCCTGCAGTCCGAGCCCTCCACCAAATTTCTTCACGTGCACCCGGTTGTCAACCACGTCCTCTGGTGGGTCTCCGTCGCACTCATGGTGGTCGTCTCCATCACCTACCTCTTGAAGATCGTCTTCTACTTCGAGGCCGTCCGCCGTGAGTTCCATCACCCGGTGCGCGTCAACTTCTTCTTCGCACCATGGATCGCCTGCCTCTTCCTCGTCAAGGGTGTGCCACATCCGGTGTGGGAGATCCACCACGCCGTCTGGTACGTGCTCATGACGCCCATCTTGTGCCTGGACCTCAAAATCTACGGACAGTGGATGTCTAGCGGCGAGCGACGCCTCTCTAAGGTGGCTAACCCTTCCAACCACCTTGCAGTCGTTGGCAACTTCGTCGGCGCACTGCTTGGCGCTGCGATGGGCCTTCGGGAGCTTCCCATCTTCTTCTTCGCCGTTGGGTTGGCCCACTATGCCGTGCTCTTTGTCACCCTCTATCAGCGGCTCCCCACCAACGTGCAGCTCCCCAAGGAGCTCCACCCAGTGTTCTTCCTTTTCGTCGCTGCACCTAGCGTCGCATCCATGGCGTGGACAAGGATCTCTGGCGAGTTCAACGATGGTGCTAGGCTCCTTTACTTCGTCTCGCTATTCCTCTACGTGTCGCTGGTGGTACGCGTCAACCTCTTTCGCGGGTTTAGGTTCTCTCTGGCATGGTGGGCATACACATTCCCGATGACGAGTGTGGCCTTGACGACGGTGTTGTATGCATCAGAGGTAGACAACATGCTGACACGGGCACTGGCAGTCGGGTTGTCGGGAATCGCTGTTGTCACAGTCACTGGCGTGCTAGCCACCACCATGTACCACGCCTTCATGCGCAAGGACCTCTTCCCCAACGACGTATCCATCGCCATCACGCGGCGAAGGCCCAAGTTTAGCAAGATTCTCGCGCACCTTCGATCGTCGGGCTCTGATGTCAAGGAGCTTGTTCTCTCCATCCCAAATTTCAATTCCAATTCCAAGCAGGGGGCATACTCCAATGACTCGGGCTCCAACTCAAGGACGAGCGACGGTCTCGGTGAGTCTCCAATGGCACACGGGCATGGAAGAGCAGAGTGTTAGACGGTCAGTGCACGACATTGTGCATGTATGCACGGCTAGCTTATGTGGAAAAATCTTATCATAAGTAGTACTTGTATAGAGTTCTTTTTTTTTTCTTGGTTGCTTTTCTTCTTTGCGAACTTGCTGCACATAGTTGCAGATTACGTGTGATATCCTTGAGCAATTTGCATTGCCATGATAGTGATATAATTGTCGGAATTAACGGTTGAGCTTGTAAATTTAGTGCTTATACTTTCTTTTTCAGAAGTAAAAAAATCTCAATCACATTTCATAGACTCTATTCTCATCTCAAGTAACTCTATAGACCTGGAAATCGCGAGAACATTTGACCAAAGGAGTATCAATAAAATGGATGGCCTAGTGTATTGCAGCTTCAGAAGTGAGGTTTTTATAGTTTTATTAACACAAAGAAGAGTTTGGAAAATCATTTTTTATGTGTGACCATGACATGTTATCCCCTCATTGCTCAATACCAAGGTTACCGCTAACGGCAGCACTCTCAGACTTAGCTTTACTTACATTTTCTTTAATTAGAACACAGATTTACTTAGATTTTCTTTCGATTAATCATAGCTTTGCACAGATTTTCTTTAAAAAAAAGATAGCTTTACTTATACATAGCAAAGAGCCCGTATTAATTTCCTGTTTTGGTCTTTGGGCCCACCGGATTGTAGGCTGTTGGTAAATTAGTTCTGGCTACAATTCTCTGCACCGTATGGCTCTGAACTAACCCTACAAATGCTAAAACTTATTTCTTTTTGCTGAATCAAAGCCTCAGATGTGCTAACTGAATTATGTATATATAGTCCTTTAATAAGTATTAACTCCTACCTGGATCAAAGACAGATCAGGTTTTGTTCCACAAATCAAAACACTTACTTACATAGTTGAGGGCATAAACCGATAGACGCCTTCCGCCGCAAACTTGACTCTAAAATACATGATGTTTTGCATGTAGAAAAACGAACTACACATGATCCCACTGGTCTCTCACATGCTTGAACCGCTTTATATGTCACTCACTTCTGATGTGGTCTCGATGATCAGTAGGAATAGAATGTTCCACTTGTATAAGCGTGCACGATGACTAAAAGTCTCGGTGGATGGAGTCCTCCGGGTCATTCACGGCATGATGCATCGTTCATGTCTGACTCTCTACCATATAGTACATGTATGAGGAAAAAGGACCGTTGGTTAGGGGAAGAAGGAGAAAAATGCATCCAGACACAAAAACATGCGTACGTATACAGAGCTGATAAAAGTAGGAATTGCGTGCATGCGCCGATTCTTTTTCTAATATGTGTACTATACATTTCCTCGTGTGGAGATAAAAGTAGTCGCTCCTGTTTCAAAGCTTAATTCAATTCCGGCGTGCTGCTGCCTTTTTTCTACACACATTTCTTTAGGACCCGGAGATGGTGCATCTTCACATCTGCCATGCTTGCGTAGTAACATTTTTCCACCTTCAAGTTCGCCGTGGATTTACCTTTTCCACACAAGCTACTAGTACTAAGTACATACAGAAAAATGTACGTAAATGATGTACGTCCGCAGGTGTTAGTCGATGTGCATTCACCTATCCTTGTGTAACCTTTTTCCACCCTAAGTCAAATTCGGCATGGGTTTACCTTTTCTGCAAAAGCTACTAGTACTCCCTCCGCTCCTAAATATAAGTATTTTTAGAGATTTCAATAGACTACATACAGAGCAAAATAAATGAACCTACATTTCAAAATATGTTTGTATACATCCGTATGTAGTCCCTATTAAAATCTTTAAAAAGACTTACATTGAGAAACAGAGGGAGTACTATACGTATACTTGAGGTGCGTGTGCTGTTGTTCTTTTTATTTTTTGAGATACATCAAAGGCGTACCATATTTTAACAAATAATATATAAATTATACGTAGCAAAATAATATCATCAGAAACTATGTTCAACTACGAATCCAATGATATAATTCTTCATGACATGCATTAACATTTGATAGTTAAAAATTTTATTATCAATTTTGACATGATGGGGATCAATAAACCACGACAGAGGTAGTACTATCTATCAGCCGGCACAATAGCAGAGGCAGCAACACAACTTTTTGACTGCACCACACTGCACTGACGTCTGGTGTACTCCGCATACACGCTGCGTAGTAGCACGCACCACGGCGCACAGATTCCTCCCTTCTCACCATAGGTCCAGCATTATTGCTTGGATAGCACATCGATGGATCTCCGAGGAGCTGCATGCTATTCATCCAATAATGCTCTAGGCCGGGTAAAAGTTCGTACGCAAAAAGGAATCAAGTAATGAGTGTAATGTACGTACGGCCGAAGATAGTCACATTCGGGTTAGTTCTAGGCCAGGTTCATGGGCACATACGAGGATGGGTTTACTTGACTTGCGATCCCATAGCTACTGGTTAACTAAGACTGCAAGTACCATAAATGATACTCCCTCCGTCCAAAAATACTTGTCATCAAAATGAATAAAAGATGATGTATCTAGATGACAAGTATTTTGGAAGGAGGGAGTATTATGCATCAAATAGTCTTTTTTGATGATAGGTAAATACACTGGGAGTCTTAAAACCTGCGCTTGACGGTCAGTTTGCAGCACAAACTTGTAAAATATGTGATTGCAGTCATCTAACTTGCACGGGTGTGCAAATACAGCCACGTTTCCCGAATGCGGATGTATCCGGCGCTTCCGTGGCAAGCCAACTTGGCTAGGGCGCGGGCCCACTGTTAGTGGCTGGTAGCTGCTAAGGCACGATACATACATGTTTTTTTTCAGAAACATCTCCGATTTGTTTAACTTAGTACATAGCCCCGGTGGGTCCCATCCGTCAGTGTACAATGTAAATAAATTAGGCTGGAAAAACTGTACGTGTGGGAGCTTGAACCGGAGACATAATGCAAGGGTGTGGGCGTCCTAAACACCCCGACTGATGATACTTGGTGTACATTTATGAAATATATTCATTAAAAACGTGTAAAATTTCTGAAATTGTATTATTAAAAAATATATAAGGATTATGAAAATTTAAAATAATATTTACGAAATTACTACGTAATTTAAGAAAATTCACATGACTCACGAAATATTCATGAATAATTTCAGTCATGTGTAGTCTTAAAAACTGTTCATGTATTATTTCAAAAATCATTGTAATAAAAAATATTAATGAAATAAAAAATTATTTATGTAATTTTAGAAAGTGTTTAAGTATAAATTAAAAATAACATAATTTAAAAAGTCAAAAAATAAATGTCCATATAATTTAAAAATGGTCACATTTTGAATGAAAAACTTATGTACTTTCAATTTTAGAAGCGCGATTTAATAAAAAAATATGATAGAAAAAAGATAATTTGCAAAATCATTTTGTGTGTCTGACTATGATATGCTATCCCAGCATTGCTCAAAATCAAGGTTACCACTGGCGGCAGCAATCCCGGACTTACCTTTGCTTAAATTTTATTTAGTGAAAAAGGCTTTTGGCCCACTTTGTATTTAAAGCACCAACCAACTTACAATCAGCCATACAACATACCCTATGCATCCAAGGCAAGCTACAATGGTGCTAAGAAGCAACGGACACACCGGAAACAACTCCAAGTAAACAACAGATATACACTACACGTCACTAGGAAGTCGACAAAGAACGCAACCGGGAGACAATCTGCCAAGAAGAGACTAAGCTGCATCCCGTCGACCTATCAGCCCCAAGGCGGTGCCTTCAGGAAGGACACGCCACCGGAGTGACACCACAACCGGATCCAAAGGACCAAGATTTTCATCTGGGGCACCTTGGAGGACACGGAGCAACCACAACGGAGCATTCAAGAAGATGACGACATCCACGGGCGCCACCTTTGTTGGCCTGGGAATGCCATTTATGGGCTTTCACCTTGGTAATTAAGCACACTCTACCTCTGATTAGGTTGCATCCAGTCACAGGGATAAATGTCGTGTCACAGCCGCCGATCCACAAGCACCAGCCATCATGCCACCCACGCGGCCATGGAGACTAGCCCACACCTGCGATACGTGCTTAACCCATGAACACCACGGTTCCCACCACCAGGGCCTGCGCCCTAGAGTCTGGATGACCACGTAGCCAACCGTGGGTCTAGGCCAAGCCCGACTGACATGCCCCAACCCCATATAGAAACCGGTAACCGTCTAGACCAAAGCAGAGAGCCCTGTCTGGGCTTAAAGAAGAACATAGCTTTGCTTAGATAGCAAAGAGCACACATTCACTTTCCTCTTTTGGGTTTGGGCTTACTTGATAGTAGCCATGTAACCGAGTCAATTGCAAGAAACCATCACATTTGCGGCTAGGTTTGCAAGAAACCACCAACTCACTAATCCGTTGCAGAAAACGCCGAAAAATTTGTTAAGTTGTTGCAAAAAGCACTGATCGAATGATTTGACCCATTTAATCACTTTCTTACAAGTGAGGCCAGATTGTAAGAAATTGATTTAGCAAAAAATAACACATACACCCCTAGATCTAAAACACAAAAGCCATCAGACCCTCCCAACACCCACGCCCTATCCACTACGCGCCGCCGCCGCTCTGCTCCGTCATCGCCTCAACCACCACCAGCAACGGCGTCGGCAGGAAGCGGCAGCCGGGCCATCGACCACCACTCGTCGCGCCTCTGCGACCCTCACCGCTCCTCCACCTCCAAGCCGCCAAGGCCAAGCACGAGTACCAGCAGCACCAAAGACTTGGCATCCTCCGGCTACTCCAAGCAGCAGCACGGCCATGGCAGTAAGAAGAAGAAGAAGAGCACCACCGCTGCTGCTGGGACTTCAGAGAAGAGGTTGGTATGCCCGGTGACGCCATCCAGGTTCCTCCTCAACTCCTCTCGCATGCAGTCCGATGACCTCGACGTCCTCGCGCTACCCCCGCCTGCCTCGCCGCCGTTTATCGACGTGTTCCCCAACGGCGAAGGGAAACCGCCGTCCCTCATCGATGCGTTCCCCGGGCAACACCTCGCTCCCTATTTCCTTCGCCAAGATCACTGAGCGGGCCGGCCCCGTGCGTGGCAATGTTGAAGGCGGCAGGGAGATCACGGGTGATGAGCCAGTGCGAGAGCGGAATGAGCTCGTCCGGCGCCGGTAGGTCCTCGTCGAAGTGCGCGAACCAGCTGAGCTCCTCCTCCTCCCTCATCCTCCCGGCCGGAGCATAGCGGCAGCGGATGGCAGCAGCGCGGCGGCGGCGCATAGTGGATAAGGCGTCGGTGTTCCACGGGGCAGGGTCTGATTGCTTTTTTTAATCTAGGGGTGTATGTGTTATTTTTTTGCTAAGTCAATTCCTTACAATATGACCCCATTTGTAAGAAAATGATTAAATGGGCCACATCATCCGATCAGTGCTTTTTGCAACGACTTAACAAATTTTCCGGTGTTTTCTGCAACAGATTAACGAGTTGGTGGTTTTCTGCAAACCTAGCCGCAAATGTGGTGGTTTCTTGCAATTGACTCCATGTAACCAGGTTTTTGTGTCCCATTTCTATTAGTTTCGTCTTCCATACCGTATGAAATATATTATGTACCGTATGCCTAAACTAACTCTACAAATTCTTCTCTTGTTGCTGAAAAAAAAGAGCCAGAGATGCGGATTTGAAGAAGCTGGAGAGCTTCCTAATGGGGCCTAAACTAACTCTACCAATTCTTCTCTAAAAAAAGAACCTCTACAAAATCTCTCTTGTTGCTGAATGAAAGCCTCAGATATGCCAACTTAATTATGTATACATAATCGTTTAATACTGACAGATTAGGGTCCGTTCCACAGATCAAAACACGTACTTACATAGTTGAAGATATAGATTGATAGACACATTCCTCCCTTGAACTTGACTCCAAAATCCATGTTATTTTGCTTGCCGAAAGATGAACTACATTGAGAATGAAGCCTGGTAGCAATGCACTTGCGAGGCTAGCAAACAGATGTCACTTGCTCCATGATTTTTCGTTTTGAATGCACTGGTTCTATGGTTATCTCTACGGATGTGGAGAATCCAAGATTTAGTATGTCACGGACGATTTTCTTTCGTTCGTCTTCCACTTGACACAAGCAGGTGGCACCATCGCACCCTGAATACTCGCATTGCTCAAGCAAGTGTATCCTCTTCAAACACACGGCATGCGTCCTGATGAGCCTGATGTAATGCATTACGTCCAAATTCTTACTAATTCCATATGATTTTATCTCCAGAGAAATCAAGTTGTGGTGCTGAAATTTAGGTCTTTCCCCTGCCAACATGAACTTGTATGGGCCCTCACGTGTAAAGCAGCGATGAGTTAGCTACACCAGAGGGAAAAAAGTAATATTATTTAGTGTTTTTTTTATAAAAGAGGCGTCAAAGCCGTCTTATTTCCTTTAAAGAAAACAGTATTCTACATATATATAAGTCAAGCAAATAAACCTCATAAGTATTTATTGTATTGTATGAAGATAAGATTTATGGATGCAGGCATTAGAAGATGCAGACGGCATGATGCTTTGACTTGTCAGAAATAAATTTATAGAAAGGAAAATCAGTTAATATGGGTACCTTAATTGAAAGTTTGCTTAGGAAGGGCGCAGCGTCTAGAAGAGAAATAATCCAGGCCATGTTGAGGATATCCATGTAGCAAAGAGAAACATCTGTGAGGTTATTGAATGCAGGAGAGAGCAATGCTGGATTGTCAATGTAGCATTGCAGATGCTGTGCCGAGAGGTTTATGGCACGAAGGAAAGGAACACAGCTGAACCGCATGCTGTGGACCGACGTAAAGTCATCGCACAGAAGGCGCTCAAGTTTCGGGAGTCTGGTTAGCTCGAATCCGTGGAAGAAGCAGTCATGGAGTTCCAATGCCAAGAGCGACGAGCTGGGAGCGTCGATTTCGAATTTCTCCACAACAGAGTCCAAGCATCTGCATTTGGTCAAGGAAAGGAGCTCTAGGCCGTGGCAGGCGTCAAGGAGACCGGTGATCTCGGAGCTGGTGGCGAAGACGAACTCGTGCAGGGTGATGTTGGTGAGCCGGCCGAAGGCGGCGGGGAAGGCCGCCATGAACGATGCAAGGCGTCGATCGTACTCGCCGAACTCGACACCGTATGCAGTCCGTAAGGTGAGCTCAAGGCGGTCGGTAGTGGTGGCGGTGATGGCGTCGCCGATGGAGCGCAGGCACGGGTCTACCTCCACAAGGTAGAAGGCGAGGCGCAAGCTCGTCCGGTGACAGGTGGGCAGCAAAAACGACATTACGGATTTGGTGTACGTGGCCATGACACACTCCACCGAGAACCACCAGCGACGGTGCGGTACGAGAGTGGCGATGTCCATGTCGAGATCGGGGAGCATGCACGGGAGGCGCCTCCATCGCCTCGCCACGGCGCTCGCCCTGACCGCGGTGCGCAGGTCCAGGCATTGGAGTATGTCGAGGAGGACATCGTCGGGTAGAGCGCTGATCCTGTCGCCGCCGCCGTCGCCGTCACTGCAATTCATCACCCGTGTACGGCCATCGTCCTTGATGTCTAAACATGGCTGATCCGTCTCCATGATTACACGCCGGCTCGGCCTAGTTGCAACCTAGATTGCACGACGCCGTCGGAGATCGATATATTATATCCACGGCAGTGACACGTACAGTAGTATATATGCTGTCGTGTGCGCATCAGTCGAAGACGTTTCAGATCCCAATTCACTGGGAGTTCGGTTTCCGACGCGTAGCTATCTCTAGGCCCATCAGTGCGGAGCAGCTCAAATCTCTTGTTATTATTAGTGTACTAGCACACAATGCCCGTGCGTTGCAACGGGTTATACGCATTTCAGTGGTTTAACATGCATCATTGGTAACGCTACACTCTCGAATAAACTCCTTTTGTCCCTATAATATTTGTAAAATAGAGAAAAGAAAACAGTTTCCACATTAGAAGATAGCACTGCCCCTGGCAATCCAAGCGTTCATGGCATTCTCGGACAGCAAGCAGGAAGCAAAATCTGGAGCAAGCAATACATGGAGCAAACAAGAACTTTTTGGAATTCAGACACTTGCATCTTCAAAATGGTGTACTACTCCTGGAGCAAGTAACAAGCAACAAAGCAATACATGGAACAGAGAATGGCGATGGCAACAGCGTGGACGAGGGAGAAGAGGCTGCCGAGCGTTGCTCACTTGCTCTCACTCTCACGCGGCTCTCACTCACTCTGTCCCGCTGCAACAGGGAGCCGCCATGGCCATCGACGCCAACTGCCGCCGCCTGCAGGCCTCGCTCCGATCCAGCCGCCCGAGACCTCTCCGCCCCAGTTCCATCCCATCCTCGCCGGCCACCGCAGCTCGCCGCCTCGCCTGCCGGAGCCCCGCGTCCCAGCCGCCGTCACCCGAGCTTGGCCATGGCGCCGCCAACAGGAGCTCCGCCCGCCTCCGGCCATGTCCTCGGCCGGCTCCTGCAGCCCCGCGCCCGTCCCGGCCTCCTCCACGCCAAGCAGCAGGAGCTCGTCGGAGCACGAGCTCCACCGGGTCCGCCTCCCTCTGTCGTCCCTCTTCTTCTTCTATCTTTTTTACTCCCTCTCTGCCTCTTCTCTGAATTTTCCCCACCTTGACCTTGCAGCTCCCGCCGCCGCCCTGCTCCGTTCATCGCCTTCTCCGCCAGATCCGGCGAGGCCCTGCGTTCCCAGCCTCGTCCCCGCCACCAGGTCGCCGCGCCGCACCACCGGAGACCAGCAGCACCGTCGCACTCCGTGTCCTATCCCTGCTCGTGTACGTGCGCAGGAGACGCGCCAGGTCGCCTCGCTTCAGGCCTCCTCCTAGCCCGTGGGCCACCAGCACCGAGCCGGCTTTCTGGTGAGACCCCGGTCCTGCCTCAGCCACTACGCCTGAAGCCGCCCCGCCGCAGCTCGCCTCCTCGCGTGCCTCGCCCCAACTGAGCACGCCGGCCGCCTTATCCTCCTCCGCCGCGACGCCTCGGCCCGAGAAGGCGCCTCGCCAAGCAGCGGGAGGAGTTGCGGGCTAGGCTCACCTGCCGCAAGCGCGCCCGCGAGCTCACCCCCGTGCCGGCCAAGGCCACCTTCGGGCCTTCGGCGACTCCACGACTCCCTGTCCTCCGCGCCCTCGAACGCCCGCCACAAGGCCGCGCCCCATTCCTGGCCTCGGGAGGCGTGGACGCCGGCGGAAAGCGGAGGCGCGTGCCAGGCGGTGGAGGACGGCTCGCGGGCGTCAGCGGCAAGCGGCGTGCCCGGCGGTGGAGTACGGCAATGGATAAGCGGCGGCGGAGAACGCAATGGACGCAGGAGGCGTTTTGCAAAATCCAACCGTTTTCTTCAGTAACACATTAAAATAGGACTGCGGGTTAATTTTTTATAAACCGAGGGGCTTTTATGCAAAATCGCTAGCGACGGAGAAACCCAATTCTTTTTATTATTAGGTAAAGATATATATTGAAACGGAGCAGCCCACGTTTATATATATTGTCCGTTTTCAAAACTTAGTGTAGTAGTATATTATTTCCACAAAAAATATGTATGCAACCCCTTGGTTTATAACAAAAGTTCACCCTGCATAAAGTAAATCAACTTTATGAAGACATGTAGTGATACATGGATTCATTGGACAACGAGGAAAAGAGTAGGTCCCGTGTGCCCCTTTATTTTTCTAGGAAACTTTGGATCTATTGATCTCCAATCATGGCAAAATAACGAACACAAAAAATAATAAAAAATACATTCAGATTCGAAGACCACCTAGCGACGCACTGAAGCGAGCCGAAGGTGTGTCGCCGTCATGGGCCCTCCCTAGTCAGAGCCGGGCACAACTTCTTGTAGTAGACAGTCGGAAAGTCGTCGTGCTAAGGCCCCATAGGACCAATGCATCAGAACAACAACCCCCGCCGACGAAAAGAAGCTTAGATCGGTAGGATCAAACCTGAAGACACATGAACAAAGACGAAGAAAGACCGGGTCCGAACGGATCCACCAAAGACGACCACCGAACGAATCCTACGAGATCCGCCAGAGACACGCATCCACACGCCCTCCAAGGATGCTAGACATGCCACCGGGATTGGGGCTGGGCGGGGAGAACCTTATTCCATCTTCAAGAAGCCGCTGCCGCCTCGTCTTTCTGAGCAGGACACAGACTCGGACAAAACTTTAAGAACCACCTAAAAACGGAGCTCTCTTGCCAGTAAGGGCCATGATCCAACGTGCACCCATCCCCTTAGGCCACTGGAGACGTGGCAGATCGGCGGCGCCACCGAGGAAAGGCAGAAATCCTAGCCTTTTCTTGGATCCCGTGTGCCACTTTTACGACGCCTTTCATTTAAAGAGCTTCTGTAGGAATTTTGGTGGACTAAAATTCTTGGGATATTTATCTATGTTGGCTGTTTGATTCGTAGGATGGAATATTATAGGGATTTTTCATAGGAATATTTTTTACTATTTCTAAAAGGATTTATAGCATCCATTCAAACCTCTTTGAAAATAATCGTTTTTTCTATGATGCAATCGAACCTAAAATTGTGTAGGATTGACATGACCATAATATTCCAACTCTATACTTTTTCAATTCCCGTATTTTTAGAATCCTATGAATCAAAGAGGCCCTCAGTTTGAATTACTGCATTTAGGGCATCTCCAACGCTGACTCGCAAACAGGACATCGCATCCATCCGCGAACAAGGGGGACCATTCCGCCGACATGGATGCGGGAGCTGGCCATCCAAAGCTAGCCACATATGTCCAATTGCAATTTAAAAAGAAAATTAACAAATTTGATACAAACTCATACAAAGCGGACAATATTAATTTAAACTAGGATATTTTTTACATAAAATGGATGATATTTTGTCTAGTGAACTAAAGCCTTAAAACAACTAAACCTATACTATACTTGACGGTGACCGTGTAGGCCATGCCAAGCTAGCCAACGGCTCCTCGGAGGTCATGCACTCTACATATTTTATCACATACCTTACCGTCGTTTGAGGAGCTAAAATGGTATTCTTATTGCAAGTATCATGATTCATTTTCTCATGCTATTAATGATTGCAATATTTTTTTTACGGTAGATAGAGTCAACCATTAATGATGGATTACTGAATTTCTATGAGATGCAAGTTGTAGCATGCCTTTGTTGGGGAACGTAGCAGAAATTCAAAATTTTCCTACGTGTCACCAAGATCTATCTATGGAGAAACCAGCAACGAGGGGAAGGAGAGTGCATCTACATACCCTTGTAGATCGCTAAGCGGAAGCGTTCATGAGAACGGGGTTGAAGGAGTCGTACTGTCGTGATCCAAATCACCGGAGATCCGAGTGCCGAACGGACGGCACCTCCGCGTTCAACACACGTACAGCCCGGTGTCGTCTCCCATGCCTTGATCCAGCAAGGAGAGAGGGAGAGGTTGAGGAAGACTCCATCCAACAGCAGCACAACGGCGTGGTGGTGGTGGAGGCGTGGCAATCCTGCAGGCTTCGCCAAGCACCCTACGGGAGAGGAGGAGGTGTCACGGGAGGGAGGGAGGCGCCAGGCTGTGTGTGGCTGCCCTCCTCCCTCCACTATATATAGGGGTAAGGGAGAGGGGAAGGCGCAGCCTTGCCCCTTCCTCCAAGGAAGGGGTGCGGCCAAGGGAGGGAGGAGTCCATCCTCCCCAAGGCACCTCGGAGGTGCCTTCCCCTTGAGGACTCTTCCTTTTTCTTATATCTTGGCGCATGGGCCTCTTGGGGCTGGTGCCCTTGGCCCATATAGGCCAAGGCGCACCTACAGTCCATGTGGCCCCCAGCAGGTGGACCCCAGTGGACCCCGGACCCCTTTAGGCACTCCGTTACAATACCGATAAAGTGCGAAACTTTTCCGCGACCAAAATAAGACTTCCCATATATAAATCTTTACCTCCGGACCATTCCGGTACTCCTCGTGACGTCCGGGATCTCATCCGGACTCGAACAACATTCGGTAACCACATACAAACTTCCTTTATAACCCTAGCGTCGCCAGACCTTAAGTGTGTAGACCCTACGGGTTCGGGAACCATGCGCATATGACCGAGACGTTCTGCGGTCAATAACCAACAGCGGGATCTGGATACCCATGTTGGCTCCCATATGTTCCACGATGATCTCATCGGATGAACCACGATGTCAAGGACTCAATCGATCCCGTATACAATTCCCTTTGTCTAGCGGTATTGTACTGCGCCGAGATTCGATCGTCGGTATCCCGATACCTTGTTCAATCTCGTTTCCGGCAAGTCTCTTTACTCGTTCCGTAACACATCATCCCGTGATCAACCCCTTGGTCACATTGTGCACATTATGATGATGTCCTACCGAGTGGGCCTAGAGATACCTCTCCGTCACACGGAGTGACAAATCCCAGTCTCGATTCATGCCAACCCAACAGATACTTTCGGAGATACCTGTAATGCACCTTCATAGCCACCCAGTCACGTTGTGACGTTTGGTACACCCAAAGCATTCCTACGGTATCCGGGAGTTGCACAATCTCATGGTCTAAGGAAATGATACTTGACATTAGAAAAGCTTTAGCATACGAACTACGATCTTTGTGCTAGGCTTAGGATTGGGTCTTGTCCATCACATCATTCTACTAATGATGTGATCCCGTTATCAATGACATCCAATGTCCATGGTTAGGAAACCGTAACCATCTATTGATCAACGAGCTAGCCAATAGAGGCTTGCTAGGGACATGGTGTTGTCTATGTATCCACACATGTATTTGAGTTTCCTATCAATACAATTATAGCATGGATAATAAATGATTATCATGAACAAGGAAATATAATAATAACTAATTTATTATTGCCTCTAGGGAATATTTCCAACAGTCTCCCACTTGCACTAGAGTCAATAATCTAGTTCACATCGTCATGTGATTAACACTGATAGGTCACATCGCCATGTGACTAACACCCAAGAGTTTACTAGTGTCTGTAAACTAGTTCACATCATCATGTGATTTAGACTCAATGAGTTCTGAGGTTTGATCATGTTTTGCTTGTGAGAGAGGTTTTAGTCAACGGGTTTTAGTCAACGGGTCTGAACCTTTCAGATCCGTGTGTGCTTTGCAATTCTCCATGTCATATTGTAAATGCTGCTTCCACGCTCCACTTGGATCTATTCCAAACGGTTGCTCCACTATACGTATCCGGTTTGCTACTCAGAGTCACTCGGATAGGTGTTAAAGCTTGCATTGACGTATCCCTTTACGCCGAACTCTTTATCACCTCCATAATCGAGAAACATGTCCTTATTTACTCCAAGGATAATTTTGACCACTGTCCAATGATCCATTCCTGGATCATTCTTGTACCCCTTGACTGACTCATGGCAAGGCACACTTCCGGTGCGGTACACAACATAGCATACTATAGAGCCTATGTCTAAGGCATAGGGGACGATCTTAAATCCTTTCTCTCGATACTGCCGTGGTCGAGCTTTAAGTCTTAACTTCATACCTTACATCTCGTGCAAGAACTCCTTCTTTGGTGATCCATCTTGAACACCTTCAAGATCATGTCAAGGTACATGCTCATTTGAAAGTATTATTAAACATTTTGATCTATCTTATAGATCTTTGATGCTTATTGTTCAAGTAGCCTAATCCAGGTTTTCTATTGAAAACACTTTTCAAACATCCCTATATGCTTTCTAGAAATTCTACATCATTTCTCGATCATCAATATGTCAACAACATATTGTTATCAGAAATTCTATAGTGCTCCTACTCACTTCTTTGGAAATACAAGTTTCTCATAAACTTTGTATAAACCCAAAATCTTTGATCATTTCATCAAAGCGCACATTCCAACTCCGAGATGCTTACTCCAGTCCTTAGAAAGGATCGCTGGAGCTAGCATACCTTTTTAGCATCCTTAGGATCGACAAAACTTTTCTGATTGTATCACATACAACCTTTCCTTACGTAAACAGGTAAGGAAACTCGTTTTGACATCCATCTGCCTGATTTCATAAATGCAGCTAATGCTAACATGATTCCGACGGACTTAAGCATCGCTACGGATGAGAAAATCTCATCGTAGTCAACTCCTTGAACTTGTGAAAAACTTTTCGCCACAAGTCGAGCTCCATAGACGGTGACATTACCGTCCACGTCCGTCTTCTTCTTAAAGATCCATTCATCTCAATGGCTTGCCGATCATCGGATAAGTCCACCAAAGTCCATGCTTTGTTCTGATATATGGATACTATCTCGGATTTCATGGCCTCTAACCATTTGTCGGAATTTGGGCCCACCATCGCTTCTCCATAGCTCGTAGGTTCATTGTTGTCTAGCAACATGACCTTCAAGACAGGATCACCGTACCACTCAAGCGACGCTGCGTCCTTGTCGCCCCACGAGGTTCGGTAGTGACTTGATCCGAAACTTCATGATTACTGTCATAAGCTTCTACTTCAATTGGTGTAGGTGCCACGGGAACAACTTCCTCGTGCCCTGCTACACACTAGTTGAAGTGATGGTTCAATAACCTCATCAAGTCTCCACCATCCTCCCACTCAACTTTTCGAGACGAACTTTTCCTCGAGAAAGGACCCGATTCAAGAAACAATCCCTATTGCTTTCGGATCTGAATTAGGAGGTATACCCAACTGTTTTTGGGTGTCCTATGAAGATGCATTTTATCCGCTTTGGGTTCGAGCTTATCAACCTGAAACTTTTTCACATAAGCGTCATGACCCCAAACCTTTAAGAAATGACAGCTTAGGTTTCTCTAAACCATAGTTCATACGGTGTCATCTCAACGGAATTACGTGGTACCTTATTAAAGTGAGTGCGGTTGTCTCTAATGCCTAACCCATTAACGATAGTGGTAATTCGATAAGAGACATCATGGTACGCACCATATCCAATAGGGTGCAACTATGATGTTCGGACACACCATCACACTATGGTGTTCCAGCGGTATTAGTTGTGAAACAATTTCCATAATGTCTCAATTGTGTACCAAACTCGCAACTCAGATATTCATCTGTATGATCACATCACAGACATTTTATCCTCTTGTCACGAAGATCTTCAACTTCACTCTGAAATTACTTGAACCTTTCAATAATTCAGACTTGTGTTTCATCAAGTAAATATACTCAACATCTACTCAAATCATCTGTGAAGTAAGAACATAACGATATTCACTGCATGCCTCAGCACTTATTGGACTGCATACATCAAAATGTGTTACTTCCAGCAAGTTGCTATCTTGTTCCATCTTACTGAAACCGAGGCTTTTCAGTCATCTTGCCCATGTGGTATGATTTGCATATCTCAAGTGATTCAAAATCATGCGAGTCCAAACGATCCATCTGCATGGAGTTTCATCATGCGTATACACCAATGCACATGGTTTGCATGTCTCAAACTTTTCAAAACGAGTGAGTCCAAAGATCCATCAACATGGAGCTTCTTCATGCGTTTTACACCAATATGACTTACATGGCAGTGCCACAAGTAAGTGGCACTATCATTACTATCTTATACTTTTGGCATGAAAATGTGTATCACTACGATCGAGATTCAATAAACCATTTATTTAGGTGCAAGACCATCGAAGGTATTATTCAAATAAATAGAGTAACCATTATTCTCCTTAAATGAATAACCGTATTGCGATAGACATAATCCAATCATGTCTATGCTCAACGTAAACACCAAATGATAATTATTCTGGTTTAATACTAATCTTGATGGTAGAGGGAGCGTGCGATGTTTGATCACATCAAAATTGGAAACACTTCCAACACATATCGTCAGCTCTCCTTTAGCTAGTCTCCATTTATTCCGTAGCCTTTTATTTCGAGTTACTAACACTTAGCAACCGAACCGGTATCTTAATACCCTGGTGCTAGTAGGAGTACTAGTAAAGTACACATTAACATAATGTATATCCAATATACTTCTATCGACCTTGCCAGCCTTCTCATCTACCAAGTATCTAGGGTGATGCTGCTCCAGTGGCTGTTCCCCTTATTACAGAAGCACTTAGTCTCGGGTTTGGGTTCAACCTTGGGTTTCTTCACCAGAGCAGCAGCTGATTTGCCGTTTCATGAAGTATCCCTTCTTGCCCTTGCCCTTCTTGAAACTAGTGGTTTCACCAACCATCAACAATTGATGCTCCTTCTTGACTTCTACTTTCGTGATGTCAAACAACGCGAATACCTCAAGGGATCATTATATCTATCCCTGATATGTTATAGTTCATCACGAAGCTCTAGCAGCTTGGTGGTAATGACTTTGGAGAAACATCACTTTCTCATCTGGAAGATCAACTCCCACTCGATTCAAGTGATTGTTGCACTCAGACAATCTGAGCACAAGCTCAACGATTGAGCTTTTCTCCCTTAGTTTGCAGGCTAAGAAAACTCGTCGGAGGTCTCATACCTCTTGACGTGGGCACGAGCCTGAAATCCCAATTTCAGCCCTCGAAACATCTCATATGTTCCGTGACGTTTCGAAAACGTCTTTGGTGCCTCAACTCTAAACCGTTTAACTGAACTATCATGTAGTTATCAAAAACGTGTATGTCCGATGTTCGTAACATCCACAGACGACGTTTGGGGTTCAGCACACTGAGCGGTGCATTAAGGACATAAGCTATCTACTGTCCGCATAATCGCTACTGTCAACTTTCAACTATATTTTCTCTAGGAACATATCTAAACAAGGAACTAAAGCGCGAGCCATTTACATAATTTGCAAAAGGTCTTTTGACTATGTTCAAGATAATTAAGTTCATCTTATGAACTCCCACTCGAATAGACATCCCTCCGGGTCATCTAAGTGATTACATGATCCGAGTCAACTAAGCCGTGTCCGATCATCACGTGAGACGGACTAGTCAACATCGGTGAACATCTTCATGTTGATCGTATCTACTATACGACTCATGCTCGACCTTTCGGTCTCCGTGTTCCCGAGGCCATGTCTGTACATGCTAGGCTCGTCAAGTTAACCCCAAGTGTTTTTGCTGTAAATCTGTCTTACACCCGTTGTATGTGAACGTAAGAATCCATCACACCCGATCATCACGTGGTGCTTAGAAGCGACGAACTGTAGCAACGGTGCCACATCGGGGAGAACACTTCTTGAAATTTGTAAGGGATCATCTTATTTACTACCGTCGTTCTAAGTAAACAAGATGCATAAACATAATAAACATCGCATGCAATTATATAGTAGTGACATGATATGGCCAATATCATATTGCTCCTTTTGATCTCCATCTTGGGCTCCATGATCATCATTGTCACCGCATGACACCATGATCTCCATCATCATGATCTCCATCATCGTGTCTCCATGAAGTTGTCTCGCCAACTTATTACTTCTACTACTATGGCTACCGGTTAGCAATAAAGTAAAGTAATTACATGGCGTTGTTCAATGACACGCAGGTCATACAATAAATAAAGACAACTCCTATGGCTCCTGCCGGTTGTCATACTCATCGACATGCAAGTCGTGAATCCTATTACAAGAACATGATCAATCTCATACATCACATATCATTCATCACATTCTTCTTGGCCATATCACATCACATAGCATACCCTGCAAAAACAAGTTAGACGTCCTCTAATTGTTGTTTGCATGTTTTACGTGGCTGCTATGGGTTTCTAGCAAGAACGTTTCTTACCTACGCAAAACCACAACGTGATATGCCAATTGCTATTTACCCTTCATAAGGACCCTTTTCATCGAATCCGTTCCGACTAAAGTGGGAGAGGCTGGCACCCGCTAGCCACCTTATGCACCAAGTGCATGTCACCGGTGGAACCTGTCTCACGTGGAAGTACGTGTAAGGTCGGTCCGGGCCGCTTCATCCCACAATACCGTCGAAACAAGATTGGACTAGTAACGGTAAGGATATTGAACAAAATCAACGCCCACAACTACTTTGTGTTCTACTCGTGCAAAGAATCTACGCAATAGACCTAGCTCATGATGCCATCGTTGGGGAGCGAGCAGAAATTCAAAATTTTCCCACGTGTCACCAAGATCTATCTATGGAGAAACCAGCAACGAGGGAAGGAGAGTGCATCTACATACCCTTGTAGATCGCTAAGCGGAAGCGTTCATGAGAACGGGGTTGAAGGAGTCGTACTTGCCGTGATCCAAATCACCGGAGATCCGAGTGCCGAACGGACGGCACCTCCGTGTTCAACACACGTACAGCCCGGTGACGTCTCCCATGCCTTGATCCAGCAAGGAGAGAGGGAGAGGTTGAGGAAGACTCCATCCAACAGCAGCACAACGGCGTGGTGGTGGTGGAGGAGCGTAGCAATCCTGCAGGGCTTCGCCAAGCACCTACGGGAGAGGAGGAGGTGTCACGGGAGGGAGGGAGGCGCCAGGGGCTCAGGTGTGGCTGCCCTCCCTCCCCTCCACTATATATAGGGGTAAGGGAGAGGGGGGAGGCGCAGCCTTGCCCCTTCCTCCAAGGAAGGGGTGCGGCCAAGGGAGGGGGAGGAGTCCATCCTCCCCAAGGCACCTCGGTGCCTTCCCCCTTGAGGACTCTTCCCTTTTTCTTATATCTTGGCGCATGGGCCTCTTGGGGCTGGTGCCCTTGGCCCATATAGGCCAAGGCGCACCCCCTACAGCCCATGTGCCCCCCCGGGGCAGGTGGACCCCCCCGGTGGACCCCCGGACCCCTTTAGGCACTCCCGGTACAATACCGATAAAGTGCGAAACTTTTCCGGCGACCAAAATAAGACTTCCCATATATAAATCTTTACCTCCGGACCATTCCGGAACTCCTCGTGACGTCCGGGATCTCATCCGGGACTCCGAACAACATTCGCAACCACATACAAACTTCCTTTATAACCCTAGCGTCATCGAACCTTATGTGTAGACCCTACGGGTTCGGGAACCATGCAGACATGACCGAGACGTTCTTCCGTCAATAACCAACAGCGGGATCTGGATACCCATGTTGGCTCCCATATGTTCCACGATGATCTCATCGGATGAACCACGATGTCAAGGACTCAATCGATCCCGTATACAATTCCCTTTGTCTAGCGGTATTGTACTTGCCCGAGATTCGATCGTCGGTATCCCGATACCTTGTTCAATCTCGTTTCCGGCAAGTCTCTTTACTCGTTCGTAACACATCATCCCGTGATCAACCCCTTGGTCACATTGTGCACATTATGATGATGTCCTACCGAGTGGGCCCAGAGATACCTCTCCGTCACACGGAGTGACAAATCCCAGTCTCGATTCATGCCAACCCAACAGACACTTTCGGAGATACCTGTAATGCACCTTTATAGCCACCCAGTTACGTTGTGACGTTTGGTACACCCAAAGCATTCCTACGGTATCCGGGAGTTGCACAATCTCATGGTCTAAGGAAATGATACTTGACATTAGAAAAGCTTTAGCATACGAACTACGATCTTTGTGCTAGGCTTAGGATTGGGTCTTGTCCATCACATCATTCTACTAATGATGTGATCCCGTTATCAATGACATCCAATGTCCATGGTTAGGAAACCGTAACCATCTATTGATCAACGAGCTAGCCAATAGAGGCTTGCTAGGGACATGGTGTTGTCTATGTATCCACACATGTATTTGAGTTTCCTATCAATACAATTATAGCATGGATAATAAACGATTATCATGAACAAGGAAATATAATAATAACTAATTTATTATTGCCTCTAGGGCATATTTCCAACAGCCTTCCCCATGAACACCATGGACTTGGAAGGGAAGAAAATATAGATTCGGCCCAACATAGGTGATTCTTCTAATAAAGATAAGGTGGTTATTGGTGAACCTTGGAAAAGCAATGAGAGTGGCATAGTCTTGGGAAGGCCAGTTGTGCTTGATAAGCAACCCAATGGTAACAAAGTAATAAAGATCACCATCAATAATCCTACACTTGAGGGGAAACTACTAGTGCAAACGAGTACTCATGCTAAATTTGTTAAACCCAAGAGTCCAGAAGTTGGCTAGTGGAAGACGAATGAAACTAAGGTGCAACGCAAGTGAATCGATCCAACTTTTGATATGTTAGCACAACCAAAATATGTGTGATCTACCTCATTATAGATCTTAGATTTGAAATTGAAACCATCTTTCGTCTTTAGGTAAGCAGTCATCTTAGTCACATGTTCCCTGTCGCGGAGGAAAACCTTGTCTTGGACAAAAGGTCTTGCATGGAAAGAGATACACTAGTAGAAATGTAAAAAAAATTAGAAATTGCACTTTGAAACAGACAAACCATATATAATACATGACTAAGAACGAAATATGTGCCAACAAATATTTAAACTGATTATTATCGTATAATATTTGTAGTCACTTTGAAGCGTGAGGGATAAGCCATTATTGTTGTCAAGGTGAGGATCGTCGCACATACCCCTAGTGTCGCAACAGTAGGAGCACACCCTTTCATTTTGTGCTGCGTTCATATAATTAAAATCAACATAAAAAATCGGCATGACCTTGGCTAAAAACTGGACATATTGAATGCCAGAAATTTAACAAAACGAAACTAAATCTACGTTTCGCCATAACATTGGCAACTCTATAGACATTCCCTGCAAAAATAAAACATGGCGTGAGACACTTTCCGAGCAACACAATGCAATGCTGCATTGACTAAAAGAAGCACACACCGAAAAAGTTGACCAATTGACAATTATTACATATATATAAAAACAAACATTAAACACATTTGAACATATGTAATACATTTCATCAATTCACATGTACACATAATGTGTGCATTTCATCACAATAATATGAACACTAGAACAAATATACATCAAAATAAATTAGGAGAGGGAGGTCTTATACAGTCCGGATCGAGAGGGACGCCGACGGAGGAGGCCGGACATGATGATTTGTGGAGCGAAACGGCGGTGGCACGGCGGGGCAGTGGGGGGGGGGGGTGGACAGCATTGCCACGGCGGGGGGCAAGGCGGGGTGGGGGCGGTAGCACGATGGGGGGCAAGGCTTGGTGGGGGGAACGGCGACTGGTGGCACGGCGGGGGGCAAGCCGGGGTGGGGGGAACGGCGGCCGGTGGCAAGACAGGGGTGACGGCAGAGGGTAGGGCGGGGGCAAGGGTGGTGACACGAGATGGGGGAGATACTAAAAACCAATTCTTTTTTGCTCTCAGTTGGTAAGCGCTAGCTGATTCATTCTTAGTGCTGGCGCCGGTGACGTGGCCAACGCCAGCAGTACGATTTTAAAATAGGGTCCGCCATATATTCGTGGATGGCGTTTTGAGCGACGACATGCATAATACAGATATTTACAATGATATAAATTCTTCTCATGGTTCAGAGTACATAAATATGATACAGTTAATTTAGGGGGTACGTTACACACATAAAATAAGTACACAAATGAATCATGCAGTACGACGTCGTTTGACAACCCTCTCAACAATGGTTTGGGTCTTCTTAATCTTGCTTGAGTACTTCCGGCAAGCGGTATGACTCTTTCTCAGTAAGGGACGTCTTGTCGCATGCAAGGTAGTTCTGCTCCTTCTAATGGTGTATTCTTGCTCTTCATACATCTCCTCCTCTATTGGGTGCACACTGACGATGCTTCTTTTTCCTCTCTGTACGACAACACGACTCGAATTTGAAGGTTCAGTTAAATAGAAGCATTGTGCCACGTCCTTAGCGAATACCCAAGGCTCGTATTTGGCAGTGATTCCTTTCACTCCCTTTGCACAAGCAGGTTGTGCTTCGGGCAGAGACATGATAATGAAACCACGTTCTTCATGCTTGACGTTCTCCGCCCATCTGACCAAGAACAATGGCATCGTATAATCTTTGACGTATTCAAGTTCCCATATCTCTTTGATCCTTCCGTAGTATTTATTACTCTCTTTCTCGGTCAATTGCAACATCATCACACCTGAGTTCTGGTAATCACACTTTTTGTCCTTCGCCTCAGTATAGAATGTGTATCAGTTTATATCATATCATTGGTATGTTGCAACAGTGCAAGTGGGGCCTACTACTAATGCATAGATGATATTTGCATTGGCCATACCGGTCGACAGTGGTTTGTCCCGAATTCACTCTTTGAACCAAGACAGGAAATTTGGAGTTGTGCTCTCTAATTACCTGGGCCTCGGTCCTTTGCCTCACTGCCATTTCGTGCTCTCTCCTTAAGGTCTCCTTGTATCCCTGGCGTTCGGGCAAAACCCATGCCGGTGTTATGTTGGCTTCAAAATTGATTGGCCCACAAAATGTACTGCTGGCGTAACTTACTCGGCGACGCCATAGCTACTCTGGTTAGTGCTGGCGTAGGAAACTTTTGCTATGCCAGCTCTAAGTTAGGACATGGCAGAACATTGGGACCCACTTACAGGTGGCGCACCACCAATGAAAGCCGTGGCTAGCACTTTTTCCACTATTATTGTTCGGCTTGTGTTTCTTTGGCTGGTGCATGAGTGGATTGGAATCATACCAATGTTACTTCCTTAATAGGGCGTAACCTCACAGAGTTTGATTTTATTATTGCTATAGGGAATGAGTTCTCACCCATCTCTTTAAATCCTATTGGTGGCAATGGACTCCAAGGGATGATGTAGGCAACATTTAGAAGCAATGGCCGATATATATACTTATCACCCTAAGCTAAAGATGGTCGATATATAATTATTGCCCTAAGTATAAATATGGTTGATGTAGACTTATCATCCTAAGCACATATAATAAAATGGCTGATGGAGTATTGTCATCATCCTTAGAACATACTCGGGACAAGTTATTTTTCAGCATGCAAGTTGCCAAAAGACAGGGGGTTGCGTGGACACTAATAAATGTCATGATCATAAAAAATAGTTTGAATCCATAGGAAGATAAGGTTAGTTAAAATATTTTAGTTCACCATTGGACAGCACTCTCCAAGTTGATCAAAATAGGTATAAAGATGGTCCAAAGCCGAGCTTGAACACAAAAGTTAAGACAAATTCACTGATGCACCTCTTGAGGCCAGATTATGGCATTGTAAAAAATGCAATGAAGATGTCCTCGAATGAAAAGGCTCTATATCATCATAGAATTCTTCATCTTTCTAAAATGAGTGATCTACATCTTTGGATCTTCTTAATGTGAGGTCGTCTGCAACCAACAAGGTAAAAACAAAGTCAGAGATAATAGTTGGAGAGTTAGCTCCGAAGTTCACAATGGAATTGACTCAAAAATTCAGACCGGGGTCCAGAAACTTGGCCACGGAGCACCTGGTTGAATCAGAAGTTCCGAACAAAAGCACTCCGAAATTCCAAGCGGAGTTTAGAAGGTGTGCCACCGAGCACCCGCTTGGCTCAAAAATTCCAAGCGAAACCACATGGATGTTCCTAACGGATCTAGAAGGTGCGCAAGATTCTTGTCCGAGTCAGACTACGGTTTTAGAACTATTGGACATGTTGAAGTCATTTTCTTGTATGCGAAGTCCAACCGTCTCATAAATAGATGAGAGCTGTCGGCTAAATGAACAACACACAATTGTCAAACACATCTACTATTTTTCTACCCTGCTTTACATCTCTCCCTTGTTTTTCTCCTTCATTTTCGTTCGTTCTTCGTGTTGGGGTGCTGCGATCCTCGAGGCTATAGGGGTGTTTGGACCGACCTAGGGCAGCCTATAGCCGCCACACTCCTTGACAAGTCCCTCCCGAGTGTGTTCAGTTTCAGGTCCTTAAAAATCCTCGCAGGCATGTCTTGCGTATCGTGTCCCCGACGAGACTCCTCCTCCGGCATTTCTTGCATACTGCGCTCGACATCGGTGGCATACGATGACGTGTTCGTGTGTAAATACCTGTACTTGCATAATGCATATGCATCGATCCGTGCATATGTGCCTTCACCTAATTAAGTATTACCTCCATGCTGGTTTACTAATCCTTCTCGTATTTTTTGGTCATATTTTGACCATGGTTAACTAATAAAATTAAAGTTATACGTAGTAAAAATAAAATTATTGAAAATACATTAAATACAAATCCAGTAATATACATTATTGTGACATGCATTAAAAATAATAAAAAAATCTCACCTTCATCTGAAAATTAAAAAAAACTTTCTCGCATCATGTAGACGTCATACTCATCATAAAAAGGAAAAAAATAGAAAAACTTTTCTCATTTTTTAAAGAAAATCCCACTTTCATCTTTCAAAAATAAGCTTAATTAACAAAAATAAAAAACTTACTCACCACGCACAACCAACACGCGCCACCTGGCATAGCTGGTTGGCCACCTTTCTGGTACGGCTTAATGGGTTTAGTTGTAAAACAATTCAGCACATTGTGTAGATTTGTTCTTGACTGATACCCGTGTAGCTTGACTGGCCTTGCATGCATGCATGCACGTAGGCATGTACTCCCTCCGTTCCTAAATAATTATCTTTCTAGAGATTTCAACAAGTAACTACATACGGAGCAAAATGAATGAATCTACACTTTAAAACATGTCTACATAAATCCGTATGTTGTAGTTTATTTGAGATGACTAGAAAGACAAATATTTGAAAACGGAGGGAGTACTAACTATATAGGGGGATTCGTGGAAGCAACCTCTACTTTTTTTTTTGTGGACGCAACCTCAATAGGAGGCATGAGGATATACTCTGCGAGACTGTGAACCTGGCCGAGGGATCGACCAAATGCGGAGTCACAAGTCACGGTCCACACGCGCGTCCACAAATGACTTGCAATTTCTACTGCTTTTCTTGGCGTAGCGTGCAGTGTGGGTTCCTGGTGTTCTCCACGGCGCTTTGCATGCATGGTGGAGTATGTAGCGGCCGGGCTGCTACCTGCTTGGCTCGCGTCGGTCAAGGTCAAAAGCTCGATCGATGTGCTTTTCCCCAGGTTCATTCGCACCTTCGTTTTCCTTTTGAAGAAGGAATCAAGTAGTGAGTGTAACCATCACAGTTAGGTACGTACTGACAAAGCAATTAGTCACATTCTCGGGTCAAGTCTAAGGTTCATTTCCGAGGGTTGTGATCCTCACCTCCCGCAAAGTGTTCATGCAGTCGATCCTTCCTGCCGGCAAAGATATGCATGTGTCCACCAAGCAAAGAAGCCGTGGAACAAGATGGGGGGAAATTATAATGCTACGAGATAGTCTGGCATAATCGAATATATAATCCCGGCATAATGCCGAGCAATCACGCAGGCAAAGCTCACATCAAGATTTTGGTTACCGCTCGAAATTTCAAGATTTACCACGGTTACCGCATATTTGGTCCCCCTCGGTAAATGGGTATTTCGGGCAAAAAATTAGGATTTTTTTTTGAATTTTTTGAATTCAAATGCTCAATGTATAGTAAAGTACGGCAGCACTTGATAGCACGCGTGTAGACAACGTTCCACTGAACTAGTAGCTCTTTTACGACAAATGTAAGTTCAAGTACTATCTATATCTATTCTGAAAGTATTTGAATTCAAAATTCAATTATAAATTTTGTACGAAATTCGTTTGAAATTTGCTCGAAATTTCATGGTAACCACGTTTACCGGTCCCCCGGGTAATAGTACACCATTCGGTAACCAAAACCTTGGCTCACATACGCTGGGGTGATTGTACGATTGATGAGAGCTTCCATTATCTGAGAAAAAAAACTACTACATGACCACACTTCTAAAAAAAATTGAATGTGTATTATCATACTTTTCTTTTTCAAACGTGTCACTCATTTGAGCACGAGCATGTGCCCATACATGCATCATTTTATTCTTTGCACCCATTTAATCTGTCATCATCCTAGTATTACTATTATTTTACGTCAAATTAATACAAGTATATACTCCCTTTGTTTCTAAATATAAGATTTTTTAGAGATTTTTAACGCGGACTATATACAAATGTGTATAGACATATTTTAGAGTGTAGACGCACTCATTTTGCTCTATAAGAGCATCTTCAACAGGCGCCGAACACGCGGCGCGCTAAATTCTGCTTTACGGCGCGCCCTTCGCCAGGTTTTCTTGCTGGCGTACAGAACCTGGCTCCATGACGGCTTAAAATGCAGCGCGGGCGCGTAGCTCCAGCAGGCACGCTAAAATGCAGAGCGCGCTCATGCTACAACATTTTTTTAATTAACTTTGCATAGATAATACATAGTTCTAGCATAGATAAAAAAAACGATACATAGTTCATCATAGCATAGATAAAAAAGATACAAAGGTATTTTACATCGTTCCAAAGCATAGATAGATAGAACTACGGTACAACTAGATAGAAAAAACTACGGTGCAACGAGACAAACTACGATGACTCCCAGCCGTCATCTTCATCACCATCATCATCCTCGGTGGTGTTGTCCGAGGTATCGAGCCACATGTCATCTCAACGCAGATCATTGGGGGAGAAGATCGACTGCCCGCCATTCTCAGTGATATCGCACTGCGATATCGCCAGTGCCTTGCGCCGACGCCTGCCTGCAAGCTCCGCACGGCGCCTTGCCGTCCTCTCTGCCCAGAACTGTTGGGGAACGTTGCAAAAAATAAAAAATTTCCTACGGTTTCACCAAGATCAATCTATGAGTTCATCTAGCAACGAGAGAGAGGAGTGCATCTACATACCGTTGTAGATCGAGCAGAAGCGTTCAAGAGAACGGGGTTGAGGGAGTCATACTCGTCGTGATCCAAATCACCGGAGATCCTACGGACGGCACCTCCGCGTTCAACACACATACGGTCAGGGAGACGTCTCGCCCTTCTTGATTCAGCAAGGGGGAAGGAGAGGTTGATGAAGATCCAGCAGCACGACGGCGTGGTGGTGGATGCAGCAGGGATCTCGGCAGGGCTTCGCCAAGCGTCTGCGGGAGGGCGAGGTGTAGCAAGGGGAAATGGAGGCGCCAAGTGCAAGGGTGCGGCTACCCTCCCTCCCTCCCCTCTATATATAGGGTCCCCAGGGGGGCGCCGGCCCTAGGAGATGGGATCTCCTAGGGGGGCGGCGGCCAAGGGGGGTGCCTTGCCCCCAAGGCAAGTGGGCGCCCCTCCCTAGGGTTCCCAACCCTAGGCGCAGGGGCCCTAGAGGCGCACCAGCCCACCAGGGGCTGGTTCCCCTCCCACTTCAGCCCATGGGGCCCTCCAGGATAGGTGGCCCCACCCGGTGGACCCCCGGGACCCTTCCGGTGGTCCCGGTACAATACCGGTGCCCGAAACTTTCCCGATGGCCGAAACTCGACTTCCCATATATAATTCTTTACCTCCGGACCATTCCGGAACTCCTCGTGACGTCCGGGATCTCATCCGGGACACCGAACAACTTTCGGTTTGCTGCACACTAATATCTCTACAACCCTAGCGTCACCGAACCTTAAGTGTCACTACTAGGGAAAAGCCTATACACAGAATCTTACCAGCAGCGCGCCTTAAAATCAGGCGTTGCTGCTACGTAGCATTAGCGCCCGCTTTCAAAACTCGCTGCTGGTACAAGTTTATCGATGGCGCACACTCTAGGGGCGCTCTTTGCTAAAATTCCACGACGCCGCGCGAGAATAATTATAGCAACAGCGGCGTTAATACAAAGCGGCGCTCTTTCGAATTAAAGTAGCAGCGCATTTTACGCAATAATCGCTACTACTAAGGTTACTACAAAAATTTAGTCCCACCTCGCTCCGTGAAGAGAGTTTGTACCACCTTAAATATGTTACTTCTACAACTTTCACAAGCACTTGGTCTTCATTGAACTCTATGTGTAGGATCTGTGGCCGCAATAGGAATCCTCGCCTGTTCTTAAACCAACCGTCGATGATTCCTATTGACAAATCAGATTGTACACAAAAAGACAATCGATGATCAATGTATTTTTTATGTCTATGTCTAACATAGCAGTAGCGCGTTCTCGGCCAAAGGCGCTACTGATAGGTCGTTTAGTAGTAGCGCATTTTGCTATAGTGCGCTACTGCTAAGCCATTCCATCTCCCCCCACTAACCTATCCGATCCAGATCACTCACACACACACACTCGATCTCTCCCCCTGAACCCCCGCGCCGCCAGTCATCCCCCGTCGCCCCTCCTCCGATCTGCGCTGCCGTCACCTCATCCTCCTCGCTGGACTCGGTACCGGCCTCCTCCTCCGTCCTCCCTCCACTCGCCGCTGGCCGACCCCTCCTCGCTCCGCCTTCCTCCTCCATTCTCCCTCCACTCGCCGCCGGCCAGCCCCTCCTCGCTCCGCCTTCCTCCTCCATCCTACTCTCTTCTCCCTCCTCGAGTCGCCCCTCCTTCTCCCTCCTCCCTGCTACATTTTGATTTAGTAGGCTAGTTCATATGCAACATTCTGATTTAGTTGATATGCAACATTCTGATTTAGTTGATTTAGTAGGCTAGTTAATTTAGTTGATTTAGAACATTTTGATTTAGTTGATTTAGTAGGCTAGTTGATTTAGTTGATTTAGTAGGCTAGTTGATTTAGTTGATTTAGTAGGCTAGTTGATTTAGTTGATTTAGTATGCTAGTGGATTTAGTATGCTAGTTGATTTAGTTGATTTAGTATGAACCATTTTATTGTTATTTTTTCGGCAATAGGTGCCACCGAAATGCTTTGGTACGTGGTACCTTGTCATCTAATATGTCCATAAAATGGCGCCACCACCACTATGCTACTGTTTTTCTTTCCTGTGAAGTGAATCGTTAATCCTTTGCTCATATTGCTTTAGGAAAATATCACATGCTACTGTTTTTCTTTCCTGTGAAGTGAATCATTAATCCTTTGCTCATATTGCTTTAGGAAAATGGCGCCACCACCACCACCACTATGTCGACTGTGCAAGTCAAGGTGCGCCAGCAGCCTTGCAACTGGCAAGCTGTTCGGCATCTACTTCCAGCCGAGTTTTCATCATGCGGCGGTAAGAAATTAGATGAAATGTAACAACTATTTTATTTTTAGTGTTGGCATTACTGCATTGTGTCATTTTTCTTTTCTTACACAGACCGTCCCATGCAATGTGAGGTTGACATTCAACAAGCTGACAGGAGACACTGTGACATTTGAGGCTCCTAGGGGGCCGTACACTATGAAGGTCGAGAAAGGACGCAACATCTCGCAGATTGGAGGAGATGGATGGGCCCGTTTCCTCGCCCGCATGCATCTTACTGGTGGTGAGTTGATCAGCTTCTCCTTCAGAGCAGAAAGACCCAAGCTGGCTGTCATTTATCTCAACCTGGTGGAAGATGATGAAGATGACGAAGATGATGAAGATGACGAAGATGATGCAGATGAAGAAGATGATGAAGATAATGAGGACCCACTCGATGAAGATGATGAGAACCCACTTCATGAAGCCATCGTAGCTCAAAGAATGAGGCTGAGCGAGAGGAGGTGTGCAACCTATGGGACATAATTCCACCACGTCTGACTTTGTCGGGGTGCCATTCGTGACGCACCTGACAAGTACCATGGTCGGTCGGCATGATATGGTATGTTATACTTACAAATGCAAATTATCCGATGATATGCTTAGTGTAGAGTCCAATGATATGTTGTGTGGAATCTAGTCGTTAATATGCTTTAGTGTAGAGTCTGATCACATGCTTATTAGTGTAGAATCCAAGGAACTATTAATAGTGTAGATAATCCATATATACTTATTAGTAGAATTCATGATTAATTAGTACAAATGCATAGTACTGTGTCTTTTGATAGTGTAGAAATCTAGACTTAATAGAAATATATTTGCAAGAGTATGTGTGAGGCTATTTATTAATTGATATGTTTTTCTTATTCAGAAATTGCCAAAGAACCTATCTGTGAGTTGTGGTATCGAGCCTGATGAAGAAGGCTCAGCTGGACTACGCCTTACCGCAAGGGGCTCCGTCACCACCTATACTTACCGCATGGACACAGCCGGTCGCACACACTTAAACTCGGTTGGGTGGTAGAGATTCCTCGTTGGCAAGAATCTTCGTGTTGGACAGGCCATCCTAATTACTATCAGGAACACCCATCGCCCAGGATTGAGGATGGTCGTCGTCGATATCATCTAGAGCTACATATGTGTGTGTGGCTATATCATCTAGAACTACATATGATGATCGTCGTCGATATCATGTAGAACTACATATGATGATCGTCGTCGATATCATCTAGAACTAAATATGATGATAAATCGTTGATGTCACCTTGTACTGCTTGAGGATACATGTTGAGTATATATGAAATTGTTATCTAGTACTCCCTCGGTTCCAAATTACTCGTCGTGGTTTTAGTTCCAATTTGAACTAAAACCACGACGAGTAATTTGGAACCGAGGGAGTACTACCTAGTACCTATAATGCTTTATGAAATTGATATCTAGTAGTACCTAGTATCTGGAAATTGCAGTTTATTGAAGCTGGAGTGGGGAAATGGTGAAAGATATAACAGTAGCGCGGGCTCAGGAAATCGCTACAGCTAACTAATAGTAGCGCGTTCCGAAAACGCGCTGCTGATATAGTCAATAGTAGTAGCATGGGCACAGACAACGCTACTACTAACAGTTAGCTGTAGCGCCTTATTGGTAGCGTGGGTGCCCGCGCTGCTGATAGCCTCAAAACCCACGCTGCTACTAGGGTTTTCCCTAGTAGTGTGTGTAGACCCTACGGGTTCGGGAGACACGTAGACATGACCGAGACGGCTCTCCGGTCAATAACCAACATCGGGATCTGGATACCCATGTTGGCTCCCACATGCTCCTCGATGATTTCATCGGATGACCCACGATGTCGAGGATTCAAGCAACCCCGTATACAATTCCCTTTGTCAATCGGTATGTTACTTGCCCGAGATTCGATCGTCGGTATCCCAATACCTCGTTCAATCTCGTTACCGGCAAGTCACTTTACTCGTGCCGTAATGCATGATCCCGTGACCAGACACTTGGTCACTTTGAGCTCATTATGATGATGCATTACCGAGTGGGCCCAGAGATACCTCTCCGTCATACGGAGTGACAAATCCTAGTCACGATCCGTGTCAACCCAACAGACACTTTCGGAGATACCCGTAGTATCCCTTTATAGTCACTCAGTTACATTGTGACGTTTGGTACACCCAAAGCACTCCTATGGTGTCCGGGAGTTACACGATCTCATGATCTAAGGAAAAGATACTTGACACTGGAAAAGCTCTAGCAAACGAACTACACGATCTTGTGCTATGCTTAGGATTGGGTCTTGTCCATCACATCATTCTCGTAATGATGTGATCCCGTTATCAATGACATCCAATGTCCATAGTCAGGAAACCATGACTATCTGTTGATCAACGAGCTAGTCAACTAGAGGCTTACTACGGACATGTTGTGGTCTATGTATTCACACATGTATTACGATTTCCGGATAACACAATTATAGCATGAATAAAAGATAATTATCATGAACAAGGAAATATAATAATAATCTTTTATTATTGCCTCTAGGGCATATTTCCAACAGTCCCCCGCTTGCAGTAGAGTGAATAATCCAGTTACATTGTGATGAATCGAACACCCATAAAGTTCTGGTGTTGATCATGTTTTGCTCGCGGAAGAGGTTTAGTCAACGGATCTGCGACATTCAGATCCGTATGTACTTTGCAAATATCTATGTCTCCATCTTGAACATTTTCACAGATGGAGTTGAAACGACGCTTGACACTACTGGAATCAGCGACTTTGCCATCTGCCAGCTCTTTGCCGTCGGCCGGTGGCGGCAAAAGCTCTTGCCATCGGCTACCCAAAAGCAGACGGCAAGAAGCGGCTGATGGCAAAGACTTTGTTTGCCATCAGCCAGTTCTTTGCCGTCGGCTAGCAGACGGCGAAGAGGGAGGGGGCCCCACTGACGAGCTGCTTAAAAAAACTTAACGGCCCTTCCTCTTTGCCGTCTGAAAGCGGACGACAAAGCAGGCGGACGACAAAGATTTAACATATCTAACGGCCGCGCCCCACCCCGCCCCTCTCTCTCTGTTTCTCTCCCTGCTCTTCACACGCGCGCCGCCGCCCCCACCACTCGCCGCCGCCCGGTCGCCCCACCACCCCACCGCCCTACCGCCCCCGCCCCGTCGCCCGATGCCGCCCGGCCCGTCCTTCGCCGCCCGCCGTCTCGGCACCGCCGTGCCCACCCCCCGCGCCCGCGGGCAGCGCCGTCGCCCCACCAGCGCCCGCTAACCCGTCGGCGCCGCCTTGCCAGCCCAGGCCCCCCAGCCGCCCGGGCGCCGCCTCCAGGCCGCCCGCCCCCTCCTCCACCGGCCACGTCCTCCATCGGCCCTGCCCGGTGAGCTCTACCTCCTCTTTTTCCTTTTTTCTTCTGGTTTTTAGTTTTAGGTTTATGTTTAGTTTAGATTTAGTTTTAGTTTTAGTTTTAGGTTTAGTTTTAGGTTTAGGTTTAGTATTAGTTTAGTTTTAGGTTTAGATTTAGTTTTTTCCTTTTTTTCTGTTTTTTAGTTTTAGGTTTATGTTTAGTTTAGATTTAGTTTTAGTTTTAGTTTTAGTTTTAGATTTAGGTTTAGTTTTAGGTTTAGTTTAGTTTTAGAAAAGAAGAAGAAGAAGAAAAAAAGAGGAGAGGAGGAGAAGAAGAAGAGGAAAAGGAAAGGAAGAAGAAGAAGAGGAGGAGGAGAAGAAAAGAAGAAGAGGAAGAAGAAGAAGAAAAAGAGGAGAGGAGGAGAAGAAGAAGAGGAAAAGGAAAGGAGGAGGAAGAAGAAGAAGGAAAAAAGGAAGAAAAGGAAGAAAAGGAAGAAGAGGAAGAAGAAGAAAAGGAAAAAGAGGAAAACCCCGTCCCGACCACGGCACCCGACCCGACCGGCACCCGACACGACACCCCGACCCGAGACCCCGACCTGACCCCCCGACCCCGACAACGACACCCCGACCCCGAGCCTGCCCCGACACCCCGACCCGACACCGACCACGGCACTCGACCCGACCCGGCACCCGACCCGACACCCCGACCCGAGACCCGGACCCGACCACGACACGGCACCCCGACACCGACAGGACACCCGACCCCGACACCTCCCGAAAAGGAGTTCTTTGGCCTTCCGAGAGGCCCGTGAGGTCATATATTTGTGAATTATTAGTTAGGTCATATATTTTTCGATTTTGTTATGAAAAACATCATATATAATTGTGTTGATCGGGTAGTTTTAAATGTGCAGTTGTTTCATCGCTGCGAGGTTTGGTGTTCGACGACCTCGCCGTGCGTTTGACGAGCTCTGCCCTTCGTTCGTGGGTGAGCACAAATGACATGTCCTCCTCCCCCATTAATTATTTGATCTATTCCGATGAAACTTGATAGCTAGCTATATATGTGTCTTGAATCATCAGTATGCGTAACCAATATGTGTCTCCCGTTCGAAAGCGTCATAGTTATAAATATGCATGCATTTGCATATTTATAACCTTGATTCTTTCGAATTGTCCAACGCTATCCATGGACAGCCCGAGTATGTGTAGATTGGGTTCGTTTTCCCATATGCTTTGCTCCGGATCCGACGCATAAATTTCGTCAGTGCCTCCCCTGTTGTTCTCCGGGTACACATCCTCTCTGTTTATTGCAGAGACGTGTATCAGGAGAACAGCGGGGAGGTGCTGCCAAAATTTTGCGTCGGGAATTTTTTTCCCCTTCGATCGAGACCGCCGGGGACGTGACAAAGACAAGGACAAGAGGCGTGCAGGATTCCGGCGCGACCGCTGACTGCTGACGGTGACGCGTGGAACCTTCGTGTGTTCTCCTCCACGTGCGTGCTTCATCCCACGTGCGTGCCGGCGCCGCTGACCTGACCACCTAGCCCGCCGGCGCACCACTAGCACCGGTCGGTCAGTCGGTCAGTCGATCCATCAGCTGGCTAGCCGCGCGTGCGTCCTCGATGCGCTGCACATACATTCACTCGCCAGTCACCATGATGCTGGCTTCAGTTGTTGCCATGGCGTCCAGTGAGGTCAGAATCCAGATGGTGGGGGAACTGCACGGCCAGCCGGAGCCGCTTCTCCTTCGTGCCGCCGGGGTTTCTTCGGTGGAGGCTGAGGATGCCGTTAGTACCGGCGGCAGGAACACCAAAGAAGCGGCCGCGGCTGCTTACGCTGAGACGCCGAGCTGTGTCTTGATCAGCGTGCCGGTTTCGCCGCCGGGACTTCACCCAGCAGCTCGGCATGCCACCCTTCGTCCGCGCCAACAAGGCCGGCATTGTCGAGCGGGTTCACCACCAGGCCGTGCCGCAGCTGCTGAAGCAGGCCCGGCACCACTCGCATTCGTCCCTAGTGGTCAGAGGCGGCGGCGAGGTGCCGGCAGTGCTGCGGAGCGACAGCATGCGGGAGTGAGACCGGCGGTTTGACCAGTTCAAGACGTTCTCTGGACACAGGGTGCCACAGGACACCGACGTCGAGCAAGGTAGTACTTGTATATAGTTCTCTATGAGTTTTTTCATTATTTTTTGTCTTTGCAAACATGTTGCACATAGTTGCAGATTACAAGCTATATCCTTGAGCAACTTACATTGCCATGATAGTGATATAATTGCCGGAATGAACGGTTGAGCTTGTAAATTTAGTGGTTATACTTTTGTTTTTCAGAAGTACACAAAAATCTCAAGTACATTTTTAGACTTTATTCTTATCTCAAGCAACTCCATAGACATGAAAATTGCAAGAACAATTCACCAAAGGTGTATCAATAAAATGGCTAGCCTAGTGTGTTGCAAATTTAAAAGTGAGGTTTTCAAAGTTTCAATACAAAGGAGAATTCGCAAATTCATTTTGTGTGTGTGACGATGGCATGATATTCCCTCATTGCTCAAAACCAAGGTGTTGGGAGTCAACAGCTTGAAAGTGATCAGGTACCCGATCTTGATCTATTGACGGGTGACCCTGCCGTTGATCACCCTGACCGTTACCCTCCAGGTACAGCCGGTATTCTCTCGAGTTTGAATTCCCGAGGGATGGCGGGGATGTGTTTGGTGAAGTCCAGTGGCATCGGCAGGCACTCCATCTTCGGTGCAAGAATGACCTTGCAAAAGTGGGTTGGCCCGGCAGTGGCGGAGCTAGCGGAGATTCAAAGTGGAGGGCGGGGGGGGGGGGGGGGGGCAAAGGGAAAAATTAAATTTGCACCTTTGGGGGTCCAAATGAGAACAATCTTTTTTATTTTAAGGCTCTTAATATTTTTCCTTCAGAAAATATGCTACAGCTGGGGGGCAATGGCCCCCTCAGCATTGCATGTAGCTCCGCCACTGTGGCCCGGCCTCCTCATGGAAATGGCCGAAGTTCCTCGCCCGCTTGTGGGTGCTATGGAGCTCCACCACATTTTTGCCCTACTCTTTGGCTGACGCCACCCGCGTGCCCTTCTCTTCGGTCGAGACCACCTACTTGACCTTGGCCGGGCCGTCCTCCTTGGCGTCTGAGGGGAGTTTGAGGCGCCCGATTGTAGATGCTCTAAGTCTGAGGACCAAGAAGGCAGCCAAACCATCGATCAATCGAGACAGATAGGAAAATATCACATGTTCCCAACTCTTAAATGCGCTCATGCTTATAATTTTCAAAAAATAAATTTAAATGTTTAAAAAAATTCCGAACGCAATTGTGAATGTTCAAGAGATATGTGTCTACAATTTCTAAAAGTTTCAAATCCAAATTCAAAACACTCTTGGAGAACACAAAAAAAAAGACAAATTTTGATGTGAATAGCGTAGTATTTAGCTTTTGTCTTTTTGTAACACTAGACTTAATCTAAATATTATATTGTTGCAGAAGCTGGGTGCATCTGATATCATCTTGATACTAATATATTCCATTTATGAAACAAAAATCATGAAGATTTATCTTTTTGGTTTCTCCTTGTGTATTTCGATTTAGGACCTGAAGTTTTTAGGGATTATGGCCTCATGTTCTATGAATATTCACAAAGATTTCTTGATTTTATTGAAACTTAACTTAAATTTGTTTCTTGAAAGATTGGAGCAGGGAGCATTTTTGAGTTGGTAACACAGGATATGCACTCCAAGACCGATCTTTCTTTCCGGCACGACAGCAGAGGCAGCGGCACAACTTTTTGACTGATCTGCACTGTCCTCCGGTGCACACTCCACGTATACGCCGCGTAGCACGCACCACGCTGCAAATAGACTCAATTCCTCCCTTCTTCCACCCAAATGAATGCAGTTTCTTGGAGATCCATCGAAATGCTTTTCCCGTCACTTTCCAAGTACGCACAAAATCGTTCGTACCTTCAATTTCCTTTTGAATAGGTAATCAAGTAGTGAGTGTAACCACCAGAGTTACATACGTACGGCCAAAGCTAGTCATATTTCAGTCATATGTTCCAGTTGATAATAATAAAATAATTTTGATGATACTTTTTAAGAATAAAATCTTTGTATGATATCTTCGTCAAGGAGTCCTTTTTATCGAAGATAACCTTATGAAGAGAAAATAGCATGGAAATGTGCAGTGTATTTTTTTTCACCACGATGAGACTATAAAACACTGGTTCTTCTAGTGCAAATTGGCTCTTTTCTATATGGCTAGACATTCAAGTAGCTTCTTGCTTGTATCCTTCACGTAGTGTTGCTAATATTTTTGGCAACTGGTTACATGTGATCGATAACAAATTTAGGATTCTCCTCGAGGTGGGAGCGCTTGCCGTGATTTGTTCGCTTTGACTATGTAGTAATAATATACATGCGTTGCAAATTTTCTACTAAATCAAGGTAAGACCATCATACATAGAATTAGTAAGTTTTCTCTTACCTATCGCTAAATGTCATCTCGTTTGTCAGTTAGTTAGATGCTTCACATTACTGTTGTAAACCAAGATAGTGATTATATTCTAATCATGGTGTTATAATATTGCAACTGTCATAATTACCCAACCTATTTTAATAAACTAAACTACTTTCATTTACTATATCCTTTTGTTCGAATGATATACTCCCTCCGTAAACTAATATGAGAGCGTTTAGGTCACTACTTTAGTGATCTAAATGCTTTTATATTAGTTCACAGAGGGAGTATTTTGTAGTGCGGTATCCCTAAACAAATTTAGGACACAATCTAGGAATCCTTCTCACCCCAATTCTGTTCATGAGCAGGTCGTCCCTTTTCTCTCTCATTAATTTGCCCCTCAATTAGCTCATTAAGCGTGGATCTGGCTGTGTGCATGAGACCGATCCACAATGTTACTACACTTGGGAAACTTGGATTTATGGTTCACTTCAATACCACTGAAGTAGTTCAATTCAACTTATGTCACTGCTCATACAAGTACATGGTTATTATAATTATAAACACCATGTTTGTTTCGTCCTTGAATGGTCCGCCACAATAATTTAGCAAGTGGGCATTGGAGAAAAAGATGTTTGTATTGTTTCGTCCTGATCACAAAAGCAACATCGTTTACTACACTTCCAACCAGGTTTTACCACGTTATCCTTTGTCAAAATTACTTCCTTATGCACAAACCACCCAAATACCTTGATAACTATATGTACATGCAAGGGTGACAACTTGACACCAAAATCTAGGCTGCTTTGTTTGCATAAAAAAGAACTACACCCATGACTAAGCAGTGAGAGCACTGCAGAAACTCGTGTCACTGCCTGTTTTTTTTTTCTTTTCTAAACCTCTGTCTCTATTGTTATCAGTATGGGCGAGGTGAATCCTATAGTGAGTATACCACGCAATAATTCCTTTTGGTTTTCGTCCACTTGACACAAGCATGTGACACCATCGCAACCTTCGTACTCGCATTGTTCAAGCAAGTGTATCCTCTTCAAACACACAGCCTGCTTCCTGATGAGCCTGATGTAACACATCACCTCCATGTCTCTACTAATTCCACAGGCTTTTATCTCTAGCAAACTCAACTTGCGGTGCTCAAATTTATGTGTTTCCTTAGCGAACGCCTCACTGAACTTGTAGGGACTCTGATTTGGGAAGCGGCGGCCAGATAGCTACATCAAAACAAAGAAAGAAAAACAGGTATGATTATTTAGTGTAGGACTGTTTAAAGAGGTAGGGAATATAAGATTGCCCCTAATTGCATCAAATTAAACGATGCATGCAGATGGAAAGAGGTTTTGCCTTATTAGAAAAAAGAACTAATATGTACAGATTATTACAGAGAGATGATAATTAAGTTGCACTAGCTACTAGTACTACGTACCTCAATATAAAGGTTGTTGAGGAATGGCGCAGCATGAAGCACAGAAAGGATCCAGGCCAACTTGGAGATATCCAAGTTACAAAGATGAACATCTGTGAGGCTACTGAATGCCGGGGAGAGCCCTGTTGGACTATCAAAGTAGCATTGCAGATGCCGTGCCGAGAGGTTTATGATACCAAGGCAAGGAACACAGCCGAAACGCATGCTCTGGACTGTCGTAGAGGCGTCGCACACAAGGCGCTCAAGCTTTGGTACCCTGCTCAGTTCAACCACATGGAAGAAGCAATCATGGAGTTCCAAGGCCAAGAGCGACAGGCCGGAAGCGTTGATCTCCAAAACAGAACCCGCGCAGTGTGTCAAGGAGAGGATTTCGAGCCGGTGGCAAGTGTTGAGGAGACGAGCGATCTCTGACATGCTAGAGAAGACGATGTCGTGCAAGGCCAGACTGGTGAGCTGGGAGAAGGCAGGGGGGTAGGCCGCCAGGAACGACGCAAAGCGTCGACCAAACACAACCCCAGGTGGATCAGCATGTGCGAGGTAGTCTTGGTCCTCTTGTATGGTGAATTCCACGTATGGCGTCAGCATGGTGAGCTCGAGGCGACCAGCGGTGATGGCAGTCATGGCATCGCCGATGGAGCATAGGTACGGGCCGTCTACAAGGTAGAAGGCGAGGCGCAGGCTCGTCAGGTGATGGGTAGGCACAAGAAACCACGTTACGGCATTGGTGTATGTGGTCATGACTTGATCCACTGGGAAATCCCATCGCCGGTGCGGCAGCGGTACCATGGTGGCGACGTCGATGTCAAGGTCGGGGAGCAGGCGTGTGAGCTGCCTCCATCGCCTCGCGACGGCGCCGGCCTTCACAGCCGTACGCAGGTCTAGTCGCCGGAGGATTTCGAGGAGGACGTCGTCGGGGAGCAGGCCGATCCCCCTGTCGTCGTCGTCGTCGTCGTCGTCACCACGCTGCACTCGTGTGCGTTCATGGTTGTTGTCCATGTGCAGGGAGGACTGGTCGGTCTCCGTGTCCATGAGCTCGCGCAGGCAGGTCGATCCAGCTTGCACCGCGTACGTGGCGCTCGAAATATATCGGTGTATGTGTCGCAGACTCGGAGTGGGCGTGCCAGAAGTCTTATTAGCTTAGGTTTTGGATTGGAGGTATCCTAGTACAGCAGTACGTGAGTTGTCCTTGAACAGCACGTACGTTACGATGCAATGGACTCATCAGTTTTTTTCCTTTCTAAAAGGGAGACGCTAGGTGCCGGCGCACCGGCCGAATGGTTGGGCCGGTTGAGCCCTGGCCACCCGATCCAGTGGTAAACACCGTTCAGATCTGTTCCCCGCTCCGTCCTCCTCGCAGTCGCCCCCCTCCCCCTTCCCCGCGATAAAATTTGGAATGCCCTCAAGTGCTGCCGACGCCCCACCACACCCCTGCGAGAGAAAAGACCGAGCTTGAAGCACCACCGCGGCGCCCTCCTCGCCGGTCGCCGCCCTCGCCGGCCGTCCTCGTCACAGGTCGCCGCCCTCGTCCCCCAGCTCCACGCATGCAACAGCTGCACCCTCTAGTTGCAGCTCCGCGTGGCTATGGTTGTAGCTCGGTGGCGATGCAACACCGCCCATGCCGTCCACTGTCATGTCAGGTTGAAGCTTTTTTTTTCATGGCCGTTGAAGCTTTTTCCAAGGTTGAAGCTTTTCACAAACTGGTTGAAGCATTTTCATACACCGGTTGAAGCTTTTTCCGCGCCGCTCGAAGATATTTTTTTGCGGTTGAAGCTTTTTATACACGATTTTGCTGCAAACGGCACAAGGAAAATGCTACAAACCAATGGCCATTTTTGCTACAACCAGGGAGACGACGAAAATGTGGCCGGCGACGACCGCCGGTGGTTGTAGCAAAAGTGACCGCCAGTGGTAGCTTTTTTCGCTACCGGTTGAAGCTTTTTCCCTCTACGGTAGAAGCTTATTGAAACTTTTTTCGTTTTAAGCAACACCTGGGTGAAATCTTCCTCTATCGTTTGGTAGAAGCTTTTTTCATCGAAGGTTGTAGCATTTTCTGTAGACGGTTGTAGCTTTCCTCTATGGCACTGAACGCTTGCAGCTTTTTTATATCCGGTTGAAACTTTTCATCTAGAGTTTGAAGCTTTTAGCGGTTGCAGCACACGGGGGGCTGTCTGCGGGGTCTGCAGTACCTCGCCTGCAGGTTCGCCGGGATACGGCGCCCACAGCAGCGGCGGCCATGGGTGTCAGGACCACAACATCGTCATGGACGTGGCCGAGGCCTGCTAGGAGTTAGCTTATCACCGGAGGTAGCGGCCATGACAGCCGCAGAGGAGTTTGCTGCGAGGAAGAAAAAAGGGATGAGGACGAACGGTTAAAAGGATAAGGTTGCGTAGAGAAAAAAAAACGATTCGTTGGCCTAACTGTATGAAGCACGGAGGGATCGCAAAGCGTACGATTGAAAACAGATCCCGTGGCCCGTGCTCGACCGGCGGTGCATAACGCAAACGTTAGGAAAACGTTGCTGTACGACGGACTGGGCTAAGATTCCATCGGTGCCGTGAGATCCTTATGATCTCCGGCGTCCATTTCTACGCCACGTCATCCCACTGCCCTCACAAACCATCATTTTTTTCTTATCTTTTCACTGGAGTGGTTTTTTTTCAGAAATTTTTCAATTTATTCATCTTCAATCATGATAGTACAACGAACACCAAAAATAATAAAATTTATATCCAGATTGATAGATTACCTAGCGACGACAACAAGCACTGAAGCGAGCCGAAGGCGCACCGCCGTTATCGTCCCTCCATTGTCGGAGTCGGGCACAACTTGTTGTAGTAGACAGTTAAGAAGTCGTCGTGCTATGGCCCCATAGGAACAGCGCACGTAAATAGCAACCGCCGCGGATGAAGAATAACGTAGATCGAAAGGATCCAATTGAAGACACACGAATGTAGCCGGACACCAACGAGATCCGAGCAAATCCATCAAAGATAGATCTGCCAGAGAACAACTCCACACGCCCACCAACAATGCTAGACACGCTGCTGGAAAGGGGGCTAGGCAGGGAGACCTTTATTTCATCTTCAGGGAGCCTCGTTTCGCCTTCCTGAGCAGAACACAAACCCTAACAAAACTAAAAGGAACAACAAAAAACGAAGCCCTCCCACCGGTCCTTGGCAGGATCCAACGCGCCTCCATGACCCAAGGGCCACCGGAGACGAAGCGAACTTGTGTCAGCGCCGGCGAGAGGCAGAATCCCTAGTTGTTTTTTTGGAGGAGGAGGGGGCGTAATAGGTGTCCATGACCTGCTTGTAAAAAGTATTTCTTGCCAGAGTGTTCTGCTCCACTCATTTTCTTCCTTTCTCTCCTTCATTCTGCCTCATCACCGCCGGCCGCAACGCCCACCTTGAGGCGCCAACGAGCTGCCCTTCGCCCGCCCATGTGAGCTAGAGGCGACGGCGCTCGTACACTCTGCAGACGCAACATCATATATTTTTTTGCAAGGCGCTATGCTTCTTGCTATGGCTTTGTTTTTTCTCTTTTACTTTTAGCCGGTTGCAACATTTTGATTTGTCCGTTCCAGCTTTTTATTTTGCCGGTCGGAGCAATTTTCATCCATGAGCACCAACTTTTGATACGTTGGTTCCGACATTTTTTCCTATTGGTAGTAGCTTTTCGCCTAGCCGGTTACAGCTTTTGATTTCGCCGGTCGCAGCAATCCCTTTTGTTTGACCGTGGAAATTTTTTGATTCGCCGGTTGTAGCATTTTATTTTGCTAGTAGTACTTTATTGCCGGAGGAGGGGGATTTTTGCTACCACCATGTATTGCAAAAGCTACAGCCATGTGCGATGGAGCTGCAAGCCGGAGACGCTCGTCGCTGGCGAGGCTGCAAGCACGAGCACGCTGAGTTGCAGCCGGTGGCCCTGTATGGTGGATCGATGGCGTGATGTGCTTCAACTACGGGAGATTGCAACCTGCTGCGAGTGGGTTTCCTTGAGGCTGCGTTCGGTTGGCATATATTTGAGGGGGTTTGGCAGGGATTGAATCCCATACAAGTCAAATCCCCTCCAAATCCCCTCCAATCCCCTTGAGATAGGGTGTAACCGAACTAAGCCTGAGAAGGTCCTTTGTCTATGCCAGCTTCGGCGAGAGGTATCAATGAAGGTGTTGCGAGCACATCCAGTCTAACGAGGAGGGGCGTTGCTGGCCATGGAGCGCGGTGGCGGTGTTTTTTACGAGCAAATCGGCCATGGGCTGTGCGGGGACGAGGACCGGCATTGTTTTTTCTGTTGACTTTTGTTTTCTACCTAATGTAATGGCTGTTGCGTGGTTAATCAGAGGGCTGCACGCCCACCAGCCGAAACTTTGGGCCGGCGCACCGACGCCTAGTACTGGTCTTCTAAAACTGGTCGTTAGACCTATTACGAGTAACAATCTTCAGTTGGGATTGCAAACCACAAACATTCATGTGTGCTAATGTACCAGCATTCTTATCACAAAAATCCATATATGCTGAATGTCAAATCGCTGTGTACAAACTGTAATTTGCTTGCCTGACTCGTGGAAAGATAAAACGACATAAAACTGATTACCCTACAATATTTAAATCAAGACTCTTTTTCTTTGAAAAGGGGTGTTACCCCAGCTTCTGCATCAGAAAGATGCATACGGCTCATATTATTAAAGACGAAACCAGTAACAAATTCTCCAGTGTCTCAAAGTACGGAAAGAAAACTGAACGCTCATACGAGTATAATAAAAAAGCCACAACCGGCAGGCAAACAAAATAGGAGCACTACATGCCTATCCTATTACATGACCGCCATCCAAACCGGTTGAAAATAATCCGAGCTACCATCTCCCATCAGGTGAAGCGCGGTAATAAGCGCCCCCTGGCCTCCGTCGGAGTGAGTAGCGACCACATACGGATCAATGTTGTGGCCCTGAAGATAACCTGCAAACAATGAAAGTTCGTTGCTCTGTTAAAAACCAAATCATTTCTGCAGTTCCAGACTGCCCATAACAAGGCACAAACTCCAACACGAATGTACCTTGCTATATCCGAGTTAACCCCATCAAGCCATGTTCCAAATAACATGTTGATAGAGGTAGGTGGAGTAATATTAAAAGCAATATGAATCGAACGCCAAAGAATCTTAGCCAGCGGACAATCTAGAAAGAGGTGCCTGATAGTTTCGTTATGATCACAAAAACTACACCTAGCAGAACCCATCCAATTGCGTTTTGCCAGATTATCCTTTGTCAAAATGACTTGTTTATGCACAAACCACATAAACACTTTGATTCGCAAAGGTACCTTAACTTTCCAGGCGATGCTTCGAGCAAGGAATGACACTAGTGTTTATGACATCCAGATACATGAATTTGACCGAGAACACGCCGTCCTTAGTCAGTTTCCAATACAATCTATCTGGCTGCTGAGACAGCTGGACATTCATTAGCCTTCGTACAAGATGAAGCCAGGCCTCCCAACGATCGCCTACCAGCGTCCTCCGAAAGCTAATATTGAGAGGTGTGGACTGTAAGACGATTGCAACGTAAGCTTCTCGACGTTGAACAATGTTGTCCAAAGTAGGATATTGAAGTGCCAGGGGCGTCTCCCCAAGCCACGTATCCTCCCAGAACCTCGTATTAGCCCCATCACCGACCAAGATCTTTGCCCTGTTAAAGAAGAGGGGCTTGAATCTCATCAACCCTTTCCAAAACGGAGAGTCAGTCGGTCGCACAGTCACCTGAGCCAAAGTTTTGGACTGAAAATACTTATTTCGCAAAATCTGAGCCCAAGTAGCCTCTGTCTCGGACAAAAGTTTAAATAGCCACTTGCTAAGGAGACATCTATTCTTGATCTCTAGATTTTCAATGCCTAGACCGCCTTGGTCCTTCGACCTACAGATGATGTCCCATTTTGCAAGCCTATACTTTCGTTTCAACTCATCATTCTGCCAAAAGAATCGAGATCAATAAAAGTCTAGCCTCTTCCTGACCCCCACCGGGACCTCAAAAAAGGATAAAAGAAACATAGGCATACTGGTGAGGACCAAATTAATCAGAATTAATCGCCCTCCATATGACATGAGCTTCCCTTTCCAACATCTCAGTTTCTTTTCAAAACGATCCTCGATGCACTTCCGCTCCTTGTTCGTCAGCTTACGATGATGAATGAGTATACCTAAGTGCGTGAACGGTAACGAACCCAACTCACATCCGAACAATTGCTTATACGCCTCCTGGTCATCATTAGCTCTTCCAAAGCAAAACAATTCACTCTTATGGAAGTTAATCTTGAGCCCAGATAATTGTTCAAATAAGCACAACACAAGCTTCATGTTTCTCGCTTTCGCCAAGTCATGCTCCATAAAGATGATATTATCATCAGCATACTGCAATATGGATATACCACCATCAACTAGGTGCAGAACCAAGCCACTAACCTGCCCCGCATCCTTAGCCCGACCTATTAAAATAGATAGCATATCAACCACTATGTTGAATAGAATCGGTGACATGGGATCTCCTTGCCTTAGTGCTTTGTGTGTCTGGAAATAGTGACCTATATCATCATTCACTTTAATCCCTACACTCCCTTTTTGCATAAAGGATTCAATCTGGTCTCGCCAGGCCTTGTCAAATCCTTTCATACGCAAAGCTTGTTGAAGGAAATGCCATTTAACTTTATCGTATGCTTTTTCAAAATCCACTTTAAAAACCACACCATCTAGTTTTTTTGAGTGGATCTCATGGAGCGTTTCATGCAAGACGACCACCCCTTCAAGGATACTTCTATCTAGCATAAAAGCAGTCTGGGACGGTTGCACAACTGAATGCGCAATCTGCGTAAGTCGGTTCATCCCAACCTTGGTAAAGATTTTGAAACTGACATTAAGCAAACAGATAGGCCTGAACTGCTCAATGTGAATAGCCTCTGTCTTCTTAGGAAGAAGAGTTATCATTCCAAAATTGAGCTTGAAAAAATGAAGCTGACCAATGAACAACTCATGGAACATCGGCAACAGATCACCCTTAATGAAGTGCCAGCACTTTTTGTAAAACTCCGCCGGAAACCCATCCGGTCCTGGCGCTTTTATTATTTTTCATTTGTGCAATGGCCTCAAACACCTCCTTCTCCGTAAAAGGAGCAGTCAAAATCTCATTCTCTTCCGTCTCAAGTTGAGGAACACCCTCAACCCTTGACTCATCCAAGGACACAAAACTCTCTTCCGGAGGTCCAAACAACTGCTTATAATAGTTGGTTATGTAAACTTTCAGGTTTTCCTGACCAACTATCGTCCCTTCATCTTGTTCTAATTGGAAAATTGTCTTCTTACGATGCTTTCCATTAGCAATCATATGAAAGAATTGAGTGTTGTCCTTGCCTTGGACAATTTTACTAACCTTAGCTCTCAAAGCCCACTTCAATTCCTCCTCGCGGAGAAGCTCTTTCAGCCGCAACTCGGCCTCCACTTTAGTCTCCAGCTCGCTGGTATCTAAGATAGAGGTTTCAGCTTTTAACTCAAGGGAGTGAATAAGCAAAAGAAGTCTTTCCTTCTCCGCCTTATAAATCCCAAACGTATGTTTGGCCCATCCATGAAGGAACCTTCGAAGATGACGAATCTTGCACTACCACCGCTCAATGGGTGACCTTCCACCCGAGTCTTTAGCCCACTCTCTAGCTAACAACTCGAGGAAACCCTCTCTTTCAAACCATGCCAGTTCAAACGAGAATATATTCTTATTACCCACATGAGTTTGAGCCCCCGAGTCAACTAGTAGCGGTGTATGATCCGAGATACCTCGTGTCAACGCCTGCACTGTTACCAGGGGAAACTTCTGTTCCCATTCGACACTAGCCAAAACACGGTCAAGCTTCTCAAAGGTCGGAACCGGTAACGAGTTAGCCCAAGTGAATTTCCTACCTGAGAGCTCTATCTCTCTTAGATCCAAGCTTTCAATGATAGTATTAAACATAAACGACCATCTGCCGTCAAAATTGTCATTATTCTTTTCCTCCTTTCTTCGAATAATGTTGAAATCACCACCCACTAATACGGGTAGTTGCTCGTTACCGCAAACACGGACCAGATCGGCCAAGAAATCTGGCTTGAGTTCTGGTTGCGCGGCTCCATATACCGCCACCATAGACCAATCAAACCCATCGGCTTTAGTCCTGACCCAAAATTTTACCGCAAACTCTCCCAAAACTACACTCCGAACCTCCAAAGTTTTTCACACTTAACCCCAAGTAAAACACCCACCGGATCTTCTTCGAGGAGGGAGGCAATGCCAGTCAAAATCTAAACCCCCAGATAAAGTGCTAAGAAATTGTGGAGTGAAATTGCCTCGTCCAGTCTCCGACAAAGCAATAAAGTCTAAATGGTGTTCAAGAGAAGCATTCGCTAGAAACCTTCTTTTAGCCAAGTCTTTAAGATCTCTACTATTCCAAAAAATGCCTCTCATATTTCATCATGAAATTTTTTAGAGGTACGGATCCTAGCGCTTCTACGCACAGCCGACACTGGATAAACCTTCCGTTTCCAGGTCCGTTTAGGCTTAACGCCAGCAACAGAAGGCTCACCACACTCGGGCTCTGCCTCTATCACCAAAGACTCATCATCATGGTTAGAGTTTTCAGGATAGGTATACTCCTCCTCCTCCTCCGTCTCCGGTAAAGTAGGGTCAAGATCGGCACACAAACCATCAAGAGCCCTAACCCCAAGCGCATCAATCTCCGACTCATTCATAGGCTTAACGGCAGCTAAGTTGCGAATCATTTCTAATGCACGTTCAGCTTCCAAGTCAAGCATATCATTAACAGACTTAGATATCTCTAGATCATTATTACCAAGTGATACGCCTAGTTGATTCGCATTGTGCACAATCTCAACATTGGTAAAATGCATAATAGAATGTGATTTATTAACAGACATACCAGTGGAAGACTGGACGTCATGCAACTTGGCCGCCCTCATAGCACACCTGAGTTGCATGTCATCAACGTCCGACTGCTCCTGTAGCCTCCCGCTGATCCGCCTCCCCTGAGAGACAGGGTCCGGAATGCCACCAAAGGCGATGACCTCATCACGAGAAGCTCTGCTAGGGGAAAGGCCTCCTGCCCGTCCCCCAACAGAGGCGCCCCGGGCCGAAGCCACCGGGGCAGCAGCACCAGACAGCGACAACTCCCGTGGCCTGTCGACGGATGTCCCGCCGAAAGCAAGGACCGGCGAGACCAGCGCGCGGCGATCCGGAGATGCAGGCGGTGAGACGGCCACGCCACCCGACCCACCCACTGAAACAGGGCACGGTCCGACTGCGGCCTCCTGCACGCCCACTCCTCCGCACGCGTCCGGCGTCGAAGAGAAGAGCGTCGAGCCCGCCATGGGCGGCGGCGGTGACAGCAACTCAGAGGACCGGGCTTCGTGCCCGCCACCTCCAACCGAAGCAACCATCGCAGCTCCATCCACGGAAGTCGCAAGAGAGGTAGGAGATATGGAAAGGGCCACCTGCCCCTCGGCACCTCCTGACTCAACGACCTCCTACGCACCCATAGAAACAGGTCGGTCGCCCCGAAGCCGAGGCGGAGCAGAGAACGGTCCCAAGGAACCAAGCTGCAAGGTGCACGTCGGAGCTGCACGTTGACCGAACAGGAGCAACGTCACTGGAATCAGAAGGACCCGACAGCTCCTTGGCCTTGTCATCATCTCCCTTAGCCGAATCAGTCTGGTTCCCCGGAGCACCTCCTCTCTTAGACGTGTCCATAGGATTATCATCCTCAAAATCATCGAACAAGTTAGGATCCTCATACTGCACGTCCAACTGATACAGAACACCGTCATATGTCCAAGGCACCACGTTCGGCAGGAACTCAATGTTAGCAACACTGACAAGTAAACGCGCCACCCCGTTAGCCCGAGTGAAGGGCATATCCACCTGCTTAGTCTTGCCAATCAAAGACCCCAGGATCCACGTCACCAAAAAGCTGTCCAGGGAGATCAGATGGCGCCCCGGAAAAACGTACCCAAACCTGACGTAACGGCGTGCCCTGCGGCTCCTTCTTTTTCCATTCATCGAACTTCAACACAAAACTAGTGCCCGTGACCCTGCTCATACCGAACTTGAGGATTCTCATCTGATCCTCCTTAGAAGGGAAATCTACTTTGTAGGAAGTATCATTGAGCTTGAGCAACGACCACTGAAAGTGACCCGGAGCGAGCTCCCTCAGCTGCTGAATAATCCGCGCCTCGGTCAACGGTCCATGTACCACCTTCACCACACCGGGGAAAGAGGTCTCTATCGCGGGAGCCGAGGGTGCCACACTGGGAGACTCGAAGAACATCAACTCCGAGCAGCAGATTTAGGTTTCCGGCACAAGTCACATAACTCCGCAGTGCATTCAGCCATAAAGTGCCCCGTGTCACCACACCGGAAACAAGTGAGCTTCTTCTTCTTAGCCGCCCACTTGGACACCTTGTCAGCCTCGGATTTCTCAGTACCTTGTTCAGAGGCTGAATCACCAGTCTGCATGGGCTCCGGCAATGAGACTTCCGCCGGGGCTTGAACCACCGCCACCTGTGGTAGAACCGATCCCCCGCCAGCCACCTCCATCCCAAGCGAAGTCTTCAGATGCCTAGGCGGAAAGTGACGCCTGTTCCCGCCCCGCCCTCCGCGGAAACGGTCCCGGAAAGAGCGGTTAATAGGGGCGACCGCACCCTCCACAAAGTTGCCGGGCGGTCCTTGAAAACCCCGGTTAGCATTGCCGTTGTCCACCCAAGCATGTACACAGCCACCGCCGGTAGACGAAGAGCCTCGATGCAGCCAAAAACCGTAAGCATCATACCCATCATCGCCCAACTGACCACGCAGAGGATTACAATCATCCCCCGGCGACGCCCCCGCCCCACGGCCGTTCGAGCCTTGGCCGGCGCCACCACGGCCACCCGCCATCTGCCTCGACCACGGCCGTTGGGTCGGCTGCGGCTCGGCCCTAGGCGGCGGCGAATCAGCCCTAGGCTGGGGTGGCGTAGGAGGCGCGGCCCTAGGAGGCAGGGCCACCCTAGCCGGTGGTGGAGGTGGCGCTCCCCGGTGCGGCGGCGGAACCACCCGAGGCGGCGCGCCGCCTGCCAGGCTCGGCGCGACTGCCACCGCAGCCCTAGAAGCTGCGCCGGCCGTGGCCCCGGTCTGATTCCTCACCACCGGAGCCACCTGCGGCGGAGGTGGCTTGGGCGGCATCTCCGCCGGATGCGATTCAGGTGGAAAGTGCCGGCCGACTCCAGCGAAACGTGGGGAGGAACAGCGCGGGGAAGCGGCGGAAACCAACCCTCCCATGACGGCCGAACCACAGCGAAGCGAACAGCTGAGGGAGAAGGAGATCGTGCATGCGGCGGCGAACCGAGGCCTCCTCATGCACGTCGCCCGTACCCATTCGCCGCTTCTTTGGCCAGCCCCTGGGCCTCTAGCCCCGGTCTTGACCAAGCCCACGCCGCAGGAAATCACAGGCATCCCAACTGAGTCCAAAAGAGCATTCAAGCGCCGGATCTGGCCGCCCGAATGTCTGCATAGCGGCCACCGCCCGGCGATCGCTGTGGCACCAAACAACCACCTTTCTTCTTTCTCCAAGTCACTCTCGTCCAGCACTCGGGACGAAAAAACCCAGACAAAGAGATAGCCGGCGGCCCCTCCTTCGGCAACGGTCCAATCCAGGGTTTCACTTTCGACTTCTGCGAAGAAACCAGAGTACCCAACGAAAACGATTTCTTACTACTCACCATAGGTTTAGGCCCCGATGTAGATGTAGCCACGCCAAGCGTAATTGGTGGCCGAACCGTCGCTTCCGGCAGATCATCATCATCTTCATCTTCATCAGCAAGAATCCAAAAACGTCCCCCAACCCGCTGCGCAGGCTTGGGTCCCTCGGCGTCCTTTTCGTAAGATCCACGACATCAATGTCCTCGTCGCAATCTATGGGTGCCTGCACACACTCAAGTACCTCGATATGGAAAAAATCGATTGTTATGTCGATTGTTAAAAGCTTACCGATCGCAAGCTCCTCGTCAACATTGAGATGTCGTCCGGCCATAATATCTCCATCTTCGTTCCGGATCGTCATCCAATGAGACGGATGCGAGTAGATGAGGCCATTGATCCATCGCCCTGCCTCCCTATCATCTTGAAAACGCATGTACCATTTCGTAGGATTCAAAAAATCCCAGTCCCGATCCGCTGTCGAGGGATCTCGAGGAGAAGGCGAGAAAGGGAGTAGATCAGGCGCCTCCACAGAAACCGCCGCGTGCGCCGGTCGCAACTCATCCGGGAGGAGCGGATCCAGCGACGATCGCAGAGGCGAGGCGGCAGAAGATCCTCTCCGCAGGGTGAGACTGCTGGGCGGAGCGGCGGTGAGGAACTCCCCCTCCCGTTGGCCCCCAATCCTTCCCCATCGGCCGTCGAGGGCGGCGGCGGTGGCTCCGGCAGGATTGGCGGATTCGGGGACGCCCGCCCGTCGCCCGTGGAGTCGCCCACCCCGAGTCGCCCGTGGAGTATTGAAACTCTAAAAACTTCTCATAGGTCCCAGCAAATTGGGCAAATAGCTCCCATGCGACGTCGTTGGTGTGAACTGTCTCTCATGCGACGTCGTTGGCTGTAATAGCTCTCATGCGACATCTGCGTTGGAAAAAATAGCTCCCATGCGACACACCATTCTGGCGGCTAGTTGGCTGTCCGTTAGGCTGAGATTTGGTTAGGACACTTTGGGGTTATGTGCTCTGACTGGTGGGGTCCACCTATGGCCACGTAGTCAAGAGTCAACCGTCCACGACTCGACCGGTGACTGTGTGACCGTGGGGCGCTCGTGACCGTGCTCGACTCGCCCGTGCTGGACTGGGCGAGCGGCGCCGCCGTAAGCATCTTCTCCGGCAGCGGTTTTTTCTCCGGGGTGGTGGAACTATTGCGAGGTGAGCCCGAAACCCTAGTCCCACTCCCCAGAATTTTGGGGGATCTGTGGCCTCATGCTGCCCTCTGTTTCTTGGCAATTTAGAATCGGGCTCCATTGGATCCGGGGGTTGTTTCTTCTCCGCGGCCCGGTGGTGGAGCGTCTATCTCTGCATCGGCTATTGCGGGTGAGTATTTTCCAAACACTACTCCCATTCCACTGAATTTTGGATAAATCTGTGGCCTCATGCTGCCCCTGTTGCTTGGTGTTTTAGAATCTCGATTGGATAGGAGATGGAGCGAGGGCTGAATGAGATGGAGCGAGGAGACAGTGCTTCAAATCGGTAATGCCACCCTCTTTTCTTGGCGACCCATTTAGAATCGAACTCGATTTGGTAGTGACTGCCGCCGCTGCCTGCCATTGACAAAACAGGGGAGGTTCAGGTTACGCCACCACATTACGCAATTATAGTGGAATTTTTCCCTGTAAAGCCAAGCTCGATGATGGCAGTGTCCAAGACATTGATAGAGATACCACCGTGAGGTTGGATGTCGAATTTGCAGATGTTGATCCCCAGGAATTGGAGAGCATGAAGGAGAAGGCCGTGTGCAATTTGGTGGAGAGAATTGGGGAGAGTATTGTTTGGGGTCCAGAACAAGAGGTATCTCTGCAACGTTTCGATAACTATAATGGTGAATATGTGAGAATTGAAGATGGAGAATCCATGGTTGCTGAAATTGATCAGCAAGAAGGGTGGGCAAGAAAACAAGTAACATTTTATGCAGAGCTAGTTGATCTGCAAACTCATTCCGGAGTTGGTTATGTGCCATCAAAGATGGCTGCACAGATGGAAGATGATGAGTGGGTTTCACAAAAGAAGATGTTGGCATTGTTGACTGAACCGACTGTAGTAGCTGAAGATCTGAGGATTGATGCAGTTGGAGAGGAGGGAACCCATGGTGCTAGGAAGATTGTTGTTGACTGGAATGTAGTAGAGTTGAATGAAAAAACAGATTTGGTCATTACACCAATATCTGACATTGATATGGCCGAAATGTTTGGCATTCAAGTTGATGACAAAGATAAGGAGAATGATGACAGTTCTTTGCCTACTGAAGGTAACACATGCCCTAGAAATGCAAATGAGGATGAAGAACAGCTGATGAGAGAGGCTGCAGATGATGTGGATGATGCAGATGATAATGAGCTGGTTTGTTTGTATGACAAAGAGAACCCAGTTATTGAGGTGGGAAAGTTGTGGCAAGGCATGAAGGAGTTTAGGATGTCTTTCAGGACCTATGCAGTGAAAAAAGAGTTTGATGCCAAGACTATGTGGACTGATCGAAATAAATTTTATGCTCGGTGCAAAGGTTATGATGGTGGTGGCAATCCTTGCAAATGGTACTTATGCCAGACTATAACCTGATGGAAGTACGATGAGGGTAAATCAAATACCACACCAGCATACATGTATGACCACTTCACAGAGAGTTTCAAAGATGACATCACAGCTTTGGATTACAGAGAAGATTACTCCTATTTTAGCCAAGACTCCAAACACTACTACAAAGAGGCTTAAAGTTGACTTGGAGAAGCTGTACCCCATCCAGCTGCAATATACCACAGTGTGGAAAGCAAAACAAAGGGCCATGAAATCATTGTATGGTGGTGGGCAAATACATATAGGATGTTGTATAGTTTTAAAGCAGAGGTGGAGAAGAGGTCACTGGGAGTGTGGTGGAGATAGATACAGGTAACAGAGGATGGCAAGGTTTTATTCAGCAAGTTTTTTATGTGTTTGAAGCCTTGCATAGATGGATTCAAAGCAGGTTGTCGTCCATATTTGAGCATAGAGTCATCTTTTTTGACTGGAAAGTGGAATGGTCAGTTGGCTGCATGCAATGCTCTAGATGGACACAACTAGATGTTCCCAATTGCAATAGGAATGTTTCAATCAAAGACAGAGGCATCATGGATATGGTTCATGATGCAACTGAAAAGATGCATAGAGCCAGTTTCTCCTTTGGCCATCCACACAGATGCATGTAAAGGGTTGGAAAATGCAGTAAAAAATGTTTTCCATATCTTTGAAAGAGGGAGTGCTTTGGACATATGTGGATGAATCTGATAAAAAAATTCAGATGAGATGAATTTGGGCGCATGTGGCCACCAGCAAGATCCTACACCAGACACACACATTCCTATCACCTTGGTAAGATATTGGCATCATGTAGTTATAATGAATTTGCTTCATGGTTGAACACCCACCATTCTCTGTTGTGGTATAGATCAGGTTTTAATACTGCCATAAAATGTGATCATATCAATAACAACTTGGCAGAAAGTTTTAACAACAAAGTGAAGGATTTGAAAGACTTGCCTGTGCATGACATGGTGGACCAAATAAGGTTCATGATCATGCGTTTGTGGGAGTTGAGAGGAAAAATTGCTAATATTTTGGAAGGGGACAAGCTTCCAGCAGTGGTACAACAGGTGGTCAACAGGAGTAGAAATGTTTCACATCTATCATTGAGAAATCTTCCTTGTGGGGTGCTGAAGTTAGATATACAAAGAGTGGCAAGAGGCATGTGGTAAATCTTGAGTTGCATGAGTGCACTTGCCAAGAGTGGCAACACACTGGAAAACCATGTGAGCATTCCATACTTTTTTGGCATCTAAACCCAGGTTAAATATGCACCCATATTTGCATGAGTATTATTCAGTACAAAAATTCAAAGCTGCATATGCAAGTCCAATTCCTGCACTGGCTGACCAATCTCAGTGGCCTAAGGTGGAAATAGAATTTACCTTGTGTCCCCTGTCACTAGAAGAAAGGTTGGGAGGCCTAAACAGAGCAGATTCAAAGCTTGGTTTGAGAAAGGTGGTTGTAGTAAGAAGGGGAAAAAGGAAAAGGAAAAGAATGATAAGCCCAAAAGGGCTAAAAAAGGTAACAAAAATAGGTGCAAGTTGTGTGAGGTACTTGGGCACATAATTGGTTCAGCCAAGTGCATCTACACTCCTCAGAGGCCAAAGTATGTTTATGTTACTGTTTTTGCAAGTTTTTGATTTTACTACTTGTTCTAGTATCTAACCAAGTCAAATGCTTTATTTTTTTAGGAGGAAGCGTGCAGAAAAAGCCCCACCTCTTGTTGTTGAACAATGCTGGCCAATGAAAAAAGCAAGACTCAATGGCTATAGAAAGAAGAGCACTAAGCGAGATAATGTTTGGTGACAAAGATATGGAGCTAACTGAAATCTATCACTGAACATGAGCTAAGAGTTTCTGTTTTGGACGATGTGATGCATACTGAATCTGTTTTGCAGACGCTAGGGCAATCTGAAACTGTTGCAGATGAAGCAACTGTTGTGCTGCCATGTGAATCTGCTTTGACAACTGTGTTGCCATGTTTGGAGGTTGTGCTGCCAAGTGTTGAGTTGCAAACTGAAGTAGTTGAACAATGTGTGCCATCTACTCAATCTGCAGAAGTGCAAACTGAAGAAGTGGGACATGGTCAGGTGCAAAAGTTAAGGGGGCCTAGTGGAGTTTGCAAGGGGCCAAAAAGCAAGAGCATCAGCATCAACAAACTATGCGCCGTGGAACCAAACGATGGAAAAAAGCAGAAGAAATCGAGTGGTAGTAAGAAGCAAAAGAAATAGAGACGAAATCATTCAAATTTGGTGTGAAAACTTAAGTTTGTTGTCATTTGATGTGAAAACTTATGTTCTTTCATGTGAAAAATTATGTGCTATGATGTTGATTTGACTTGAAATAAAATTCAAATTTGAACCGACATTCAAATTTGAACCTATCTCCAATATTTTGAGTTCATTTGTTTGTTCTGTGATGTTGCATCGTTTTATGTACTACTATGCACTTTAGTTCATAAATCCAACCCTTTTTGTGAAGTCCAACTCATAGTCACTGAAAATGTTGTCCAAACAGGCTCCAAAGTAAGGGAAAACGGCCCCATTTCTAAGCAAGTTTTTTTCGACCTTCTCAAAATCACCCAAAAAGATTTTCTTAGCTTATATTATACCTATATAGGATCAATACGAAGTCTCACCTTTTTTTGAATAAGTATTCATATTATTTAAATTATTTTTGAGAAAACACCCTTTAATACAAAGTCAGCAATAAAACAAGTTTAAAAATTTCAAATGCAAAAATAACTTCAGATCCTCCTTAGTCACTCTAAAACGAAGCTAAGGTGATGTTTTTTTTATTTTTTTGCATTTTCAAAACCTCAAACCCTCTTCTCACTCCTTTGAACTCTATGCAACCTCAGTCGAGATAGTCCAATTTGTGAAGGTTTTTTCATGCAAAGATCATTAGATCAAGTTTATCATTTTATATCATAACTATGTAACATAAAAAGGCTATATGCGCAGGTTTTTCATTTTTTAGATTTTTTTAATTAGTTATACACATTTGAATGTTCGGTCAAACCTTTCAAAACCCCGTTGACTGCCTCCAAACCCCATGTAACCCTAGCGCCAAACGTCCACCGTCGATCTAACCCTAACGCCAATCAAGGCCGTCGGATAGGCCTTCTAGAAGGATTCATGAGGCGATCCGTGGGCTCCAATCTGATTGGCCACCATTTTTTCTCTCTGACGAACAGATAACGTTGAGCGGGGGAGCATCTAAGTGACCGTTGGGCCGAGCGGATCGGGCCCGGCAGAGTCTGGCGTGCGTGCGCACGGCCGTCGAGAGGGGGGATGGGCTGCATGCGAGAGGGTCAATGACATGTGGGCCATCCCTGTCCCATGCATGCCATGCAACGTCGCAGACTTGCTATTCTTTGCTCGTGAACACCTAGCCATTTGCATGCGCGATTGCATGCACGCATCGACGCAGTAAAGCACGGCAGGGCACTAGTGCAGAACCGGGCAATAGCACCGGTTCGTAAGGCCCTTTAGTGCCGGTTACATAACCGGCACTAAAGTGTGGTCACTAAAGGGCCCCCCCATTAGTACCGGTTCAGCACGAACCGGTGCTAAAGGGCAACCACGTGGCACGAGCCAGCTCCGGGGGCCGGGAGCCCTTTAGTACCGGTTGGTAACACCCACCGGTACTAAAATGTTTGGGGGGTTTTTGGTTTTATGATTTCTTTTTCATTTAATTTTGTGTTTTCCATTTTAATTCTTTTTCGTTTCACCCGCAGATATATATATAATAACTCATGCATGCTCGCATCATACATCATCATATATAATAACAAGTCCTACTAGCTAATTAATCAAGCATCATCATACAACTTCTACTCGTTATTAATAATAAGTCATACGATCATCATCCTCATAGTCATCGAACCCAACCCTACATAATTGTCCTTAGCACATGATCATCGATTGTCGGTAGGATCGGACCTAAACACACTTAAGGTAAAATAGCATAAAACAATATAGACCCTGACTCTCCATTATGAAGAATGGAGATCATCCTGTCTCCAATTCTTGCGCCTCGCTTTCTTTTGTTTCCAAGAAGCTCCTTACGACTGTCCATACATTTTTTCCATCCTTTGATTGTCATGTCTCCACTTGTTTTAGAAATCCGGTATGGACAGTTGAGATTCGTAGGATGACCTGGATATATGTTCAAAACACGAAGGCTGCCGCCATTCGATACATCAAATGAGGCACACAATCCTCTGGGATTCTCTGTTGAAAAACATAGTAATAACTTCGTAGTTAGCAATGATGTACTAGTTTTAGAAGTATGCAAAAGATGCACGGATGTCGTAATAGTAATAAAACTTACCAGGGTATCTCCATGGTAGTTACCGTAGTTCAACACGTGCACTAGTGGCGCGTATTGACCATAATGTTGAGGAGTTCGATTGTAGATATTGTAATTCTCAATATCATTACAAAATCCAACCAGATGAGTTTTCTCCTTGTAAGTTAACTCAGAGCCATCGGTGTAGTAAGTTCTATCTACCATCTTCTGCACATTCTTTGATACTTCAAAATAAGCTGTCAATGGAAATAAGCTGTCAACTATTTTGAAATGAACAATATAAGTTCTATTAATAATTAACTATGTTTGAGAAACTCACATAGCGGTAGAACTGGAGGAGTATCAACAAGGACCCAAATGTCCATATTGTCTTGCTCGATTTCAGGATCACCAAGATCCATGGTGACAAGCATACCCTCATCAAAACCATACAATTTGCAAAATGCTTCCCAATTTTTGCAACCAAAATGGGTTACGCTCTCAGCATTATACAACTTTACTTCAAAATCCACATCATGATGGGTCCTTAGGTGAATTTTCTTCGTTTCAAAAATTTCATGGTCTTCAAAATCCATCCTCTCCAAGACATAGCGTCTTGCATGGCATGGGATTAACTATAATCGAATTGTAAAAGATGAAAATTACACGTTGAAATAGTTGAAGTCATACTTAATTATGAAAAAAAAACACTTGTCGTCGTTGCGTACCGTTTCAACTTCAAAGGTCTCCTCGAGCTTAATGCTGAAGCGCCGACCATCGTCCGTGTGAGGCCTGTCGCACTCACCTCGATCGTCGTGGCACAGTCGCACTCCTCGGTAGACTTTTCGTCCTCCGATGATGACATTTCCTATACGTTCATAATTCAAAGACTAAATTAGATCATTATTATTCAACTAATCATATGCATATGCCTTGCATAGTGCTCTCCAATTTGAGCATTCAATAAGAAAAATCAAATCGCAAAATTAAGTAGTATTCAAATTAGGATGCCTTCAATTATAAGAAAAACTACATCATCTCCATACACGTCGAATACTATATATCATACATATCGCCAGTACAGCTAGAACCGTAGCGCCCGACGGGTATCGGCGCGTGCGGTGGACACCCAAAGGGAAGGAACCATCACAGGATCATAGCTCCAGTGAGATCCCTGAAGAACCTGCCAGGTATTCTCGAACCTGCCCTCCAACGCAACCATGTAGCGACGGACGTGCTCGTCCACCTCGCTGACACGGTGACGTACCACCTCCGCGGTGTCCGGAAGCCTCGGCACCGTCACTGGCCCACGCGACCGCCACCAAACAAGGATCGGGTCAACGACGGGCTGGCTCCTCACCAAGCTACGCCCCCCGGAAGGTAGCACCTCCCAGTACCACCCCGGCGGAGCCCAGTCCCGGACATGGCCCATCTGGTCAAGCAGGTGTCGTCCTCCGCCGACTCGACGGCGAGGATGCGGGATAGGCATAAATCCCACGTCGATGCGGGAATAATTGCTTTAACTAAAAAATAAACTAGTTCTATTAATTTTCTTGCTAAAATAAACTACTTCTATAGTAAAATGAACCAGTTTTATTAAATCAACTAGTTCAACTACTAAGCACTTACTATAAATAGAATAATGTAGTACTTACTAAAAATAAACAAGTTTCCCTAGTTTTAACTAAGTCCATTAAAAACTTTCTAAGTAGTACTAATGAAATCTTTTTTAGGTAAATCAGATGACATTTCCTATGTTCATATAGGTGAAACATTAAACACCTATATCTAGCCAAATATATATTCATCTAACATTTCACATTAATATATCTAACTATATATTCAATTGACATTACTATATATTTAACTTTTCTATCTAATTCATCTAACATTCGACATTAATCTAACATTTATTTAAACTCAAAATATATAAAAAATTAAATAAACAAAAAAACTCATTAACCTAGTTATATTAATTATTGAACTAGTTCAAATCTCATATACCTAAATTTTCTTACTCAAAATAAACTAGTTATATTAATTATTGAACTAGTTCTAATCTCTAGTTCGACAATTTTTCTATCTAGCTAGCTAATTCATCTAACATTCGACATTAATCTAACATTCGACATTAATCTAACATTCGACATTAATCTAGTACGTATGTGTGTATGTGTGTGTGTATGCGTGTGTGGTATATGTGTGTGTGTGTGCGGCCCGGCCCGTACGCCGCCGCCCCGTACGTACGAGCGGGGGCGCCGGCGTCTGGCGCCAACGTTCAATGGCGGCGGGGACGACGGCTCGCGGCGTTGAAGCGGCGGCGGCAGACGGCGGCTTCATGGCGTTTGGCGGGCGGCGGCGAAATGCGCGAGAGAGAGAGCGAGATACGTCTGACGGCGGCGCGGGACGGCAACGGCAGACGGCGCGGCGTTGAAGCGACAGCGGGGGCGGCAACGGCAACGACGAGCGGCAAGCGGCGGCAACGAGGAGCGCCGCGAAGAGGTTGACGAAAGAAGTAGGGAGATGTAACTGAAATTTCGTAAGTGATGTATATATAGGTGAGCCTTTAGTACCGATTGGAGCCACCAACGGTACTAAAGGCCAGAAAAGCGGGAAAAGCAGGCCTTTAGTACCGGTTGGTGGCTCCAACCGGTACTAAAGGGTGGTCTTTAGTACCGGTTGGAGCCACCAACTGGTACTAAAGGCCTCGCGCTGCCATCCCAAAGTTTAGTCCCACCTCGCCAGGCGAAGGGCAGCCGCACAGGTTTATAAACCCAGCAGCGGCTACCTCTTCGAACTCCTCTATATAGCAGGCTTGTGGGCCTAAATTCTGCGCGCTGCCCTGTGAGTCTGCTGGGCCTTTAAGGCATGTAATTGCACTCATGTGGCCTAGCAGGCCCACAGGACAGCGCCCCAATTTTTTTATAGTTTTTTTCTTTTCTGCTATTTTTTCTTCTATTTCTTTCTGTGTAGTTTTTTGTATAGTTTTTTTCTTTTCTGTTATATTTATTTTTTTCTATTTATTTATGAGTAGTTTTTCATCTAGTTTGCCAAAATTCAACATTTTCAGAGTTCATTTTGTAGTGATTTTCAACTTCACGGTCATTTTGTAAACGATTGAAAAATAGCAAATATAATTTTTTTCCTTTTCTGCTTTATTTTTTCTTCTATTTATTTCTGAGCAGTTTTTTCTTTTCTGTTATATTTATTTTCTTCTATTTATTTGTGAGTAGTTTTTCATCTAGTATGCCAAAATTCAACATTTTCATAGTTCATTTTGTAGTGATTTTCAATTTCACGGTCATTTTGTAAACGATTGAAAAATAGCAAATATTATTTTTTCCTTTTCTGCTTTATTTTTTCTTCTATTTATTTCTGAGCAGTTTTTTCTTTTCGGTTATATTTATTTTCTTCTATTTATTTGTGAGTATTTTTTCATCTAGTTTGCCAAAATTCAACATTTTCAGAGTTCATTTTGTAGTGATTTTCAATTTTACGGTCATTTTGTAAATGATTGAAAAATAGCAAATATAATTTTTTCCTTTTCTGCTTTATTTTTTCTTCTATTTATTTCTGAGCAGTTTTTTCTTTTCTGCTATATTTATTTTGTTCTATTTATTTCTGAGTAGTTTTTTTATATAGTTTTTTCTTTTCAGCAATAGTTTTTTTCTTTTCTGCTATTTTTTCTTTTCTGCTATTTTTTCATTTCTGCAAAACTTGATGGTCAAAGTCTGGAGTTATAACCAAAGTTAAAAAAAAGAAATGCCGACGTGCAATTAGTTTTTGCCATAACAGAAGAAGTCCGGAGTTGTAATAAGTTATTAAAAATAAAAAGAGGTGCAATGCTCGTTAATTTGCTTCAAGCCTTTGAATAGTGTAAACTGCACTCCGCGCATAGCTCCGTGCAATCTACCATATTCTGAAGGCTTGAAGCTAAGCTAACGTGAGCATTGAGCCTCTTCTTCATCGTCTCTGCACTCGGGGCTTATAAACCGCTCCTAGTCCCTCTCTCTTGGCGAGGTGGGACTAAAAACAACTTCCTAAGCAACTGTAGTACTGGTCACCCTTTAGTACGGTTGGAGCCACCAACCGATACTAAAGGTGGTGCGCTTAAAACAGTTATGGCAAATGAAGGCAGAAATGGTTGAAAGTTGATGGCGTCGCTTTGAATGGTGCATACTGAATGCACAAAAAGTCTGGAGTTGTAATAAGTTTAAAAAAATGAAATGCCTTTGTAACAGATGAGTTTAATTTCATCCGAAACCTGAATTCTTCGAAAGAGATTGTCCAGTTTGTGAACGAAGTGCATCTAGTTTTTGCCGTAACCCTCTCTACTTTTTTGAACAATCTATGTGGGTGAAATGATGATACCATGCCAAGTTTCAACTTTTTCAGAGTTCATTTGTAGTGCTTTTCAATTTCCAGGTCATTTAGTTCTCAAAACAAATCATTGAATGCATGAAAAATAGCAAATGAAGGCAGAAATGGTTGAAAGTTGATGGCGTCGCTTTGAATGGTGCATACTGAGCATAAAAATATAAGAGCATTTACATCATGATCTTATATTTCTTTACAGTCTAAATTGTCAATATGATCATATAACATCAAAAAAATACTTTGATCATCAATGATGTTTATGTGTACAATCTGAATTGTCAATATGAGTCATCAACGATTTATAAACCGATGAAGACTCATATTGAGGCCACAAATTCTACACATAGAGTTCAATGAAGACCAAGTGCTTATGATAGTTTGAGAAATAACATATTTAAGGTGGTAAAAGGCTTGTTAGGGGAGCGAGGTGGGACTAATTAAAACATCCTGCCACAATGTCATTAGTACCGGTTCATGGTACGAACCGGCATTAAATGGTGATGGTGGGGCCATAGCCTGACCGCAGGCTGACACAGCCTCTTTAGTACCGGTTCGTGGCATGAACCGGTACTAAAGGTTCGCCACGAACCGGTGCTATTGATCGCCTCCACGAACCGGCACTAATGTATACATTAGTACCGGCTCAAATTCAAACCGGCACTAATGTGCTTCACGTATGACCCTTTTTCTACTAGTGGGGGCGCAGCGTATAGGTACGTCGCATCTAAGCTATTTTAACAAATGCATGTTTGAACGAGACGGACGCGTCGGTGGTGCAGCTCCTTTTTCAGTGTCACGCGTGGATGAAAGGGCATGTTTCCCACGCGGCGTCACCGCGGATGCAAGTGCACGAAATGATGCATCTCGCCTGTGCCGCCCGTGCCTCTTTGGATGCTCTGCCCGCCGTTTTTTGAATTAATGCCCGCAATTACTTATGCCAGTGCGAACGGAGAAGAGAAAATGATGGAGAAGGCACCGTGTACACATTGACCATTGGCTATAAAATGGCACCATTTCCTCATCCGCTCACACTCATCTCTCAAGCCTCCTCCCCTTCTTCTTTTCGAGCCAAATCCACCACTCGAGCCACCATGCAGTTCAACGGCCCTACCTACCGTCGCCCTCGCTTCTCCCTCCAAGCCGGCTACCGCCACCTCCCTCCGGGCATTCCGCCCATGTTCCACCTCCACGAGCAGTACGATGGCAACGTCGGGCCCAACGGGCTTCACATCGGCCTCTCGTCACCTTCACCAACCCCTCGACGCTCACCACCTCCTCAGGGAGGTGTTCTGGTGTGGATGCGAGTTTATCGCGTTCACGACCTACAACATCTTCACCAACTTCCACAACATCTTCCCTCACCCCAACGGCATGCACACCCTCCCCTACCAGATGCCGGAGAACGACGAGTGAGGGGCCCAAGGAGAAGGGGCCAAGGAGTGGCAAGGAGGTGGGGCCAAGGAGTTGTTCAAGTGCGAGTCTTCTATCTATCTAGTTTGTGTTTGTGTTGGTTCGGGCGTGTGTGCCCGTGTCTTCTATATATCTAGTTTTAATTATTTTACTTTTCATGTTTTATGAACTATATGTAGTGGGGGGATGCCCCTCTATATGTTCTATCTATCTATGCTACTAGGCTACCCGATGCCCCTCTATCTATCTATATGTTTTTTCGGTCCTAAAGTTTCTCCATTGCATTTTATTTATTTGGCCATGTGTACTAAAAAATGCACTAAAACATGATCCAATCATATAAGTTGTTGTTAGCACGTGTCTAGTTAATTATCTTCCTTTTATGTTTTATGCACTATATGTTGTAAGGGGATGCCCTCTATGTTGTAAGGACATGCTACTAGGGGCACACTAGATGTCTTCTTTTTGAGAGGGCACAACCTTTTTCGGTTGAAACACATGAGTAAAAACTTTGAAAACACCATAGCACAAGTCAGAAAAAATATTTAAAAATGGTGCTTGGTTGAAATAAACTAGAACCAAACAATTGCAACTTTTTTGGTTCACAAAGACTACAAGTTGGACTGCTAACTAGAACCAACCTTTTGTTTTAGCCGAAACAACACGGGACCCTACCATCGGACACGATAGCTTATGCATAAAAATAGCTCAAATAATTATCAGATAGGTTATGTCAAAAAAGGTGACTGCAGGAAACTTAAAATTTGTGAAATAATCTAAAGCCGAAAAGATATATCGATGTCAATGACCGTGTGCACTTTTTTTTGCACTAGCTACACTTCTTTTATCAATGGGCCTAGATATGTTCTATTCGGCCCTGCCTAACTTCTATATGGGCCTGGCCTTTTTGGGCAACGGGCTGTGGAAGAACTTTTTTTTCCTTTTCTCCCTCTACCACTGAAATTGAAACTGATGACGAACTGAAGAACTAAAAATACGGGGCCGAAACAGAGTGGAGAGGACATGCTGAATTCGTATAGCGCAACACTTTTTATTCAAATATACATATCATTACGATTACAAATGATGCCCAATCTATTCACTTACGACTAATTATCATCACATAAACAAATGCGAGAGAAATTACACAAACATAAAAAAGTCCGGCCATCAGCCCCATCAAATTGCCCTGCTTCTGCAATTCGATGAGTTTCTTCATCTGCTTGTTCAGCATCTTCAGCTCTGCCGTCACTACTGCATCCCCCACAGTAGCCCCAATGGAATGGGCAGATCCAGACGCGCCTGATCCAAACTTGCCCAACTTCTCCGCCTCCAACGGTAAATCGAGCTCCCCTGATGCACCCTCTAGTTGAATCCGCTCTATGTACTCATCTAGACACTCAAAATGGGTGCATTGCTTCAATTTCTGAAATCGGGAAAGATGAACCCTAAATCCCCAAATCCGATGAAAAATGGGCAAAAATTGGGCAAATATGAAATTGGGAGACAAAAACCAAAATTGGCATATTGAGAAGTAAAATCTCACCTTTCCCTGCTCCGGTTTGCTCTCGCATTTCACGAATTCCCGCCCAAGGTTGCCATTCTTGTCGGTCGTTGTGACTAGCCGCTTCAGGGGTGCGATACGTGGGCATGCAGGGCACCTTGTCATGGGCACTGCGCCATAGCGCGGCCATGAGCGGAGGAAGGCTGAAGCGGAGCTCAACATTGCTAGGCCGCGGCCGAACGGCAGCGTTAACTGCGTCGTCACCGTAGAAGAAGAACAACAACGGTCGGGGAGGGGGGAGGGGGGAGGATGGGCTCGGGTGCTGCACGGCTCGGGCCACGGCTCGGTGTCCTCTTGTACCAATGCTGACATGGATAAGTTAGTGGGTCCCATGTTGTGGGTCCTGCTCACCTTACCAATGCTGAGTTGGATAAGTTAGTGGGTCCCACGCTGTGGGTCCCGCTCACCTGATTCGAGTTTTAAACATGTGTCTTTGGATTAGGCAGCAGTGTCGCATAGGAGCTATTTTTTCCAACACAGATGTCACATGAGAGCTATTACAGCCAACAACGTCGCATGAGAGACAATTTACACCAACGACCACTGGTGGAAAAAAGGCCTTTGGTCGCGGTTCGCAACTGCCATTAGTCGCGGTTGGGCAACCGCGACCAAATAAGCGCGACTAATGCCCCCCACCTTTAGTCGCGGCTGCTTAAGAACCGCGACTAACGGCCCGTCCACGTGGGCGCCCGGTGACCGTCGAGGCGGAGGATCTTTAGTCGCGGTTCTTCGGCCAACAGCGACTAAAGGCCGCCACAGGTTTAGGGTTTTAGCCCCCTAAACCTGTTTTCTGTTTAATTTGTATTGTTTTATTTCTTTTGTGCTTTATTTTAATTTTGAAGGAGTTTCATATATTCTACGGTACTACATACATGCATATGAATGTACAATTTCAAATAAATTTGAAATTAGAACCAAAAAGAATTCAAGAGGAATATACAATATATATTCAATATCATCGGATGACCATATATAATTTTGAACAAGTTTCCATACATGATTTAATGCATATAAAGTTCTACGTCCTCGTAATAGTGTTCTCCTTTAGGATGGAGGACTTCCCTGCTGAACCATCCAACTAGTTCCTCTTGAAGTGGTCGGAAGCGAGCTTCTGGACTAAGCATCATCCGGAGGTTATTCCTCTGAGCATTGGTATCACTCGGAACCCGCTCAGAGGTGTATCTCCGGATAATCTCCTATACTTTGTATCCACATAGTTTGGTGTCCGGTGTATGAATATCCCCAGCATTCTTAGGCTTTGACCTTGTGAATTCTAGCTCTTTTTGAATTCACCGACCTTTGTATCTCTACGAACCGTCTCCAAACCCTACGAGGCAAAGAAAATTAAATGAACAAGAGAGTTATTAGTTACTTGATATTAGGAAATGAACGAAATAGGCCGATCGATATAGAGCGCAAATGAATGAAAATAATTACTTCTGCAGCATTCTTCTCATGCCGCCCCAAAGCTTTGGATCCATATTCAGAGAGTCGTGGACGAGACATTATGAGGTGTTAACTTTAATTACTAGCAGAATCCGGTGGAACCTGCGGACACGATACATGCACGCGACGTCATGCATAACTCATCGATTAGCCGCCACATACCATGCATGGAGTAAACAAAAGAGAATGTGCTCAAGACAGAAACACTCACCCAAAATGGTAAGGAAATAGAATATCACTTTTGAGTTCCTGCTTTGTAAGAAACTGCCACATGTCTGCCTCCACGTCGGCGGGGTGACGCTCCAACACATGTCCATTAACGATGTGTGGGTCAATGAACCCAACATCATGGATGTTCCTTACTCTGCATTCCTTAATCTTCATTCTGCATGTATAATAGCGGACACAACAATATAGTTAGGACATATATATAGTGCAGGCAATATGAACGAGATGGGGTAGAAATTAATAAATCACTTACGTAACGTAGCAACCGATGATAGATTTGTCGAGCTCGCGCAGATTGAAAAGCTGGAACAATTCACTCAGTTCAATTTGTACATAGTAATGTTTGAAGTGATGCTCATGTCTAACTTCCGCATAAATATATTCTTTGGCGTTTTTCTTTTTATGTAACCCTTGTACCATTTCAGCAGACCTTTCATTTGTGGAGGTAGATCCTTTTCCTCTTGAGGCTTGACGAGAGGCCCATTCTTGACATATGTAATTACTACCTCCTTCATGGCGCCTCATCAAGGCCTAACAGTTCACGAAGAGTAATACCTAAGTTGGCCGCTTGTTCTCTGGCACTCGTTACAGTCAATCCCTGTGCTGCCGCAGCTTGTATGATCTCGGGGGCATCCGGACAGAAGGCTTCCACTATAAGCGGGGCAATCGATTGTTTTCTTTGTTCCCCGAGCTGGGCAACTTGTTTCCGCTTTTTTACTTCGGCCTTCTCCCGCTCTTTGTTCTCCTTGAACATGAGTGCCTGCCTGAAGTTCACGTGCATAGTCGTTAAGCAGATTCTTCGCTTGGGACGGTGTGCTCAAAAATGACTTAGCCCACTTCTTTTGCTCATCGAAAAATCTTGGCTTGGGCTCGGGCTCTCTTTTCTTCTTGCAGTCCGCCTTCCATTTCTCCAAATCAGCAGCGGCAGCGTCGACTTCCTCGGCACTACGTTCCCAAGGCCTTGTGGGGAGAGGCTTGATGATGGCTCGGTACCTTTGTGGTCTTAGGTACATAAGGGTCCGGGTTAATAATCAGGACTGCTTCGCTTCTTTGCGGAGGTGGATTGGGGCGGCGTCGATCACCCGCCGGACGAGGAGGGGGCGGCGGCTGATCACCCGCCGGACGTTGTGGATCGGGGCGGCGTCGGGTGACGTGCGGAGGTGTAGGTGAACCGCCACCACCACCACCACCACCACCACCGCCACGCCACCACCACCACCGTGGGGGTGGACTTGTTGTCCTTGGCGCCTCGCACAGAAACTTGATAAACTTCTTTTGCCATAGAATGAAATGGCGCTTGACATCTCCAAGTCTTTTGTCCCCTTGGTGTAGCAATGTCAATCTCCAGGTCCTCAAACCCTTGGACTATGTCCTCCACCGTGACACGAGCATAGCCATCTTGAATGGGGTTGTTGTGGTGGAGTGCTCCTGTAAACATGGTAAAGCACTGCCGATGGCTACCTTCATGGACATGTTCCCGATAGGATAATACAGATGACATTCTTTCATCTCCTTTATATATCGCCCACGGGTAGCGAGGAGGCTCCGGTGCAGTAATTTCGACCACCGGAGGCTCCGGTGCAGTAATTTCGACCACCAGAGGCTCCGGTGCAGTAATTTCGATCGTCGGTGCATCTGCACCAGCCGGTGGGGCCTCCGTGGAAGCCACGCTGCTTCTCCGCTGCTGGCTTCCGAGATCCGCTGGATGATCTTCATGCTGCACCGAGCTGCATCTCTTTCGCTACTAGTACACTCATGGTTTTCTTCATCACATCCATTTCCGATGCCAACCGCGCCACAACATCGATTCCGATCCATCTTTCTCTTACGGCTTCAGAATCAGACGGGTCATCGCTCGGGGAACCCTATTTTCCACGGAATGTGCCCCATGCCTCGTACACGTCCTCCGTGTTCAGGATTCCCGAGGGCTTTTGTCAGCGTCGTTCTCTCTGTTGAACTTGATCTTCCCTGTTGAGCATCCTTCATTGCATCAATAAGGGCTTGGGTGGGTTTAATTAATTTGCCCAGTAAACACACTCCCCCCTGTCTCCGGGTTCAGCGTTCCCCCATGCCCGTACCACCAGCTTTTGGCCCTTGGGTCCCATCCCTCCGTGCACTGGACGGATTCTCGCGCCCTCAGCTCGTTCTCCATCTTCTCCAACCTAGGCACCCAAATGCGATACCCTCCTGGCCCCATAACATGATTGTACTCCTTCTTAGCCGCATTTTCCTTATTTTTTTCGATATTTGAATGAACTGCTCCGATTTCTTTTGCTTCACAAATTCTAGCCAATCATGTTTCAGTTTCTCATATTGTCCTTTGAAATCCGGAGTCTTGTTCTGCTTGACAAAGTCATGGGCTAGATTTTGCTTGAATTTCCGGAATCGTCGGCCATCTTATGAAGAGCGAACTGTTTGACTAGCCTCCTCCTCTCCTTGTTTTCCTCAATCTTGTTACCCTCCTCATCGAATTTGTTGTATTCCGGAGGTAGAACGAAATGTTCCATAAGCTTCTTGAAGCAATCTTTTTTGTTCTCTTATCGACAAAAGTGAAACCATCAATTCGTGCCTTCTTTGGCTCATTCCACTCTGGGCGGTGATCGAGGCGTTGTCTCTAACAATGGCTCCGCATTGGCTGACAAACTTGGTGGCGTTCTTGCGGGGCTCCAGCGGCCTGCGGTTGCACTTGTCGACAACCTCGATGGTGCATGTTTCTCCTTGTTTCATCGTCTTGGTTGCGCCACGCTTTGACGGCGTACTCGATTGTTTGACGATCCGGCCGAGGGCTAAAATAAGAAAGAGAGTCGCTGCGTTAGTACACACATATTTATTCAAATCAGTTAGTTTGTATCACCGGAGGCTCAATGTATATATATACCTCGGCACGGAGGTGGTTGCTACTTCCATTTGAAGATAAATCGTTTATCGACGTTTGTTAACATCATCTTGCTTGTGGCGCCCTTCATCTTCACCGTCAAGGTTCAGATAAGAAGAGATATCATCTTCTTCTTCTCCGTCGGCACATATAGAATATCGCCGTTTATGATGCCGAACATATGTGCTTCACCGTCCGGATCATAGTTGTCCATAATCGGGTCAGCTCTATCGTCCGCCATTATGTCAGTCCTGAAAACATGTAGTAAAACAAATTAATTAAGTGAAGAAGGGGCGGTGGCGGTGGCGGTGGCGAAAGGCGGTGGCAAAAGGAGGCGAGGAAGGGTGGGAGAGGGTGTCGCGGTAGAGCGCGAGGCAGAGGCGTGCGATTTACGGCGTCACGGAGAGGGAGGCGAGGACAACACATACGGAGAGGGAGGCGAGGACAACAGACAACCACGTCTTCACGAATGTCATTTTGTGAAGAAACTTTGCAAGCAATTAAACATTTGTCAATGTTTGGTAAAAAATACAATTTGTTTTTGGTTTACTTGTCACTCGAGCTCACGTAAGCTCAAGCTCGTAATACCACTTTCGAGATTTTCTTGTTTCTTTAAGGTCTTTTTCACCTCTTATTAGTCGGGCCCGACATCTCGCCCAAAGTTAATAAGGGCCAATAAGCAGCCACAAAATTAATAAATAAATAGGTGATGCAGACGGACAGGCTAACACATCTTTCCCTAATCCCTAATCCCTAATTCCCTAATTTATTAATATTTTTATTTTTATTTTTTAATTTTTTTATTTTTAATTTTTAATTTTTAATAAAGTAAATAGTGTTTCTGGTAAATGCGTAAATCGGCTATTTTGCATGAAAGTCCCTTCGTTTCGAGAATTCAACCCAAAGTCCTACTTTAAGTGTGTTCCTGATAAGATAATGTTTTATTTTTATAGAAAACCCCCTGCCACCACTGCCACTTATCCATTGCCGGCCATCACTGCCACTAATCTAAATAGAAATTAAATTAACCTAAACAGGCACGAGGCCCACATGGCGGTGACTCTAGGGGTGTTTAGTAGGTTCATTAGCGCTAATTAAACCGGCACCACGTCATTGGTTGACACCGGGCGACCACAAGAACGGCGGGGACTCGCCGGAGTTTCTCGGGATGGCGCTCTGAGCACCGCTTCATGCGTGGTTTTGCTCTGACGAAGCTGGTGGTGCGGCGCATCTTCCGTGGCAAGCGCCAGGAGCCGGGCGGCCTACAGATGGCAGCAACGACGGAGGCGGCGGCGGCCGGAGCTCGGCTCGCCGCGGCGCCAGTCAGCGGCATGTGCAGAGCGGCTAAGTGGCTGGTTAGCCTCCTGGAGGTTCCAGGAGTACGTTGAAGCGCGGTCGGCGAGGGAGGCCGGTCGGCGGCGTTGAGGGCGGGCGAGCGAGGCGGCAGTACCGAGGCCGGGCGGGCGGCGCGCGCTGTAGGCGAGGGCGACGGGCGGCGCCGAGGGCGAGGGCGACGGGCGGGCGCGCCGAGGGCGTAGGGCGACGGCGGGCGGCGTCGAGGGCGCGACAGAGACGAACAAAGTAGAATCGAATCGAGAAGACGAGAATCAGAGCCTTGTATTTATAGCCCCCTTTAGTCGCGGTTGGCGGCGAGACCATGACTAAAGGTACCCTTTAGTCATGGTCGCCTGCCCAACCGCGACTAAAGGGTTTTAAGCTGGTTTTTGCGTTCCGCCCCCTTTAGTCGCGCGGTTGGCGAGACCCATGACTAAAAGGTACCCTTTAGTCGCGGTCGCCTGCCCAACCGCGACTAAAGGGTTTTTATGGTTTTTTATGCGTTCAGCTTCACCTTTAGTCGCGGTTGGTCTGCCAACCACGACTAAAGGCCGCCGAGGTTTAGGGTTTTAGCCCCCCCAAACCTGTTTTCTGTTTAATTTGTATTGTTTTCTTTTTAATTTATATTGTTTTCTGTTTAATTTGTATTGTTTAATTTTTTTGTGGTTTATTTTAATTTTGAAGGAGTTTCACATATTCTACGGTACTACATACATGCATATGAATGTACAATTTCAAACAAATTTCCCGCCACTTTCTTCCCGCCTCCTGTCTTCCCGCTCCCATTTTTCCCGCCATTTCTCACTACATATATGTAGCCCGGCTTGGCCAGCATTATCACATCTCTACAATCTCTCATCACTCTCTCATGGCTTCCACCGCACCCACTCTAACCTACCAGCAGGTGGAGGAGCTTTGCGCCTCGAACTACCCTTGTCCACCGGGCTACCGCGTCCCCACCGGCTGGAGCCTAAGCGCCGGCGGCGTGCCGGTCCCTCCCGTCCCTCATGGTACTGCGTGCCGGGCGGCCATCACGAACCACTACTACCTCGACCTCACGCCAGAGCAGCGGATGAATCCCCGCTGGCATCCCGATAACCAGCATACTTGGGACGCCTTCTTCATCAATCGGCGTGAGAGGGCGCTCGCCAGGTATGAGGAGGACGGTCTGCCTCCGGAACTTCCACGAGGCCGGCCGTCGGCTATGGTGGTATGGCGGACTCTGCAGAGCGTCATGGACTACATCACGGCGGCGATATCCCCGCTGCGCTACCCTCGATTCGAGCCACGGCGCCGCCGACGACAATGACGACAAAGAAGCGGCAAAGAAAGCGGCATTTACGACGGCGGCGGCAACTTAGAAGCGGCGACTACCGGTACAACGACGACGGCGGCTATGAAGACTACGAGTATGCATATTATACGCCTAGGCAGGAGTATGACTAAATCACTCCAAATTTCATGTATCATCAGTGGTATCTCGAATCATTTGAAAATGGACACCAAACACATCACGGGTAATATAATTCACATGATCCATTCAACAAAGTTTGGTACAATAAATTATTACACATCATTTCTTCCCTTGTGTCCCTGCTTGCTTACGATTGTGCCGTATCCATGGAGCATCCTCATCATTTAACTTAATGCTTGGGTCGGTGTTCACTTTGAAGGGCGGAATTTCAGCAAACATATTATAATCTTCGACATATGCATCTTGTCCTCCACTCCCACGATGTTTCTTTTCCTGAAAGAACAATGTGGCGCTTTGGATCATCGCATGATGCACTGATCGCTTTCTTATCTTTCCGTTTCCTCGGTTTGCTACTCATGTCCTTCACATAGAAAACCTGAGCGACATCTTCGCTAGGGCGAATGGTTCGTCAAGGTAACCAAGATTGTTGAAATCCACCATTGTCATTCCGTATTGCTGGTCCACCTTTACCCCACCTCCTGTTAGCTTGAACCATTTGCACCGGAACAAAGGGACCTTAAAGGAGGGTCCATAGTCAAGTTCCCATATCTCCTCTATGTAACCATAATATGTGACCTCTTGCCCATTCTCGGTTGCTGCATCAAAGCGGACACCACTGTTTTGGTTGGTGCTCTTTTATCTTGGGCGATCGTGTAAAATGTATTCCCATTTATCTCGTACCCTTGGAAAGTCGTTATAGTCGAAGATGGTGTCTTGGCCAACATGTACAGCTGATCTACAACATCATTGTCATTCATTAAATGTTTTCTCAACCAACTGCCGAAAGTCTCCATGTGGGCCTTCCTAATCCAGGATTCAGGCTTCCCGGGTTGTCGAACGTAAAATATTCTTGTGTTTCTCAAAATGCAGAGCCACCAAGCTGGAATTGGTCGATGCGATGTGGTGTGCTTCAGTCAGAGTATGGCCGTCCATACATATCGTTGATTTCATTCCGATCGTGCCTTTTCCACTTAGTCTCCCCTCGTGCCGCGATCGAGGAAGACCAATCGGCTTAAGGTCAGGAACAAAGTCAACACAAAACTCAATTACCTCCTCATTTCCATAGCCCTTGGCGATGCTTCCTTCTGGCCTAGCACGGTTACGAACATATTTCTTTAATACTCCCATGAACCTCTCGAAGGGGAACATATTGTGTAGAAATACAGGACCGAGAACGAAAATCTCTTCGACTAGGTGAACCAGGAGGTGCGTCATAATATTGAAGAAGGATGGCGGGAACACCAACTCGAAACTGACAAGACATTGGATCACATCGTTACGTAACCGTGGTAGAACTTCTGGATTGATTACCTTCGAGAGATTGCATTGAGGAATGCACATAGCTTCACAATGGCTACTCGAACATTTTCCGGCAGAGCCCCTCAAAGCAATCGGAAGCAATTGCGTCATAATCACGTGGCAGTCGTGAGACTTCAGGTTTTGGAACTTTTTCTCCGCCATGTTTATTATTCCCTTTATATTGGGCGAGAATCCAGACGGGACCTTCATACTGCTCGGGCATTCAAAAAGATGACCTTCTCTTCTTTGGTCGAGGCGTAGCTGGCACGACCTTGAAACCATTCCGGATGCGGTCATCGTGGTCTTTCAAAGCGTTGCTGGTCCTGCCGTGCTTCCTTTGTATCAATTGTCTTCCCATACACGCCCAAGAAGCTTAGGAGGTTCACGCAAATATTCTTCGTAACGTGCATCACGTCGATTGCAGAGCGGACATCAAGGACTTTCCAATATTCTAGCTCCCAGAATATAGATTTCTTCTTCCACATGGCTGCGTGCCCGTCAGCTCCCTTATGAACTGATTGTCCGCCAGACCCTTTCCAAAGATGACTTTCAAATCCTTGACCATATCAAATACCTCAGCACCGGTCGTTCCGCAGGCTTCGGCCGGTGATCTGCCTTGCCGTTGTAATGCTTGCCTTTCTTTCTTCTGGATGAATTTTGGAAGAAATCGGCGATGCCCAAGGTACACGTTCTTCTTACAATTTGGCAAATGTACACTTTCAGTCTCATGTAAGCAGTGCGTGCATGCATTGTATCCCTTATTTGACAGTCCCGAAAGGTTACTAAGAGCAGGCCAATCGTTGATGGTTCTGAAAAGCAACGCTCGTGGGTCAAATTCCTCTTGTTTGTGCTCATCCCACACACGGACACCACCCCACAGCTGTAAAATTTCATCAACTAATGGCCTTAGGTACACATCGATGTCGTTGCCGGGTTGCTTCGGACCTTGGATGAGCACTGGCATCATAATGAACTTCCGCTTCATGCACAACCAAGGAGGAAGGTTGTAGATGCATAGAGTCACGGGCAGGTGCTATGGCTGGAGCTACGCTGCGCCAAAAGGATTCATGCCATCCGTGCCTTAGAGCAAATCTTATGTTCCTTGCGTCATTGCAAAATCTTTGAACCATCATCGATCTTTCTCCATTGCGTTCCATCTGCGGTGTGTCTCAACTCCCGTCCGACTTACGGTCCTCTTTGTGCCATCGCAACAACTTGGCATGCTCTTTGTTCCTGAACAGACGTTTCAACCGTGGTATTATAGGAGCATACCACATCACCTTGGCGGGAACCCTCTTCACAGGTTTCGGCCCTCAACATCGTCACCGGGGTCATCGCCTCTGATCTTATAACGCAATGCGGTGCATACCGGGCATTCATTTAAATTCTCGTATTCACAGCGGTAGAGGATGCGATCGTTGATGCATGCATGTATCTTGAGAACCTCTAAACCTAGAGGGCGGAACAACCTTCTTTGCTTCAGACGCGTCTTGGCGGGCAACTCGTTATCCTTTGGAAACATATTCTTCAACATTTTCAGCAAGTTTTCAAATGCCGAGTCAGCTACACCTGCCTCTGCCTTCCATTTCAGCAAATCCGGTGTGCAGCCCAGCTTTTTCGGACAATCATCGCGCATCCGGGGTACAGCGCCTTTCTGTGATCCTCTAACATGCGATCCAAATTCTCCCTCTCCTTTTCAGTTTCATAGCGTCTCCGTGCATCAGCAATGGTCCGACCAAGATCATCAACGGGATCATCACGTGCCTCTTCTTCACCTTCCCTTCACCTTGACATCCTCCATGAAAGTATCACCGAAATGAGCAAGATAGCTTTCATCGATGAAATCATCCCCTTCTTCATCTTCTTCCATTATAACCCCTCTTTCTCCATGCTTGGTCCAACAATTATAGCTTGGCATGAAACCGTGCCGAAGCAGATGCATGTGAACATCTCTTGAGGAAGAGTAACCCTTCCGATTCTTACAGATAACACATGGACAGATAACAAAACCCCCGCTTGTTCGCATTAGCCACTACGAGGAAATCTTTCAAACCCGTAGTGAACTTCATGAGAGTCGGTTACCGTACATCCATTGCCGATTCATCTGCATTATTATAATATAAAATATATAATTAACCATCATGCATTTGTTAAACTAACTAGCTACAAACAATATAAATTAAACAATGAACTACACACATGCATATTTTATCAATGACACATCAAAGGTTCATCAAGTTGCTAACCGCGATCGAGGAGTGTGGCTCCAACACTTCATGTCATGTTTGTTTCATGCTCTTGGGGCATTTCATCAAACACCTTATGTGCATAAGAGGAACCAAAAGCAAACCTACACCCACTTGTGAAGAGAATGGCTCCAAATGGCTAAGTGTTGGCTGCTGGATGGGTATATATAGGGAGGGGCTTTAGTTGCGGTTGGCACGGCAAACCGTGACTAAAAGGTGCCGAAGGCCTTTAGTCGCGGTTGTCACGGCAAACCGCGACTAAAGACCTCACGTGCGCCAGCTGGCCACCGAGCGCCCTGGGCCCAGGCCTTTGGTCGCGGTTCACCTCCAGAATCGCGACTAAAGGTCCCATTAGTCGCGGTTCCTACAGCTTCGCGACTTATGGGGCTGGACGGAAGCCTGTTTTTCCACCAGTGGACGTCGCATGGGAGCTATTCGCCCCAGCAAATTTGGAATGGAGGGAGCTACATGATTTTTCTTTTGACCGGAAGGGAGCTAGATGAAAAAAGGTGTGCGAAGATCTTGCTGAACTTGGGTCTTCACCGTTTGATGGTAATAGACACATCGTTGGGAAAGAGGCCAGGCCGCACAAAGGCATGGTACACGATGGTTGCGAGCACAACGGTGGCAGGGACTAAAGCAATCCCCACTGACATAGCCTGCGTTAGCACGTCGTCAATGATGCATACAACACCATTGCTAGGGCCACACTAGTCACTGGGAATTTGTACGCCCACGTCACTGGGGCCACGTTTATTCATGTTTTGCTAATACTACTGAGCCAACTCGATCAAAGTTCACAAACATGATTGATTTATTTGTGATGTCAATACATCGCTATAGAACATACGGTTTTGATGCCTCCCTTGCCTTTATACCTTATTTAAAAAAAGGAGGATAGACGCCCGGCCTCTACATTTGAACAATGCACGCAGTCATTTTATTAATTATTCACAGAGACCATAATAAAGGTAATAAAGGTAATACATCAGTCAGTCTGAAACCACCATCTGGGCAACACCTGTTGCTACTCCTATCTTATTGATGAAGGTGTGTTGAATATCCGGTCCTAATACGAAACGAGCATCGCACTAAACCCTAACATCTAAAGCCGGATACCCCAGCCCAGCCGCACACCGGCGTAGGGTCCTATACCATACTGACGCACTTTCAGAGGCTGCTGACGCCATCTTTCGCCGGTCTATCTACAGAGCAGTAACTGACACATCAACCTTGCCTGGCCTGTCGTCGACGCCACCACGACACCAGACAATTCCATCATCCTACATGTATCCGTCCACATGCGCCCAGCATCGAACCTCCGCAGCGCCATGCCACCGGGATCCGCCGTCGGCCTTGCGCTGGATGAGACTCCACTCTTTCGCTTGCCTCGTCCAACCAGCACTTGCTCCGAAACGATGATCTCATGAGGGACAATCATCATCCGATCCGGTAGATCAAGATCTAGGGTTACCGCTAGAGCATCACGAATGGGGTGCCACGACCTGCAACAACGATGCCTCAAGAAGAGAACAACGTCATAGACATTGCCATCGTTCGCCATGACCGAAGTCAGCGTGATTTCACAGAAAGTCGCGTCCTCCCAACCTCGCAGCTGGCTGGAACCGAACGGAACCTCACCATGGAGACGAGGGTTGCCGTCGGCACGCCGACAGGGAGCTTCCAGCCGCCCCTCACCGGTTCTTCTCACGCCACCGGCCGACCAAGGCCGTACCGAGACGGATCTGGACAGGACGCCATATCCGTAGCCATCGGAGCCACCATGTGCACGCAGCCTCCACACCGCCCGCCATGGAGGCTCCCATTGCCGCCGCGCAGCTGGGGCGCAGCCCTGACTGCCCCCCCCCCCCCCCGGTCCTCCCCACATAAGGCGCCGCCTTCGCCTCACAGGATATGCCGCGGCGACTCCCGCCCCTGAATCTTTGGTGCAGGGCCCACCGCCACCCGAGGTAGCGAAGGCTGGGGATGGATAGGTGGGGGAGGACCAACGGCTAGGGGTCGGGGGGCCCTGGCGCCGCCCGAGGGGAGGCGACGCGAGGGGGGGGGGCGATGGAAGCATGTCGCCTTTATACCCTAAACTTCTTGATCGGACACAACTCTCCCATTTTCAATGATGATATTTATTGTTCCAACTTGGATATCCTCGAAATGATCTAGATTACGCTTTTTCCCTAAAAGTTGCACCTTGAAAAAATTATATCTGTTAACATGTTCGCCTTCTGGTCAGTGACGGAGCTTGAGCTAAAATCATGGGGGGCATGGGCTGAGGGGGGGGGGGGTGTGGCAAATATAATTATTTTCAACTTATTTTTGTTGGAAAATAGGCCTAATACAAAGAAATATATGCATAGCTTCTTGGAAAATTGGGGGGAGGCATGGCCCAGGTTGGCCCCCGTGAAGCTCCGCCACTGCTTCTGGTTCACAAAAAGGTGATGTTTGGAGATGAAAAACTGCATCTAACTTCGGCAACTAGCTTGCATTGCAATGCTTGTTTAATAACTAAGAAAATTGATAATGTTTGGAAAATTACTCCTCGAGTCAAATCTGTTATATAAATTTGCACGTTTCCAATCTATATATTTAAAATAATATAGTTGGTTATCCAAAGTTTGAAAAACTTATATGATGCACCAAATGACAATTTTTTTATTCAACCAGTCTGAAAATTCCTTAACAGCCAAAGTTAAAGGAAATTAAATGCACGAATTCAAACTAATAAGATGGTGAGCTAATAATAGGCTAGATATACTTTTTTTTTCGACTTTTGCTCAGTTTATGAGCTTGTCTGGAACTTAATACCTTGTTACGCTTCCTTTTTAATAATATGGCTGCATGCATCGATTAATGCAGAGGCCGGAGGTCAATCTCCTTTTCAAAAAATAAAATAAAAATAAAGCACTAGACCTACGTTTTTCCTCCGTGTCAAATGCATCCAGGTGTCACTGCATTATGTACATAACGTTTGTTTGCCTCAAGCAGGGCCAACTTTTTTTATATAAAAAAGGGGATGCATAGCGACTTGAAATGGTAGAAATATACATAGTTTCTTTTTTTAGATAAAGAAATATACATAGTTTCTGTAGAAAGAATATTCAGTACAGTTTTGATACCGGATTTGGGCTGCTCTGCCACTGATGGGCCCAGAGCTACGTCTTCGGCCAGTCAAGATGAGTTGGGATCTGATGCGCACACGAGAACATAGTATATCTTCTCAAAAAAAAAGAGAACATAGTATATATTCTTCTCAAAAAACCCTAAAAGAAAATTCTTCTCGAAAAAAAAACGAGAACATAGTATATACTACGCGCGACCGCAACTCAGCTGCAACTCGGCCGAGCCGGCTGCCGGCGTGCGTTAATGGAGAAGGATGGCTGTAAACGTGTGAAGGGTACCGAGTCGGCAGCGGCGGCAGCGACAGCATCAGCGCCCTACCCGACGACGTCTTCCTCGACATACTCCAGCGCGTAGACCTGCGCGCGGCGGTCAGGGCGGGCGCCGTGGCGAGGCGATGGAGGCGCCTCCCGCGCATGCTCCCCACGCTGGTGCCGCACCATCTCTGGAGATCCTCGGCGGATAGCGTCATGGCCAAGTACACCAAAGTTGACTGTTGTGCCAAGTGTGCAGCCCGCACACAGGGCCCATAATTTTGGGGGCCCCAAATTTTATACGTAGGCCTAGTATTTTTTTAAAGAAAAAACCCAGATCAATGCCGCACTGGGCTGCGAGGCGTTGGAGCTGGGCCTATGTCTTGTGGCCATCGAGCACTACGCTCGGCTCTACAGACTACCGCATCGATCACCAGCGCGTGCGCCTTGCCACTAGACCGCATCGATCACCCGAGGCTCCTGATCGTGAGTAAGATGGAAAAACAGATCTCGTGAGATGAAAACAGATTGTTCGTAAAGAAAAACGACGACCCGGCGAAACCGTAGTCTCGAACCCTCGATCAGGCCCCTGTTCTCGATCGCGAAACCGTCACGTCGGCGACCCGGCAAGTCGGCGACGGTACTGAAACGGGATCTAGAGATCGTCTCGTCGTCTTTGCCTCATCGAACCTTCCTGTTCCTGCTTCCTCTCCCATATTTCATACTCGTTGACTCGTTGCATCGTCGAATCAATCCGTGACCGACTCCAACCTCCAGGTGCTTAGCGAGTCCTTTTTTCGATTAACTTTGGTTCCTACTCATAATTACTAATTTTTGAATTAATTTTTGGTAAGAATCGTTACTTCGAGTCTTCATTAGAGATTACGTTGATATCATTGAAGATTTCATTTCAAAGAATACTAAAAGAATGAAGTTTTTTAAATAAATAGCAACTGGGAATTGAATAGGTATAATTTTTACACGTCCTATTGTTTTATAAGACATTATATTATATACATTATAAAAATTCTGCTTGATATATATGCATTATAATTGCTCGTAGTTCATTTTTTAGTGACATAGGGCCCCATCTTTTAGTTTCACACCGGGCCCCGGATTTTGTCCACCCGGCCCTTCTCCCAACCTATCACAAGACCAAGTTGTACCTCGCCTTCTACCTCGTAGACATAGACGACCCGTGCATGCGCTCCATCGGCGAGTCCATCGCCGCCACGCCGGCCGACCGCCTCGAGCTCACCATACGTACCTCGTCGACGTCGAGTTCGGTCCATGCTTCGCATCGTTCCTCGCGGCCAGCCCCAATGCCTACGCCCGGCTCACCAGCCTCGCGCTGCACGACTTCTTCTTCTCCACCACCTCGGAGATCGTTGGTCTCTTTTTTTTAGAGGAAAGGCATACGCCCGACTTTATAGATAAAGCCATAAGGCAGGTAGCAATAACAATGAAGGAAAGAGTCAGACACGCCATGCCACAACGGAGGCCAGAATAAGAACAATCAGTCAGGTACATGGCACCCACGCCAGTGCACGGCACGCAGGCCGGAGTAAAATCATCCCACTATGATAAAAGCAAGCGGCCCACCAAAAGCCCTTAATCATCCTGCGCTTGTCTGCATAATAGAGACGCCATCGTCCGAATTTTGGAAGTCAGCCCCGATAGCGCCTCATGGTCGACGTCCTTAGTCAATGATTTCCACTGCTGCAGGAGAGCACATGATTGAAATAAGCAGTCAGCAGGCTTAGCAGGAAACAGATGCTCAATAGTAAACTTGTTCCTAGTAGTCCAGAGGGACCAGCAAAGCGCTCCCAAGCCAACCCAGAAGATCTGCCTCAAAACACCAGAAAGGCTATGGGCCAGAGAACGCAACTCGACGAAGGAGGCAGGGGCCCAGGAGACCCTTAACCACTTCCGCCCGCAGCTTCAGATGAGCTTAGCCAGGTGACAATGGAAGAAAATATGCTCCGTGTTCTCGACATCACCGCAGAGGGCACAGAACTGAGAGCCCGGACCATTTCTCTTTCGAATTTGATTAGCCGAGGGAAACCGACGCCGGAAAGCTTGCCATAGGAAGATTTTGATCTTAGGGGGAATGCGAGCCTTCTAGATCGGGGAGAAACGATTAGAGGGCGTGCCCCCAACAAGCTTAGAGTAGAGAGACTTAACCGAAAAACGACCAGAGGTAGACAGAGGCCAAATAACCGAGTCCCTGGTCGCCGAGAGCGTAGGGAAGAAGGCAGTAAGACGCTGCCAATCTTCGAACTCTTCATGCGACAAGGAACGCCGGAAGACCAGGTTCCACCCCTCGGAAGCTAACTTAGCAATAGAGATCGCAGGGTCTGAGCAGTATGAGAAAAGAGTAGGGAAGGTCACCGAGAGAGGTGAGTCTCCACACCACCAGTCAAGCCAAAACCTAATCGAGGAGCCGTCCCCCACTACAAATTTAACAAAGGACTGAAAAATCGGCCTAACTTTTACCAAAGACTTCCAGAACCGCGAACCGCCACGCGGCACGGCAAACATCGGGCTCGAGGAAGGAAAATATTTAGCTTTCAAGATGTCCAGCCACAGGGGCTGGTCCTCAGCACTCATAATCTTCCACCACCATTTAATAAGTAAATATTGGTTCATGATGGACATATTAATGATCCCTAACCCCCCAAGGTTTTTGGGACGACATATCAATTTCCATTTAACAAAGCGATATTTGCGGCGATTGTCCGCCGCATTCCAGTAAAAAGCCCCCCGATGCTTATCGAAACCCGCATGGATCCCAGCGGACAGGAGGTAAAAGCCCATCAAGAACATGGGGAGGGAGGAGAGGCAGGCATTAATTAAAGCAACTTTACCCGCATTCGATTTATATCTGCCCCGCCAAGGTAGAACCCTGTTGCCCACCTTTGAGACCACCGGGGCAAAATCTTTAGCATGAAGCACATCCGGGGAGATAGGAAGACCTAGGTACTTGAAAGGATAGGAGCCCAGCTTACAATTAAGAAGGTGAGCCACTCGCATGGCTTCCAATTCGTCCACTCCCGTAACCACCACTTCACTTCTGGCAAAATTAATCTTAAGCCCCGACATCGCCTCGAAGCAAAGAAGAATAAACTTTAGGTGAGCTAGGCAGGCATCATTCAGCTCAACCATGATAATAGTGTCGTCCGCGTATTGGAGATGGGTCAGACCAGAGGGGATAAGATGAGACCAGAGGGGATAAGATGGGTCCGCGTGTTCAGTATCTTAAGCCCCGAGGCAGCTGCCCTAGAAAGCAAACGAGACAGAGCATCCGCAACAAAGTTAAAAAGGATAGGCGAGGCCGGATCCCCCTGCCGCAGGCCCCTACCATTGGCAAAGAATTTTCTCACCTAGCCATTAACCTTAATGGCAGTGTGACCTCCCGAGACCAACTGCATAATTCTATCGACGAGCGGACCCTCAAAACCTTTAGCCAACAGCACCCTACAGAGAAAAGGCCAACTCACCGAATCATAGGCCTTTTCAAAATCAAGCTTAAGAATCACCGCTTTCGACTTACGGACCTGAAGATCATGGACGATCTCATGCAAGCACAAGACACCATCAAGGATGAAGCGGCCTTTAATGAAGGCCGATTGGAAAGGACTGATGGTGCGATAGGCAATAGGAGAGAGGCGAGAGGCCAACCCTTTGGCCGGAAATTTGGCAAAGTTATTAATAAGAGCAATCGGCCTAAATTGCGAAATCAGATCCACGCCCTTGACTTTAGGAATAAGAGTAATGACAGCATAATTAAGGCGGGAAACATCCACCGTACCCAGCCAGAAACCTTGAATAACATTACAAATGAGACCCCGCAACTGCGGACAGAATTTTTTAAAGAAAGGGATTGAGAAACCATCAGGCCCAGAGGCAGCGTTCGGGTTAGCCGAGCTAATCACCTGCCAGATCTCCTCGTCAGATAAGGGAACCATCAGACCCAAATTTTCGTCCGGAGATAGTCTAAACCCCACATCCCAGAATCCAGAACACAGATCCACCCCATGATCAGGCTTTGAACCCAGGAGGTTGGAGTAGAAATCCACAATGTGATCCAAAATGATAGCTTGATCCGAGATTCTAACGCCGTCAATTAACGGGGAGTCAATGAAGCATCTGCGGCGTCTACCATTAGCGATCGCAAAGAAGTAAGCCGTCATCGCATCCCCTTTCAAAGTCCAATTAAGGGCCCCACGTTGGCGCCAATAAATTTCTGACTGATGGTGCAGCGCCAACAAGGCCTCTTCGAGGGCATATCGAGTAGCCCATTGAGAGGTGGAAAGACCAGAAGAATCAGCAGAGAGATCTAGGAACCGGATTTGAGATTCAAGGGAATCCTTATCTTTACGCACCTCCGATGCCCTATTTCTAGACCATCCTCTTAAGAATTTCCGAAGCTCATAGGATAGCTTATGCCAATCATCAAGAGGCCCAAAGGAGCGGCGAGGAGAAGTGAGAAAGCTAGACATCTTAGAACCCAACATATCACAAAAGTCCTCAACCACCAGCCAAGAGGCATCAAACTGGAAACGAGAAGACGAGGCGAGAGCAAGGATACCCGCGTCAAGGACTAGGGGAACATGGTCAGACCCAACCGCGGGCCTGGCCTTAAGCAGAGCACGGGGAAACAGAGATTCCCAACGGACAGAGCCGAAGACCCTATCCAGCACCGACCGTACAGGGGAAGCTTGATGATTAGACCACGTGAACCGCGCTCCCACCCTAGGAAGCTCACGAAAAGCACTATTGGTAATGAAATCATTAAAAGCATTGGCCAGAGGCCACGAGAAATTAGCATTGTTCTTGTCAGCCGGAGAGCATAACAGATTAAAATGTCCCCCAATAAGAAGAGGGATATTGCAGGTCTCAATCTTATTCAACAGCTCATCCAAAAAGAGATGGGAAAGCGAATGATCCGCGGGCCCGTAGACCACCATGAATTCCCACAACGTATTCAGTTGGCGATGAAGCACAATGCAGCTAGCCCAAAGAATACCATGGTCAAAAGCGATGAAATCGAAAGTGTCCCGCTTGGAGCCAATGAAGATACCACCCGAGTGACCCGAAGTAGGAATAGAGTGCCAGACAAATCTACCCATCCCAGCCAGCGCAGATAATTCAGAAGGAGAAAAGGAATCCCTAAAAGTTTCGACCAAACCTAAAATATCAATGTGCTCACCACACATCAAATCATGAATCTGGTCCCGACGCCCCCTAGCACCGAAACCACGAACATTCCAGAAAAGGGCTCTCATCTAAAGGAAAGGTTTTTGATACGGAGGCTCGATCTACACGGGGCCACACAAGGCTTAGAACGTTTGGGACGTCCAGAATTAACGCGAGTAGGGGGTAGACGCCTAGCCACAACCAGTTGTTGCCTCTGCCGCCCCGGGCTGGCCCTGAACCCCCGCAGGACCAACACACTTCGCGGCCTCCATGGCCTTAGCAATGGCAGCTTGAGCTGCCTCATTAGCCCGAATGACAGAAAGAAGGTGGGAGGAGGTACCCAACCCTGGGGTATCAGCCACCCCAATATCCGACAAAATATGCAACAAATGATCGTCTGATAAGGCAGGCAAGACAAGGCGAACAGGGGAAACAGGAGAAGGCGGGGGGGGGGGGAGGGGGGGAGGGGGGGGACAGACGAACCTGCAGGAGGGAGATCCCTGGCCGCGGCGCGACGCTCCGCACGCTCCGCCACCGAGACACCCGAGTCACGCACGCGCTGACCCTTCCGCGCCATGGACGTCGGAGAGCGCAGCAACGGAGACCCCCGAACCGGCGACGCCGAGACAGGGCCAGACCCCGAGGCATCACCCATGTCCTTGTCCAGACGGCGAACCAGCCCCGTTGCAGCAACCTTGGAGGTAGAGGAGGCCCAGCTTTTGGCAGAGAACTTGCGGACCGAGGACTTCTTCTTCTTCTTAGTAGGCAAATCGGTGGAGCGCAGAGGGGAAGCTGGAAGATCCTCAATGCCAGAGAAGGAAGGCGATTGTGGACGGGTAGGAACATTTGAGCACGCACCAGAAATGGGAGTCCCTTTACCAGCAGCACCATCCCGGGGCATCAGGTCCTCCTTCTGAGGGTTCTGGGCAGGGGCATTATCCTTGAGCATCTCACGATCATCAGAATCCATCTTATCCCATTCAGACTGAGTAAATTGCAGATCCGAACCACCATTATGCTTAGGCCCCCCGGCCGAACCAACCCCTTGCGTGTCATCATGATCAGAAGGCTTGGAGGGAGGGGGCGGAGGCGGAGGGGGAGCATGAAGATCAGCGCCCTCAACACTGTGATGATGGCCGCATTAGAGAGAGACGGCGCCGCCATGACCACAGGAACTCGCCGCTGATGAGAGCTTCGCGAGCAGCCTCGAAAGGCTGTGTGGAGAAGCAGAGCTGCGATGGATGGGCTGAAGGTGGAAGAAGATGAAAAGTCATGCGGGACCCATCATATACACACGTCTCACGCGGGATGGTTGTTTGCGTGTTCGTGTGAGCCAGCGTGGCTCGCGAGCCGGCGCAAAGTTCGGCGGGCGCACCGGCTCCAATCGTTTTCCAAAGGCAAAACCTATGGCCATATGCATGCATACCTCTGGAGAAAAAAAAACCTTATCTTCTCTATCATTTTAGATATTTTAAACATATTCTGTTTTTGTAGCTATATCTCGACTTTAGAAGTCGAGGTCCCTACAAGTTCATTGTGGTAGGGGAAAGGCCTAAATTTGAGCACCACAACTTGAGTTCGCTGGGGATAAAAGCCTATGGAATTAGTACGGCCATGGACGTCATGAATTACGTAAGGCTCATCAGGAAGCACGCTGTGTATTTGAAGAGGATACACTTGCTTGAGCAATGCAAGTACCTAAATTGCGATGGTGTCACATGCTTATGTCAAGTGGAAGACAACCGAAAGAAAATTTTACGTGACATACTTAATGTTGGATTCTCCACATCCGTACAGATAACCATAGAGCCAGTGGTTTCAAAAAGAAATATGCAATGATCTCACGCTTTATTCAGAACGTAGTTCATTACTAGTAGAAAAAGGGCCTATAGTCCCGGTTGGTGAGGGCCTTTAGTCCCGGTTCATGAACCGGGACTAAAGGGTCGGTACTAATGCCCTGACCCTTTAGTCCCGGTTCAATCCAGAACCGGGACAAATGGGCCTCCACGTGGCCTGTCCGCTGAGCTCCGAGCGAGGGCCTTTGGTCCCGGTTGGTGGCACCAACGGGACCAATAGGCATCCACGCGTCAGCATTTCTATGGCTGTGGTTTTTGTTTTTTTTTTCAAGGGGGGTGGGGGGGGGGGGGGGTTGGGGGGGTTTTGGGGGTTAATTTTTGTGTTTCATATATTGTGCTATAGCAATCTAATTAATAGAGAAAAGTGTGCTCTTTTTTGTCCGTGCTTGGTCGACGTTACGTACTATACATATGTATAGAGAGGACTAGCTAGACACGCTAGCTAGCTAGTAATTAAGCAAACAAAAAATCGTCATGAACATATATGCATACAGAGAGAAGTGATATCGACCACCTCTCCTTCTCCGAGAGATTGGTCGAACAACAAGTTCTCGTGATATCTATCCGACACTACGGCTACATATATACAATAATTATCTTTTACAAATATATAATCTCCTAACATACGGACGCGTGGTCCACATAGTATTCTCCGTCTTCAGCGATCACGTGGTCAAGAAAGAATGCCGCCAATTCCTCTTGAATTGCTCGCATGCGATCTGGTGCTAGGAGTTCATCCGCATCCGAAACATCTAATTTTAAGAAGGGGTCAATACATATATCTATATATATATATATATATATATATATATATATATATATATATATATATGAATGAATGAAACTCAACACAAATGATGGTAATAAAATAAAATTGTGAATATTTTTATTTACGCACTTCATATTGTTTGTCGGAGTAGCCCGCTCACAGGTCGTGTGGCGGATGGACTGCATAAATGTAGTATTCACAGAAATTATTCCTTGTTCCTGCCACAACCACTTTACAAGAAATAGAGGTCAATCAAACTGATAATTAGCAAGCATGCTAAATGGTATTGATGAAACTAGCGCTTGAATCACTAGGAGATGCGTGGAATATGCTACTATATAGTACTTACTTTGGTGTCTAAATTGCAGCTTCTTCGGTAGTCCCGGAGCTTTTTTGGTGAATTTTCTCCAAGCCCTGCCATACAAAGAAAACAATTACTTGATATCAGAAATGAACAAAGTTGCTGATATGGTGGATAATGATCGATTTAACTTACTTCTCGAGCATTTCAGTCATGTCCGCATACTCCTTGGGATCTTTTAAGCTTGGAGTCTAAGACAGTTACTACTCCCTTCTCAAGCTTAATCTCTAGGAGAATATAGTGGTAGCTGCGCACACATGCATAACTCATCAATATTACATTACTATAACCTGGACTAATAAGGAAACCGAATATGCCACAAGACAGTAACACTCACTTGAAGTTGTAAGGAAAGAGTATTATATCTTTGTGTTCATTTATTACCAACGATTATAGCAAGTTGGCCTCGGTATTTTCTTTACGAAATTCAACCTCAGTTTTATCTATGAGATATGTGTTAATGAACCCAATATCACCCACTTGTCTTTTCTTTAATTCAGCGATCTTCAATCTGCATAATATAGTGAGGATAATTATAAATACATGCAATGAAAGGACTGAGTTATATAGAGAGACTTAATGACAGAAGTAGTATTACTTACAGACAGTAGCAGGTGACCGTTGCTTTATCGAGGCCAATTGATTGAAAAACTGATAGAACTCCTCAAATGGAATAGGCAGCAGTTCAATTCCAAGGAGGTCATGCTCCTTTTAACTCTCACATACAAAGTACTCCCCCCCTCAGACTCTTTGCAGGTTTTCATGTACCAATCATGCAATCTTCGCATCATCGTTGATAGAGAACTTTCATCTTTGACGAGAGGCTTCCCGTACTCGTATCTTTGTATCTGCACCTCCGAAACATCATAATGTACATCATCGGGCAGGTAATCTGCAGGATTGCCATAATCGGGCACCATCCTCGGATCGACGATGTCGCTAGCGAGCACCTTGAGCGGGGGCACGATTGCCAGCTTGTTCGCCGAGCTGGGCAATTTGTTTCCCAGCTCGTCGTTCTTCATCCTTTGATCACCGACAAGTACTTCCCGACCTCTCCGCTTCGCAAATGCCTTTCCAATAATGCGCTCATAGTTGCCTTTTGGCGGAGACTTGCGTTGTTTTGTCGGGGCAGCGAGTGCGCCGCTTTCACGGATCTACCTTCTCCTCCGGAGGTGGATGTCTCTTTGCTTTCAACCCTTGAAACCAATCATCCACTTCGGTCTCGCGATCTTCGCGTTTTCCTCCTCGCTCCTCTCAGACGGTAACTTCTCCGAGTCTTCAGAGAAGGACCGAATCTGTATCTCCTCCCGCCTTTGGCTGTCTTGCTAGACGCCGGCAGAGCGAGACGGAGCGGATGTCTTCTTTCCTTGCTTACGAGGCGGAGGAGAAGGACTACGACGCCGGAGCAGCCGGAGCGGCGGGTCTCTTCCGCCCTTGCAGGCAGGCGGAGAAGGAGGAGGCTGGCTGCTCGGGCGCGCCAACAGCAGCGGAGAAGGAGGCGGAGTGCCGCCATGCGCGCCGGAGAAGGAGCCGCCGAGTGCCCTGATTGTCACTCACGGGAGGAGGAGGCGGTGGAGGAGGCGGAGTGCCCTGACTCGCCGGGAGGAGGAGGAGGAGGCGGAGGCGCCCAGTTCGGAAGGTTGATGAGATCCTTCCGCCATAGGCATGGAGTCTTGAGCGAGAACCCAGCCGATACTCCCCTTCACCGGTAGGGTGGTCAAGCCGGAGGTCCTCAAATCCTCCGTTATTTCATCGACCATCACCTTAGCATATCATTCGGAATCGGGCCGGCGGTGAAAAGTTGAGTCGGGTTTAGTAGGATAAACAGAGCCAACAGCCACCTTGACCTTCAAATTGCTCCATTGCGCCATAAGGTGGCAATTTTCAGCATCCGTGATAGCATCCACGGGATAGCTGGCAGGAGCCATCAAGGCATGCTCTGGCTGAAGCAGCTCGGTGGAAGCCACGCTGCTTCTCCGCTGAAATGGCGGGGTAGCTTCGGGGGAAGCTTCGGCAGGTCGTTTGCTGCGATCTGCTGCTTCTCGTTCCTCTTCTCGTTCCTCTAGCCCCATTACCCTTTCGTGCAGCGCTTTGCATTTGGCTCTGCTCCGGTTTCTTCCTCCTCTCATGGGTTTTGTAACCCCTGCGTCCGGAAATCCAGCCTTCCACGAAACGGAGCTGGCGTGCCTCGTGTCCGTCCCGGTGCTCGGGATTCGAGGGCCATTGTGAGCTCGTCCTTCTCCACATGCAGAACGAACTTCCCTTGCTGCGCTGCTTCGATATATTCTTTGAAGCCTCTTGACCGGTATGTCCAATTATTCGTCCGTCCGAATGCACTTCCTCGTTATAGGGTCCAAGGATCCACCGCCCCAAAGAACCAAGTCAAACAGCAGTCTGGCGATTCATTGTCTCTGGTTCGATCCCTTTATCAAGCGAGATCATTCTCAGCCTTGGCCCACTTAGGCCGGGCTACGAGGTAGCCACCTGACCCGTCACGATGGTGAAGCTTCTTCTTTGCAGCATTTCTCTTGTTTGTCGCCGACATCTTTTTACTCTTTTCTGATGTCTTGTGGGCCACAAATGCGGGCCAGTCATCTATGATCTTCTCATATTTGCCCTTGAATTCTGGTGTCTCATTTTTTTCGACATACGTATTGAGTTCTTTCTTCCAATTCCTGAATAGGTCTGCCATCTTCTTAAGAGCAAAAGACTTGATTAATGGCTCTATTACTGGCTTCTCCGGATCATCCTCTAGCGGTAGGGTAAAATTTGACTTCAGCTCAGTCCAAAGATCATTTTTCTGCATATCATTGACATAAGACACCTCAGGGTCTTCGTTCTTAGGCTTATACCATTGGTGGATGCTGATCGGGATCCTGTCCCCAACCAGAACCCCGCACTGAGAAACAAATGCCTTCTTTGTCCGGTAGGGTTCAATCGGTTGGCCGTCAGCATGATTTGTATGATCTCAAACTTTTCATCCGAGCTCAACTTTTTCTTCGGCCTCGTCTCTTTACCGAAGTTGTGCTCGATCCGGAGGGCCGTAAAAAGAACAAAGACGAGAGTTAATTAATATGTGTACATACCAAAACAATGAATGCATCAATTAGCTAGTCAAAGACAGGCTTAACTAATATATATACCTGGCCGGACTCGGTTTGGTGATCACCGGAGCCGTCCTCACGGTCTACTTCTTCACCCTCTCTTTCTTGCACAAGCATTGGGTCATCGGAGCCATGTAAATCATAGCCAGCTGCTTCTTCACCCTCTCCTTCCAGACCATCATTGTCGTTGAGAAACATCAACGAGCAGACGGCATCACTTCCTTGTGCGATTATGTCCCTCAACAACGCTTCTTGTGCTTCAGATCGGGGTGTCCATAGTTTCTACAAATATTTACAACATGGCAATTATTATTCAAACATGACAGATATGGATATATTAGTGGCAAGCGAGAACTAGCTAGCTAATCACAATAAGGAATCATATTAGTGGCCTCGACAACGCTTCAAGGGTTAGGGGTGGCCTCGAGAACGCTTCAAGGAGGGGGTGGCCACATGTATCTCACACCGACGATACTTGCTATTTAATTAGGGTTTCCTCTACCGATTGGCGACCCTCGGCGACCCTCGTTCCCGATAAAAAGAGGAAGCAGAAGAAAAAGAGGAGAAGAAGAATAGAGGAGAAGAACTCCTCTATTCTTTCTTCTCCTTTTTCTTCTTCCTCTTTTTTATCAAGGGTCGAGGATCGCCGAGGTCGAGGTCAAGGGGTCGAGGATCGCCCGGCGGTCGAGGTCAAGGGGTCGAGGATCGCCGAGGGGTCGGGAGGTTGCCTAGTGTCAAAGGATTCAACAAAACCATGTCTCCATCATTAGGCGAAAGTAACAGGTGCATGATGGTACGAAGCTCTCCAAAGTTATTTTGGAATGGAGTCCTAGATAGGATAATTCTCTTTTTGGTACAAAGTTCAGCAAGAACCTTCCGAATATCGTTATTTGGAAGGCCTTTGCTGAAATTGCATAAAAGGCAAATTATCCTATCCCGACTCCATTCCGTAATAACTTTGGAGGACTTCACCATCATGCCCTGGTTACTCCGCTAATGATGAAGCCATGGATTTCTTCAATACTTTTACACTCTGAACCTCTCTCGACCTCGAACCCTCGACGACCACAGAACCTCGACCCCTAGACGACCCTGGAACCCTCGACCCTCGATCCCTCGAACCCTCGACCCTGAAACCCTCGACCCTTGACCCCTTAACGACCCTCGACCCTCTACCCTAGTTCCTGACCCTCGACACCCTCGTTATATCGACAACGACGCGACATACATATACATGGGAAAATAATGTTATCGAGGAGGGGGTATCGGTACCCCCCCCCTCGTGTCGAAGTTTCTTCTTTCTCCTCTATTCCTTTCTTTCTTCTTCTCCTCTTCTTTTTCTTCTTATCCCTCGAGAAAGGAAAATAAGGAAAAGGAAGAAAAGAGAAAGAAGGAAGAAGGAACAAGAAGAAGAAAAAAAAGAAGAAAAAAAAATAGGAGAAGAAGAAAAGAATAGAGGAGAAGAAGAAAAAATAGAAAAAAAATTCTATTTTTTCTTCTTCTCCTCTATTCTTTTCTTCTTCTTCTTCTTTTCTTTTTCTTCTTCTTATTTATTTCTCCTCTTCTTCCTCTCCCTCTTCTTCTCCTTTCTTCCTCTTCTTTTTCCTTTTCCTCTCATTCTTTTCTTCTTCTTCCTTCTTATAAATACATGAAGTAGTATTGCTTGTTTTTTTAAATAATGTTCAAATAAAAATCTATGAACAGAAAACATATATATACACAGAGAACATATATACATTTTTATAAAATGCAAAAACAAAAAATCTAAAAAAAGACATATAAACAGATATACACATATACATATACTCATACATATACACATAATCAGGAAAAAACATAGCTATATTTGCAAAAAAAGGGGAAGAGGGGCGGTGCGGCCTGACCAAAGCGGGCGCAGGCGAGGCAGAGGCGACGGCGAGGCAGAGGCGGGCGGCGACGGCGTCGGGCGGCGCGGGTGGCGACGGCGTCTGGGCGGCGCGGACGGCCGGAGGCGTGGCGACGACGGCTCTGGCGAGGCGCAGAAGGGCAGCCCGCGGCATCGTCGGGCGGGATCGAAGAACTGAATAAAATTTTTCACAAGTCTTGCTTATATACTCTGGCATTGGTCCCGGTTCGTGGCACGAACCGACTATCTGCTAGTTCGGTTGGTACCACCAACCGGGACCAAACCAATTTTCAGCAGCCCAAAGGCGGGAAGCGGCCTTTGGTACGGTTGGTGGCACCAACGGGACTAAAGGGGGCATTAGTCCCGGTTGGTGCTATGAACTGCAATGCCCCTTTAGTCCCGGTTGGCGCCACCAACCGGGACCAAAGGCTGTGCTGCCCGGCGCCCGAAAAGTTTAGTCCCACCTCGCTAGTTGAGAGAGCTCGAGAATGGTTTATAAGCGCCGCTGCGCCACCCTCTCGAGCTCCTCTCAACCTGCAGGCTTCAGGCCTAATCTTTCACTAGCTATGTGCCTGTGGGCCTACTTGGCATCCTGCGGGCCTGAATCCTGGCCCATGTAGGGTTTCTAGTCGTATTCAGGCCGTGGGGGTCCAGTAGGCAGCACTATTTTTTTCCAGTTTTTTTGCTTTGTTTTAGAAAAATTATAAACTTTCTGTTAGTACCATTAGTTTTCAACTTTGAAAACATTTTTTTGTTTTCTTTGTTGCTTTATTTATTTTATTTTGTTTCTACTTACAACAAAATACTTATTGTTGCTATTTTTATTATTTTTCAGTTTTTTGTTCTGTTTTCTGCATTATTTATTTTTTGTTGTTTTTTGCTTTATTTTTTAATTCTTTTTTATTTTAGTTTTAGAAAAATTATAAACTTTCTGTTAGTGCCATTAGTTTTCAAATTTGAAAACACTTTTTTTGTTTTCTTTATTGCTTTATTTATTTTATTTTGTTTCTACTTACAACAAAATACTTATTGTTGCTATTTTTATTTTTATTTCAAGTTTTTTTTGTTTTCTGCATTATTTATTTTCTTTTGGTTTTTTGCTTTATTTTTCAATTCTTTTTGCTTTTAGGTCAGCAAAATTATAAACTTTCTGTTTGTGCCATTAGTTTTCAAATTTGAATTCTTTGAAATTTGTGTGAATCACAAGTTTGTGAGCTCAACAAGGCGTGTAGAGGGACGGGCTTATAAACCGGTGTGAGCGCCCTTCGGTTGGCTAGGTTTTCAAATTCATAGTTTTCAAATGAACTCTGAAAAAGTTGGCATAGCATGTGCATGTACAAAACGGACAATGGTATCATACTAAATGCATTACAAAGTTGGCATGGTATCATCATAATAGTTATGGAGAAAGTATTCAATGTTTCTTCGCTTGTGTCGTTTGCTTATTGCGCCGTAACCATGGATAATCTTCATCGTTTATCAGGATGCTTGGGTCAGCATTGACTTTGAAGGGGGGAATTTCATGAAACTTTTCATACTCTTCAGACATGTCTGTCTTGCCCTCCACTCCCAGGATGTCCCTTTTTCCTGAAAGAACTATGTGGCGCTTTGGATCATTGTATGAGTTATTCGCTTCCTTATCTTTTCTTTTCCTCGGTCTGGTAGACATGTCCTTCACATAGATAACCTGTGCCACATCATTGGCTAGGACGAACGGTTCGCCACTGTTGTCATTTAAATCTTGTGGGTCTACACATGCACCCGCCTCCTGACAGATTGACCCACTTGCACTTAAACAAAGGGACCTTAAAATCTACTCCGTAGTCAAGATCCCATATGTCTACTATGTAACCATAATATGTGTCATTTCCCTTGTCGGTTGCTGCATTAAAGCGGACACCGCTGTTTTGGTTGGTGCTCTTTTCATCTTGGTCAATCGTGTAAAATGTATTCCCATTTATCTCGTATCCTTTCCAAATCATTACAGTCGAAGATATTCCCTGGACAACAAGTACAGCTCATCACAAACAGTGATGTCACCTCTGAGACGTGTTTCCAACCAACTGCTGAAAGTCCTGATGTGTTCACATGTAATCCAATCGTCGCACTGCTCCGGGTGTCTGGAGCGCAGACTGTTCTTGTGTTCATCGACATACGGGGTCACCAAGGTAGAGTTCTCAGAGAATCGTATCTGTGCTTGAGACCAAGAATATTCGTCCCTGCATATTATTGAGTCCCTTCCAAGCGTGCCTTTTCCAGTCAGTCTCCCCTCATACCGCGATTTAGGGAGACCTAGACTTCTTAAGGCCAGGAATGAAGTCAACACAAAACCCAATGACATCCTTTGTTTGATGGCCCATGGAGATGCTTCCTTCTGGCCTAAGCGATTCTGAACATATTTCTTTAGGACTCCCATGTACCTCTCAAAGGGGTACATATTGTGTAGAAATACGGGCCCCATAATGACAATCTCGTCGACTAGATGAACTAGGACGTGCGTCATGATATTGAAGAAGGATGGTGGGAACACCAGCTCGAAACTGACAAGACATTGCGCCACATCACTCCTTAGCGTTGGTGCGATTTCTGGATCGATCACCTTCTGAGATATTGCATTGAGGAATGCACATAGCTTCACAATGGCTAATCGGACGTTTTCCGGTAGAAGCCCCCTCAATGAAACCGGAAGCAGTTGCGTCATAATCACGTGGCAGTCATGAGACTTTAGGTTCTGGAACTTTTTCTCTGGCATATTTATTATTCCTTTTATATTCGACGAGAAGCCAGTCGGGACCTTCATACTGAGCAGGCATTGAAAGAATATTTCTTTCTCTTCTTTCGTAAGAGCGTAGCTGGCAGGACCTTCATACTGCTTCGGAGGCATGCCCTCTTTTTCCTGCAAGCGTTGCAGGTCCTCTCGTGCCTCAGGTGTGTCTTTTGTCTTCCCATACACGCCCAAGAAGCCTAGCAGGTTCACGCAAAGGTTCTTCGTCACGTGCATCACGTCGATCGAAGAGCGGACCTCTAGGTCTTTCCAGTAGGGTAGGTCCCAAAATATAGATTTCTTCTTCCACATGGGTGCGTGATTCTCGGCGTCATTCGGAACAACTAGTCCGGACCCTTTCCAAAGATTACATGTAAATCATTGACCATAGCAAGTACGTGATCACCGGTACGCATGGCGGGCTTCTTCCGGTGATCTGCCTCGCCTTTGAAATGCTTGCCTTTCTTTCGACATTGATGGTTGGTCGGAAGAAATCGACGATGGTCCAGGTACACATTCTTCCTGCAGCTTCCTAGGTATATACTATCGGCGTCAAGTAAACAGTGCGTGCATGCATGGTATCCCTTGTTTGTCTGTCACGAAAGGTTACTTTGAGAGCGGGCCAATCGTTGATGGTCACGAACAGCAACGCCTTTAGGTCAAATTCCTCCTTTTGTGCTCATCCCACGTCGTACACCGTTTCCATTCCACAGCTGTAAAAGTTCTTCAACTAATGGCCTTAGGTACACATCAATGTCGTTGCCGGGTTGCTTAGGGCCTTGGATGAGAACTGGCATCATAATGAACTTCCGCTTCATGCACATCCAAGGAGGAAGGTTATACATACATAGAGTCACGGGCCAGGTGCTGTGATTGCTGATCTGCTCCCCGAAAGGATTAATGCCATCCGCGCTTAAAGCAAACCATACGTTCCTTGGGTCCTTTGCAAACTCATCCCAGTACATTCTCTCGATTTTTCTCCACTGCGACCCGTCAGCGGGTGCTCTCAACTTCCCGTCTTTCTTACGGTCCTCACTGTGCCATCGCATCAACTTGGCATGCTCTCCGTTTCCGAACAGACATTTCAACCGTGGTATTATAGGAGCATACCACATCACCTTCGCAGAACCCTCTTTACGGGAGGCTCGCCGTCAACCTCACCGAGGTCATCTCGTCTCGATCTTATAACGCAATGCACCGCATACCGGCATGCGTTCAGATCCTTGTAGGCACCACGGTAGAGGATGCACTCATTAGGGCATGCATGTATCTTCTCCACCTCCAATCCTAGAGGGCATACGACCTTCTTTGCTGCGTATGTATGTCTTGTCGGGCAATTCGTTATCCTTTGGAAGCTTTTTCTTCATTATTTTTAGTAGCTTCTCAAATCCTTTATCGTGCACAGCATTCTCTGCCTTCCACCGCAGCAATTCGAGTACGGTGCGAGCTTTGTGTGGCCATCTTCGCAATTGGGGTACAACCCTTTTTTGTGATCCTCTAACACGCGATCGAACTTCAGCTTCTCCTTTTGACTTTCGCATTGTGTCCTTGCATCGACAGAGACCCGGTGGAGATCATCATCATCATCGGGCACATTGTCTGGTTCCTCTTGATCTTCAGCAGCTTCGCCCATTGCAGCACCATCGTGCACATCGTCTGGTGCATCTTAATGTTCAGTAGCATCACCGTATTCAGGGGGCACATAGTTGTCATCGTACTCTTCTTCCTCGCCGTCTTCCATCATAACCCCTATTTCTCCGTGCCTCGTCCAAACATTATAGTGTGGCGTGAAACCCTTGTAAAGAAGATGGGTGTGAAGTATTTTCCGGTCGAGTAAGACTTCAGATTCCACATATAGGGCATGGACAACACATAAAACCATTCTGCTTGTTTGCCTCAGCCACTTGAGAAAATCATGCACGCCCTTAATGTACTCGGAGGTGTGTCTGCATCACCGTACATCCATTGCGGTTCATCTTCGTGCATTATATATAATTAAGTGTGTCAAAAATCATTACAGAACATCATGAATAGATAATTAAGTGACCAAATTAATAGAAGTTCATCATCACATAAAAACCAAAGTACATACATAGTTCTCATGTAACAACATAAAGCTCTGCAAGGCATCTAAATTAATTAAATCATACATTGAAACTATGTAAAACATTTCAATGCGAAAACAAATGCGATCATAATCGCAACCAAGGTAACAACTGATCCAACGGCATAATGATACCAAGCCTCGGTATGAATGGCATATTTTCTAATCTTTCTCATCTTCAAGCGCATTGCATCCATCTTGATCTTGTGATCATCGGCGACATCCGCAACATGCAACTCCAATATCATCTTCTCCTCCTCAAGTTTTTTATTTTTTCCTTCAAGAAATTGTTTTCTTCTTCAACTAAATTTAACCTCTCGACAATAGGGTCGGTTGGAATTTCCGGTTCAACAACCTCCTAGATAAATAAAATCTATGTCACATTGGTCGGCATAATTTTCATAAACAATAAATGAACCAATAGTTATAAAAAGATAATATATACCACATCCGAATCATAGACAGGACGAGGGCCGACGGGGGCGGATACCAAAACCATCGCACTATATAAGATGCAATAATAAAAGTACGAAAATAATACAAGTACGAATATTTTTCCTTTCAGAAAGAAGATAAAAACAAGAGGCTCACCACAGTGGTCTTTGGCGATGAGATCGGCGCTGGGTGATCGACGGCGGTGAAGACGGGGACGGGGCGTGACGGACCGCTAAACCTAGACAAATATTGAGGAAAATGGAGGTTGGAGGTCGAGCTTAGAGAGGAGAAAGCTTAAGTAGTGTGGCTCGGGCATTTCATCGAACACCTCATGTGCATAGGAGGTGAGCTAGAGCACCACAAAGCCCCCCTCGGCAAGAAGAGAAAACAGAGCAATCGAGTGCTCTGCTTTCATGAGCGAGGGGTATATATAGGCAACACTATTGGTCCCGGTTCATGGCATGAACCGACTAAAAAAGTTTTTGGTCCCGGTTCATGCCACCAACCGGGACCAATAGTGGTGGGCCAGAGCCAGGCCCATTGGTCCCAGTTCGTCCCACCACCCGGACCAAAAGGTCCGGACGAACGGGACCAATGGCCCACGTGGCCCGGCCGGCCCCCTGGGCTCACGAACCGGGGCAAATAGCTCCATTGGTCCCGGTTCTGGATTGAACCGGGACTAATGGGCTGAACTGGCCTGGGCCATTGCCCCCTTTTCTACTAGTGCATCTTTCTGCAAACAAAACAACATGTACTTTGGAGTCAAGTTTGTGGTGGAAGGTGTCTATACTTCTATATCTCCAACTATGTAAGTGCTTTTATTTGTGGAACGAACCATAATGTGTCTCTGATCCAGGTAGCAGGTAGTTTTTTACAAGAAAAAACATACATAATTAAGTTAGCACATCTGAGGCTTTCATTAAGCAAGAAGAAATAATTTGTAGATTTTTTTAGCAAAGAATTTGTAGAGTTAGTTCAGAGCAAAACAGTTCATATGTGACTATATGGATGCAGCAACTAACAGACACGGGACACCAAAACTTGATTTCAATCTACTCCTTCCGTTTCAAATTACTTGTCGCACATATGGATGTATCTAGATGTATTTTAGTTCTAAATACATCCATTTCAGCGACGAATAATTTGAAACGGAAGGAGTATTATGTAAGGAGAGCTTAGTCTGAGAGTAACGCCTTCAACGTTATCTTTGGTTTTGAGCAACGAGGGAATAGCATGTCACGGTCACAGACAAAAAATAATTTTGCAAATTCTCCTCTCTTATTTGAAGATCTCACTTGCTTAGTTGCAACACACTAGGCCGTCCATTCTGGTTGATTCACCTTTGGTGAAATATTCCTGCAATTTTCAGGTCTATATGGACTTACTTGGAGATTAATAGAGTAACAAATGTAACTTACTTCCGATGAAGGAAAGTATAACCACTAAATTGACAACCTCAACCGTCAAGTCCGGCAGTTATAACACTATCATGGCAATGCAAATTGCTCATTGATATCGCTCCCAATCTGCAAAGGAATGAAGAAAAAACAAAGAACTCTATACAGGCTCCATTAATAAACATGTTATGCGCCAACCGTCTAACACTCTTCTCTTCCATGCCCGTATATCACTAGAGACTCACCGGAACTGATGTTCATCCTGGAGATGGAGCTGGAGTCAGAGTAGGCGCCCTGCTTGGAATTGGAACTGAAATTTGGGATGGAGAGAACGAGCTCCTTGACATCATAACTCGATGACCGGAGGTGCGTGAGGATCTTACTAAACTTGGGCCTTCGCCGCGTGATAGCGATGGAGTCATTGTTCAGGAAAAGGTCCTTGCGCATGAAGACATGGTACATGGTGGTGGCTAACACGCCGGTGACTGTGACAATGGCGATTCCTGACAACCCGACTGTTGGTGCCCCAGCTCGTCGCTCATGGCCTTGGAACTCCATGGTTGTGATTTCCCTGGAATCAAACTGACGGCAGTCGCAAAACTTGAGTGCTTTGTCTGCGATGGCACTAACTTTGGCAAGAGCATGAGTTTTGGCTATGTTCCTTCCCTTCGTGCTATAAAGCTCTCTGCACAGCATCAGCAAACTACTTCAAGAATTCAACGTCGCTCTCTCCGGCATTCAATGGCCTCGTAGATGTTTATTTTTGCAGATTGAATACACCGAGGATGGGCGCCTGGATCCCTTCTGTTTCAGATGCATGCTGCACCCTTCCTGAGAACCCTTTATATTGAGGTACGTAGTGTAGTGCACCTTATTAGTATTTCTCTATTTATCTATACTAGATGATTCCCCGTGTTTTGCTGCGGGCCGTTAGCATGCCAATTAGCTGATGTTACAGATTTACATGGTGGAAGAAAATAACTTGAAGAAAAATATTGGTTGTGTGTTGCTACAAAGTTTTATTGCGTGCACAAAAAAGTTAACCAAAAGGCTACTTAGCAAAACGTAAGTGAGGTTGCTTAGTCTGACCGAGCCAGGCCTATACAGTCGTATGCACCTCTGAGATTAACTTTGATAACATTATATGTTTTTAAGTACACTTCCAAAATAAACTATGTTGTAAATATTATAAAAAATGTTTGGCAGGAAGGGATGCAAAATAGTTAATACTTGACACTAACGACCACACAGAGAAAATGTTGACTGACAACCAGCAACACCTACATACATGAAGAAACAATTGAGAAGATCTCAAAGAAAGAAGAGTTGCTTGCATCAACCAATAAAGATCTTAACCTGAAACCATTGATATCTAATAGAATGGTCATGCACGCAAATAAAACACGGGAGAGACTTGCATGAGATATGAGCCTAGTATGAGATTCTGCAATCCGGCATTATGGGCCGCTGGATGTGTATCGGGCGACTCAGAGAGGCTCAGGTGGGTTTCTGAACAGGTCAAGGTACAATTCACATTTACACCCTTGGAGAAGGCCTTTTTAGCAGAAATCCCCTCCAGATAGGTTCTGTACAAATCGTACTGATAGGCTCAGGTTCAGGTGGGTTTCTGTACTAGTCCACTACTCCATTCAAAAATATGAAGTGACTGAAGTGATGAACATAACATGGCAAATCTTTCTTCCATGCCCAAGTTATGAGATCATGCACTAAAAGTTGTACAAGCCCGCTCTTCCATCTAAAACATGATGTCAAACAGGAAAGTAGAATAATTATATTTAGAACATAAGCACAAATCAGAGTCTTACGGGATGCAACGGCGAATATACATAGTCCATTGAAGCAATATTTGATTACTTAGGACATGTCAGCCATTAAGAATTTAACAAGAACAACCATCTAGTAGTAGCGCTGATACAATGATTTTAGACAACCATTCTCATTTTTTCATCGGACAGATACGGCTGTCATGTAACACAACTTTCTTGCATGTTCTACAAGTGCATGGCACCCGTAGAGTAACCCCTAATTTCTTCTTATTTGGCCCTGCCTTCTTTTCGTTGTCTCAATGGCCCTTAATTCGCGAGCATGTACCCCTCGCATTGATAGTTGTCGGTGTTAGGATATCAACTTGGGCTGGCATAGTGCTACCAACGAATGATTCTTCTTCTTCTTGTATAGTTTGAGGAACAGCGGAGGCTGACTGCAAGACAACAGACTCAAGATTGCACAAACCTGTATTGAGTGAGTCAAGTGCTACGCTCAATTTTTTAGCACATCGGATGATAGCTTCTAATTTGTTCCGTGCCATCGAGATCTTTCTTCTAGTATCCATGTCAATGCAGTCAATCAGATTATCTTCAAGTGGATTTCCTTCGTTGTCAAATACAATATCCCTACAAGAAAAAGATAACATTGTGACTAGAGTTAACACTTACAAATTTAGCTATAACATTAGAGAACGATGGGAGTTTCCCACCGCCGCCGTCGATAGGGAATGATCTGGACGAGAGGACGGAGTCAGCTGCTGGGACGAGATCTATCTGGAGGATTGTTTTGCTAAACTGAGTCTTTGCCAAGGATGTAATTGTGAATTGCACCATTGACTGGTCTGAAATCCGCCTCAGCCTATCTGTACCGCTCGATACACATCCAGCGGCTCATGATGCTAGATCGCAGGATCTCATACTAGGCCCAGATCTCATGCAAGTCTCTCCCAATAAAACACACGTACAACTAAATTGATGTAACATGATCAATAGTACAGAAGAATCATCAAAGGGGCAACCACTGCCAAACCACATCAAATTGAACTCACTATTTAATGGAGAAATTGAGCTGCTAATTTTGTATTCAAGGGTAACACAAATGATGAGTAAGGTATGAAAAATTACCATCCAGATTTAATAGGGGCTAGTCCTTGAGGCATGGATTAATGGATATATAGCTCAAAGAGTACAGAATCCGTTTGAGAGTTGATCAAACATATCTGTATATAATATATATACATCTATTGAATAATTAAAATGCATGACAGTTCACATGCTCATACCTTCTGCGTACCCAAGAGTGCTACTCTGAAGTAGAGTAGTGGCCAATGATACGGGGAAAGTAACAAACCAAAAACTGCTTACCACGATGAAAAATGTTCGCATACGAACACAACTTGCTGTCAACAGGAAACCAAGAATCCCCAAACAATAAATGAACATGGGCGTACTGCTTACCCGGCAAAACATCAGGAAGAGGAAACGGGACTTGTAGGGCTCTAATTAAGATGATAATGGCCAGATTTACCACCTCAAAGATCAAGCCGATGGCAACATGAAGAGAAAACAGCGAGGCCAGAGCAGAGGCAATACGTTGAGTCGAGCTGCTCCTGCGGAGAGGGGAGGAAGAGGCCGAGAGTCAGAGATGGAGTGTGCGAGGAAGGAGAAAGGAATCCCTCTATCTGTACCGAAAATCAGTAGTGGGATTTGATAGCATGGAAAAGGAAACGATGTGATAGGTGTCTACAAGAAATAAATGACTCTCGGGTGGCAGAAGAAAGGAAGCGTTGCCATGTGAACACGCTGGAAAAGAATACACCGCCAACCTGCAAGCGTTCCGATAGAAAATGCGATGAGGAAAAAGGCAAGAGATTTTGCGCAGAAGATGAAGAGACCGACACTTTCATCACTTTCCGTTACTGTTTGTCGTGAGTTATTGGGTGAGCTTTAATATTGGGCATCATGTGGGTGGAGTAATGAGCTGCATGAAGGAAACTATACGCATGGAATTGGAAGAGACTTGCTCAGAAAAAAAATCAGAACATGTCATTTTTTCTGAGATGGAACGGTCAACCGCTGATGTGGCAGATTGCTTGGAAAGTGAACGCTGATGTGTCATCATGATGATGTGGACAGCGTGCATGGTGAGAGAATAAAGAGTAGTGGGGAGCAACTTCTTAAAAATGGTAGATTTATTTCTAATAAGAAGGCAAAACATCTGGCCATCTGCATGCATGCTCTCATGCATACATCTAGAAAAAAAACTATCTTATCTTCTCGACCATTTTAGATATTTTAAACCTGTTTTTGTTTTTGTAGCTATATCCCGACTTTAGAAATCGAGGTCCCTACAAGTTCACTGTGGTAGGGGAAAGTCCTAAATTTGAGCACCACAACTTGAGTTCGATGGGGATAAAAGCCTATGGAATTAGTACGGAAATGGACGTCATGAATTACGTAAGGCTCATCAGGAAGCATGCTGTGTATTTGAAGAGGATACACTTGCTTGAGCAATGCAAGTACCTGAATTGTGATGGTGTCACGTGCTTGTGTCAAGTGGAAGACAACCGAAAGAAAACCTTACATGACATACTTAATGTTGGATTCTCCACATCCATAGACATAACCATAGAGCCAGTGGTTTCAAAAAGAAAAACCACAGACCAAGTGACACGAGTATGCTAGCCATGCTTGTGCAATGATCTCACGCTTTATTCAGAGTGTAGTTCATCTTTATGCAAGCAAAACAACATGCATTCTGAACTAAAGTTTGTGGTGGCAATGTAAAGTGCTTTGATTTGTAAGTGCTTTGATTTACGGGACAGACCCTGTTTTGTCTCTGTTCCAGGCAGCAAGTAGTTTTTTTTTAATAAAATAATACATAATTATGTTAGCACATCTGAGGCTTTCATTAAGCAACGAGAAATAATTTGTAGATCTTTTCTAGAGATAAGAATTTGTCGAGTTAGTTCAGAGCAATATGGTTAAATATGTAACTATATGGATGCCGGAACTAATAGACACGGAACACCAAAACTTGGCTTCAACCTATCATGTAAGGAAAGCTTAGTCTGAAAGTACCGCCATCAACAGTATCTTTGGTTTCAAGCAACGAGGGAATAGCATGTCATAGTCACACACACACAATGATTTTGCAAATTCTTCTCTCTTATTTGAAAATCTCACTTCCAGAGTTGCAACTCACTAGGCCATCCATTCTGGTTGATGCACCTTTGTGAAATGTTTCTGCAATTTTCAGGTCTATGGAGTTACTTGGAGATCATAATAGAGTAAGAAATGTAACTTACTTCTGATGAACGAAAGTATATAACCACTAAATTGACAAGCTCAACCGTCAAGTCCGGCAATTACATCACTGTCATGGCAATGTAAATTGCTTAAGGATATCGCTCCTAATCTGCAACTATGTGCAGCAAGTTTACAAAGACGAAAAGGAATGGAGAAAATATAGAGAACTCTATACAGGTTCCACTAAGCAACATGTTTTACACCAACTGTCTAACATTCTTCTCTTCCGTGCCCGTGTGCCATTGGAGACTCACCGGCACTGATGTTCATCCTGAAGTTGGAGCCGGAGTCAGAGTAGGCGCCCTGCTTGGAATAGCAACTGATATTCGGGACGGAGAGAACGAGCTCCTTGACATCATAACTCGATGATCGAAGATGCACGAGGATCTTGCTAAACTTGGGCCGTCGCCGCGTGATGGCGATGGACACATCATTGGGGAAGAGGTCCTTGCGCATGAAGGCGTGGTACATGGTGGTGGCTAACACGCCGGTGACTGTGACAACGGCGGTTCCTGACAACCCGACTGCCAGTGCCCATGTCAGCATGTTGTCTACCTTCGATGCATACAATACCATCGCCAAGGCCACACTCGTCATTGGGAATGTGTACGCCCACCATGCCAGGGAGAACCTAAACCCCCGAAAGAGGTTGACGCGCACCACCAGCGACACGTAGAGGAATAGGGAGACGAAGTAAAGGAGCTTAGCACCATCGTTGAACTCACCAGAGATCCTTGTCCATACCATGGATGCGACACTAGGTGCAGCGACGAAGAGGAAGAAAACTGGGTGGAGCTCCTTGGGAAGCTGCACGTTGGTAGGGAGCCGCTGATAGAGAGTGACGAAGAGCACCACATAGTGGGCCAACCCGACAGCAAAGAAGAAGATAGGCAGCTCCCGGAGGCCCATCCTAGCGCCAAGCAGCGCACCGACGAAGTTGCCAACGACGGCGAGGTGGTTCGATGGGTTGGCCACCTTAGAGAGGCGTCGTTTGTCGCTAGACATCCATTGTCCGTAGATTTTGAGGTCGAGGCACAGGATGGGCGCCATGAGCACGTACCAGACAGCGTGGTGGATCTCCCACACCGGATGCGGCACGCCCTTGACAAGGAAGAGGCAGGCGATCCATGGCGCGAAGAAGAAGTTGGCGCGCACAGGGTGGTGGAACTCACGGCGGACAGCCTCGAAGTAGAAGACGATCTTCAAGAGGTAGGTGATGGAGACGACCACCATGAGTGCGACGGAGATCCACCAGAGGACGTGGTTGACGACCGGGTGCACGCGAAGGAACTTCGTGGAGGGCTCCGATTCCAGGGTCTTCCACAACATCGCCTGGCTGCTCACGCCAAGGCACATCCCAAAGGCGCTAATTGGAAACCGGAGTAGGAACGGCCATGTCTCGTCCTTAGGCAGGACCGCTACCTCTGTCGACTGAACATTCACATTGTTATTAGACACAAAAATGGTTGTAGTATGCAAAGGTGGAACCTTTTGGTTTTGGTGGAATGCTACACGGTTACGTGGTACGTACACGAAGGGTCTCGAGCTCGGGGCCTTCGAGCGCGGCGAAGTAGCGGTCGGCGGTGGGCACTTCATCGTCCTCGTCGGTGTCCTCCTCCTCTGAGATCTTTGACGCCGCACCTTTCTCGATGTCGGTGTCCTGTGGCACCCCGCGGAGGTTGGAGAGTTGCCGTTCAAGGCCGCCATAGAACGTCTTGAAGTGGTCAAACCGCCGGTCTCACTCCCACGGGACCTTTGACTCGGTCGGCAGCACAGGAGCGGTGCCCACGTCGGCATCGCAGGCGCAGACTAACGGCCGCATGCTGAGCTGAGCGAGGTGGAGCCCCGACGGCGAGCCAGCTGGCACGCTGAACGAGACGGAGCACCGCGTCTCATCCTGAGCCGCCGCGGCCGCGTCTTCGGTCATCGTGTCGTCGGCGGCGACTGCGTCTGCAGCTTCCATCCAAGAAGCGCCGGCTGCCCGCGGCGCCGCACGGACGACAAGCGGCTCCCGGGCCAGAACGCACCCCGGCTGGCCGTCCAATACCCCCGCCATCTAGATGCTGACCTCGCTCGTCGCCATGGCAACAACTCTCTCTCTGTCTCCACCGTGGTGACTCGTGATTGAATGGATATGCATCGCATCGTGGGCATGGCCAGCTTATATACACGCGCGCGCGCGCGCGCACACACATCCCAGCTGATGGTGCGCCGCCGGGCGGGGCGGTCAGGCTCAAATCAGCTGATGGTGGACGAAATTCTTGTGTGATCTCGACTTGGACGGATGATGTGATCTCGATCGAACGAACATGTCTCGTGTCTTGTCAGATGGGTCTTCTGTGCTGAGCCCGCAAGTCTGTGGGTTGGTGGAATAGCGACGACGCCCGAATAATATTTGGGAAGTGTTTGTGGCCGGGGCGCCGGCCGAACCGTTGCGCCCGTCGCGTGGTCAGCGTACGATCCTCCATGATCCACCGGCTCCTGTTGCACCCACGAGCACATGCTGGTGGGCCCCGATCAGTTTTTCTTTAGCTGCCAGACCGCTTTTTTCCCCTACACTTGTCTTTATCCCTACCCGTGTCCACTCGTTTCCTCTTGCAATCGCCATGGACAGCCGTCGGAGCCCTGACCGGTTGATATCGAGCTACAACCTGCGAGTTGTTTTTTAGAGACCGGCGTGATTTTTTGCTGCGACTGGCGACGGCTAGGCATTTTTTGCTACAACCGACGAGTAAATTTGCTAGGACCGGTGTGACCTTCTGCGGCTACCAGCGACGATGAACTTTTCTACGAACGACGACGAGTTTTTTTGCGGGATAAACTCCGATCTATTCATCTTCAATCATAGTAGTACAACGAACACTACAAATAATAAAAATTAGCGAATTTTTTGTTGTGTCCTAGCGATGGCAAGCCATGTTTTTTGCTACAACCGGCTATTACTTTTGCTGGGATCGATGAGATTTTTGTCGCGACCGGCGATAATTTTTTTTGCTACGACCCACTGATGGCAAGTCATTTTTTTGCTGGAACTGGCAATCATTTTTGCTGGGACCGGCGAGAATTTTTTTTGTGACACGCGGCCGCCGGCGAAATTTTTGCCGCGACCTGGCAATGGCTAGCCTTTTTTTGCTGCAACCGACGATCAACTTTGCTCAGACCCGGGAGAATTTTTGTTGCGCCAGCGACCGGCGGGAATTTTTGCTAGGACCGGGTGATTGCAAGCCATTTTTTTTGCTGCAACTGGTGTTTATTTTTGTTGCGAGCAGCGAGAATTTTTGTTTTGACTAGTGACCGGCGAGAATTTTTACTACGACCCGGTGATGGCCATTTTTTTGCTGCAACCAGCGTTCATTTTTGCTGGGACCAGCAAGAATTTTTGTTGTGACCAGCGAGAATTTTTCTTACGATAAGTGACCGGCGAGAATTTTTGCTACAACCCGGTGATGGCCATTTTTTTGCTGCAACCGGCGTTCATTTTTGCTGGGACCAGCAAGAACTTTTGTTGCGACCAGCCAGCGAGATTTTTTGTGGCTGAGATTTTTTTTGCTAGGATAGGGGAGATGATTTGCTGGGACTAGCGAGACGGAAAGCTGCAACGGGCAAGACGATTTGTTGGGTCCAGGAGAGGCCATGCTACAGCGAGCCTTTTTGCATGAGGCAATGACGTCGAGTTGCGACGGTGATGCAGGGCGGCGGCACTTAGCTGCAACAGTGGACAGGATATTCATGGGAGCTGGGTTATCACGAGTCGACGAGCAAAGCATCGGAGCATGGCGCTGGCAACTCGTTTCGTGCATGCGCGGCCGGACGACAGAGTGCTTGCGAGGCGACAACAGCAAGTTGCAACCGCGATGCAGGGCAGCCACGGTGAGTTGTGATGGTGGACACTCGCGGAAGCTGGGCGTCACGAGAAAAGCTACGGCGCATGGCAACCACTACCCCGTTCCATGCGGCTTCAGTGGGCTCGTTTTGCATGGGCTTCAGTGGTTTCAGTTTTGCATGACCCAAACGAGCTAGATCCAACGTTTCAGGATGGACGAATCCAATGGATGCAAGTGGACCGGCGGAGTGACTCGGCCGGTCGACCGGCGCAGAGTAGCGCCCATAATATTTTCTTCCTCCCAAAATCCTTGTCTCGGATTTATCTAGATTTGTCTAGATATGGATGCATTCGATGTGGATGCATTCAACACTAGAGCGCGACTAGGTGCATCGAATGCAACCATATCTAGATAAATCTAAAACAAATTTTTTGGGATGGAGGGAGTAGTATAGCTGCATTAATTTGTCTCAAATAATAGTAGTAATACTAAGAATATGACTGATTAAATTGGTGCAAATAAATGGGGCCAGCTCGTGCTCAAATGATCAACACGTTTGGAAAAGGAAACTATTGTTATTGTTATAGTTAGCTGCATTAATTTGTCTCAAATATTAGTAGTAATACTAAGAATACTTATTGTTATTTTTTATACAATTATATGTAGGTGTATATTAGTTTCTTAGATAATGAAATCTTTTGATTAATCATATATATAATAAAATTCACCAAAGTTGGTGTGGGTGATGGTGTGAATTGTTTGGATTGCTTATTATCACCTGTGTCACGTGGTGGTGCCACACAGTCTTAATGATAAATAAACTGAAATATTATATAGTAAGATTTTTTTTCGAAGGAGCTACTCTAATTTTTTTGGGGACTAGTAACCGATTAACGGAACGTACGAATGAACTTTTGCATACTTACCGCAGAAAAAAACTTTTCCATACTTGGAAATTGATGGGGAAAAAGCACATGGATGGATCTTCAAGAAACTTCAAGCGATTCGTTCCTTTGGGTAGATGAGAGGAATCTATCTATTTGCACCGTGGTGCGTGCTACGTGGCGTATACGCGGAGTGTGCACCGGACGGCGCTGCAGTTCAGTCAAAAATTTGTGCAGCTGCCACTGCTTTCGTGCCGGAAGGAAAGATCGGTCTCGGAGTGCATATGATGTGTGTGTGTGTGTGTTTTCGCGAGGGAGTGCATATGCTGTGTTACCAACTCATAAATGCTCCCTGCTTCAATTTTTGAAAAAACAAACTTATGTGTTTCAAGAAAATCTAGAAAAAATTGTGAATATTCATAGAACATGAGTCCATAATCCCTAAAAAATTCAGGTCCTAAATCGAAATACACAAGAAGAAACCAAAAGGATAAATCTTCATGATTCTTTTCATAAAGGATATATTAATATCAAAATGATACCAAATACACCCAGCCACTGGAACAATATAATGTCTAGATTAAGTCTAGTGTTACAAAAAGACAAAAGCTAAATACTATGCTATTCACATCAGAATTTGTCTTTTTCTGTGTTCTCCAAAAGTGTTTTGAATTTGGATTTGAAACTTTTAGAAATTGTAGACACGTCTCTCTTAAACATTCACAATTGTGTTAAGATTTTTTTTAACATTTAAATTTATTTTTTGAAAATTATAAGCATGAGCGCATTTAAGAGTTGGGAACATGTGATATTTTCCTATCTGTCTCGATTGATCGATGGTTTGGCCGCCTTCTTGGTCGTCAGACTTAGAGCGTCTATAATCGGGCGCCTCAAACTCCCCTCAGACTCCAAGGCGGACGGCCTGGCCAAGGTCAAGTAGGTGGTCTCGACCGAAGAGAAGGGCACGAGGGTGGCGTCAGCCAAAGGGTAGGGCAAAAATGTGGTGGAGCTCCATAGCACCCACAAGTGGGCGAGGAACTTCGGCCATTTCCATGAGGAGGTCGGGCCAACCCACTTGTGCAAGGTCATTCTTGCACCAAAGATGGAGTGCCTGCCGATGCCACTGGACTTCACCAAACACATCCCCGCCATCCCTCGGGAATTCAAACTCGAGAGAATACCGGCTGTACCTGGAGGGTGACGGTCTGGATGATCAACGGCAGGGTCACCCTTCAATAGATCAAGATCGGGCACCTCATCACTTTCAAGCTGTTGACTCCCAATACCTTGGTTTTGAGCAATGACGGAATATCATGCCATCGTCACACACACAAAATGAATTTGCGAATTCTCCTTTATCTTGAAACTTTGAAAACCTCACTTTTAAATTTGCAACACACTAGGCTAGCCATTTTATTGATACACCTTTGGTGAATTATTCTTGCAATTTTCATGTCTATGGAGTTCCTTGAGATAAGAATAAAGTCAAAAAAATGTACTTGAAATTTTTGTGTACTTCTGAAAAAGAAAAGTATAACCACTAAATTTACAAGCTCAAACGTTCATTCCGGCAATTATATCACTATCATGGCAATGTAAGTTGCTCAAGGATATAGCTTGTAATCTGCAACTATGTGCAACATGTTTGCAAAGACAAAAAATAATGAAAAAAAAAACATAGAGAACTATATACAAGTACTACCAATCAACATAAGCTAGCCGTGCATGCATGCACCATCTCGTGCACCGACTGTCAAACACTCTGCTCTTCCATTCCCCTGTGCCACCATAGACTCGCCGACAATGTTGCTCATCTTGGATTTGGAGGCAGAGTCATCGATGTGCCTTGCTTGGAATTACTGAAATTTGGGATGGAGAGAACGAGCTCCTTCACATCAGAGCTTGATGATCGGATATGTGCGAGGATCTTGCTAAACTTGGGCATTCGCCGCGTGATGGCGATGGACACGTCATTGGGGAAGAGGTCCTTGCTCACGAAGGCGTGGTACATGGTGGTGGCTAGCACGCCGGTGACCGTGACAACGGCAATTCCGGACAACCCAACTGCCAGTGCTTGTGTCAGTATGTTCTCTACCTCTGATGCATACAAAACCGTTGCCAAGGCTACACTCGTCATTGGGAATGTGTACGCCCACCATGCCAACGAGAACTTCAATCCCCTAAAGAGGTTAATGCGTACCACCAGCGACACGTAGAGGAATAGCGAGACAAAGTAAAGGAGCTTGGATCCATCGTTGAACTCTCCAGAGATCCTCGTCCAGGCCATGGAAGCGACGCTAGGTGCAGCGACAAAAAGGAAGAACACCGGGTGAAGCTCCTTGGGTAGTTGCACATTGGTGGGGAGTCGTTGATAGATAGTGACAAATAGCACGACATAGTGGGCCAATCCGATGGCAAAGAAGAATATGGGCAGCTCCTGGAGGCCCATCCTAGCGCCAAGAAGTGCGCCGACGAAGATGCAACGACCGCGAGGTGGTCGGATGGGTTGGCCACCTTAGAAAGGCAGCGCTCGCCACTAGACATCCACTGGCCATAGATCTTGAGGTCGAGGCATAGGATAGGCGCCATGATCACGTACCAGATGGTTTGGTGGATCTCCCACACCATATGCGGCACACCCTTGACAAGGAAGAGGCAGGCAATCCATGGTGAAAAGAAGAAGTTGACGCGTACTAGGTGATGGAATTCGCGGCGGACGGCCTCGAAGTAGAAGACGGCCTTTAGAAGGTAGGTGATGGAGACGACAACCATGAGTGCGACAGAGATCCACCAAAGGACGTGGTTGGCAGTAGGGTGCACGTGAAGAAACTTGGTGGAGGGCTCCGACTCGAGGGTCTTCCACAGCATGGCCTGGCTGCTCACGCCAAGGCATATCCCAAAGGCGCTAATGGGGAATCGGAGCAGGAACGGCCATGTCTCATCCTTAGGCAACACAACCATCTCTGTTGACTGCAAGTTCACAAGGTTATTAGACATAATGATGATGTTTGCAAACTGTCTTGCTAAGTCTCTTTCGATGTTATAACCGTGAGATTTTACATTGAAATCCGTACAATTTTTTTTTATTCTTTTTTATGTTATGTCATTTGAGTGAGGTTGATTAAATGTCAGTCGACTGAGACTTAGCCACGCCCTTTAATGAGTGGTAAACTTTTTGCTGGAATGCTACACGGTGAGTTGGTACGTACCCGAAGTGTCTCGAGCTCGGGTCCTTCGAGCGCGGCGAAGTAGCGGTCGGCGCTGGGCACTGCATCGTCCTCGTCGGTTTCCTCCTCTGAGGTCTTTGACGCCGTACCTTGCTCGACGTCGGTGTCCTGTGGCACCCTGCGGAGGTTGGAGAGGCGGCCAGAGAACGTCTTGAAGTGGTCAAACCGCCGGTCTCGCTCCCGCATGCTGTCGCTCCGCAGCACCGCCGGCACCTCGCCGCCGACTTTGACCACCAAGGACGATTGCGAGTGGTGCCGGGCCTGCTTCAGCAGCTGCGGCACGGCCGGGTGGTGAACCCGCTCGACCTTCGACTCGCTCGGCGGCACGGCAGGGGTGCCAATGTCGGCCTTGTTGGCGCGGACGAAGGGCGGCATGCCGAACTGTGCTTGCTGAAGTCCCGGCGGCGAACCCGGCACGCTGATCAAGACACAGCTCGGCGTCTCAGCGTAAGCAGCCGCGGCCGCTTCCTTGGTGTTCCTGCCGCCGGTACTAACGGCATCCCCAGCCTCCACCGAAGAAAGCCCGGTGGCACGCGACGCGGCACGAAGGAGAAGCGGCTCAGGGGACGGAGCATACCCCGGCTGGCTTCTGACCTCGCTGGACGCCATGGCAACAACTCCCTCTCTCTCTCTATCTCTCTCTTTCTTCCTCTCCACCGCTGATGCCAGCAAAGTGAATGAATGTGCATCGCATCGTGGGCGTGGCCAGCTTATTTATACACACATGGCTAGCCAGCTGATGGATCGACTGACCGACTGACCGACCGGTGCTAGTGGCGCGCCGGCGGGCTAGGTGGTCAGGTCAGCGGCGCCGGCACGCACGTGGGATGAAGCACGCACGTGAGGAGAACACACGAAGGTTCCACGCGTCACCGGCAGCAGTCAGCGGTCGCGCCGGAATCCTCCACGCCTCTTGTCCTTGTCTTTGTCACGTCCCCGGCGGTCGATGGATCGAAGGGGAAAAAAATTTCTTGTGCGTGCATGCACCTGGCCTCGACTTGGACAGATTGGCGTGAATTGTGATGGCGAGCTCGACCGAGCATGTCTCATGCATAATAATTGTGGGCAATAATAATACTCCCTCCGTTACTAAACATAAGATCGTTTAGAGACAACAATATGAACTAGAGAACAAAATGAGTTAATATATACTCTAAAAATCTAACCACCAGTCGGCAGATGGTTTGCAACAGGCGCGTGCGAAGCCATCATCGTCGGATCCTGATCGTGTGGTCAATAAAGAAAGGGGCAGGACGGGATTCGAACCAGCGACCTCCTGCAATTGCCCCACCACGGTAACCAACTCACCCGGACTTTGTTGCTTTCAAAAGCGCCCAGAGTATGAATATATTGCGTAGTGGCTCTTTGTTCAAGATTTAAAATGTGAACGACTCGCTAACTTTGGTTGTGAATTTAGTGGGAATAATCTGAAGACTATGCCATTGACTGTCACGATTTTTCTCTGAATTGGATCTGTCATTTTTTTGAGGTGCTAGATCTATTCGCACGCTCTCTTTACATTTTTATTCAAAAAAATCATGCTGAATATGGGATTTGAATTCATGCCTAGCAGCTAATGTGAAACACACACTAACCAGCTCAGCTGGGCCATTTGTTGCGAAAAAAATGCACGCCATACTATTTGACCATTCCATGTTGCTTTTTTTTCTTTTTTCTGTGAGGAGTTGATCAAATATACCCCGATAACTGTTATGTGAATAACATGGTCACTCACACATCGCTAACCCGATAACTTGTATATCCTTGTCCTGATAACTTTGGCGACCGAAGGGGGAGGGGGGAGTTGACGAACTTTTGTATGAATAGCATGGTAACTCACACATTGCAGACCTGATAATTTACGCACCCTATCCTGATAACTTTGGGAGGGGGAGGGGGGGTTGATGAAATATCCTCTCGATAGCTTTTGTGTCAATAGCATGGTAACTCAAACATCGTAGTCCTGATAGCTGGTGTACAAATAACGTAGTAGCTTTTTTGAACCAAAAAAACTAGTGTAAACATACCTTCGATAACTTTTTGTATGAATAGCACAGTAACTCACACATCGCATATCTGATAACTAATGCACCCCATCCTGGTAACTTTGACAACGAGGGGAGGGGGGAGTTGACGAACTTTTGTATGAATAGCATGGTAACTCACACATTGCAGACCTGATAATTTACGCACCCTATCCTGATAACTTTGGGAGGGGGAGGGGGGTTGATGAAATATCCTCTCGATAGCTTTTGTGTCAATAGCATGGTAACTCAAACATCGTAGTCCTGATAGCTGATGTACAAATAACGTAGTAGCTTTTTTGACCCAAAAAAACTAGTGTAAACATACCTTCGATAACTTTTTTATGAATAGCACAGTAACTCACACATCGCATATCTGATAACTAATGCACCCCATCCTGGTAACTTTGACAACGAGGGGGGGGGGAGTTGATGAAATATCCCCTCGGTAGCTTTTGTGTGAATAGCATGGTAACTCACACATCGTAGACCTGATAACTTATGTACCCAGGTCCTGATAACTTTGGCTACAAGGGTGGGGGGAGTTGATGAAATATCCCTCGGTAGCTTTTGTGTGAATATCATGGTAACTCACACATCGTAGACATGATAACTTATGTACCCAGGTCCTGATAACTTTGGCGATGAGGGGGGGGAGTTGATAAAACATCCCCTCGATAACTTTTGTGTGAATAGCATGGTAACTCACACATCGCAGACCTGATAACTTATATACCTGACCCTGATAAAAGTCATAGAGGAGTCCCTCTACACATTCACACGTATAGTACATCATCATTTATGCAGTGATTTTTTTCAAGAAAATACCTTTCTTTTTGTCATCTGACAATGGTGAAAAAGAGTTTTAAAAGATTTTTATTTTCACGTATTGAACAACAGCCTGGGTTGGTGTAATGGCTGTTGGTCATGGTATTAGGCGTGCCCTAACTACCTGATGCAGGTTCGAATCCCATGTGACGCACTTTTTCTCAATTCACCTTTTTTTATTAGTGTCAATCAGGGGGAAAACGGGAGAAGCGGGAGCCATCGAAGGAAGTTGTGCGGAACGGGAGAAGCGGGAGCCATCGAGGGGAGTCGTGCGGATCTGTCGCTAACGACCAGTCGACTAGTCGTTAGTACTCTAAAATATGTCTATACACATCCGTGTGTAGTCCGCATTAAAATCTTAAAAAAGCCTTATATTTAGAAACAAAGGGAGTGTATACCTGTAGTAATACTAGGATGATCACAGATTAAATGGGTGCAAAGAATAAAATGGTGCATGTATGGGCACATGCTCGTGCTCAAACGAGTAACACGTTTGAAAAAGAAAACTATGATAATACACATTCATTTTTTTTGATAGAAGTGTGGTCATGTAGTAGTTTTTTTTCTCAGATAATGGATGCTCTCATCAATCATACAATTACCCCGGTGTATGTGAGCCAAGGTTTTAGTTACCGAATGATACACTTTTACCCACGGGACCGGTAAACGTGGTTACCATGGTTACCACAAAATTTCGAGCATTCGTACGAAATTTATAATTGAATTTTGAATTCAAATTCTGTCAAAATAGATATAGATAGTACTTGAACTTACATTTATCGTAAAAGAGCTACTAGTTCAGTGGAACGTTGTCTACACATGTGCTATCAAGTGCTGCCATAATTTACTCTACATTGAGCATTTGAGTTCAAAAAAATAAAAAAAAATCCAAATTTTTTGCTCGAAATGCCCATTTACCAAGGGGGACCGAAATATGCGGTAACTGTGGTAAATCTTGAAATTTCGAGCGGTAAACAAAACCTTGATGTGAGCTTTGCCTCCGTGATTGCTCGGCATTATGCCGGGATTATATATTCGATTGTGCTAGACTATCTCCTAGCATTATAATTTCCCCCCACCTTGTTCCACGGCTTCTTTGCTTGGTGGACACATGCATTCTTTGCCGGTAGGAAGGATCGACTGCATGAACACTTTGCGGGAGGTGAGGATCACAACCCTCGGAAATGAACCTTAGACTTGACCCGAGAATATGACTAGCTTCATAGACTAGCTTTGTCAGTACGTACCTAACTGTGATGGTCTCACTACTTGATTCCTTCTTCAAAAGGAAAACGAAGGTACGAATGAACCTGGGGAAAAGCACATCGATCGAGCTCTTGACCTTGACCGACGCGAGCCAAGCAGCTAGCAGCCCGGCGGCTACATACTCCAACATGCATGCAAAGCGCCGTGGAGAACACCAGGAACCCACACTGCACGCTACGCCAAGAAAAGCAGTAGAAATTAATTGCAAGTCATTTGTGGACGCGGGTGTGGACCGTGACTTGTGACTCCGCATTTGGTCGATCCCTCGGCCGGGTTCACAGTCTCACAGAGTATATCCTCATGCCTCCTGTTGAGGTTGCGTCCCAAAAAGAAAGAGTAGAGGTTGCTTCCACGAATCCCCCTACGTAGCTACGGAGTACAGGCCTACGTGCATGCATGCAAGACCAGTCTAACTACACGGGGTATCAGTCAAGAACAAATCTACACAATGTGCTGAATTGTTTTAGAATCTAACCCATTAAGCCGTACCAGAAAGGCGACCAACTAGCTATACCAGGTGGCACGTGTTGGTTCTGCATGGTGAGAAAGTTTTTTATTTTTGTTAAGCTTATTTTTGAAAGATGAAAGTGAGAATTTCTTTAAAAAAATGAGAAAAGTTTTTCTAGTTTTTTTTGTTTTTTATGATGAATATGATGTCTACATGATGCGAGAAAGTTTTCAAAATTTTCAGATGAAGGTGAGATTTTTTTTCATTTGTTCTTTAAGATGAAAAAACACGTGCATAACTTCCTCTGAAGCGGCTCGCATTGGCGGGCGCCAACCACTAGTATCAATTAACTACACGGAGTATGTAGTGACGAGAGCATGGAGAAAAAACGTGAAGGAATAATAGGGATATAAACTTTAGCATTGTTTTCTTAGAACGATATCTTTGCCACTAATAATACCGTAGTAACTCATGCATGCATTGTACTGATCATACACAACTGCGCATCCGCTCAAGCAAGTCGTACTCCATACTGTCTCACATAGACGTGGAAGTGCATATGCCAAAGATGCAGGTACTACAGAAATATAGATGTACTAGATCATGGTTGGCGCCCGTTGCTGCCCCCGTATCTTTTCTGGATGAAAGAATAGGAATTCGGAACGGTCCCGAAGATCGATATATTATTCTGTTAAATTTAGACAATATGAAAAGTTGAAAATTGGGTTTACTACTTGGGACCGACATAATTTAGATCTATCTTCAGCCAACTAATTTCTATAGAGGGTTCGAACGCTCTCTAAATATCCCGGTACATAGAAAAACAGTAACCACCAAATTTAGGATATTATATAATATAGTAATATCCTAGCATGGAATGGCAGTAGCACAGCTGCAACATTTGCAAACCAGACCAAAATAGAGTAACCCAAATTGCAGTTCAGATGCCATAAGAGGCATTTAAACCGCTAGGAATTTGCGATTTCCTCAGTTAACCATGTTTGGTCAGCCAGATGGGGCCTGAATAAGGAAACTATAGACCGTGAGGAACTAAGAGCATCTTTAGCAGACTCCGTACATTGTCGACCCGCAAAACTTGTTTTCAATTCACGGAAAAACGGTTTTACGGATCGATTTTAGCTGCGGCCGAACAGATCCCGCATAATCAACCAATAAAAAAATATTCTCTGAGTATACCGAACATGCACACAGCTAGCCCACTTTTTTTTCCTGACAGTCTTCTTTCTCACACCAAATTGAAATCAACCATAGGCCAGGGCGGCCGGCGACGGATAGGGGGGCGAGGAAGACACGGGGCGGAGGCCAGGGCGACCGGGGCAGCGCAGGACGACCGGACTCCTCCGTTCTCCGTCGCTGTAGAATCAAACCAAACAGGCAAATACGAAGCAGCCGTCGCCGTAGCTAGCAGAAGCTAGCTAGCTCAATCGATTTTGAGCGGATGCTAGCTAAGCAAGCTAGCTCAATCGATTTTGAGCGGACGGAGCTAGCTAACTAGTTCAATCGATTCGAGCTAGTACGGGGATGGGTGGCGCAACGGCCCGGGCGGCCGGCGGTCGGCGGGCCGGGTGGCTGGCGGCCGGCTGTCGGGGGACCGGGACGGGCGGCCGGCGGCCGGGGACGGGCGGGGTGGCGTCTGAGGCTGCGCGAACGGCGGACGGCGGACGTGAATGTTTCCTTGGCAGTTGGCTCCCGCCAGCTGCTTTCTCTCGGGGCATCGTAGAAGCGGACGCAAAAACTGTGTATTTGCAGATCGGGGAAGCTTTTTACCGCGCCCCTTAAATTTTTTTACTGGTCCGACATATTTACAACGTCTGATTGGGCTGAATTTTTCATGCGGACCTGCATTTTAGCGGTTATTTTGTGGGTCGAGGCATTATAGGGGTTTGCTAAAGATGCTTTAAGTAACAAAAAAATTCAAAGCATAAAGTGGGGAAGAGGCAATCCCTTGAGATGAGAAAGAACACTAACGTTCCTTATCCACTAGATAGTCTGTTAGCCACGAACCAACCTGTGGTTGAGATGGTTAGGTGAACAGTGGTATCCCCAACCCATCAGGGTTCAAATCCTGGTGCTCGCATTATTCCTGAATTTATTTCAGGATTTCCAGCGACGCGCTTTCAGTGGGAGGAAACGTTCCCGTCGACGACGAACCGCCTACGATGGCTTCGTAAATCTCAAGATGATATGTCTGCTCAGTCTCTCGAAGGTGCTCATAGGGGTAGGGTGTGTGTGTGCGCGCGTTCATAGAGGTGAGTGTATACGCGTGTATATGAGCGCTTGTGTCTGTACTAATGCTAAAAAGAAGATAGTCTGTTAGCCTCTCGGCACATAGCCTATGTTTAGAAAAACACGTAACCACAACAGGAGAAAACATAGAAAGGATAAAGGAAAGGATGAGATTACTTCGAGATATGCAGATTCCATTCTTGTCTGACCAATCTTGTGGCCGCTGGAGGAGCTGAGGCTGCTTAGCTAGGGTTTCACCGCCGCATCGAAGGGAAGAGGTGCAGCCGCCACCATCTCCATCGCCGGGTGCAGCGTGTTGCATGAGAAGGGTATGCAAGGTCGGTGGAGGAGCACAACAGAGAACTGGGAGACACCTCCTCCGCCGCTAGCATAATTAGTGTTTCTCGAGGGGCTGCGACGGCTAGAGGGACGGGATAGAAATTGAGACGAGGCGAATGACATTCCCTTCGTGAACTCTGCTTCGAGGAGTCGTCAACCGGCCTGTGCACGGGAAACGGGCCAGACAACGAAATACCAGCCCAATTAACCAGGTGCTCTGTGGCCAAGTTTCTGGACCCCGGTCAGAATTTTTGAGTCAATTCCATTATGAACTTCGGAGCTAACTCTCCAGCTATTATCTCTGACTTTGTTTTTACCTTGTTCGTTGCATACACCTCACATTAAGATGATCCGAAGAGGTAGATCACTCATTTTAGAAAGATGAAGAATTTATATGATGATATAGAGCCTTTTCATTCGAGGACATCTTAATTGCATTTTTTTTTGCGGGGAAAAAATTCCATTACTCAAGTGTGAGACGAGAGGAAAAGATTGGATCGACACACGTAGGCCGGTGGTCTCGATAGCATTATATAGGGCGCCTCTAGGAGCTGCCGCTAGGGTTTACAAAGAGATAAGTACAGATTGTTATACAAGATAACTACAACCTAGATACTAACCATATCGGTTATCTATACAGTTTAACATTCCCCCTCAATCTGAACTTCCTACACAAAGATTCAGATTGTGCCTATTCAATACAAAGGGCACCTCAGCTAGAGGCTTTGTGAATATATCTGCAACTTGCTCCTTGGAAGATATGAAACGAACATCAAGTGCCTTGGCTGCAACTCGTTCACGAACAAAATGGAAATCCACTTCTATGTGCTTGGTTCTGGCATGGAATACCGGATTTGCAGATAGGTAAGTGGCTCCTAGATTGTCACACCACAGAACAGGAGTTCAAGAGAGAAAGACCCCAAGTTCTCCAAGGACTGATCAGTATCCATATTACTTCAGCTGTTCTATTACATAAGTGCCTTATATTCAGATTACGTGCTCGACCTAGAGACCGTAGCTTGCTTCCTTGAACTCCAGGAGACAAGATTGGGTCCAAGAAAGACTGCAAAGCCACCTGTGGATCGGCGATCATCACTGCATCCAGCCCAGTCTGCATCTGAAAAGCAGCTTAACAGCATAGAGGATGACTTGCGAATAGACAAGCCCATACTGTGAGTATACTTCAAGTATCTCAAAATCCTCTTTGCTGCGGAGAGATGTGCAGTCGTAGGTGCATGGAGAAACTGACGAACACGATTAACTGCAAAGGAGATATCTGACCTCGTGAGTGTTAGATCTTTGGAGAGCTCCAACCAAGCTGCGATACTTGGTGCTATCCTCCTGAGACAATGGTGATCCACTTTCCTTGCTAATTTTCTCACTGGAGGACATGGGTGTGGTAGAGACATTACAATTCTCCATATTTGCACGACGAAGTATGTCGCTAATATACTTCTGCTGAGACAGAACAATTCCCCCTGGCGATGACTCCACATGTACTCCAAGAAAATAATGCAAGGGACCGAGGTCCTTGAGAGCAAAGGAGGCTTGAAGATCAGCAAGCAACCTGGTAGTAGCAGCGGTAGAGGAGCTGGCCACAATAATGTCATCTACATACACAAGCATGAAAATGGTAACACCACTTCGGTTGTAGACAAAAAGAGACGTGTCAGCTTTGGATGCGAGGAAACGAAGTAGTTGAAGCCTAAAACTCAGCCGAGAATACCACGCTCGAGGAGCCTATTTGAGACCATAGAGAGCTTTGCGGAGTTTGCACAAATGATGAGGCGCCGAGGGATTCACAAAACCAGGAGGTTGGCGCATGTATACCTCTTCTTGGAGAATGCCATGAAGAAAAGCATTTTGAACATCCAACTGACGCAAACACCATCCACGAGAGACTGCAATAGAGAGAACCAGACGCACAATGACAGGTTTAACGACCGGGCTGAACGTATCATCATAATCCAAGCCATGGCGTTGTTTGAATCCCTTTGCAACCAGACGTGCCTTGTACCGATCAATAGTGCCATCTGGTTTGTGTTTGATTTTGAACACCCACTTGCAGTCAATGACGTTGACACGAGGAGGAGGAGGAACCAAAGTCCAAGTACCATTCTGTCGTAACGCATCGAGCTCAAGTTGCATGGCCAGCCGCCACTCCGGAGATGAAACTGCTTCACGATGATCAACTGGTTCCCGCAGGGCCAAGAAGGCACGACGGGACGGATTATACGTGACAGTACCATCCGTACGTTGTTTTGGTTTGCGGGTGTGATCACGCGTGCGCGTCGTCATTGCATCTGCAGGCGGAACAGAGGATCCGGCGGCCACAGAAGACCCATGCGGGGCGCATGCAGACGAGCGCGCAGGCGAATCCCCCTAGGACCCCGTATCGGACGAGGAAGCAGGCGTAGCTACCAGATCCTCCTCGGATCCAGCGCCGTCAGCGGAAACGGCCCGCTCCGCAGGAGCCCGCGCAGGGGTGGACCCCGCCACAGCGTGGGCCGGGCGTGCGCATGCAGAAGCCGACACGGGAGGCGCCTCGGTCCGCTCCCCCTCAGGAGCCACGGGGTTGGCGGTCGGCGGAGACGCGGGCCCGGTGCGGTCGGCTGGCGCGCTGTCGCCTGGCACCCCACGGTCGGCTGCCGCCACGTCGCTGTCGTCAGGCGACACGGGATCCGAGGCTGATACGGCGGCGGATCGGGAGACAGGATCCACCTGGGAGTCCGTTGAGGGGATTTTCTGCGCCGAAGCAGTACCTGCATCCAGATTAGTCCGAGAAACAGATGCACCATAGTTCATGTGGTCATATGGAAATAAAAGAATGGCATGTTCAGCAACGCGAGGTGGTATTGGAGAGGGTTGGTCATTGGCAAAAGGAAAAATTTATTCATCAAAGATAACATCGCGTGATATATATATGCGAGCTGTAGGTACGTGAAGGCATTTGTAGCCTTTGTGGCGAATACTGTACCCGACAAAAACACACTGTTGGGATCTAAACGCGAGTTTGTGAGTGTTATACGGGCGCAAGTTGGGCCAACATGCACACCCAAACGTGCGAAGGGAGACATAGTCCGGCTTGGTGGAAAACAATTTTTCCATGGGGCTCATATTGCCAATGACACGGCTGGGTAATCGGTTGATAAGGTAACATGCGGAGAGATACGCCTCGTCCCAAAAGCGGAGAGGCATGGACGCATGTGATAACAAGGAGAGACCCATGTCAACAATGTGACGATGCTTCCTTTCGGCCGAGCCATTCTGTTGATGTGTGTGTGGACAAGAAACGTGATGAGCAATGCCAAGTTGACGAAAAAATGTGTTGCTAAGTTTTTCGTATTCCCCACCCCAGTCGGATTGAACACACAAGATTTTACGAGAAAGAAGGCGTTCAACATGGGCAAGAAAATCACGAAAGACGTCAAACACATCACACTTTTGTTTAAGAAGATAAATCCACACAAATTTACTATAATCATCAATGAATGAAACATAGTATTGGAACCCACCAGAAGAGGTTTTGGCAGGTCACCACACATCTGAAAAAATAAGTTCCAAAGGAAACGAAGACACACTCGAGGATCTAGGAAAGGGTAGCTGATGTGCTTTGCCTTGTTGACAAGCATTACACACATGGATCAAAGCCCGACTTGACGACGCTAATTTATTGGACGCTAAAACGTGTTGAACAACTTGTGTGGATGGATGGCCGAGCCTAGCATGCCATTCTTCAGCAGAGAGCCTAACTGAGGACAGGGCATGAGAACGTGAGGGCCGAATGGGATAGAGCCCATTTTCACATCTGCCTTGAAGAAGAACCCGCTTGGTTGTCAAATCCTTCATAAGAAAATGAGTAGGATAATATTTTAGATAAGCATGATTATCGGTGGCAAGGCGATTAACAGAAAGGAGATTCTTATCGGCATTGGGGACATGTAGTATGTTGCGAAGTTTGAGATTGGCAGAGGGAGTAGGAAGGAGAGCATGACCACGATGAGCTATGTGCAAACCTGATCCGTCGGCAGTGTGGATGCGGTCCTGTCCAGGATATTTCTCCCTCACGGTGAGACGGTCCAGATCCGACGTGATGTGATCGGTGGCCCCCGTGTCGGTGAACCAGGTAGGGTCACCGAGGATGGATGGTGGTGATGCAGCTGCTAGGCCCGCCATCTTGGAGTGCTGAGGCTGGAAGGCGTGGTTGTAGCGTTGAGCACACTCCCAAGCATAGTGCCCAGGGCCCCGGCGGAGTTGGCACTGCAGGCGTGCATCACTGCCACCACCGTGGTCACCGCGGTCACCACCGCCGCGCCGTTCGCGTTGTGGCGATTGCCGCCACCGCCACGATCACCGCGGTAGCCGCCGCGGTTGTTGTTGTTGTAGTCACCGCGGTCACCGGAGTTGTCGCGACCCTTGCCGCGGTAGTTGCCCTTGCCGCGGTTGTTGGAGTTGCCGTTGCTGTCGCGGGCGACGTAGTTGACAGAGGAGCCGCCCGTGTGAAGTTGAAGACAGGCCGCGTGATACTCACGACGGTGCTCGAAGGAGATGGCGTGGGAGTAGAGTTCGCCCAGTGTCATGACGTCGATGCGGGTGGTGATAGCCGTGATGAGTGGCTCATAGTCGCTGTCGAGGCCGGTGATGAAGGCGGTGATGATGTCCTCCTCTCGCATGGGGCGGCCCGCAGCAGCGAAGTTGATCGGCGTTGGAGCGGATCTTGGCGAAGTAGTCGACCATGGAGAGGTTGCCCTTGCGGAAATTCATCATGTCCATCTTGATCTGCACCACACCGCACGGCAAAGGCGTGACGTACATCTCCTCGAGGTGCGCCCAGATGGCGCGAGAGGTGTCGAAGAGGTGGACCTGCTGAAACACATCGTCGGTGAGCGAGGCAAGCAGGTAGCTCAGGATGATCTGATCCTGACGGAACCAGGTAGCGTACTCCGGATTAGGAGCGCGCTCCCCCTTGTCATCGGCCGGGAGGAGGCGAGCAGGAGTGGGGGTGGTGCCGTCGACATAGCCGGTGACACCGGCGATGCGAAGGGGAGGGAGAATCTGAGCTTTCCAGAGAAGATAGTTGGAGGAGGAGAGCTTGGCAGTAATGAGGCTAGCAGAGGGTTGGGGAACAGCGGAAGACGGCGGCGCCGCGAGACCGGACGGCATGGGCAGAGAAGCAAGAGCCGAGGAGGTCATGGCGGCGGTGGAGGGAGAACCCATCGAGCAGATTATGCGAGATGGCCTGATACCATGTGAGACGAGAGGAAAAGATTGGATCGACACACCTAGGCCGGTGGTCTCGATAGCATTATATAGGGCGCCTCTAGGAGCTGCCGCTAGGGTTTACAAAGAGATAGGTACAGGTTGTTATACAAGATAACTACAACCTAGATACTAACCATATCGGTTATCTATACAGTTTAACATCAAGGAGGCATCTCAGCCATAACCAAGTTTACAAGAAAGTCCGGCCCTCCTACGAACCAGACTGCAGTACGGGGGGTACTACGACCATACGCAGCCAACACATGACTAGCGTTGTTCTGCCAACGGCTACAATGCGCAAATACAACCTCTCTAGCCTCAAGGGCTGCTAGATCGCTAATCTCTTCAACGAGAGACCGGTGCTGCGATCTATCTGTCATGGGTGCCTTGAGCATCGCCACAGCCTCCGTGACCGTCCATCTCAACAATGATAGGCATCGCCGTCTGTGTAAGGCAAGGTCTAGGCCTTCTCTACACGCCGAGAGCTCCGCCTCCAGCGCACTCTCACATGTGCGGATTTCTCTGCATGCTTATATATGATATCCCTCTATCATCTCAAGAATCATGCCTCCTCCCGCTGCTCCCGTGGCTGCAACAAAGCTGTCGTCTGTTAAGTTTGGCCCAGCCCGCACTAGGGGGGCCCAGCTACGCCTGCCGTCCCTATCTGCCCAGGGCTGCACGCAGCAGCGGCCATCTCAAACCACCATCTTCCCCTTCTCCATATTGGCATGTGGATGTTGCCGGATGCATAATAGCGGGCAAGGTAGCCATGTAAGAATCTACGAGAGGCCTCGGCAGGAGGTGGCGGTTTGTCATGGGTAATCTCATTGCGAACATGCCATACTCTCCACATGATCATGAGGACCACCAGCCTCGCCGTCTCATCCAGGGGTTCCAACAGGGCGAATAGCCACTCTGGCCCCGTGTCCTGGATGGTCAACACCTTGGGTATGTTTCAGTCCATCGCCATGACCCTCCATAGCTCCTTTGCTAGTGGGCACCTGCAAAGCGCGTGGAATTTGTCCTCGCGTTCAACACCACATAGGGGGCATACGTCAGTATCCTCGAGGTGCCGTGAAGCCTTGTTGGCCCAAGTAGCTAGTGAATTTGTGACAACCCTCCATGCAAACACGCGTACCTTAGGGGGAGCAGGGCACCCCCATATGATCTCTGCTTCGAGGAGTCGTCAACCGGCCTGTGCACGGGAAACGGGCCAGACAACGAAATACCAGCCCAATTAACTAGGTGCTCTGTGGCCAAATTTCTGGACCCCGGTCAGAATTTTTGAGTCAATTCCATTATGAATTTCGGAGCTAACTCTCCAGCTATTATCTCTGACTTTGTTTTTACCTGGTTGGTTGCATACGACCTCACATTAAGATGATCCAAAGAGGTAGATCACTCGTTTTAGAAAGATGAAGAATTTATATGGTGATATAGAGCCTTTTCATTTGAGGACATCTTAATTGCATTTTTTACAATGCCATAATCTGGCGTCAAGACGTGCATCAGTGAATTTGTCTTAACTTTGCGTTCAGGCTCGGCTTTGGACCATCTTTATACCTATTTTGATCAACTTGGAGAGTGCTGGTAGAATATTATGCAACTCACGATATATTGATCGGGTGTAATATGCACATATATATAGATACATAGGAAGCCACGTCCTCTACTATACATGGAAGGAGGAGGACTTGTTGTACAAGAAATATACATGCTATATGTATATCTCAACACCCCCCCGCAGTCGAAGCGGCACCATGGTCGAAGCAAAGACTGGAACGAAACTCCTCAAATAATGCAGTAGACAAGCCCTTGGTCATGATGTCAGCAAACTGTTGGGAGGTAGGGACATGTAGCACGCGTACATGACCAAGGGAAACCTGCTCCCGAACAAAGTGGATATCAATCTTAATGTGCTTGGTGCGTCGATGATGAACCGGGTTGGCGGAGAGGTAGAACGCGGAGACGTTGTCACAATACACAATCGTGGCCTTATCAACCGGAGACAAGAGCTCATGGAGAAGTTGACGAAGCCAGGAACACTCAGCAACGACGTTGGCAACGGCGCGATATTTTGCTTCAGCACTGGAGCGGGAGACAACGGGCTGCCGCTTGGACGACCAGGAGATGAGTGATGGCCCAAGATAGACACAATAGCCAGATGTCGAGCGGCGCGTGTCGGGGAAGCCAGCCCAGTCAGCATCAGAGTAAGCAATCAAGTCCAAGGAGGTCGACGCCTGAAGTGACAACCCGAGATCCAAAGTGTCGCGTATATAGCGAAGAATGCGCTTGACCGCGGTCCAGTGGGCATCACGAGGAGCATGCATATGAAGGCACACCCACAGCATACTGAAGCTCCGGGCGGGTAAGAGTAAGGTAATCAAGTGCACCAACAATCGACCGTAGAACGGAGCATCGGAAGTGGGAGAACCATCTGTGGCAGAGAGCTTGGCCTTCGTGTCAACAGGCGTGGCAGCCGGTTTGCAGTTAAGCATCCCGGCATGGTCCAGAAGCTCATGAGCATACTTCCGCTGGTGAAGAAAGAAGCCATCGGCTCGACGAATAACCTCGATCCCGAGGAAATAGTGAAGAGGACCTAAGTCCTTGATGGCGAACTCAGCACGAAGACGATCAGTGAGCTGTCGAAGAAGAGCAGTCGAGCATGCTGTCAAGATGATATCGTCGACATAGAGCAGCAGAAAAGCAGTGGCATCACCCTGGTGGTAGACAAACAGTGAAGCATCGGAGCGAGTGGAGCGGAATCCAAGCTGATGAAGAAACGCAGCAATGCGCTGGTACCACGCGCGAGGAGCCTGCTTAAGCCCATATAACGACCGGGAGAGCAAGCACACATGATCTGGAAAAGACTCGTCGACGAATCCCGTAGGCTGCTGACAGAACACTTGCTCCTCAAGATGACCATGAAGAAAAGCATTAGAGACGTCCATCTGATGTACTGGCCAAGAGCGAGAGACCGCAAGCTGAAGAACCGTCTGAATTGTCCCAGGTTTGACTACCGGGGCAAAGGTATCTGTGAAGTCGACACCGGCGCGCTGACAAAAACCATGAACGACCCAACGCGCCTTGTGGCGGTCGAGGGTGCCATCAGGATGAAACTTGTGCTTGAAGACCCACTTTCCGGTAATGATGTTGGCATGAGGGGGATGTGGGACAAGCTGCCAAGTATGATTGCTCTGCAACGCGTCGAATTCCTCCTTCATCGCGGCAAACCACAAAGGGTCGCGAAGCGCGGTACGGGCGGAGGTCGGCAGAGGCGACTGTGGTGACGTGGACGTCGAAGCCACACAGGTATACTCCTCCTTGGAGTACCGTTTGCTCGGTCGGTAGACACCCATGCGGGACCGGGTGACAGGGCCGGCGAGTGGTTGGACCATGGTGGCCCCGGTGGACCCGTCTCCAGGAGCCGGAGAAGCCGGTGGTGGGCCGGGCGAAGAGGTCCCGGCAGAAGCCGGCGCAACCAGTCGTGTGGCCGTGGAACCGGGCGAGGGGACCGGCGAGCCCGCCACTGCAGAGGCCGGTGAAGTAGCAGGTGAGGCCGGCGAGGCCGGCGAGGTCAGTGTAGACGCCGGTGAGGTCGGTGTAGACGCCGGCGAGGTCGGTGTAGACGCCGGCGAGGTCGGTGTAGACGCCGGCGAGGTCGGTGTAGACACCGGCAAGGCAGCAGGCGGCAGCCGTAACACCGAACGGCCAGGAGGAGCACCACGCCGCGGCAGAGAGCCAGGGCGGACAGAGTGGGCCAAGGAGGGGCCGGGCACCGAAGGAGTAGTCGCATGTTGTTCCTGTTTAAACGGAAAAGAACACTCATCGAAATAAACATGCCGGGAGGTGATGACACGGTGAGAGACCGGATCATAGCACCTATAGCCCTTGGTGTTAGCCGGGTAACCGAGAAAGACACACGGGAGGGAACGAGGAGCAAGTTTATGAGGAGAAGTGGCGATAGTACTGGGATAACAGAGACAACCAAAAATACGAAGACCGTCATACGAGGGTGGAGACCCAAAAAGAAGATGATGTGGTGTAAAATTCCAACGGGTGCGACACGGACGTAGGTTAATGAGGAGGGTGGCAGTAGCAAGAGCATCGGGCCAGAAACGGGGAGGCATGTAAGCATGGAATAAGAGGGTACGGACGCAATCATTAAGAGTGCGGAGGATGCGTTCAGCCCGACCGTTCTGCTGGGAAGTGTAAGGACATGTGAGTCGGAAAACTGTGCCATGGGTGGAAAGAAGGTTGCGAATGGTGGTGTTGTCAAATTCTTTCCCGTTGTCAGTTTGCAAAGCAAGAATGGGACGACCAAATTGCGTAGACACGTAAGAGTAGAAGGCATTAAGAGTGGCAGCAACTTCGGACTTCTTACATAAGGGAAAGGTCCACACAAAGTGAGAATAATCATCTAAGGTAACAAGATAATATGAAAAACCAGTATTACTAGCAACGGGAGAGGTCCAGACATCACTATGGATTAACTGAAAAGGTAACGATGCAACTGTGGATGAAGAACTAAAAGGAAGACGAACATATTTGCCCAGACGGCATGCGTGACAAGAGTGCGCATCCGTTTTGTTACATGTAAAAGAAAAATCTCTAATTATTCGACGAAGTGCGTTGGAGCTAGGATGACCAAGACGGGTGTGCCAAAGATCGACACCGGCAGAAAGAGCAACTGGTCCAGCAGATGTAGATGATGAAGGCTGGACGGAGTACATATCGCCAGGGCTGTCACAGCGGTGAAGAACCATCCGGGCGAGGGCGTCCTTAACAGAGAAACCAACTTCGTCAAATTCCACAGTTACAGAGTTATCACGAGAAAGTTTGCGAACACAGACTAAGTTTTGGATAAGTTCAGGAGGTACAAGAACATTATTGAGAAAGAGTGGCCTAGAGGTGGAAGGAAAACTAGTGGAACCGACATGAGTAATAGGAAGACCGGCACCATTACCGACAATGATACGAGAAGAGGTGTTGATGGGAGACGCAGAAGAGAGATTACCCGGATAAGCGCCCATATGTGATGATGCACCGGTGTCCATAAACCAATCGCCACCTCCGGAGTAAGCACCGACCGGAGGCTGTTGATGGAGTGCAGCGAGGAGAGTCGGGTCATAGGAGACCGGCGCGGAGTAGCCCGAGTAGCCGGTCATCCTAGCGCTAGGGTTCGGCCCACCATAGCCAACCGGAGCGGGGGAGTAGTAGGTCGGCGGAGCACCCGGGCCCGGATGTTGGCCGGCGAAGAAGGCCTGATGGCCGGAGGGTCCGGGCCCTAGGAGGCTCGGAGCAGGGGGGCGTCTCACAGGCATGGTGTAGGCGTGCACGACCCTGTCCAGGGGTTGTGGCCGCCCCCCCAAGGTGGCGTCGGCTGCTGCTGAGGAGGCCCAGCGCGCGGCTGTGGCTGCTGCTGCTGGCCTTTGCCGCGGCCGCGGCGCCGCTGGCGCGGCTGCTGCTGTTGCTGCTGCGGCGTCGGCGGGTGTTGGGGAAGAGCCGGAGGCCGCTGTTGATATGGAGCGCCGTAGACGGCGGGCGGCGTAGGAGGAGCCGCAGGCCGAGGCGCCGGGAACGGCGACGGAAAGCCGGGAGGCGCGCCCGCGGGTGCGTGCCCACCGCGCGCATAGCCGGCGGCGAGGGCAGTGTGGACGGCACGGGAGCGAAGATGTTTCAACCGGCGTTCCTCGAGACGGAGATACGCCACCGCGCGCTCGTAGGTGGGGTTCGCCATGAGGGTGAGGTTGGAGGCGGCATTGCCGAGGTCCTCATTGAGGCCGGCGGTGAGGGTGTAGAGGAGCAGCTCGTCGCCCACTTTGAAGCCGATGTCGTTGAGCTCGTCGGAGAGAGTCTTGAGGCGCATGCAGTAGTCATCGACGGAGGAGTCGTTTTGGTGACATCCGAAAAACTCCTGCTGCAAAAAGACGATCCGTTGGAGCCTGTTGTCGGTGAAGAGGCCGACGATCTTGTTCCACACCGTGCATGCATCGTCCTTGTCGCGAACGACGGTGTGGAAGATGTCCTTGGACACGGTGAGGAAGAGCCACCTGATGATGGTGGCGTCGATCGCCAGCCAGTCGGCGTCGCGGTTGAGGACGAAGAGGTTGGCGGTGCCGTCAATGTGATCCTGCAGGTTATACTCACGAAAGAGGAGGTTGAAGTACGTCTTCCAGGCATAAAAGTTTGCCTCTTTGTGGGAGAGGATGACCGGGACGCGGCGTTCGATGGGAACGTCGCGGATGTAGGCAGGATCTGGTAGAGTGGCAGTGGAGGAGCCGGCGGAGGAGTCGAAGGGGTTTGGTGGACGCACGGCCGGAGGAGTGGAGGCGGCAGATCGGTGGGAGAGATCTGAAGCAGACATGGCAGCAGGTAGGGTTTAGGGTTTGGGTGGGCAGCGGACGGCTGAGGAGAAGAAAAACAGCGAGCGGCGGGTGGGCACGCGTGGGCAGGGGCGATCGTGGCTAGCGATGGGGAAGGGAGCGGAAGCAGTGGGAGGGCTAGCGATGGGGCGGGACTCTTGCGAGAGCAGCACGGCGGCGGCGATGAATCAGCGACGCGGGCGTGCGAGAGAAAACTAGCGGCGGCGGCTTAGGAAGCGACGACGACGCAGCTAGGGCAGGGGATCGTAGAGGCTCTGATACCATGTAGAATATTATGCAACTCACGATATATTGATCGGGTGCAATATGCACATATATATAGATACATGGGAAGCCACGTCCTCTACTATACATGGAAGGAGGAGGACTTGTTGTACAAGAAATATACATGCTATATCTATATCTCAACAGTGCTATCCAATGGTGAACTAATATATTTTAACTGACCTTATCTTCCTATGGATTGAAACTACTACCTCCGTTCTTAAATATAAGTCTTTTTAGAGATTCCACTACGGACTACATACGGAGTAAAGTGAGTGAATATACACTCTAAAACATGTCTATATACATCCGTATTTAGTCCATAGTGGAATCTCTAAAAAGACTTATATTTAGGAACGGAGGAAGTATTTTTTTTTCCAATCATGCCATTTTTTGTGTCAATGCAACCCCCTGTTTTTTGGCAACTTGCATGCTGAAAAAATAACTTGTTCCGAGTATGTTCTAAGGATGATGACAATACTCCATCGGCTATTTTATTATATGTGCTTAGGATGATAAGTCTACATCAACCATATTTATACTTAGGGCAATAATTATATATCGACCATCTTTATAGCTTAGGGTGATAAGTATATATATCGGCCATTACTTCTAAATGTTGCCTAGATCATCCCTTGGAGTCGATTGCCACCAATAAGATTTAAAGAGATGGGTGAGAACTCATTCCCTATGGCAATAACAAAATCAAACTCCGTGAGGTCAGGCCCTATTAAGAAAGTAACATTGGGATGATTCCGATCCACTAGTGAAAAAAGTGCTAGCCACAACTTTCATTGATGACGCGCCGTTTCTAACGAACACAAGAACTATTTTTTAAAATAGTGGTGGCGTCAGGAAATTTTGTACCACACATATATTCTATTATTGTTGGCTTAGGAGTAATAGAGAGCGCCACCTGTAAGTGGGTCCCAACTGCCGTATCCTAATTTAGAGCTGGTGTAGCAAAAGTTTCCTACGCCAGCACTAACCAGACACTACTAGGGAAAAGCTTATAGGCAGACGCTTACTAGTAGCGAGGGTTTATAACCCTCGCTACTGCTACTTACTAGTAGCGATCTTTGCCGAGAGATAGGAGCATTCGGTGGAACCGGTGAACTACACTTGCTTGGTTTTTACCCCTCGCTACTACTAAGTTGATACTAGTAGCGCGGGTTTTTAACCCTCGCTACAACTAAGATGTCTCTACCGTGCCCTCCCGGGGCATGCCATAGTAGTAGCGAGGGGTACAAACCCGCGCTACTACTAAGTTGATAGTAGTAGTGCGGTTTTAAACCCCTCGCTACTACTAAGTACGAGGCAGGTGAAATCCCCGTATCCTCAGCCGAATCCCTCCTCTCTCCCTCACTTTCCCCCTCTCTCACTTTTCTTGTCTCTCCCTCATACTCCAGCTGTGGCCACCGCTGGTACACTCTACTTTCTTCCCCCCTCCCTCTCCGAGATCCCTCCGGTGGGCGGTCGCCGGAGCTCCTCGCCGCCGCCAAGATGCGGAAGCGCGACCTCAGCATCCTCCTCCTCGCCGCCTTCACCGTCTTCTTCTTGCTCCAGGTCAGGCCTCCTCCTCCCCCCTCTCTGATTTGATCCCGAACGCTAGCTGACCCATCCCCCTTCTCCTCCGGCGGCACGAGGGCGACTTCTTGTTTCGGGAGACGTGGACCGCCTCCCGCCGCTGCTCGTCACCAACCTCAACGGTGACGGCCGCCGTGAGGTGCTGCTCCCCACGCACGATGCCAAGATGCAGGTCCTCCAGCTCCCGGCCCACGCCGGGCTGGCCTCTGCGGCCGCCCTTGACGGCTTTCACGAGGCACGCGTCATGGCCGAGATCTCCCTGCTCCTGGCCAACGTGCGCGCGTCATGGGGTCGAGATTTTTTTTGGTTTTTCGAATTAATAGTAGTAACGCGGGTCACAGACACGCGCTACTACTAACACACGTACTAGTAGCGCGGGATGCACCGTGCTACTACTACTAGTTAGCTGTAGCGTCGTAGTAGTAGCGCAGGCACCCGCGCTACTACTAGCTTTTAACCCGCGCTACTACTAGGATTTTTCCTAGTAGTGAGAATAGCTATGGCGTCGCCAAGTAAGTTACGCCAGCAGTACATTTTATGGGCCAATCAATTTTGAAGCCATGATAACATCGGCATGGGCTTTGCCCAAACGCCAGGGATACAAGGAGACCTTAAGGAGAGAGCATGAAATGGCAGTGAGGCAAAGGACCGAGGCCCAGATCATTAGAGAGCACAACTCCAAATTTGCGTCTTGGCTCAAAGAGTGAATTCGGGACAAACCAATGTCGACCGGTATGGCCAATGCAAATCTCATCTATGCATTAGCAGTAGGCCCCACTTGCACTGTCGCCACATACAAATCATATGATATAAATGGATACACATTCTATACTGAGGCGAAGGACAAAAAATGTGATTACCAGAACTCAGGTGTGACGATGCTCCAGTTGACCGAGAAAGATAGTAATAAATACTACAGCAGGATCAAAGAGATACGGGAACTTGAGTACGGCGAAGATTACATGATGCCATTGTTCTGGGTAAGATGGGCGAAGAACGTCGAGCATGAAGAGCGTGGTTTCATTACCATGTCTCTGCCCGAAGCACAACCTGCTTGTGCAAAAGGAGTGAAAGAAATCACTGCCAAATATGAGCCTTGGGTATTCGCGAAGGACGTGGCACAATGCTTCTATTTAACTGACCCTTCAAAGCCGAGTCGTGTTGTCGTACGGAGAGGCAAAAGGAGCATCTTCAGCATGGACACAATGGAGGAGGAGATGTATGAAGAGCAAGGCTACACCACTAGAAGGAGCAGAACTACCTTGCGTGCGACATGACGTCCCTTCCTGAGAACGAGTCATAGCGCTAGACGGTATAAGACCTCCCTCTACCAATTTATTTTCATGTAGATTTGTTCTAGTGTTCATATTATTGTGACGAAATGCACACATTATGTGTACGTGTGAATTGATGAAATGGATTACATATGTGCAAATGTGTTTAATGTTTATTTATATATATGTGATAATTGTGAATTGGTCAACTTTTTTGGGGTGTGCTTGTTTTAGTCAATGCAACATTGCATTGTGCTGCTCGGGAAGTGTCTCGCGCTATGTTTTATTTTTGCAGGGAATGTCTATAGAGTTGCCAATGTTTTAGCGAAACATAGACTTAGTTTCGTTTCGTTAAATTTCTGGCACTCAATATGTCCGGTTTTTAGTAAAGGTCATGCCGATTTTTTTATGCTGATTTTAATTATATGAACGCAACACAAAATGTAAGATTGCTCCTACTGTTGCGACACTAGGGTATGTGCGTCGATCCTCACCTTGACAACAATAATGGCTTCTCCCTCACGCTTCAAAGTGACTACAAATATTATACGGTAATAATCAGTTTAAATATTTGTTGGCACATATTTCGTTCTTAGGCATGTATCATATATGGTTTGTGTGCTTCAAAGTGTAATTTCTATTTGTTTTACATTTCGACTAGTGTATCCCTTGCCAAGCAAGAACTTTTGTCCAAGACAAGTTTTTCCTCCGCGACAGGAACAAGTGACTAAGATGACTACTTACCTCAAGACGAAAGATGGTTTCAATATCAAATCGAAGATTTATACTGAGGTAGATCACACATATTTTGGTTGTGCTAATTGGAGAGGATTGGCCAAAGCTTACGGATATCAGCCTGGTATGATAATAACATTTCTGTGACGCCCCCGATTCAATCGTACACTAATCATGCACGCAAATGTGTACGATCAAGATCAGGGATTCACGGGAAGATATCACAACACAACTCTAAAACATAAATAAGTCATACAAGCATCATAATACAAGCAAGGGGCCTCGAGGGCTCGAATACAAGTGCTCGATCATATACGAGTCAGCGGAAGCAACAATATCTGAGTACAGACATAAGTTAAACAAGTTTGCCTTAAGAAGGCTAGCACAAACTAGGATACAGACCGAAAGAGGCGCAGGCCTCCTGCCTGGGATCCTCCTAACTACTCCTGGTCGTCGTCAGCGGGCTGCACGTGGTAGTAGGCAACTCCGGTGTAGTAGTCGTCATCGACGGTGGCGTCTGGCTCCTGAGCTCCATCGTCTGGTCGCAGCAACCGGGTAAAGAAAGGGGGAAAAAGGGGGAACAAGGCAACCGTGAGTACTCATCCAAAGTACTCGCAAGCAAGGAGCTACACTACATATGCATGGATATATGTGTAAAGGGCCATATCAGTGGACTGAACTGCAGAATGCCAGAATAAGAGGGGGATAGCTAATCCTGTCGAAGACTACGCTCCTGGCAGCCTCCGCCTTGCAGCTTGTTGCAAAGAGTAGACTGAAGTCCTCCAAGTAGCATCACATAGCAATAATCCTACCCGATCCCTCCTCGTATCCCCTGAGAGAGAGCGACCACCGGGTTGTATCCGCACTTGGAAGGGTGTGTTTTATTAAGTATCCGGTTCTAGTTGTCATAAGGTCAAGGTACAACTCCAAGTCGTCCTGTTATCAAGATCACGGCTATTCAATAGATTAACTTCCCTGCAGGGGTGCACCACATAACCCAACACGCTTGATCCCATTTGGCCGGACACACTTTTATGGGTCATGCCCGGCCGCGGAAGATCAACACGTCGCAGCCCCACCTAGGCATAACAGAGAGGTCAGCACGCCGGTCTAAACCTAAGCACCACAGTGCAGGCCCATCGCCTCGAGCACACCGCACTATGCGTGGGCGGCCGGAAGCAGACCTAGTCTAGTGGCGTTCAGTCCAATCCGGCCAAGCGCCGCCGGCCGACGTCACGAAGTGCTTCGGTGATACCACGACGCCGAAAGTGCCCATATCTTTCCCACGTAGTTGGTTAGTGCGTATAGGCCCGTGAGCGGACTCAGATCAAATACCAAGATCTCATTAAGCGTGTTAAGTATCCGCGAATGCCGAACAGGGCCAGGCCCACCTCTCTCCTAGGCGGTCTCAACCTGCCCTGTCGCTCCGCCACAAAGATCCAATCGCGGGTGCTCCACCAGCCGACCCGACTTTAGTCTCCACATCTATCATGTATAAAGTATATAGTATATAACCGAGATCACCTCCCGAGTGATCTCGGCCCGATAGTATAGCACAGCAGACGGACAAGAATGTAGGGCCACAGATGGAATACTAGCATCCTATACTAAGCATGTAGGATTGCAGGTAAGGTAACAACAGTAGTAACAAGGACAGGCTATGCATCATGATAGGTATAATGTAGCAAGAACATGCTACACTACTCTAATGCAAGCAGTATAGAGTAGAATAGGCGATATCTGGTGATCAAGGGGGGGGGGGGGCTTGCCTGGTTGCTCTGGCAAGAGAGAGGGGTCGTCAACTCCGTAGTCGTACTAGGCAGCAGCAGCGTCGGTCTCGGTGTCTAGCGGAAGAAGAGGGGGAAGAAACAATGAATATTTAAGCAAATAGATGCAAGACGATGCATGACAAAGCAAAGCGTGATGCTAGGCGTGCCCTAACGCGGTATGTGGTGATACCGGTGAAGGGGGGAAACATCCGGGAAAGTATTCCCGATGTTTCGCGTTTTCGGGCAGAGGAGCCGGAGGGGGAAAGTTGCGAGTTCGATAGGTTAGGGTGGTGTGGCTAATGAACAGGTTGCGTATCAGGAATCGTCTCGTCGTTCTGAGCAACTTTCATGTTGAAAATATTTTAATCCGAGTTACGGATTAAAAGATATGATTTTCTAAAGATTTTATTAATTTCTGGAATTTAATTAATTATTTAATTAATTCGAAAAACAGATTAATGACATCAGCATGATGTCATGCTGACATCAGCAGTCAACAGAGTTGACTTGGTCAGACTGACCAGTGGGTCCAGTGGGACCTACCTGTCATACACTGTTTAGGTTAACTAGAGATTAGTTAATTTAATTACTATTTAATTAACCTAACTAGTTAATCAAATTAATTAAACCGGATTAATTAACTTAATTAATTCATTAGATAATTAATTAATTAATTAATAATTTTATTAAATCATTTTTTATTTTTATTTAGTATTTTTATTTTTAATTCTCCCTTTTTTAACGTTTCAGGCGTGGGCCCCATCGCTATTGGCCCAGGGGGCCTTATGGTTTCAGGCGCAGGCGACGGTTGTCGCTCGAACGGGCGATGTCTCCGAACGGCGCTGGCGTGGATGCGGGCGGTCTGTGGCGGGCGCCGCAAGACGGCCGTGGCGGGCAGCACAGTGGGGCCGTGGTAGGAGGCCGGGCAGCGGCGAGGGGGCAGTGGAGGGGCCGGCGGCAGCGTGCAGGGCGGAGAGGGCGAACAGGCGCCCGGGGGCGGCGCGGTGACCAACGGCGACGGAGGCGTGGTCGGGCGCGAGAGGACGAGAGGGAGCGCTGGGGCGCCCATGGACGCTGGCCGACGCAGCGTGCGCAGCTGTGGCGAAGCGGTGGTGTGGCGGCCCGGGCGTGAGCTCCGCACGCCGGGCGCTATGGGGGAGGGGGAAGGGAACGGCGCCGGCGTCAGAGAAGGGGAAAGGAGGGAGCTCACAGGGGGAAAGTAGGGTCAGTGCAGCGGGGTGGCGAGGAGGTCGTCGGGGACGACGCGGACGAAGTGGAGGCAGGCCGGCGAGGAGGAGGAAGCAGACCGGCGAGGGAGCTCCGGCGAGGTCCTCGGGCGGCAGCGTCGGGGCGGCGATGAGGCGTGTCCACGGCTTCACGTGGTGTCGCGCGAGGGAGAGGAGGGCGAGGAGGCAACGGCGATGGTTGGCGACGGCGATCCGGGGCGATGGCGTCGACGGGGTCGGGGCGGCGGCGGGGGCGAATGCCCCGATCCCGATCTGGATCGGGGGGAGGAGTCGGGGGGGGGGGAGTGGGAGGTGTCGGTGGGGGTTACGGGTTAGGGTTCGGCCTCCAGGGAGTTATGGAGGAGTGGAGGAGGGCGGCCCGGGCTAGGTGGGCCGGTTGGGCGGCCTGGTGGCCTGTTGGGCCGAAGGCCAGTGAGGGGGGGGGTCCTTTTTGACTTTTGTTTTATCTTATACCCTTTTATTTCTTTTCTTTACTGTTTTAATTTTAATTCCCAAATTGTTATAGTTTGGTAGAATATTCAATTAGCACCTAACATAGTAACATTAATTATACCACTGCCACAATAACTTTGGCACCTAGCTAAAATAGTTTAGTATTTTGTAAAAATATATTAGGAGTATAACTAATTGCTTCGCTGTTGTTTTAACCACTTTAGGGTATTTAATTATTTTATAAAGATGATTTTTCTCCACCAATAATATCCATGATTTATATCTCACAATAAGAACATTATAGTTTTTGACTTTTGAAAACTTTAATTGTTTCACTTGATTTTAAATTTGAAATTCGAACGGGATTTGAATCATCGCAAGATTAACAACAGTAATCGTGGTGACGTGGCATCATTAGCGGAGGGTTATCGGGCGTCACAATTCTCCTCCACTACAAGAAATCTCGTCCCGAGATTTAAGAGGGGAAGTGAGGGGAATTTGGTTACGAAATTCTAACGAGTTTTCTCGATCTTGGTTGCTCTACTAGAAGAGGTCTAGCCACTACGATTGATGTCTTCACTCCTCTGCTTCAGGTCATCATGATGAAGCCGGTATCCTTTCTTCAGGATTTCCATCGTACTTACGAAAGAGTATGTCGAGTTCGGTGAGTACGATCAACGCCTTGCATCGTTCATGGCGGCCTTCCCTGCCGCCTTCGCCCGGCTCACCAACATCACCCTGCACGAGTTCGTCTTCGCCACCAGCTCGGAGATCACCGGTCTCCTTGACGCCTGCCACGGCCTAAGAGCTCCTTTCCTTGACCAAATGCAGATGCTTGGACTCCTTTGCGGAGAAATTGGAAATTGACGCTCCCAGCTCGTCGCTCTTGGCCTTGGAACTCCATGACTGCATCTTCCACGGATTCGAGCTAACCAGACTCCCGAAACTGGAGCGCCTTCTGTGCGATGACTTTACGTCGGTCCACAGCATGCGGTTCAGCTGTGTTCCTTTCCTTCGTGCCATAAGCCTCTCGGCACAGCATCTGCAATGCTACATTGACAATCCAGCATTGCTCTCTCCGGCATTCAATAACCTCACAGATGTTTCTCTTTGCTACATGAATATCCTCAACATGGCCTGGATTATTTCTGTTCTAGGCGCTGCGCCCTTCCTGAGCAACCTTTCAATTAAGGTACACATATTGATTTCCCTTTCTATAAATTTATTTCCGACAAGTAAAAGCATCATGCCGTCTGCATCTTCTAATGCCTGCATCCATAAATCTTATCTTCATACAATACAATAAATACTTATGAGGTTTATTTGCTTGACTTATGGAGTATATATATAGAATACTGTTTTCTTTAATGGAAATAAGAGGGCTTTGACGCCTCTTTTATAAAAAAAACACTAAATTACTTTTTTTTCCTCTGGTGTAGCTAACTTATCGCTGCTTTACACATGACGGTCCATACAAGTTCATCTTGGCAGGGGAAAGACCTAAATTTGAGCACCACAAGTTGATTTCTCTGGAGATAAAATCATATGGAATTAGTAAGGATTTGGACGTAATGCATCACATCAGGCTCATCAGGACGCATGCCGTGTGTTTGAAGAGGATACACTTGCTTGAGCAATGCGAGTATTCAGGGTGCGGTGATGTCACGTGCTTGTGTCAAGTGGAAGACGAACGAAGGAAAACCGTATGTGACATACTAAATCTTGGATTCTCCACATCCGTAGAGATAACCATAGAACCAGTGCATTCAAAACGAAAAATCATGGAGCAAGTAACATCTGTTTGCTAGCCTCGCAAGTGCATTGCTATCAGGCTTTGTTCTCAGTGTAGTTCATCTTTCGGCAAGCAAAACAACATGGATTTTGGAGTCAAGTTCAAGGGCGGAATGTGTCTATCAATCTATATCTTCAACTCTGCAAGTAAGTGTTTTGATCTGTGGAAGTGGAACAAACCTTGATCTGTCTCTAGTCCAAGTAGCAATAAAAAAATTAAACGATTATAAATACATAATTAAGTTGGCATACCTGAGGCTTTCATTCAGCAACAAGAGAGATTTTGTAGAGGTTTTTTTGAGAGATGATGTAGAGTTAGTTTAAAGGCATACGGTACAGAACGTATTTCGTACGGTATGGAAGCCGAAACTAATAGACACAGGACACAAAAACCTGGTTTCATGGCTACTATTCGGTAAGCCCAAACCCAAAAGAGGAAAGTGAATGCATGGTCTTTGCTATCTAAGAGCATCTCTAACACACCCCTTAAAGCCGCGACCTTTATACCGTGGCTAAGGTCCGAGATTTTGGTTGTTTGAGGGGCGAACTGAGTCCTCAATTGAAACGGCAAAATTTGAAGGAAAAAATTGTTTTCGGGCGAAATGAAGAACACAGTGCTAAATAGATAGATTCTTCAACGATACATTGCAAAGGTATTGTACATCGCGATGCCGCCCTACCCCATAACAAGCCAAAAACGGAGCTCAACGGAGCTCTCCGGATACAGCAGCGGCTGCGGCGCTCACTCCTCCACGTCGTCGGGAGACAAGGTCGATGTTGATCTTGTCTTGCTCGACGGCTTCCTGGCGCCATCCCGCCTTCTTGGCGTCGAACTCGCGTGCGGGGTCAAGCGCCTGCTCTTAGAGGAGCGCGTTGATTTCCCCATCCCGTCGGTGACGTGCCTCCTCCTCCTCGTGCTCACGCGCAGTGTGCTCGGCAAGCGCCACTTCAAAGGCGCCCGCCTCAGGCCCGACGAGGTAGTCCTCCGAGCCGATGATGCCGCGGCCGCGCGGGCGCTCCTCCCCTGGCTCCGTCTTCACAAAGCGGAGTGACGGCGCCTCCTCCCCTGGCTCCCTCTTAACAGCGCGGAGCGGTGGAAGCTCGTTGGGATCCCTCTTCACCGGAAGCGGCGGTGCACCCAAAGAGCTCCCCGCGCCGAAGCGCCGCGCATGGCGGCAGTCATACTCCTCCGTCTCGCAACACAGGAGGGACGCCGACACCTTGAGCCCGCGATTGATGTACCATCGACCTGAGAGCTTCCGCACCGCATCGGCGGTAACGCAAACGCTTGCGCTCCGGGTCTTCATCGTAGTCGCCGCCGCCGCCGCCGGGAGAAGCACCTCCGCGGCCACTGGTCCACATCCCGCGCCACATCTGGGCATGGCAGTGGCTGCTACTTCTTGATGTTGCGTTGATTTTTTCCCTTAAAGAGGAAAGGGTGATGCACCAAGGTATCAATCCAGTAGGAGGCACAAGTAAGTCCCCAATATATGCACCTGCACAAACGAACAAACACTTGCACACAACGTGAAAAAGGGGTTGTAAATTCCTTCACGGTCACGAACAAGAGTGAGATCTGATAGAGATAGGTATAAAAGATAAATAAAAGAGTAAACTAAAGTAAATATAAATAAATTGCAGCAAGGTATCTTGGGGTTTTTTGGTTTATAGATCTGAAAATATATGATGGAAAATAGACCCGGGGGCCATATGTTTCACTAGAGGCTTCTCTCTTGAAAGAAAACATACGGTGGGTAAACAAATCACAGTGGAGCAATTGATAGAAAAACACATAATTATGACGATATCTAAGGCAATGATCATGAATATAGGCATCACGTCCGTGACAAGTAGTCAGACTCCTGTCTGCATCTACTACTATTACTCCACACATCGACTGATATCCAGCGTGCATCTAGAGTATTAATTTCATAGAAACAGAGTAATTCTTTAAGTAAGATGACATGATGTAGAGAGATAAACTCAAGCAATATGATATAAACCCCATCTTTTTATCCTTGATGGCAATAATACAATACGTGCCTCGCTACCCCTTCTGTCAGTGGGTGAGGACACCGCAAGATTGAACCAAAAACTAAGCACCTTTACTATTGCAAGAAAAATCAATCTAGTTGGCCAAACCAAGCTGATAGTTCGAAGAGAAAGACAAAGATATATTAAGCATGCATAAAATAGTTCTGAGAAGACTCAAATAATATTCATAGATAAACTCGTCATAAATCCACAATTCATCGGATCTCGACAAACACACCGCAAAGAATATTACATCGGATAGAACTCCAAGGACATCGAGGAGAACATTGTATTGAAAATCAAAGAGAGAGAAAAAGGCATCTAGCTACTAGCTATGGACTCGTAGGTCTGCGATAAACTACTCACGCTTCATCAGAAGGGCAGCAAGATTCATGTAGAGGCCCTCCGTGATCGAATCCCCCTCCGCCAGGGTGCCAAAAAGGCCCCAACATGGGATCTCATGGGAACAGAGGCTTGTGGCGGCGGAAAAGTTTTCGTGGATGCTTCTGATGTTGGGGGAATATTTGAGAATTTATAGTGCAAAGATTATGGTTAGGGGACTCCCAAGGGGTCCAGAAGCCAGGGCGCCCCCCTAGGGCGCGCCCTGAGGGCTTGTGCACTCCTCGGGAGTCTTCTGACCCCCTCCCCATGTCTTCTGGGTGTCTTCTGGTTCAAGAAAAAATCATCGCGAAAGTTTTATTCTGTTTGGACTCTGTTTGATATTTCTTTTCTGTAAAACTCAAAAACAAAGAAAAAAACAGAAGCTGCCACTGGGCCCTAGGTTAATAGGTTAGTCTCAAAAATAACATAAAATAGCATACTAATGCATATAAAACATCCAAAATAGATAATATAATAGCATGAAACAGTAAAAAATTATAGATACGCTGGAGATGTATCAGTGGCGGATCTGGCAGCGGCGTGGCGAAATCGGCACGGATTCGTTGTCGGCGGCGATTAATAGTGGTGGAATTTTGCGAGTCGCGGTGGCGGTGGGAAAAGGGTTGCGGCCCCTATCACGCCCGTGGAGCGTTAAAAATAGCGGTCCAACATTGGATTTTAGGCGCATTGTAAAAACAAGTACGGGTTAGGATCCGTTAAGGAGTCTGGTCTGGTCGTTTTTTGCTCACAGAACTGTAAAACCGCGGAAATTTTAAGGATCGACGTGTTATAAGGGGTCTACTTGAGATTCTCTAAGCAAAGCTATGTTCTCCTTTAAGCCTAGGCAGGGCTCTCTTCTTTGGTCTAGACGGCTGCTGGTTTCCATCTATTGTTGGGGCATGTCGGCCGAGCTTGGCCTAGACCCATGGTAGGCCACTTGGTGATCTGGACTCTGGGGCGGTGGCCCTGGTGGTGGGAGCCATGGTGCTGATGGGCTGAGCTCGCGGCTCGGGTGTGGGCTAGTCTCCAAGGCCGCGTGGGCTGCATGATGGCTGGTGCTTGTCGATCTAATCTGAGGAAGAGTGTGCTTACCAAGGTGAAAGCCCTACATGGCATTCCCGGGCCAAAAAGGTGGCGCCCGTGGATGTCATCTTCTTCTTGAAGGCTCCGTTGTGGTTGCTCCTTGTCCTCCATGGTGCCCTAGATGAAAATCTTGGTCCTTTGGATCCGGATTTGGTGGCACTCCGGTGGCATATCTTTCTTGAAGGCACCGTCTTGGAGCTGATAGATCGACGGTTTGCATCTGAGTCTCTTCTCAGTGGATTGTCTCCCGGATGAGTTCTTCATCGACTTCCTAGTGACGTGTATATCCGTTGTTTACTTGGAGTTGTTTTCGGTGTGTCGGCTGCTTCTTAGCACCATTGTATCTTGCCTTGGGTAAATATGGTATGTTGTATGACTGGTTGTAAGTTGGTTCGTGCTTTAAATACAAAGCAGGCCGACAGCTTTTTCGGTAAATAAAATTTAAGCAAAGGTAAGTCTGAGAGTGCTGCCGTTAATGGTAACCTTGGTTTTGAGCAATGATGGAATAGCATATCACAGTTACACACACACAAAATGATCTTGCAAATTATCTTCCGCCTATCATTTTTTTATTAAATCGCACTTCTAAAATTGCAAGTACTTTTTAAACTAACATAGGTTTCTTCATAAGTTTTTTGTTAAAAATGTGAACATTTTTAAAATTATTGTTAGCACACTTATTAATACTTAAACACTTTCTAAAATTACATAAATGATTTTATATTTCATAAATATTTTTTGCTAACAAGATTTCTTAAAATAAGACATGAATAGTTTTTAAAACTACATGTGATAGAAATTATTCATGAATAGTTCTTGAGTCACGTGAATTTTCTTAAATTATATATTAATTTCGTACATATTATTTAAATGTTTATAATTTCTTATATATTTTTTAATCATGTAATTTTGAAAATTTACACGTTTTTAGTTCAATATATTTCATAAATGTACACCAAGTATCGTCAGGAAGGGTGTTTAGGACTCCCGCAGCCCCTGATTATGTCTCCAGTTCGAGCTCCCGCGTGCCGTTTTTCTAGGCTAATTTATTTACATTGCACACTGACGGATGGGACCTGCCCGGGCTATGTACAAAGTTAAACAACTCTGATGGTGTTCCCGTAAAAAAACATGTGTGCATTGCGCCTTAGCCGCTACCGGCCGCTGACAGTGGGCCCTGGCCAAGTTGGCTTGCCACACAAGCGCCGAATACACCGCATATGGAAAATGTAACCATATTTGCACCCCCGCGTAAGTTAGATGACCATAATCACGTAGTAACCGCCGAGCGCAAGTTTTAAGACTCCAGTGTATTTACCTATCATAAAAAATGATTATTTAACATGCATCATACGTACTCGTAATATAAGCAGTCTTAGTTAACCAGTAGCTATGGGATCGCCAAGTCAAGTAAGCTCTTCCTTCACACGTCAACCAACGATGCTAGATGCACCGGCGGATCTCGTCGTTGTTCGTCTACGTTCATGTGTCTTCGGTTTGGATCCTTTTGATCTATGTTATTTTTCATCGGCAGCGGTTGCTGTTCTGGAATGCTGGTCCTATGAGGCCTTAGCACGACGACTTCCCAACTATCTACTACAACAAGTTGTGTCCGGCTCCGATGATGAAGGGGCGATGACGGCGGCGCGCCTTCGGCTCGCTTCGGTGCTTGTAGTCGCCGCTAGGTGGTCTACGAATTTGAATGTAATTTTTATTTTTGGTATTCGTTGTACTGTCATTATTGAAGATGAATAGATTGAAAGTTTTTCCGAAAGAAAAGTAAACTCTTCCTCGTATGTGCCCGTGAACCTGGCCTAGAACTAACCCGAATGTGAGTACCTTCGACCGTATGTACATTACACTCATTACTTGATTCTTTTTTTTAAAAGGAATCCAAGGTACGAACTTTTACCCGGCCTAGAGCATTATTGAATGAATAGCATGCAGCTTCTCGGAGATCCATCGATGTGCTTTCCAAGCAATAATGCGCCGTGGTGCGTGCTACTACGCGGCGTGTACGCGGAGGATGCACCGGACGTCAGTGCAGTGCGGTGCAGTCAAAAAGTTGAGTGTCTCTGTATTGGTTTATTGATCCTCTTCGTATCTTGTGACAAAGTTTGATCATAATTTATCTATTAAAATATTAATGCATGCCATGAAAAAAATATATCGTTGGATTCATAGTTAAACATAGTTTTTGACGATATTATTTTTGCTACATATAATTTATATATTATTTGTTCAAATATTGTACACTTTGACGTGCTCTTAAGAAAAACACTAGCGAATGCACATCAAGTATACACAGTTAGTACTCCCTTCGTTTTTAAATATAAGTTTTTTTAAATATTTCAATTAAGACAACGTATGGCTGTGTACAAACATATTTTATAGTGTAGATTCACTTATTTTACTTCGTACGTAATCTCTATTGAAATCTCTGAAAGAACTATATCTAGGAACAGAGGGAGTACTAGTAGCTTTCGTGAAAAAGGTAAACCCATGCCGAATTTAACTTGAGAGTGGAAAAAGGTTACACAAGGATATGTGAATGCACATCGACTAGCACCTGTGGACGTTCATCATTTACATACTTTTTTTGTACATATTTAGTATACTAGTAGCTTGTGTGGAAAAGGTAAATCCACGGCGCACTTGAAGGTGGAAAAATGTTACGACAGTGCAGTCCTAATTTGCAACTATGTGCAGCAAGTCCGCAAAGAATAAAAAGAATGAAGAAAAAAACATAAAGAACTTTATACAAGTACTACTAATCAACATAAGCTAGCCGTGCGTACATGCACCATCACCGACCGTCTAACACTCTGTTCTTCCATGCCCGTGTGTCATTGAAGACTCGCCGACACTGCCGCTCGTCCTGGAGTTGGAGCTGGCATCATCGGAGTATGCGCCCTGCTTGGAATTGGAGCTGAAATTTGGGATGGAGAGAACAAGCTCCTTGACATCAGAGCCCGATGATCGAAGGTGCGCGAGGATCTTGCTAAACTTGGGCCTTCGCCGCGTGATGGCGATGGATACGTCGTTGGGGAAGAGGTCCTTGCGCACAAAGGCGTGGTACATGGTGGTGGCTAGCACGCCAGTGACTGTGACAACAGCGATTCCCGACAATCCGACTGCCAGTGCCCGTGTCAGCATGTTGTCTACCTCCGATGCATACAACACTGTCGCCAAGGCCACACTCGTCATTGGGAATGTGTATGCCCACCATGCCAGGGAGAATCTAAATCCCCGAAAGAGGTTGACGCGTACCACCAGCGACACATAGAGAAATAGCGAGACAAAGTAAAGGAGCTTAGCACCATCGTTGAACTCACCAGAGATCCTTGTCCATGCCATGGATGCAACGCTAGGTGCGGCAACGAAAAGGAAGAACACTGGGTGGAGCTCCTTGGGGAGCTGCACGTTTGTGGGGAGCCGTTGATAGAGAGTGACGAAGAGCACAACATAGTGGGCCAACCCAACAGCAAAGAAGAAGATGGGCAGCTCCCGGAGGCCCATCCTGGCGCCTAGCAGTGCACCGACAAAGTTGCCGACGACGGCAAGGTGGTTGGATGGGTTGGCCACCTTAGAGAGGCGTCGCTCGCCGCTAGACATCCATTGTCCGTAGATTTTAAGGTCGAGGCACAAGATGGGCGCCATGAGCACATACCAGACGGCGTGGTGGATCTCCCATACCGGATGTGGCAAACCCTTGACGAGGAAGAGGCAGGCGATCCATGGCGCGAAGAAGAAGTTGACGCGCACCGGGTGATGAAACTCACGGCGGACGGCCTCGAAGTAGAAGACGATCTTCAAGAGGTAGGTGATGGAGATGACCACCATGAGTGCGACGGAGACCCACCAGAGGACGTGGTTGACGACCGGGTGAACATGAAGAAACTTGGTGGAAGGCTCTGACTGCAGGGTCTTCCAGAGCATGGCCTGGCTGCTCACGCCAAGGCACATCCCAAAGGCACTGATGGGGAACCGGAGCAGGAAGGGCCATGTCTCGTCCTTAGGCAGCACTGCCACCTCTGTCGACTGCATGTTCGTGAGGTCATTAGACAAATAGATTGTAATGGTAAAACATTTTGCTAGAATGCTACATGGTTACGTCGTGGTACATACACGAAGGGTCTCGAGCTCGGGGCCTTCGAGCGCGGCGAAGTAGCGGTCGGCGGTAGGCACTTCGTCGTCCTCGTCGGTGTCCTCCTCTGAGATCTTTGACGCGGCACCTTGCTCGATATCGGTGTCCTGTGGCACCCCGCGGAGGCTGGAGAGCTGTCGCTCAAGGCGGCCAGAGAACGTTTTGAAGTGGTCAAACCGTCGGTCTCGCTCCCGCGTGCTGTCGCTCCGCAGCATCGCAGGCACCTCGCCGCCGCCTCTGACCACCAGGGACGGCTGCGAGTGGTGTCTTGCCTGCTTCAGCAGCTGCGGCACCGCCGGGTAGTGGACCAGCTCGACCTTCGACTCGCTCGGCGCCACCCGAGCAGCGCCCACGTCGGCATCGTTTCCACGGACGAACGGCGGCATGCCAAGCTGCGCGGGGTGGAGCCCAGACGTCGAGCCCGGCACGCTGAACGAGACAGAGCACGGCGTGTCAGCGTGAGAAGCCACGGCGGCGGCCGGAGAGGGGACACGGACGAGGAGCGTTTCCGGGGACGGAGCACACCTCGGCTTGCCGTCCAGTACCTCCGCCATGCTAACAACTCTCTCTTTCTCTCTGCGCCGTGCTGAAGACGCGTGCGAGTTGGCTGAGTGAATGTCTGTGCTTCGCATCGTGGGCGTAGCTAGCTTATATACACACGCGCGGCCAGCCAGTAGATGGATGGAGCGACCGACCGGTGCTAGTGGCGCCGGCGGGCGGGCCGCTCAGGTCAGCGGCGCCGGCACGCACGTGGACGGGAGAACACGAAGGTTCCAAGCATCACCGCACAGGACGCACCGCACCTCGAAAAGCTACAGCTACAGATATAGCGCGCGTCACCGTCAGCGTGCACTCATCGGCAGCAGCGGTCGCGCCCTAGTTGTATCTGAGAATGCGACGTCACCCCCGTCGTCGTCTTCACGTCCTCGGCCACCGATCGATCGGCGGTCGAAGGAGACGAAATTCTTTGTGTGACAGGCCATGGATGGACTTTGACAGACGATGTGATGGAGAGAGCTCCATCGAACGAACATGTCTCGTGTGTTGTGCTGCGCCGACAAGTGCGGATTGGTGTGGATAGATATTTCTGAGTCTGTTTTTACTTGAATATACTAGTATAGCTGTGTTAATTTTACTTAAATAATAGTAATACTAGGAGTATGACTGATTAGATTGGTGCAACGAAATGGTGCATATATGGGGCCCAGCTCCTGGTCAAACGAGTAACACGTTTGAAAATGAAAACTATAATAGCATTTATCATCATTTTTTATAGAATTATAGGTGTATATTAGTATTCTCGAGATAATGGAAGCTTCCCTTTAATCATATATAAATACAATTGCCTAAAGTTGGTGTGGGTGGTGGGGATGGTGGGTATGCTGAAGTGTATCACACAGTCTTAATGAAAATAAACTGGAATGTTATACTCTCTCCATTCGATAAAGTAGTGCAGGTAGACTTTCTGAAAAGTCAATAAACTTTGATCAAGTTTGTGGATAAAAATATTTACATCATTAGACTTATAATAAGACATAGTGTCGTATTTTTATATATTTTGTATTGTAGATATACATAGTTCTTTCTATAAAATTGATCAAAGTTTGTAAAGTTTGACTTTTTAAAATATATACGCATTACATTATGAATGAAGGGCCTATATATTGCAATTTTTGAAGGAGCAGTAACTAGTATAATGATCATAAGTGCAATTGTCCTCCATCCATGCCCTTCACTACATTTCCTTTGGTCGGCGCATCACATATCCGACCTGTGCGATCGAGTTGTGGTTGTATATCTCCATGACTGCTCGGTACTTTGAGGGACTCCATCGCCTGGCATTGTAATATGTTGTGCCTTGTTTTGCGACATCAGCTTACCTCATTCGGTCTAATGAATCCACACCCCTTTTTGTTAGGAAAATTTCATCCGCTCAAGCAACCAATATTTCATGACCTTGTTTTGGGGCTTGAACTTACCTCATACACTCTAATGGATCTACACCCCTTTCCGCTATCAAAATTTGATCGACTCAAGCAACTGATATTTTGTGACCTTGTTTTGCGACATAAGCTTACTTTATTCAGTCTAATGGCTCTATACCCCTTTTTGCTAGCAAAATTTGGTTGGCTCAAGAAGCTGACATGTCGTTACCTTGTTTTGTGGTCTCAGCTTATCACATTCAGTCTAATGGATCTACACCCTCTTTTGCTATCAAAATTTGATTGGCTCAAGCAACCCATATTTCATGACGATGTTTTGTGGCTTAAGCTTGCCTCATTCAGTCTAATGGGTCTACACCCTATTCTACGAGCAAAATTCGATCGGCTCAACCAACCGATACTTTGTGACCATGTTTTGCGGCTTCAGCTTACCTCATTCAGTCTAATGGATCCACACCCCTTTCTGCTATCAAAATTTGATTGGCTCAAGCAACCGATATTTCGTGACCATCTTTTGCAGCTTAAGCATGTCTCATTCAGTCTAATGGGTCTACACCCCTTTCTGCTAGCAAAACTTGATCGGCTCAAGCAACCGATATTTCATGACCTTGTTTTGCGGCTTCAGCTTACCCCATGCAGTCTAATGGATCTACACCCATTTCTGCTATCAAAATTTTATTGGCTCAAGCAACCGATATTTCGTGACCTTGTTTTGCAGGTCCTGTTTACTTGATTCAGTCTAATAATGGGTATACACCCCTTTGTTCTAGCAAAATTTGATCGGCTCAAGCAAAACCAAAAGTGTCGGTACTTCACTTGCTGGATGCATGTGTGCCGTACAGAGAATAAGCCAAATCTATTTTTGACTACAAGAAGGAACGGTCTCGTTTGTGAGCATCTATGTTCGTACTTTATTTCTCGAAAGCAAAACTGGTAAGGGAGGACAAAACGCCGAAAAAAGTGGATTGGCAAGGAGAGCGTTAATTAGTTGTCCCAATCAACCTTAGTGAGTTGCCTTTGATAGCTATACTCTACTTATTTGTTATTTGTTTTTCTACTAATAACAAGTTAACCGAATGCCGAAATTGGAAATTGATGGGGAAAAGCACATCGATGGAGCTCCAAGAAGCTGCAAGCGATTCATTCCTTTGGGGAGAAGGGAGGAATCTATCAATGTGCACCGTGGTGCGTGCTACGCGGCGTGTACGCGGAGAGTGAACCGGACGGCAGTGCATGCGGTGCAGTCAAAAAGTTGTGCCCCGCTGCCTCTTCGTGTGGTCTTGACCTTGACCGACGCGAGCCAAAGTAGCTAACAGCCCGGCCACTACATACTCCACCATGCATGCAAAGTGTGATGCACGCCAGAGCCCACACTGCACATTGTACGAAGAAAATCAGTAGAAATTGCAGGTCGTTTGTATGGAATGGATTGTTGGACTGATCGTTCATCATGTAGAGGTTGCTTCCTTGTCTCAAAAAATAAAAATAAAAATGTAGAGGTTGCTTCCACGAATCCCCTGCATGGCTACATGCCTACCGTACTAGGGCCGGTCCTCAGCATGTGCAATACGTGTGGTGGCACAGGCCATCCCGAAGACCAAGGGCCCTCATACAGGAGTAAAGCTACATGTACGAAGCATTTATTCTGGTTTATGGATTGATTCAACGCGTTGGCGTCAGATGGGGAAATCGGCCCATCCCTTGAAATTTAGGGGACAAGTTTAGTTAGTTGGAAGGAGCCTGTAGGATCCCCGTAATGAAACAAATGTCTAGCTTTTTTGCCCATACATGTACTCCCTCAGTTTCTTTTAATTCCGCATATAAAATTTGTCTGAAGTCAAACCTTATAAAATTTGACCAACTTTATAGGAAAAAAACTTCAACATGGACAATACGAAATCAATATCACTAGATGCATCATGGAATTATTTTTTCAACTATATAACTCTAGTATTGTAGATGTTAATATTTTTTAATAAAATTTGGTCAATGTTTACGTAGTTTGACTTCAAACATATCTTATTTTCGGAGTAAAAAGAAACTGGAAGTACATTAATGAAAACCAACACCAAAAACACACATTTCAATGCAATACAGCCCTCAGCTCAGTTCCCAACACTGCACATTGAAACCCAGAAAACACAAATTAGGAATGGCCCATGATTATAGGATCAATAAACAATACCCCATCTCAAAAGGAAATTGAAATGAGACCAAAAATTGTACCATGAAAAGGACCAAGTTGTGGCATAGCACCTTGAGCATTGAGCGAACAAGATCTAGTAGCTAGGCCCAGCGATACGCTCTGGAGGCTGAGGGGGAAGGGGAAGGGGGTTGAGAAAGACTCGCGGCGGCCGGCTAGGGTTTTCTCCTGGGCCGCCCACGGGAGATACGCGAGGAAGGGAATCACCCCCACCCCCACCGCGCGTGCGCAGACAAGTTGTTTTGATGCGTGGGTACGCCTGCATGATAAAGGTTGGCCGATAATTTTGATCTCTACCTCCTTCTATGTGTGCCCATGAGTTAGTTGCACATGCATGTGTACTATAATGACACCCATGTACGTGCACAGCCGGCAATTTCAATACTTACACCATTGGACGTACATAAAAAAATAAGACCATCTACAACTAGCCATTCAAGGTACTCCCTCCATCCATTTATATAGGTCCTAATGCGTTTTTTGAGGCTAACTTTGACCAAATATTAGAGCAATAATATATGGCATGCAACTTACATAAAGCACACCGTTAAATTCATGTGTGAAAGGAGCTTTTAATGATATAATTTTCACATTGTGCATGTCATGTACTATTAATCTTGTCAATAGTCAAAGACTGTCTTAAAAAACGCATTAGGCCCTATATAAATGGAAGGAGGGAGTATATTTTTATATATTTTTTTTCGAAAGACCACATGCCATTCAAGGCTCGAACACGGATGGGCTAGCTGACTTCTTGAGGGCCTTGCCAATAGGATGACACCTTGTTCTCCCAGTGGACGTACATCATGGACCCTGTTTGTTAGGGCTTTTACTTCTACTTTTACAGCTTTTCTAGTTTGGCAAAAAAAGCCACAAAAACTCTGAAATAGGAGCTTTTTCTTTCGACTTTTGGCTTATGAATCAATATTGTTACCGCCGGCACCAAGGTTGTTGCTGAGTTTTCACCCAGATCTATGCAACCACTCCAACTGCATCCAAAAGTTGTGAGCATATTGAGAGTAGCCACAGTTGGTCGGCCCGCACTGCCAAGCGCAGAGCTGGGCGGGCAGACAAGTGGCATGTCACGCGTATGGACGAAAGAGCCCCACTTGCATGCACCAGGATGCATACGACGTGTTGAGACTCGCTTAAGGGAGGAGCACCGCCAACCTCCGCCACCAAAGTCGCATGTCGGTAGGAAGCCCCGCTGACAAACGCTCTCCACCCTACCATCTTCCCCCATCTTCGTGAAGCCGCAACCACCTAAAATCCTCTAGTTGCTGCCATGGCAAGACATAGCTGCCGCCCCTGCTGAGGCCACTGCCTCCACATGGACCTCCGCATGCACCACACCTCCCTCCTGAGCTCACGCCCGACCACTAGAAGAAAAAGGGTCATATGTGAAGCACAATAGTGCCGGTTTGAATTTCAGCCGGCACTAATGTGTACATTAGTGCCGGTTCGTGGCGGCGATCAATAGCACCGGTTCGTGGCGAACCTTTAGTACCGTTTCATGCCACGAACCGGTACTAAAGAGGCTGTGTCAGCCTGCGGTCAGGCTATGGCCCCACCATCACCATTTAGTGCGGTTCGTACCACGAACCGGTACTAATAAGGTTATGGCAAGCTGTTTTTAGTCCCACCTCGCTCCCCTAACAAGCCTTTTACCACCTTAAATATGTTATTTCTCAAACTATCACAAGCACTTGGTCTTCATTGAACTCTATGTGTAAAATTTGTGGCCGCAATATGAGTCTTCATCGGTTTATAAATCGTTGATGACTTATATTGACAATTCAGATTGTACACACAAAGATCATTGATGATCAAAGTATTTTTGATGTTATAAGATCATATTGACAATTTAGAGTGTAAAAAAATATAAGATCATGATCTAAATGCTCTTATATTTTTTGCGTTCAGTATGCACCATTCAAAGCGAGAACATCAACTTTCAACCGTTTATGCCTTCATTTGCTATTTTTCATGCATTTAATGATTTGTTTTGAGAACTAAATGACCTGGTAATTGAAAAGCACTACAAATGAACTCTGAAAAAGTTGAAACTTGGCATGGTATCATCATTTCACCCACATATCATGTTCAAAAAAATAGAGGGTTACGGCAAAAACTGGATGCACTTCGTTTACAAACTGGACAATCTCTTTCGAAGTATTCGGGTTTATGACGAAATTAAACTCATCTGTTACAAAAGCATTTCATTTTTTAAACTTATTACAACTCCAGACTTTTTGTGCATTCAGTATGCACCATTCAACTGCTAGGCGGGAGGAGCTCTTAAGTACCGGTTCCAACTGTTAGGCGGGAGGAGCTGTTTAGTACCGGTTCGTGGCGAACCTTTAGCACCGGTTCGTGCCACGAACTGGTACTAATGAGGTTGTGTCAGGTAAGGCTGGGGCCCCACGAGCACCTTTAGTACCGGTTCATGGATGAACCAGTACTACAGTTTCTTAGTAAGCTGTTTTTTAGTCCCACCTCGTGAAGAGAGAGGGACTAGGAGCGATTTATAAGCCCTGAGTGCAGAGACGATGAAGAAGAGGCTCAATGCTCATGTTGCTTAGCTTCAAGCCTTCAGAAATATGGTAGACTGCACGGAGCTATGCGCAGTGCAGTTTACACTATTCCGAAAGGCTTGAAGCAAATTAACGAGCATTGCACCTCTTTTTTATTTTTAATAACTTATTACAACTCCGGACTTCTTCTGTTATGGCAAAAACTAATTGCACGTCGGCATTTTTTTTAAAACTTTGGTTATAACTCCAGACTTTGACCATCAAGTTTTGCAGAAAAGAAAAAATAGCAGAAAAAAAACTATAGCTGAAAAGAAAAAAACTATATAAAATGACCGTGAAATTGAAAATCACTACAAAATGTTGAATTTTGGCAAACTAGATGAAAAACTACTCACAAATAAATAAAAGAAAAACAAATATAACAGAAAAGAAAAAACTATACAAAAAACTACGCAGAAATAAATATAAGAAAATAAAGCAGAAAAGAAAAAAAACTATAAAAAAATTGGGGCGCTGCCCTGTGGGCCTGCTAGGCCACGGGCGTGCAATTACAGGCCTTAAAGGCCCAGCAGACTCACAGGGCAGCGCGCAGATTTTAGGCCCACAAGCCTGCTATATAGAGGAGTTCAAAGAGGTAGCCGCGGCTGGGTTTATAAACCAGTGCGGCTGCCCTTCGCCCGGCGAGGTGGGACTAAACTTTGGGGTGGCAGCGCGAGGCCTTTAGTACCGGTTGGTGGCTCCAACCGGTACTAAAGACCACCCTTTAGTACCGGTTGGAGCCACCAACCGGTACAAAATGCCGACACTTCCCGCCTCTTGGCCTGGCCAAAGTTTGCATTTAGTACCGTTGATGGCTCCAACCGTACTAAAACTCATCCTATATATATAGCACTTACGAAAATTTCAGTTACATCTCCCCACTTCGTCTCCAACCTCTCGCGACATCGCCGCTGCCGCCGATCCCGTCATCGCCGCCCGTCGCCCGTCGTCGTCGTCAGTTGCCGCTGTCCCCGCCGCCGCCGTCATAAGTTGCCTCGCGCCGCCGCCTTAACGCCGCCGCCGTCTGTCGTTGCCGCCATGATCCCGTCGTCTCTCGCGCTTCCCGTCGCCGCCGCCGCCAGACAAAAGTCTGGGCGGCCGTCTGACGGGGTGTATACACACACATACACATATACACACATATATATACACACATACACGCACACACACACACATTTTTTTACTTATTTTCTGTTTTCTGTTTTTAAAAAAATTTAATTAGATATTAATTAGCTAGGTATGTGAGATTTGAACTAGTTGAATCATTAATATAACTAGTTTATTTTTAGTAAGAAAATTGTCGAACTAGTTTATTTAGGTATATATATGAGATTTGAACTAGTTGAATAATTAATATAACTAGTTTTTTTTAGTAAGAAAATTGTCGAACTAGTTTATTTAGGTATTTGAGATTTGAACTAGTTGAATAATTAATATAACTAGTTTATTTTTAGTAAGAAAATTGTCGAACTAGTTTATTTAGGTATATGAGATTTGAACTAGTTGAATAATTAATAGAACTAGTTTATTTTTAGTAAGAAAATTGTCGAACTAGTTTATTTAGGTATTTGAGATTTGAACTAGTTGAATAATTAATAGTAATGTCAATTGTTAGAGATGAATATAGTTAGATATATATTTGAATTGGCTAGATATTAATTAATGTTAGATAGTAATAAGTGTTTAATGTTTCACCTATATGAACATATAGGAAATGTCATCTGATTTACGAAAAAGATTTCATTATGTGCGAACACTGTGAAGACCAAGCGGCCTGTGCGACAGAAATTTCCTTGTTGATGGTAGGCGCTTCAAGCATCAAGCTGAATGAGACATTCAAGTGGATACAGTAAGTCACAACGGCAATTATTATTTGAATGCAAAACATATGCTTCATTTGCTTCAACTTATAATTTTAAAGCATGACTTATGCTTCATTTGCTTCAACTTATAATTTTAAATTTTCACTATTCTACTAGCGCATCCCCTGCCATGCAAGAATTTTTGTCTTGGATAAGATAGGTTTTAGTGCTATAGATGATATGGAGGTAAAGAGAGTTTACTTGAAGATGGAGCATGGGTATACTTTCAACGTCAAATTATATAATGGAGACACATACACCCATTTTGAATGCAAAACTTGGCAAGCACCATGCAAGGCTTATGCATTTGAGCCTGATATGGTTATCACCTTTGATATTCGTCCGGAAGATGATATTGAAGGTAATATAGACATCTGGGTTGATGTGCAAACGCCTCCAGTTCTACCATTATGTGAGTTTTTCTCAACCATGCATGCATATGTTTATGTCTTTGATACAGTTTATTCAAAAATAGTTGAAAACTAATTTGTAGTGTCAGCTTATTTCGGTTCAAGCAAACATGTCCGGCGCTTGGTAGACAGGACCTACTACTGCCCCGGGGCTCAATTAAACTGCGAGGAGATAAGTCATTATGTTTCATGGCTTGAGGATCTTAATACTGTCAAGACAAATTTTTTTCCTGAACTTAGAAATGTTAGTACTCAAAACGTATGACCAATGGTGATCAGATTGAACTACGGTCACATCTATAATCGAAAGATGGTAAGATTTTAACTATTTGTCCTTAATTAGTGCATCTTTGCATACATTATTTTTGAAGCTAAACTTTCATTGCTTAGTATATTAATTACTATACGATGTTCTTTCATCAACAGGGACTTCCGATGACAGTTTTGCCTCAGTGGATCGAGACAAAAGGTCGCATGTCAATGGTTAGCTTACGACCAAGATTTCCTACATTACACATGAGTGCATTCAGGATTTCTAAAAGCAAAGAATGCTTAATAGTGAAAGATTGAAGCAAAATTGTAAACGATCGCAGAGAAGTACTAGGGGGCAGCAAGGAGAAGCGCAACCCAAGATTAGGAGACAGATTCATCTGCATGCTCCAAAGATGATGAAGATGGAGAGCTATACATGTTCTATGTTATTCTACCTGAGAGGGAGCAACAGGAGTAGCTAGTTCATGCTCTTAATTAATTAGTACTTGTCATCTCTCATGCATGTCCGTATTGTCCTGAACTTGATGTTGGTGATGATTATGTTGAACTCGATGATATCTTTGCTTCTGTTACAAAGTGAACTTCGATGATTATGTTGGTGATTAGATGGCTAGCGGTAATGACTATGATGATTAAATAGTAGTGGTAACTATAATGACGACTATGATGATTTTTAGCTAGCTAAAGTTTATTTATTTATTAATATGAGATGATGATGATGATGATGACCACTATAACTCACTATAACGTAAAACAATCCTAAATTAAATTGATAACACAAATTTAATTGAAAAATAAAAAATAAAACAAAAACTCACAAACATTTAGTACCGGTTGGTGTTACCAACCGGTATAAGGGCTCCCTGCCCCGGAGCTGCCTCGTGCCACGTGGTTGGCCTTTAGCACCGGTTCGTGCTGAACCGGTACTAAAGGGGGGGGGGGCTTTAGTGACCACACTTTAGTGCCGGTTGTGAAACCGGCACTAAAGGGCCTTACGAACTGGTGCTATTGCCCAGTTCTGCACTAGTGGACACCGGCATGCACACCATATCGCACATGAGCCTCCGCCGGATCTTGCGTCCAGCACTGCCCATTCGAAGCAAGAGGAAGAGAGATTACAAGCCCCGCCACCGCAGCACGGGCTTTGCCCAGCGACACCCCACAACGGTAGAAGATGGGAGGCTTGAGAAAACTCGCGGCGACCGGATAGGGTTTCCTCCTGGGTCGCCCACGGGAGCGACATGACATGATAGATCTTGCCCTGTAGTTTTGATTTGTGCCTCCCTCTCTGTGTTCGTGAGTTTGTTACACTTTTTTTCTTCTTTTTTTCTAATAAGTTTGTTGCACATCCATGTCTGCTATAAAGAAGTCCATGTACGTGCAGAGCCAGCAATTTCAATGTTAACACCAATAGACGTACATCATGCACGTACTTTGTACTAGTAGCTTTTGTGGGAAAGGTAAATCAATGCCGAACTTGACTTGAGGGTGGAAAAAGGTTACACAAGCATGTGTGAATGCACGTCAAGTAACACCTATGGACGTTTACATCATGTATACGTACTTTGGTACTATTAGCTTGTGTGGAAAAGATAAATCCATTGCCGAACTTGAGGGTGGAAAAGGGTTACCACACAAGCATGCAGATGTGAATGCCGAATAAAATTGGTGCTGCAAAAAACCAGCTGGACGCCGGAATTGAATCAAGTTTTGAAGCATGAGCGACTACTTTTATCTTCACATAGAGTACATTAATTATAATTTTTGTTTAGGCGCATTGCGAGCAAGTCGGGTTCCAGCTAAGTCGATGCTGCTTCGTATGTGCATGACCAGCCCAGTACGTGCGAATGTTTGTATGTCTGCTTGCATTTTTCTCTTTCTTTCCCTAACTACCAGTCCTTCATTTTTCTTCATATATTCCTACTACTATGCGGTAGAGACTAGAGCGACGCATCATGCCGTGAATGACCCGGAGTACACCATCCATCAGAGACTTTTGATCATCGTGCATGCTTATACAAGAGGAAAATTCTATTCCTACTGATCATCGAGAGCATAGTAGAGGTGAGTGACGTACGTACAAACAAGAGCATGTAGACACACAACGGTGCATGCATCAAGATCATTACCAAATTGACAATCCTGTCAGAGCAAATGACTTCAGACCAATTTCCCTCCTCAATGGTTCCATCAAGATCATTACCAAATTGCTGGCCAACAGACTTCAGACAATTATTCTTAAAATGGTACATATCAATCAATATGGATTTATTAAGAGCGGATCCATTAATGACTGTCTAGGGTGGGCTTATGAGTACTTGCAACAGTGTCAACATTCAAAACAGCCTATTGTTCTCCTCAAGCTAGATTTTGAAAAAGCTTTTGATCTTCTGAATCATCAAGCAATTCTTGCAATTCTTAAAGCCAGAGGTTTTGGAGATAGATGGATGAACTGGATCTCCATGCTCCTTTCTTCAGGCACTTCTTCAGTGTTTCTCAATGGGGTACCAGGGAAATTCTTTCATTGCAATCAAGGGGTCAGACAAGGAGACCCTGTCTCTCCTCTGCTTTTTGTGTTGGCAGCTGACCTACTCCAATCCATCCTTAATGAAGCTATGCAAAATCAACTGATTCTTCCTCCTATTGTTAGTCAAGCTTGCCCTGACTTCCCAGTGATTCAGTTTGCTGATGATACCATCTTAGTCTTGCCAGCTGATACGAGACAAATAGAGCAAGTCAAAAATCTCCTCCTTCATTATTCTGCTTTCACTGGACTGAGAGTGAACTATGAGAAATCCTTCTTGGTGCCTCTAAATGTACCAGACTCACAGCTCAACTCTCTGCTTAATGTTTTGGGTTGCCAGCAAGGTCATTTCCCTTTCACCTATTTAGGTCTTCCTCTTGGCACAACAAAACCAAAAATTGAAGATTTTAACCCAATGATGCAAAGAATTGAAAGAAGGCTTTCTGGCTGCTCCACTATGTTATCTTATGATGGCAGGCTTTTGCTTATAAAATCAGTTTTTGCATCTCTGCCAATTTTCTTCATGAGCTCTCTAGCTCTCCCAGTTGGTGTATTACAGCAAATCACCAAGTACTTGAGGAATTTCCTTGGGGGGAAATTTGGTATGGAGGACAGAGGAATTGCACTTATTGCTTGGTCTAAGATTTGTAGGCCAGAGAAGCAAGGAGGACTTGGAATCCTAGATATTTCTCTTCACAACAAAGCCTTACTAATGAAAAATCTCCTTAAATTTCTCAATAAGGAGGATATACCATGGATTAATTTGATCTGGGAGACATATTATCACTCTGAACCGCCAAGAGGAAAAGTTGAAGGCTCTTTCTGGTGGAAATCCCATATTGCCCTCCTGGAGAGATTCAAACTAATCAGCACATGCTCTATTGGGTCAGGACAATCTATTCTCTGCTGGTCAGATACTTGGTTGCAGCAGAAGCTCCAAACTTTGCTCCTTCGCCTTCACTCCTTTGCTCTTCATGAGGATCAATCGGTTCTAAGTTTCTTTCAGGAGGAAAATTGGATTGATCAGTTCCACTTACCTCTCTGTGTGGAAGCATTTGATGAATTCAACCAGCTCCCCTCTTTGGCTCCAACCTTAGACCCACAAGTTAAAGATAGGTGGAGCATCATTGGTGCTTCTGGCAGACCCTCTTCAATTCATATTATAATCTGCTTCTGGAAAACTTTGAGGAACATCCTATTTTCAGTCTCATTTGGGATAGCTCCAGCAGGCTAAAGCATAAAATCTTTTTCTGGTTGGTAGCTCACTGTCGAATCAACACCAGGGCTCTTCCTTCTAGGAAAAGGCATGCACCTTTATGATATCTTTTGCCCTAATTGTAATCAGCAGGCAGAAGAAACTCCTATGCATTTATTGTGGGATTGCAGTTTTGCACAAGACTGCTGGAATTCTCTGATTCCAAATAGAAGGAGAGGCTCATCAGTTTATGAGGATACCATCTTGGCCACTCAGCTCCTTTCAAAACAATTTGCTGTTGAAATCCTAATTTTGGGTTGTTGGAACATTTGGATTCAGAGAAATAATTTAGTGTTCAGAGCACTTCCACATTCAATTCAGTCTTGGAGATACCACCTCAAAAAAGACTTAAAGCTCCTTCGACATAAGATCAAGCAAAAGTTTGCAGTTCAATTTGCCCAGTGGATAGATCATAATATGTAAGCATGGGTTCCATCCCTAGAGCAGGCATTGGTTAGCCTATAGCCCTTGTTCCCTTGGGATTTGTAACATATATGTACTATTTTTGTTTTAATTGATTTACCGTAGAACATTTTGTTCTACGGTGTTGGGTCAAAAAAAACATTATATTCCTACTGATCATCGAGACCACAGCAGAAGTGAGTGACATATAAAGCGGATCATGCATGTGATATAATGTACATTCTGTGTAAAATATTAGAACTCTAATATTCTAGTGTATTGATCTAACCCTTATAGGGGTATTGTATACAGTACAACGTGGGTCAGATATAAAGTACAAGACAACTCATACATGATTTAAATGTATTCTATCTCTAACCTTTATATCTAGCTTCAACACAACTATACTTCTAACATCCCTCCACAGTCGTAGGCTCGTACCAGGAGTAATGCGGATGGTTGTGACTGAATTTAAAGCCTCGCGCTTTATTCAGACTTTAGTTCATCTTTCTCCAAGCAAAACATCATGTATTTTGGAGTCAAGTTCGCGGCGGAAGGTGTCTATCGGTCTATATCTTCAACTATGTAAGTAACTAAGTGTTTTGATTTCTGGAACGAAACCTGATCCGTCTCTTATCCAGGTAACAAGTAATATTTGTACAGGAGTATATATACATAATTAAGTTAGCACATCTGAGGCTTTCAGTCAACAACAAGAAAGAATTTGTAGATCCTTTTTCTAGATAAAATTTTGTAGAGTTAGTTCCGAACCATACGGTCCAGATAGTAATTGTATGTTAGCCAGAACTAATAGACACGACACACCAAAATCCTACTATCCGGTGAGCCTAAAGCCCAAAAGAGGAGATGGAATGAGGGCTCTTTGCTATGTAAGCAAAGCTATGTTTTAATTGATATAAAAATCTCGACTCTCATTGTGTATGTCATTTCCACCTGCTTTGAATCGGAGGCTATGATGAAGTTATGGAGCAACGAACACCGATGCTGATAGGTTAGCAAAGTTCTCACATTCCTTCACTAGTAGAAAACATGGAATTTGTTCCGGTTCGTAAGGGCCTTTAGTCCCGGTTCTTGAACCGGGACTAAAGGGTCGTTACTAAAGTCTCCCCCTTTAGTCCCGGTTCTAACACGAACCGGGACTAAAGGCCCTCCACGTGGCCGCTGCCTGGAGGTCCACCTAAAGGAAATTTTATGATTTTTTTTTATTTTCAAATTTCTGAATTATTTTAACCTCTAATCTCTAATCACCTCTCATCACTGCTCAATTTAACCTCTAATCTCTAATCACCCCTCATCATTCCAAATCATCTAACTTCCCGGACGCTCACCCATCCTCTCACTACTCCAGCTTGAGCATGCTTAACTTCCGGGTTCTATTCTCCCTCGTTTCCAAGTCTGCACTTGTTGTTTTCCTGATAATAGTAAGATGTCAATCCTATTAACCCTCAGGAATTTAGCTTGAGCATGAAGTCACACATTTCACCGTTTGAGTTTGAAACTATTGTTCTAAAAAACAATAACTATTTAGTAACACAAACATTTCTTGAATAAGTAGTTTGACCATAGTTTGACCATAGTTTGACCAGATTTGACCAATATTCAGAAAACTGAAATAATTATTTAGTAACACTATTATTCTTGAATAATTATTTGATAACACTAATACTTTTTTAATAAGTAGTTTGACCATAGTTTGACCAGATTTTAAAAAATTCAAAAAAAATGAAATTTGATGAATTTTTTTGCCTCCAGATCTTAAAAGCCCCGTAACTTTTTTCTGTTAGGTTTTTGAGGATTTTGAAAATGTTTAACGGGGTACCCCCCCCCCCTTTTAAATTTGGATATAACTTTTCGAGTAGATGATTTTTCATATAAAGAACTTTTTAATCCGAGTTCGTATGCAAAAGTTATGCCCATTTTACTAAATTCTAGAGAGATTTTGCAAATAAAGTCGAAATTCATATTTGTAAATTTTCCCAACAACTAGACCACATATCACATGGGAAACTTATTTTCTTTTATTTTTTTGACATTTTCATCATTTTCTTTTATTTTTTTCTAAACTGAAAAGGCGATCCACGCCGGGGGGGGGGGGGTGGCTAGAGTTTGTAAATGGGACCTTTAGTATCGGTTCGTGCCATGAACCGGTACTAATATCTTATTTGCGGAGTAAAAAGAAATAGGAAGTACACGAATGAATACCAACACCAAAAAAACACATTTCAATGCAATACAGCCCTTGGCTCTGTTCCCAACACAGCATATTGAAAACCAGAAAACACAAATTAGTAATGGCCCATGATGATAGGAACAATAAACAATACGCCATCTCAAAAGGAAATTGAAATGAGACCGAGAACTGTACCATGAAAAGGACCAAGTTGTGCCATAGCACCTTAAGCATCGACCAACAAGATCTAGTAGCTAGGCCCGGCGATACGCTCCGGCGGCAGTGGGGGAGGGGGAAGGGGGTTGAGAAAGACTCGTGGCGGTCGGCTAGGTTTTTCTCCTGGGCCACCCACGGGAGCTACGCGAGGAAGGGAATCCCCCCCCCCCCCCCCCCGCTCGTGCGCGTGCAGACAAGTTGTTTGCATGCATGGGTACGTCCGCATGATAAACGTTGGCCGATAGTTTTGATCTCCACCTCCCTCTGTGTGTGCCCATGAGTTTGTTGCACATGCATGTGTACTGTAATGACACCCATGTATGCGCAGAGCTGGCAATTTCAAAACTAACACCATTGGACGTACATAAAAAAAATAAGACCATCTACAACTAGCCTTTGGAGGTATATTTTCATAGAAAAAAAATCTCAAAAGACCACGTGCCATTCAGGGCTTGAACACAGGTGCGCTAGCTGACTCCTTGTGGGCCTAGCCAATAGGCTGACACGTTGTTCTCCCAGTGGACATACATTATGGACCCTGTTTGTTAGGGCTTTTGCTTCTACTTTTATAGCTTTTCCAGCTTGGCAAAAAAACCACAAAAACTCTGAAATAGGAGCTTTTTGTTTCGACTTTTGGCATATGAATCAATATTGTTACCGCTGGCACCAAGGTTGTTGTCGGGTTTTCACCCAGATCTATGCAACCACTCCAACTGCATTCAAAAGTTGCAAGCTTACTGAGAGTAGCCACAGTTGGTCGGCCCGCACCGCCAAGCGTAGAGCTGGGCGGGCAGACAAGTGGCATGTCACGCGTACGGACGAAAGAGGCCCACTTGCATGCACCGGGATGCATACGACGCGTTGAGACTCGCTTAATGGAGGAGCACCGCCAACCTCCACCACCAGAGTCGTATGTCGGTAGGAAGCCCCGCTGACAAACGCTCTCCACCCTACCATCTTTCACCATCTTCTTGAAGCCGCAAGCACCTCCAATCCTCTAGTTGCCGCCATGGCAAGACATAGCTGCCGCCCCTGCTGAGGCCACTGCCTCCACATGGACCTCCGCATGCACCACACCTCCCTCCTGAGCTCACGTCTGACACCGGCGTGCACACCATGCTGCTGCGCGAGCCTCCCCGGATCTAGTGTCCCGCGCAGCCCATTCGAAGCGAGAGGAAGAGAAATAACCGGCCCAGCCACCGCAGCACGGGCTTTGCCCAGCGACACCCCCAACGGTAGCAGAGGGGAGGCTTGAGCTACTCGCGCTGACCGGATAGGGTTTCCTCCTGGGTCGCCCACGGGAGCGACATGACATGATAGATCTTGCCCAGTAGTTTTGATCTGTGCCTCCCTCTCTGTGTTTGTGATTTTGATACACATTTTTTTTTCAAATAAGTTTGTTGCACATTCATGTCTGCTATAACGAGGCCCATGTACGTGCAGAGCCAGCAACTTCAATGCTAACACCAGTGGACGTACATCATGCACGTACTTTGTACTAGTAGCTTTTGTGGAAAAGGTAAATCAATGCGGAACTTGACTTGAGGGTGGAAAAAGGTTACACAAGCATGTGTGAATGCACGTCAAGTAACACCTGTGGACCATTACATCATGTATACGTACTTCGGTACTACTCCCTCCGTCTTAAAATAAGTGTCTCAATTTTATACTAGCTTTAATACAAAATTATGCTAAGCTTGAGACAGTTATTTTAGGACGAAGGGAGTATTAGCTTGTGTGGAAAAGATAAATCCATTGCCGAACTTGAGGGTGGAAAAGGGTTACCACACAAGCATGCAGATGTGAATGCCGAATAAAATTGGTGTTGAAAAAAACCAGCTGCACGCCGGAATTGAATCAAGCTTTGAAGCATGAGCGACTACTTTTATCTCTACATAGAGTACATTAATTATAATTTTTGTTTTGGCGCATTGCAATCAAGTCGGGTTCCAGCTAAGTCGATGCTGCTTCGTACGTGCGAATGTTTGTGTGTCTGCTTGCATTTTTCTCCTTCTTTCCCTAACAACCAGTCCTTCATTTTTCTTAATATATTCGTACTACTATGCGGTAGAGACTAGAGCGACGCAACATGCCGTGAATGACCCGGAGGACTCAATCCACCGGAGACTTTTGATCATCGTGCATGCTTATACAAGAGGAAATTTTTTTCCCTACTGATCATCGAGAGCTTAGCACTATAGCAGAGGTGAGTGACGTACGTACAAACAAGAGCATGTAGACATACAACGGTGCATGCATGCGAGAGATCAGTGGGATAATGTATATACTTTTTCTTTGAGGGAAGGATAATGTATATACTACTTGGTCGTGGAGATGCATGCTGGTGTGTATTGTGTTTCTTTTTTCTGACTTTGTGAAGTCGAGTGAAGATGCATCCAGGTGTCATGCGTGGTCTGTATGATGCTTCAAAACTAACACCAATGGACGTACATCATGTACGCGCGTATACTTACAAGTACTATTGGCTTTTGTGGAAAAGATAAGTCCATGCCGAACTTCAGCGTGGAAAAAGGTCGCACAAGCTTGTGTGAATGCACACTATCTCTTCCCCTGTATAAAAGAAGAAGAAAAAGCACACTAACTATCTCCGAGTGCTAACAAAATATTTGTAGAAAAGCCAGCAGCACGCCGGAATTGAATCAAGCGTTGAAATACGAGCGACTAGTTTTATGTTATCTCCAGACGAGGAAATGTATATATCGTACATTAATTATAGTTTTTGTCTTGGCGCGTATGCAAGCAAGCTAATTCGATGCTGCTTCGTATCGTGCTTGACCCGCCCCGTACGTGCGAACGTTTGTGTGTCTGCATGCATTTTTCTCCTTCCTTCTTCTTTCCATAAGCTTTGGTCCTTTTTCTTCACAAATGTAGTGTAGAGTGAGAGGGACATCAGGCCGTCAACGACTCGGACTCGATCGAGACCCTACTGAGCAGGTACGCACAAAGCGGTGCATGCATGTGAGAACCCAGTGGGATTAAGAGCGTCTACGACCGCAATACCCAAAAGCCGCCCCCCAAACATCCGTGGATGTGTCCGCGAACACCAACAAGCAAAATAACTCCTCCACAACCATAAAACTCAACTTTATATCACAAATTAATAATACACATGCAAATAAGAATCTATGTACTACGTTTTTTTTAGAAAAGAAGAATTACCCCCAGCCTCTGCATCTGGACGATGCATGCAACCATTTTATTAATTATTCACAAAGACCTTACAAAATAGTACGTTAGGTAGTCTGAAGTCACCATCTTAGTAACAACTGTCGCTACTCCTATCCACCTGATGAAGGGGTGCCGATAGCCTGGTCCTAATACCAAACAGGCATCGCACAAATGCCTAACATCTAAAGATAGAGGCCCCAACCAAGCCACATACTGGGTTTGGGGCATAAACTGGTCGGACACATTCTCTGTGTCGTCGCCGCCATCCTCCATCAATCCATCTTCAGAGCAGAAACTAATGCACCAACCTTGGCAGGCCTCTCTGCCATCGACGCCACCATGACGCCAGACAACATCCTCCTCCTGCGCTAGTCCATCTCCGCGCATCGGACTCCGAGTCTCCTCAACGGCACGCCGGTGAGATCCGCCGCCATCAATGTGTAAGATGAAGCACCCCCCCACCAAAGAAGCCGTCCTCTGTTCCCTTGAGCCCGTCTGTACCTCCATGAATGACGTCCCCAAGGGGGAAAGGACACCAAAGCGCCGCTGTCATCCGATCGACTGATCTAGGGTTTCTCCCGGATGTAGCAGAGAGTGGCCTTGAACTTCTCCACGGTGATGCGTTCAAGAAGGGAACGACACAGACAACGCCGCCACCGCCAGCCTTGGTAGTAGCCGAAAGCAAGTTTTCACCTAGATCTATTCGAAGAAACTCCATCTTGTTGGAAATATGCCCTAGAGGCAATAATAAATTAGTTATTATTATATTTCCTCGTTCATGATAATCGTTTATTGATTATCCATGCTATAATTGTATTGATAGGAAACTCAGATACATGTGTGGATACATAGACAACACCATGTCCCTAGTAAGCCTCTAGTTGACTAGCTCGTTGATCAATAGATGGTTACGGTTTCCTGACCATGGACATTGGATGTCGTTGATAACGGGATCACATCATTAGGAGAATGATGTGATGGACAAGACCCAATCCTAAGCCTATCACAAAGATCGTAGTTCGTATGCTAAAGCTTTTCTAATGTCAAGTATCTTTTCCTTAGACCATGAGATTGTGTAACTCCCGGATACCGTAGGAATGCTTTGGGTGTACCAAACGTCACAACGTAACTGGGTGGCTATAAAGGTGCACTACAGGTATCTCCGAAAGTGTCTGTTGGGTTGGCATGAATCGAGACTGGGATTTGTCACTCGTGTAAACGGAGAGGTATCTCTGGGCCCACTCGGTAGGACATCATCATAATGTGCACAATGTGACCAAGGGGTTGATCACGGGATGATGTGTTACGGAGCGAGTAAAGAGACTTGCCAAGATGCGAGATTGAACAAGGTATCGGTATACCGACGATCGAATCTCGGCAAGTACAATACCGTTAGACAAAGGGAATTGAATACGGGATTGATTGAGTCCTTGACATCGTGGTTCATCCGATGAGATCATCATGGAACATGTGGGAGCCAACATGGGTATCCAGATCCCGCTGTTGGTTATTGACCGGAGAACGTCTCGGTCATGTCTGCATGGTTCCCGAACCCGTAGGGTCTACACACTTAAGGTTCGATGACGCTAGGGTTATAAAGGAAGTTTGTATGTGGTTACCGAATGTTGTTCGAGTCCCGGATGAGATCCCGGACGTCACGAGGAGTTCGGAATGGTCCGGAGGTAAAGATTTATATATGGGAAGTCCTGTTTTGGTCACCGGAAAAGTTTGGGTTTTATCGATAACGTGCGGGACCACCGGGAGGTCCCTGGGTCCACCAAGTGGGGCCACCGGCCCGGAGGGCTGCATGGGCCAAGTGTGGGAGGGACCAGCCCCAGGTGGACTGGTGCGCCTCCCCACAAGGGCCCAAGGCGCCTAGGGTTTGGGAGGGGTGCTTCCACCCAACTGGGGGCAAGTTTCCCCCCTCTCCCCCCTTGGCCGCCACCCTTAGATGGGATTGGGGGCAGCCGCACCCCTTGGGGTGGAAACCCTAGAGGGGGCGCACCCCTCTCCCTCTCCCCTATAAATACTTGAGGCTTGGGGGCTGCCCAACACATGAGTTTCTCCCTCTATTGGCGCGGCCCTGCCTCTCCTCCTCCTCCTCTCCCGTGGTGCTTGGCGAAGCCCTGCTGGATTGCCACGCTCCTCCACCACCACCACGCCGTTGTGCTGCTGCTGGATGGAGTCTTCCTCAACCTCTCCCTCTCTCCTTGCTGGATCAAGGCGTGGGAGACGTCACCGGGCTGCACGTGTGTTGAACGCGGAGGTGCCGTCCGTTTGGCACTAGGATCTCCGGTGATTTGGATCACGACGAGTACGACTCCTTCAACCCTGTTCTCTTGAACGCTTCCGCTTAGCGATCTACAAGGGTATGTAGATGCACTCTCCTTTCCTCTTGTTGCTAGAATCTCCATAGATTGATCTTGGTGATGCGTAGAAAATTTTGAATTTCTGCTACGTTCCCCAACACATCTCTCAAGCATGGGCCGCCGCGTCCTGCGACATCCCCGGAGCGGGATCCCAAGATCTGCCACCACCGGCGCCGCCACAAGGACCCACCACCTAGCCGTCATCCATGGCGAAGGGGACGGCGCCATCACCGTGTTCGGATCCGGCACCATGTCAACGCCTCCTGCCGCCCCCAATCACATCGGTGAAGGAGGACAGCCAACGCATGCCCCCACCACCGCTTAGGGCCGCTGGACGGTGGCCGAGCCCGACCACTCGGAGGAGAATCGATCTGGGGTGCCGCCAACCCCCGCAGCGCCGCCGGGATCCCATCGGGCCGCCACTCGAGCGCGCTAGCTCCGTCTCCATGCCGTACGCCTAGGTGTGCTATCGCATCTCAGCCAGAGGATCCCCTCGTGAAGAAAGGAGGAGGGCCCGCCGTCTGCCGTCCGCCGGGCGAGTTTCGCTCGCCGGCCTCCTCCAGCGGCGGCGGGGAAGCAGGGGGGAGGGAGGTCGAGTACGGCGGCGGCTTGGGCGCCTGAGTGGCCCCCCTAGAGGCGACGCGAGCGAGTCGTGAAAAAGCTCTACTCGTCGTCGGAGATCTCAACGATTTCCATTCTGGGCACCGACGGATGGGCAAGTACGGAAGCTCCTGCGCCTGTGGAAGCTCCGACACCTCCTCCTCCTCTACCTCCGCCTCTGCGTCCAGGTCGGCGAACAGCGCCTTCGTCGCCGCTTGTTATTACCTGGTGAACTGGCGGTTGGCCTCGACTTAGGCCTCAACCTGGATGGACTTGAGGATGGCGGTCTGCTTCGCCCTCTCCATCCCTACTCCGCCACCGTGTCCGCCATGGCGAAGCTCGCATGCTCGTCCGGCTCTGCCGCCTCCTCCTACATGGGGGCTCCAGCCTCCGGCTCCTCCTCCGCCTGCTCCAGCTCCTCATCCTCCAACGGCTCCGACAAATCCGGAGGAAGACCGGCAGCGGAAAGAGCAACCCGCCTTGTCTAGATTGGCTCCAGCAGCTGCACCCGGCACTCCGGAGTTAGCATGGCGTAGGTGGTGATCCGGCGCCTCGGCATTGCAGGCGACAGACATAAGTGGAAGTGCCAGCGGCGAAGAGGAGAAAGGGGAAGAAGTGCGGGCTAGGGTTCTGCCGCCACCATCTGGCTTCCTCCCTCGGGCGGCACGTCAGAGCGACGCCATACTGCGCGGAACGAAGGAGGCGCCCGTCAGGCCAGCGGTCTCTCCGTGTCCCTGCATGGGCCCTATCCGTCAGTTGGACGTAACAAGCATGCTCAGGCGCGCATTCGGGACTCCCCATATCCACCCCAAATTTGGGCCGGATATGGGGAGTGCCAGTCAACCCGGGCATTTGGGCTGGCTATGAGGATGTTGGTTGGGTGGTGTTTTTGCTTCCGGGAACTAATTAACCAGGCAGCCGTCCGAGCGTTGGGAGCGGGTATGTGGGTCCAATTTGTAGATACTCTAACGTGTACAGTACTTGGTCGTGCTGGTATGTATTGTGTTTTGTTAGTGGGAGTATTAAAAAAATTGTTATCTGAAGTTGAATGGAGCTGCATGCTGGTGTGTATAATATTTTTCAGAAAAAATGTGCACAATGCTATAGTCCTAGTCAAAAGATCGGCCGATGCTTGTACCGTCAGCTGCCTTGGATCGATATAAAGGCACCGTCGTCTGTTTTGGCGATGGTCCAACTGTGCCCCGTGAGTCTTTAATTTGTGTGCACTCGTGCAAGCCACTGTCCGCACTAACAATTTTTTGTTGTTGTTGGCTATCCACACTAACATATAAAGGCTGAAATGACAAAAGCGAAGCAGAGCCATAAACAAATTCATCTTTGGTAAAACAGCAATGTATTCCTTTGTGTCATTTTCTGGGCTTTTTTATAGCTATTCTTGTGACCAGTTACTCTTGAAAAAGAATTCTGAAGCACTAACCAGTCGATAAAGCAACGAGCTATCAACGAGAAGGACGGTTATTAGCTAGATACGTACCTCCGTGATCTGCGTGCACAGACCGGTTTTCTATGTAGAAAAGTTTATGCAAGCCATTATGTATGCGTGACCGCCCACGATCTCCACTCTCCATGGAGAAAATCAGCACCTTGCAAGCAGCGTGTCATGACCCATCCTGGCATCCATGTGCATTTGCACGCCCGAATTGAATCAGACTCCAACGCAGGGCGCGACTACTTTGAAAGGGAGAGTCTGTGAATACGTGTACGTGCATGACCCACCAATCCGTACATGCATGTGTCTGCAAATGCAATTTTCTCCCTCGTTCCCTACCATTGGTCCACTTTCTTCGCATATGTAGTTACATGGTGATCGTGGCGAGAGACATCATGCCGTGAATGACACGGACTCGATCGACCAGCGACTTTTGATCATTGCCCTTCTACATGGGCACATGACACACTTGTTAACAAAAAAGAGCACATGACGCAGATCCTACCGGCCGAGAGTGCAATGTGCATAGCATGTGAGTGATGTGCAAAGGAGTGGACATGTGAGTGACTACTGGGAATAATAATGTATATATACTACTCGATCGTGTGCAAACCTTCAAAGTTTTTTATGGTTAGTTATACATGCGTGCGTAGTGCCATAGTCCGAGTCAAAATGTCACCGGTAAAGGCCTTGTCTGCTGGCCTAGTTGGCTAATTTCGTTCGACTATACAGTGATGAGACTAGAATGTTTATCTTTGATGATGATACTCACATATTACACTATAGAAGCATAAGTAGTTTACAAAATAGCTCCACATCGACACCAACTTTTTATGAATGGATCACTTATCTTGAAATTAGTAGACAAGCTCCAAAGCAGCACTAATTGATCGATCGATATAGACTGGCGACGAACGGATTAGGCTGCCGGTGGTGGTTAGTATTATAAGTTACTGTCATATATATGATACTAGTGTATGATACTACCTAGGTGATGCATAGTACTCCTCTATCCATATATGATACTAGTGCATAATGCACTTTTTGAGTTTAAGTTTGACCACATGTTAGAGAATAATATATAACATGCAAGTTACACATAGCATATCATCAAAATCATATGTGAAAGGAGCTTTCAATGATATAATATTCACATTATACATCTTATATACTATTAATCTTATCAATAGTTAAAGTCAGTCTCAAAAAACGCATTAAACCCGATTTATATGGATGGAGATAGTATTATAAATTAGTACTAGATGACCTCATTTATTCCCATGCAAGACACATACTAGTACAATATTTATTATGACATGGTGTAATGATATGATACTCAACCCTCTTTTTGTTTATTTAATTTTATGTCACCTCATCAAAATTGCCTACTAGTTAACATGCATGATATTAGATATGATACTACAATTATGGGCAGCCTTACAAGCACCAGGTTGGACTAGCAAAGACGCATGTGCTGCCTCCAACCGAGTTGGCGACACCAACAAACACGGGAGGTCAGACCATTGCAAGACTAGCAGCCATTATTACACCAAACACCAATGCAGAAAAAGCTACTAAATAGTAGAAATATATTTTAACGTGTTTAATTGATATTGAAAAAGGTCAGTGTGTATTTACAAAATATTCATCATATATTACAAAAACATTATCATGTATATGAAAATAATGCATCATATATTTCAGTGTATAGTTAAAAAAGTTTACCATGTATTACAAAAATGTTCATTTAATATTAAAAATATTCACAGTATATTAAAAAATGATCACCGTATGTTGAGAAAATGTTTATTATATAGGGAACTATAAAAAAGGAGAAATGCAAAAGAATGAAAACCAGAAAAAACAAAAGGAATCAGAAAAAGAAAAATAAAGTAAAGTAAAAGATACCTAACCAGAATAAACCCAAAAAATAAGAAGTACAAGATAAAAAGTACATTCCCAAATATACGATGAATACTTTAAAAAAATTGAGGGCATCAACTATTTGAATATTCAATATGTCTCACCAGGGGACAGGGAAATCATTCAGGCGAGATCTCCTTCCATCTTGCTATAAGCGAAATATAGCTCTCACACCTTTAGATATTATGTTAAGAGATATATAGTCGTCCCTCCCCCTCCCCCCAATATGCTCGCGCTGGCCGCCGCAACGGTGTGTGCTGCCGGCGTGTTCGCGTGCCCATGCGGCCGTGCAACTGCAGCCGCATGCCCAGCCACAGCTGCGTGCGGGCATGCTTTAGACTTGCGTGCGAGCCGCAACCGCTTGCCACTGGCTGCTGGCCGCTGCGTGCTAGCTAGTCGCGTGCAGGCGTGTCATTGGCTGCGTGCGTGCTCTGGGAGGTTAGTCGCGTCCCCGCGTGCCGCGGGCTGCGTGCGTGCTCTAGGAGGTCGCACACAAGATACTCGCTGATATACCTGAAAGGAGCTAGTATCCTTGCAGCTTTCGCGAGTATCTTGTGTGCGACCGAGCTGGCTGCTCTCCGCTCCATCCTTGCTGCTTTCGGCCTGGCGTCTGGGCTTAAGGTCAACTTCGAGAAAAGCGTTGTCCTCCCCATAAGACGCGAGCAGTTAGATGTGGATGTGATCTCACCACTAAGGGCCAAGGTGGAGACCTTCCCCTGCAAGTTCTTGGGGCTGTCGCTGTCGCTCCGGACCCTGCGTAAGGTGGACCTGCAGCCGCTGCTTGACAAGCTCCGCGCACGCCTGGCGTGTTGGAAGCCCAGGCTCCTCACTCTTGTTGGTAGACTCGTCCTCCTAAACTCCGTCCTAACAGCTTTCACCGTCTACTGGTCGGCCGTCTATGCGCTCCCACCATGGGTTCGTAAGGAGCTAGATCGGCTGCGCGTGCATGGCTATGGCGTGGAGAGGAGGTGTGCCATGGCGGACACTGTAAGGTTGCGTGGAGCCGCGTTTGCCGCCCGCGTGATCTTGGAGGGCTTGGTATTGTTGACCTGGAACGGTTCGGCGTGGCGCTACGTCTCCGATGGCTTTGGGCGGAAAGAACCTCGGCTACTCCCTGGCTGGGTTTACCGGTCCCGGTGACACTCGCGGAGCGGCACATGTTTGCGGCAGCCTGTGCGGCCACCGTTGGGGACGGTAACCGAGCCAGTTTCTGGTATGACAGCTGGCTGCCCGAGGGGGCACCGCTCGTGATCGCCCCTGACATTTTCAAGCTTTCAAGACGCAAGGCGCGCTCCATGCGCCAAGCACTGCTAGGGAACAGATGGATCCAAGACCTCCGCGGCCGGGTGACCACCGACCTGTTGCCTTCCTTCGTCAGGCTATGGGCGTGTGTCAACTCCCGGCAGCCGCTCTCCCCTGGCACCGCGGACTCCTTCCATTGGAGACTAACAGACAGTGGCATCTATACGACGGGTACAAGCTATTCTTCATCGGATCCCCTACTTTCCCATTGCGTCAGGAGATCTGGAAAGCATGGGCTCCGCCCAAATGTCGCACCTTTGCCTGGCTGCTCGCCCAGCGGCGGATCCTCACAGCTGACCGCCTGCTAGCCCGGCAATGGCCCAATTCCTACTTTTGCCCGCTATGTATGCGCAACCTCGAGACATCGATGCATCTCATGAAAGAATGCCCGTGGGCGCAGCAGCTATGGGAAATGGTGGCGCACCGTTTCGCAATCCCGGAGCTAAACCCGGCTACATGGCAGCCTGATATGCCGTGCATAGGCTGGATCAGCAGCTTGAGCAGTGCTCCCTCCACTCGGAAATTGGCAAAGTCGGTTTCCCTCCTGGTTTTCTGGTGGATCTGGAAGGAGCGAAACACGCGCATCTTCGACGGGCGGCATGTAACGCCGCCAAGGCAAGTCTTGCACCTCCTGCTATCGAGAGGCAAGCGATCAAGGCGCTGGCAGGAGGCCGGCACCTAACTTTGCGAGAGTAGCCCAGGCCGACCCCACCTTTTTCTTCTTTTGTGTTCTCTCCGTTTTTCTTGTTCCGCAAGCTAATGCGTTAGCCGGCACCCTGTACTTGGCGTTCTTTCGCCTCCCCTTCTAATCAACGAAATACGCAGTTCTCCTGCGTTTATTTCAAAAAAAATTAAGAGGTGTAGTTATTTGGCCCAAAATATAAGGAGTCAAAATAGACCGCGCATGTCTGTGGGCATTTCAGGGGCCAAATTAGTGATGCCCAGCTGTAGATGCTCTTAGGGCATCTTTAACAGCAACGACTTCCCGACTGTCTACTACAACAAGTTGTGCCCGGCTCCGGCGATGGAGGGGCGATGACGGCGGCGCGCCTTTGGCTCGCTTCGGTACTTGTAGTCGTCGCTAGGTGGTCTACGAATCTGGATGTAATTTTTATTTCTGGTATTCGTTGTACTGCCATGATTGAAGATTAATAGATTGGAAGTTTTTTCGGAAAAAAACCGGCAACCCACAAAGAACCTCCCGCATCTATTCGGGGACAGGGGCCAGTCTGCGGACAGCATGCGGAGGTCGACATCCAAAGCTAGCCACGTACATTTTCACAACAACTCAAATCAACCGGACGAAATTCGTGCAAACACGACGAATTTTGATATAAACACAACGGATTTCATTGAAAGTAGGATAATTTGTACATAAAACATGACGATATTTCATCGCGTGAACTAAAAACCTAAAACTAAAACCCTAAACTATCATATACTACACGGTGACCTCGTAGCCAATGTTGGGCTGGCCGACTGCTCCTCCTCTGTCATTGTCGCCCGACCCATCGTCGGAGTCATCGTCGGGATTAGGGCGGCAAAAGGTGGTGGCGCCGCGACAGGGCTTTCCGACGACCGCGTGACGCTCGCGGACGATCCTCTCCACCTCGTCCTGCGCAGTGTGGCCGCGGCCACCGGAACGTGTGCTGGGGGAGCGGGCGGCGGTCATCGGAGGGGGCGTCGGTATTGGTGATGAACCATTACTCGCTGTACCTGGCCATCTCCCCATCAAGGCGGCGGAGACGGCGCTTGGACATCTCTGATGTCGTCACAGAGCGGTCCAGGGCCCAGGCGTACCCCAGGTCTGGTCCCGCCGTGATGTGTGGCGGCGGGACGTTGGAGTCCGTGAACTGGAATCGGCGTGCGGGATGTCGGATTTCCGTCGGCGAAACTCCGGTTAGCGTACCCCTGCACCGTCATGGCACTCCAGGACGATGACGGCGATGAGGAGCCGCCGCGTAGGTAATGCAGAATGCTCCCGCGCACCTTGGGCAGGGGGGTGGTGGTGAGCGGCGCTCCATCTTCCTTCACACGGCATCCGATTTGGACGCCGCTGTTGCGCGGCGGATGAGAGCATGGAGGGGATGCCGGCTCCAGCTTCAAAGGGAGGAGCGCCCCCGGTAGCCGAGCCGGTCCGTTGGTGTGGACGAGGAGCAAGGGACCATCAACCCCATCTGCTCCTCGAACTCCGCATCGGTGCCGGCGTAGACCTGGCCCGGCACTGCGGACGCGGACTGAGGCTGCGGTGGCTGCTGGTCCTCCTGTCACAAGAGGAGATGAGGATCTCCACCCGTGTTGAGTCGCCGCCGGCCGACGAGGACGACAGCCCCGGAGTCCAAGAGCGGCGTCTCCATGGTGCCAGATCCCGCCCCAGAACCACCTACAGACACCTAGGACTTGCCCATCACCGAAGATTTGGAAGGGAGTTCGACCAGGAGGAGGAGGATGAGGAAGGAAGAAGGAGGAGGATGCGATGTGGACGGCGCCGGAGCGTGGCATAAATAGCCACGCCCAGGCCATGCGAAGGGCCAGTCTGTCGCTTCAATGCGGCGCAGCGGGCGGAGTTGGTTACTCCTGAACCTGCGTCCGCATTAAAGCGGCGGTTGCCGAAAGGCCGCGTCGGTCAGCACCGCCCTCCCTCCCTCCGGTCAGATCGCGACATCAATGCCGGCATCCACTTGCTCTGGGCCGGCATGAATACGGCGTGGTAAGCGGCGCGTGCATCGGAAGGAAAGTGCGGGAGGGGCGGGTGACGGGTTTTTGGGGGGCCAAGGTGGTTAGAAGCGGGCTTGGGAGCGGTCCGGACTTCCGCAAAACTTCCCCGTTTTTGTTTCCGGTTTGCGGGAGAAATCAGATCCGGACCGTTCCGCGGACCAAGACATGTCGGTGTTGGATGGCTTCGACGGCTGGACAGCGCAGTCTAGACGGTTACGGAAGGTTTACAAATCCGCCTTGAAGATGCCCTTACACAAGCATATGTAAATGCAAATCAACTAACAACTGTGGACGTACATACTTAGCACTATTAGCTTGTGTGGAAAAGGTAAATCCATGGCGAACTTGAGGGTGGAAAAAGGTTACTACACAAGTATTGCAGGTTTGAATATGCACCATCTCCGGGTCCTAACAAAATTCGTGTAGAAAAAACCAGCAGCACGCCGGAATTGAATCAAGCTTTGAAACAGGAGCAACTGCTTTTATCTCCACACGAGGAAATGTATAGGACTCAAACTATAAAGTTGGTCAAACTTTATGAGGCTTGACCTTAATTTCAGACATATCTTATATGCGTACTAAAAAGGATTGGAGGGAGTATTTTTATTTCTGGCGCATGCGAGCAATTCCCGCACCAGCTAATTCCATGTTGCTTACGAATATACTCCCTCCATTCCCAAATATTTGTCTTTCTAGCCATCTCAAATAGACTACAACATACGGATGTATGTAGACATGTTTTAAAGTGTAGATTCATTTATTTTGCTCCGTATGTAGTCACTTGTTGAAATCTATAGAAAGACGATTATTTAGGAACGGACGGAGTATGTTTTTGGTGTCTGCATGCATTTTTCTCCTTCTTTCCCTAACCACCGGTCCTTTTTCTTCGTATATGTACTACTTATATGGTAGAGAGTCAGACAAGAGCGAGACACCATGCCGTGAATGACCGGGAAGACTCCATCCACCGAGACTTTTAGTCATCCTGCGCGCTTATACAAGTGGAACATTCTATTCCTACTGATCATCGAGACCACAGCAGAAGTGAGTGACATATAAAGCGGTTCATGCATGTGAGAGACCAGTGGGATAATGTACATTCTGTGTAAAATATTAAAACTCTAATATTCTAGTGTATTGATCTGACCCTTATAGGGATATTGTATAGAGTACAACGTGGGTCAGATATAAAGTACAAGACAACTCATACATGATTTAAATATATTCTATCTCTAACCTTTCTATCTAGCTTAGACACAACTATACTTAATAACATCCCCCTCAATCATAGACCTGTACTAGAAGTAATGCGGACGGTTGTGACTGAATTTAAAGCCTTGCGCTTTATTCAGACTTCAGTTCATCTTTCCCCAAGCAAAACATCATGTATTTTGGAGTCAAGTTCGCGGCGGAAGGTGTCTATCGGTCTATATCTTCAACTATATAAGTAACTAAGTGTTTTGATTTCTGGAACGAAACCTGATCCGTCTCTTATCCAGGTAGCAAGTAATATTTGTAAAGGACTATATATACATAATTAAGTTAGCACATCTGAGGCTTCAGTCAGCAACAAGAAAGAATTTGTACATTCTTTTTCTAGAGAAAATTTTGTAGAGTTAGTTCCGAGCCATACGGTCCAGATAGTAACTGTATGGTAGCCAGAACTAATAGACACGGCACACCAAAAGCCTACTATCCGGTGAGCCTAAAGCCCAAAAAAGGAGATGGAATGAGGGCTCTTTGCTATGTATAAGCAAAGCTATGTTTTAATTGAAAGAAAAATCTCGATTCTCATTATGTATGTCATTTCCACCTGCTTCGAATCGGAGGCTATGATGAAGTCATGGAGCAACGAACACCGATGCTGATAGGTTAGCAAAGTTCTCACATTCCTTGGATCAAGGGCGGCACGTTTGGTTGTCCAAACCCCATGATCCCTACTATATCCCAGTTTATGTGGACTTTGATTAATAAAGTTTGGTCTCACCCCTCAAAGAAAAATCTAAGCAAAGCTATGTTTAATTGAAAGGAAATGTAAGTAAAGTTATGTTTTAGTTAAAATAAAATGTAAGCAAAGCTAAGTCTGAGAGAGCACCGTCAGAGGTAACCTTGGTTTTGAGCAATATGTGGAAAGCATGTCACGGTCACACATAATTTTTTTTGCAAATACTTATCTGTCTTGAAACTTTGAAAACCTCCCTTCTAAAGTTGTAAGTTGCAACACACTAAGCCATCCATTTTATTGATACACCTTTGGTGAAATGTCCTTCCAATTTTCAGGTCTGTTTAGTTACTTGAGACGAGAATAGAGTTAAGAAATGGAACTGAAGAATTTCTACTTCTGAAGAAAAAAGTAAAACCACTAAATTTACAAACTCAACCATTAAGCCCGACAATTATATCACTATCATGGCAATGTAAATTGCTCACGGATACCACTCCTAATCTGCAACTATGTGCAGCAAGTTCACAAAGAAGAAAAAGAATGAAGAAAAAACACAAAGAACTCTATACAAGCACTACTAATCAACATAAGCTAGCCGTGCGTACAAGCACCAGGTCGTGCATGGACCTCCTAACACTTTGCTCTTCCGTGTCCGTGTGCCACAGGAGACTCGCCGACATTGCCGCTCGTCTTGTAGCTGGAGCCGGCGTCATCGCAGTATGCGCCCTGCTTGGAATTGGAACTAAAATTTGGAATGGAGAGAACAAGCTCCTTGACATCTGAGTTCGATGACCGAAGGTGCGCGAGGATCTTGCTAAACTTGGGCCTTCGTCGCGTGATGGCTATGGATACGTCATTGGGGAAGAGGTCCTTCCGCACGAAGGCGTGGTACATGGTGGTGGCTAGCACGCCGGTGACCGTGACAACGGCAATTCTTGACAAACCGACCGCCAGTGCCCGTGTCAGCATGTTGTCCACCTCTGATGCATATAACACCGTCGCCAAGGCCACACTCGTCATCGGGAATGTGTACGCCCACCATGCCAGCGAGAACTTGAACCCCCTAAAAAGGTTGATACGCACCACTAGAGACACGTAGAGGAATAGCGAGACGAAGTAAAGGAGCTTGGAACCATCGTTGAACTCTCCAGAGATCCTCGTCCAAGCCATGGAAGCACCGCTAGGTGCAGCGACGAAAAGGAAGAACACTGGGTGAAGCTCCTTGGGGAGTTGCACGTTGGTGGGGAGCCGCTGATAGAGAGTGACAAATAGCACGACATAGTGGGCCAACCCGACGGCAAAGAAGAAGATGGGTAGCTCCCGAAGGCCCATCCTAGCACCGAGAAGTGCGCCAGCAAAGTTGCCGACGATCGCGAGGTGATTGGATGGGTTGGCTACCTTAGAGAGACGCCGCTCACCACTAGACATCCACTGACCATAGATCTTGAGGTCGAGGCACAGGATGGGCGCCATGAGCAAGTACCAGACGGCGTGGTGGATCTCCCACACCGGATACGGCACGCCCTTGACAAGTAAAAGGCAGGCTATCCGTGGTGCAAAGAAGAAGTTGACACCCACGGGGTGGTGGAACTCGCGGCGGACGGCCTCGAAGTAGAAAACGATCTTTAGAAGGTAGGTGATGGAGACGACAACCATGAGTGCGACGGAGATCCACCAAAGGACGTGGTTGGTAGCAGGGTGCACATGGAGAAACTTGGTGGAGGGCTCCGACTCAAGGGTCTTCCACAGCATGGCCTGGCTGCTCACGCCAAGGCACATCCCAAAGGCGCTGATGGGGAATCGGAGCAGGAACGGCCATGTCTCGTCCTTAGGCAACACAGCCACCTCTGTCGACTGCAAGTTCACAAGGTTATTAGACACAAAGATGTTTTAGTAAGGAGTGGTAAACTTTTTGCTGGAATGCTACACGGTGACGTGGTACGTACCCGAAGTGTCTCGAGCTCGGGTCCTTCGAGCGCGGCGAAGTAGCGGTCGGCGGTGGGCACTTCATCGTCCTCGTCGGTGTCCTCCTCTGAGATCTTTGAAGCCGCACCTTTTTCGACGTCGGTGTTCTGTGCCACCCCACGGAGGCTGGAGAGCTGCCGTTCAAGTCGGCCAGAGAAGGTCTTGAACTGGTCAAACCGCCGGTCTCGCTCCCGCATGCTGTCGCTTCGCAGCACCGCCGGCACCTCGCCGCCGACTCGGACCACCAAGGACGGCTGCGAGTGGTGCCGGGCCTGCTTCAGCAGCTGCGGCACGGCCGGGTGGTGAATCCGCTCGACCTTCGACACGCTCGCCGGCACGGCAGGGGCGCCCACGTCGGCCTTGTTGGCGCGGGCAGACGGCGGCATGCCGATCTGCGCGAGGTGGAGTCCCGACGGCGAACCCGGGACGTTGATCAAGACAGAGCTCGGCGTCTCGGTGTAAGCATCTGCGGCCGCTTCCTTGGTGTTCCTGCCGCCGGTACCAACGGCATCCGAAGCCTCCATCGAAGAAGCCCCGGCGGGCCGCGACGGGACACGAAGGAGAAGCGGCTCCGGGGACGGAGCACACCCCGGATGGCTGTGCATCTGGATGCTGACCTCCCTGGACGCCATGGCAACAACTCTCTCGCTCTCTTGCCTCCTGCCGCTAGGGCGCCTTCCTGCGCCGCCGTCCTCCGGCGGCTCCCATCCGCTGACGACCTCGGTCGTCGGTGGTGAGGGGGTCGCCGGATCCACGCGTGTGGATTGTTTTAGGCATTAGTTTCTTAGGTTTTTGGGTTGTTCATTGTCATGGTATCGGCAACGGCGATGGTGGCATCGACTAATAAATCTTCAGATCCTTCCCCAACGAGGCGATCCGCTTTTGGGGTGAATTTGGAAACAGACTGTTCAAGCAAGGATGGCGCGGCGGTGGCAGCATCCTCGTGGTGGACCTATGTCCTTGGGCTCCGCCGTTGCGACGGCGTCTGCTCCAGCGTTGGCGTGGAGCTTGGGAGGTAGTCCAGGAGCAGATGCAGATTGTGGTCTGCATCGACGACATCTGAAAGATGGTGGATCTGGGTTCGTGGTCCGTGGCAAGCAGGTATGGTTTCCTCCTCCAATGTCTTAGTTAGGCGGGGTGCTAGATCTGGAGTTCGATGGCGTGTCAGGGGTGTTGCCCCGGTCTGATTCGTTCAACGCCAATGGCTTCGCCTTTATTGGCGAGCCACCTTGGAGGTCCGCAAAGCTGCATATCAGCTATGGAGCCGCGTCGAGCTCGGGTGTGAAGGTGATCCGTCATTTTCTCCTTTGGTGACTGCTATGGTGGTGCCAGAGGCAGGTGACGGACGTTGGTGTCAAGCTCAGAGGATTCTTCAGTCTTGTTTGTATTTTACTTCTTGGCTGGTGTTCCTGTGTGCAAAGGCTAGCGTTCTGTTGTCTTTTCAGTTTTGTTAGGTCGGTATGTACGTGGCTTGTACTATGATTCTTATGATATAAATAAGACATGTATTACCTGCAAAAAAATACTATATACCAGTATTAATTTGGCGTACAAATAATAGTAATAGTACTAGGAAGATGACAGATTAAATAGGTCCAATCAATAAAATGGTGCATGTATTTAAATGGGTACTACATGCTCGTGCTCCAACGAGTAACACGTTTGAAAAAGAAAACTATGATAATATACATTCATTTATTTTGATAGAATTATGGTCATATAGTAATTTTTTTCCTCAGATAATGGAAGCTCTCATCAATCGTACAATTGCCCCGGCGTATGTGAGCTTTGCCTCCGTGATTGATCGGCATTATGCCAGGATTATATATTCGATTATGCCAGACTATCTCCTAGCATTATAATATTTCCCCACCATGTACTCCGGCTTCTTTGCTTGGTGGACACATGCATATCTTTGCCGGCAGGAAGGATCGACTGCATGAACACTTACACTTTGCGGGAGACGAGGATCACAACCAAGGAAAAATATAGGGCGCTACAGAAAATAGCGTAGCCCCTGAAAATACACTATTTAACATGCTATAACGCGCTATATCATACTATTAGCGAGGCATTATATATTGATTTATTTAGCGAGATAATTTTATATACGTTATAGCGTGCTATTAGCGGCGTTATAGCGTACATTTTTTTTAGTGATCACAACTCTCGGAGATGAACCTTAGACTTAAACCGAATGTGACTAGCTTTATCCGTAAGTACCTAACTGTGATGGTTACACTCACTACTTGATTCCTTTTTCAAAGAAAATCGTACGATCGACATCTTGAGTGGCTCTGATGACCGACCCAACAGCCCATAGTCCGGAAATATAAATCGTTTGGCTCCCCCGTTCCCCCGCTAGGGTTTCCCACGCCGCCGCATGGCTGTGGGCCTTTCCCACCGCCAGCCCGCCCGGCGCGGCGCCCCGCTCCCTCGCTCCCGCCTCCCCCCTCTCTCCCCTCCTCCCTGGCTTGCCGCCTTCGCCGTCTTCCCGGGAGGCGGCCGGGGCGGCGTGCGACCCCTTCCGCCTCGACCCCTCCCCCCTTCCCTCCGCCGCCGGCGGCGGTTGCCCCCGGATCTGGCCGGGTGGTGTCGGCGGCAGCGGGCCGTTCCTTACCTACGCGTGCTCCTCCTTCCCGGGGTGGGGGGATACGACAGTGGTGCTCGGCCAGTGGCGGTCCGACGTCCTGGTGCGGAGGCCCGCGGCGCTCACCGTGGTGGTGCCGTCTCTTCGCGCCAGGGCGGTCCGGTGATGCTGGCCGGCCGGTGGCACGTCCCGGCCCAGATCTGGGCCCGTAGGGTCCCTTCTGGGTCCTTGCGGGTCGGCTCCGGCGCGACCGCGACGCCCTCTGTATGGGGAGGCAGGGGGAGCGGCTTGGACTGGGACTGCGACGCCGACAGCGTGCCAGCTGCTGCGCGGAGGCGGGAGCTATCCAGGCCTTTGAGGGCCCGGCCGGTCCTGTAGGGCCACGAGCCCGGTAGGCTCCTGCTTTGGCGTCCAGTTGGCTACCGTCGTGGACGGTGGAGGTGGGGCCCTCCCATATGCCGACGATGCTGCTGTCCTAGTCCCGGCTCCTCTTCTACGTTGTGCAGGCCAGCTTCGCGATGTCGTGGTGAGACAGCGTGGGAAGCTTCGTGTCCATGTTGGCGCAGGGTGCTGGTCGGTTTGGTGGCAAGCTCCGAAGTGCCTCAGGTCGAGGCTGGAATCGGGAGAAATCCCTGTTGCCTTAGCCGACACCGACGCGGTGACGCCTGAGGGTGCCATCGGACCTTCCTAGAGGGCGTCGGGGCTACCCTTCCTCTCTCCTCACCGCGTACCTGGGGAAACCCTTGGCAGCAGCGTCGTCATCGTCTCATCCCTTCTTGAAGGTGTTGATTGGTACCGGCGCTTCGGAGTCTTGGAGCTTGGTGGACGATCTTCGATGGACGCAGCGGTCACGAGGTTTCGTCGTTTTTGTCGATCCGCCGTTATCGGTATTTGTTTCTTTTTTTTCTCTTTCCGTTTTTTTTGACGTGTTTGTGCTGCTTTCGCCCCAGCTTCTATCATTGGTTGTATCGGATGGTTGCTTTGTAATACAAAGCAGGGAAACCCTTTTTCTTAAAGGAAATCGTACGTACGAAATGAACCTTTGCATACTTTGTAAACTAACTGGGGAAAAGCACATCGATCGAGCTCCTAGGAAGCTGCATGCATGCGGTTCATTCCTTCGGGGAGGAGGAATCTATCTATGCGCACCGTGGTGCGTGATACGCGGCGTGTACGCGGAGAGTACACCAGACGGCAGTGCAGTGCAGTCAAAAAGTTGAGCCTGCCTCTGGTGTCGTGCCACCCGAAAGATCGGTCTCGATCGATGGATTGCGTGACCGTCTTCTTCGTTCTCCGGCTCGTGACCTTGACCGACGCGAGCTGCCCGGCCACTACATACTCCACCATGCATGCAGAGTGCTGTGGTGCACGCCAGGAGCCCACACGGTAAACTTTGCGAAGAAAAGCAGTAGAAATTGCAAGTCATTTGTGGACCCAGGTTTGGTGTGGATCGAATTGTTGGACCGAGACTCGTCTCTGCATTTGGTCCATCGCTCGGTCGGGTTCACAGAGTATATGCTCATGCCTCATGTAGATGTTGCTTCCTTGTCTTAAATTTGTTTGTGGAGGTTGCTTCCACGAATCCCCCTACGTGGCCACATGCCTACGTGCATGCATGCATGCAAGACCAGTCAAAGTACACGGAGGTATCAGTCAAGAACAAAGCTACACAATGTGCTGGATTGCTTTGGAATATCAATTAACTACTACACTTAATAATCTATGTACTGATCGAGAACTTGTCGAAAAACGTCAAGAAATAATAGGGGTATAACGTTCTTTTTAGAACGAAGGCTCAAAAAGAACCCGACTTTGAATTAACAAAGCCATCAACCGGCCAGGAATTACACAAGGCCACCATTATAACCAACTGAAGACAGAAAAGAAAAACAAACTGCAGATACACGGTGATGCCGAAACAGCTTACAAGCACCAAAGACTACAAGCCCTATAGTAATAAAAGAGAATAAGCACTAGCTTGTAGTCGACGGAGTCCTTCGAGTGAACTTAAATCAGTAGGGCAAACAGAGAGGGGAACTTCGGGCGGAGCCAAAGCCCATCGTCGATGAACCGTGCCCTCATCTACCCTGGAAGGTGCACATTGAAAACATGCCGCTCTTGTCCAAATCCGGAGGGGACCCTTGCCCCTCGCCTTGGCTCGAAAGGCGCCAGACCGCCAGAAGATGGAATTGCCCCCCCCCCCCCCCCAGCAAGGAATGGGCATGATTCTGGGCACCAAGGGAGATACTCAGCTCAACACGCCGTTGCATGAAGGATACCAGACGAAAGTTCACACCGCGGCCCACTGATACAAGCACGAAGAGGAAAAACTGCACAAGGGAGCTATCACTGAACAAACAAACAGCGAGGAGAAAATGGAGCATCCATAATTGGAATCAAATCAACCCGCAGAAATCAGCTCCGTGACCTTGCAACTGCATCTGGTTGCTGCCAACACAAAGGAGAGAATCCCTATCCCCTCCCTGCCCAAGGCAAAGATGTTGAGCAAGCAAGCACAGATCGGCCAATGGCCAAATCGAATGGACAGCAGACCAACACTAATTCAGAGACAAAGAATTAACCATGATCCAAATCCCACGCCGAAGACGCAACAACCCAGCCACCACCGCTCAACACCACAACACTCTCCCGCCTTGCCCAAGCCGGCACCTTCAAGCAGGAGGCGGCGCACGACGCGCCGTTGTCGACCTGTCTCAACAAGACAAGGGATTTCTCCCGGGCATGGAGCGGGAGGGAGAGGGGCACGAACCTCAACGACGCCTCCGAGGAGGGGAACGGCACCGGCCGGTGTTGCCGCCGTCGTGGCTAGAGCACACCAGCCAAGGATTTCTCCCGATTCGGTCCGCACCTCCAGGCAGCCCAACCATGGATCCGGCGGCCAGAGGCCACTGACGACCAGATCTAGCGGGGCGTAGTGCTGCGTGGGGGAGGAAGGCCGCCTTCAGATTTAGACGCGAGCGAGGAGGGCGCAACACCCGCTGCGACCAACGACAGCTCCCGCCGTCCCTCGCCACCCTCGCGGCCGAGGAAGTAGAGGGCCACCACCTGCGACGCCGCTTGCAGCAGAAGACAGCGCCGCCTCGCCACCCGAGGCCGCCACCTCGGCGTCCGGAGCCCTCCGGTCAGGAGCAGTAGATCCTCGCCGCCGCCGTCCTTGACGACCCCGCGGACGGCGCCGGAGGTCTCCTAGGGTGGCGGCGAGGGGGGGGGGGGGGGGGGTGGCGGGGGGGAAGGTACGGCGCTAGGGTTCGTCGCCACCCGAGTCGCCCCAAGCGGAGCGACGCGGGGGCCGGGGGAAGGGTTCTGTGGTACCACCAAAGGGGTATAAAGTTTAGCATTGTCTTCTTAGAAAATTATGTTCGTCGGCTCAGTGTTTCGAAGGTGACAAAAAAAAATAGCGTGCGTGCATGCATTCATGACGGTGAGTATACATGTATTTGTATGAGCGTCTACGAGTTTGTACTATATTAAAAAAAACTATTTTTACCGTAGTCACTCACTCATGCATTACCGGTACTGATTGTGCGGAGCTGCGCATCCAAGCCAGTCGTACTATGTTTTTTTTTCTTTTTGCGACATCAAAGGAGCTTTATTATTAGGTAAACGTTTAACGCCAGCGCACCGGCGGAAACTTGGACCGGTCGCATACACGCGCGCTAGCTAGGATGACTTAAGTGGCGACACGTGGGGTGGTGGACCCACCACATTATCACTTTCCCAATCTCCCCGCATCTTTCCTTCTTCCCATTCATGTGTCTTTTTCTTTCGCCTCTCCTACCAGCTGCCATGGAAGTCCTACCCCGGCGACCTTCTCCGACGAGTCCCTCCTCTTCTTCTCCAGCGAGCCCCTCCTCCCTCCCTCTTCTTCTCCGGCGAGCACCCCCGAAGCCAACCCCCAAGCCAGCGTCCTCCCCTGGATTCCCCTCTCTCAACTGCATCTACTTGTGCTCCATGAACGACCAGAGCTGCAACGGGCATGGCTGGCGAAGCTGCGTCCATGGTCGGAGCTGCTCCCATGGCCGGCGACCCGCAAAAACTTTTTTTTGCTGCAACCGGCTGTGAGCTACAACCCCAAGCTATGAGCTGCCTGTTCGGAGCTGGAAACGGCAAACACAGATGCTACATACGGGCATGAGGTTTGTTGGAAGCGGCTGGGGACTTGCTGGAACCAACGTTGCTGGAAGATACAAACGTTACCCGGGGGAAGTTGAAACTAGTGTCGCCAAAAGCTACAATCGTCCGCTGGAATTGCTGGAACCATCAAGTAAAAAAGCTGGAACCGACTAGTACCGGAGCTGCATTCATTAGCAATGATGCGATGGCAGTGACCTGTTTTGCTTCAACCGTCATCCTTTTTTGCTACTACCGGTGAGGTAATTTGGTACATCCTTCGTGGCGATCTCATGGTGCCACGACTCAGAGGATGTTTTTCTTTTGCTGGAACCGGCTACTAGCGGAGCTGCAACCATGTGATGCAGATGCTGGAACCGTTGCCTAGGAAAGGTGGAAGCGGTGCTGAGACGACGACGGCCGCTGCCTCGGCGAGCTGCAACCGGCATCAGCAAAAGCTACATCCGTCTTTTCGTTTTGCTGCGATGGTTTATAGTGGGTGGAGCAGTGGAGTCCAGCAGATGACGGCAAGGGAGGCAGCGGATGGACGCCACCCACACGTCGAGCGATCTCGGCGAGGACGACGGGGGGAGGGGGGCGCAGCGCAACCCGATGGTGCAACCATGGGGCCACGTGATGTGCACCTGTGCCGGCCGGTGCTAGGAAAGCCGCTGCCGGAGCAGCATCCATGGTCATGGCCAGGAGATGCAAGACGGGATGACCATGGCTAGGGACGCGAATGGCGAATGGCGATTGGCGATGGCAAGGTTGCAAGCAGACCAACAACGACAGAGGGCGCGTCCATGGCTGGGAGCGGGGCGGCGACGGCGGCGCTCGCCTTCGCTTGTTCTGGGAGAAAGACGACACGAGGAGAAGGGGATGAAACGAAAAGGCAGATCGGATGGCTCTTGCTCGCTACATCGGACGGCTGGGGCCGGACCGGCCCAAAGTATTGGGCCGGCGCACCGGCGCCTAGCGCTGCCCTTATTATTAAGGAATAGTTGTACGATCGCTTGCCAGCAAGCTAACCAGAATATTTGGGGACTCCTGCAACCACAAGTTGGTGCCGCGTTCCATTCTTGAAAAATAGGCTAAACGATCTGCATTCGATTAATATGAAAAATAGTCGTACTATGTATTGACTCGCGTTGACGTGGAAGCACATGTGCAGATCAAGATGCATGTACTACAGAACTATAGATGTATTGCATCTAGTAGCATCGCGGATCTTCTTAGTAGATTAAGGCAAGTAGTTTAGGTGACACTAGTAGAAAAAGGGCCTATAGTCCCGGTTGATGAGGGCCTTTAGTCCCGGTTTATGAACCGGGAATAAAGGGTCGGTACTAATGCCCTGACCCTTTAGTCCCGGTTCAATTCAGAACCGGGACAGATGGGCCTTCACGTGGCCTGTCCGCTGAGCCCAGGCAGGAGAGCCTTTGGTCTCGGTTGGTGGCACCAACCGGGACCAATAGACATTTCTGTGGCTGGAGTTTTTGTGTTTTTTTTAAAAGGGGGGCGGGGGGTTTGGGGGGTTTTGGGGGGTTAATTTAGGTGTTTCATATATTGTGCTATAGCTAGCTAATTAATAGAGAGAAGTGTCCTTCTTTTGTCCGTGCTTGGTCGACGCTACGTACCATACATACGTATAGAGAGGACTAGCTAGACACGCTAGCTAGCTAGTAAGCAAACAGAAGATCGTCATGAACATATATGCATACAGAGAGAAGTGATATCGACCACCTCTCCTTCTCCGAGATTGGTCGAACAACAAGTTCTCGTATATCTATCCGACACTACCGGCTACATATATACAATAATTATCTTTTACAAATATATAATCTCCTAACATACGGACGCGTGGTCCACATAGTATTCTCCGTCTTCAGCGATCACGTGGTCAAGAAAGAATGCCGCCAATTCCTCTTGAATTGCTCGCATGCGATCTGGTGCTAGGAGTTCATCCCGCATCCGAAACATCTAATTTTAAGAAGGGGTCAATACATATATATATATATATATATATATATATATATATATATATATATATATATATCTATATATATGAATGAGTGAAACTAAACACAAATGATGGTAATAAAATAAAATTGTTAATATTGTTATTTTCTCACTACAGAGTGTTTGTCAGAGTATCCCCGCTCACAGGTCGTGTGGCGGATGGACTCAATAAATGTAGTATCCACAGAAATCATTCCCTTATTCCTGCCACAACCACTTTACAAGAAATAGAGGTCAATCAAACTGATAATTAGCAAGCATGCTAAATAGTATTGATGAAACTAGCGCTTGAATCACTAGGAGATGCGTGGAATATGCTACTATATAGTACTTACTTTCGAGTGCCTAAATTGCAGCTTCTTCGGTAGTCCCGGAGCTTTTTTGGTGAATTTTCTCCAAGCCCTGCCATACAAAGAAAACAATTACTTGATATCAGAAATGAACAAAGTTGCTGATATGGTGGATAATGATCGATTTAACTTACTTCTCGAGCATTTCAGTCATGTCCGCATACTCCTTGGGATCTTTTTGCTTGGAGTCTAAGACAGTTACTACTCCCTTCTCAAGCTTAATCTCTAGGAGAATATAGTGGTAGCTGCGCACACATGCATAACTAATCAATATTACATTACTATAACCTGGACTAATAAGGAACCCGAATATGCCACAAGACAGTAACACTCACTTGAAGTTGTAAGAAAAGAGTATTATATCTTTGTGTTCATTTATTTCCAACGATCGTAGCAAGTTGGGCTCGGTTTCTTCGGCACGATATTTAACCTCAGTTGCATCTATGAGATACGTGTTAATGAACCCAATTTCACCCACTTGTCTTTTCTTTAATTCGGCGATCTTCAATCTGCATAATATAGTGAGGATAATTATAAATACATGCAATGAAAGGGCTGAGTTATATAGAGAGACTTAATGACAGAAGTAGTACTACTTACAGACAGTAGCAGGTGATCGTTGCTTTATCGATGGCCAATTGATTGAAAAACTGATAGAACTCCTCAAATGGAATAGGCAACATTTCAATTCCAAGGAGGTCATGCTCCTTTTTAACTCTCACATACAAAGTACTCCTCCCCTCAGACTCTTTGCAGGTTTTCATGTACCAATCATGCAATCTTCGCATCATCGTTAATAGAGAACTTTCATCTTTGACGAGAGGATTCCCAGATTCGTATCTTTGTATCTGCACCTCCAAGAAATCATAATGTACATCGTCGGGCAGGTAATCTGCAGGATTGCCATAACCGGGCACCATCCTCGGATCGACGCTGCCTAGCAGGCAACTTGAGCGGGGGCACGATTGCTTAAGCTTGTTCGCCGAGCTGGGCAATTTGTTTCCCAGCTCGTCGTTCTTTCATCCTTTGATCACTTTTAGTACTTCCCGACCTCTCCGCTTCGGCAAATGCCTTTCCAATAATGCACTCATAGTTGCCTTTCGGCAGAGACTTGGGTGGTTTTGTCAAGGCAGCCAGAGTGCGCTTCGCTTTCACCGGATCTACCTTCTCCTCCGGAGGTGGATGTCTCTTTGCTTTCAACCCTTGAAACTAGTCATCCACTTCGGTCTGCGCGATCTTCGCGTTTTCCTCCTCGCTCCTCTCGTACGGTAACTTCTCTGGAGTCTTCAGAGAAGGACCGAATCTGTATCTCCTCCCGCCTTTGGCTGTACTGCTAGACGCCGCAGAGCAGACGGAGCGGATGTCTTATTTCCTTGCTTACGAGGCGGAGGAGAAGGACTACGACGCGCCGGAGCAGCCGGAGCGGCGGCGGGTCTCTTTCGCCCTTGTTGACGAGGCGGAGAAGGAGGAGGCTGGCTGCTCGGGCGCGCCGGCGCAGGCGGAGAAGGAGGCGGAGTGCCACCACGCGTCGGAGAAGGAGCCGGCCGAGTGCGCTGATCGTCACTCGCCGGAGGAGGAGGCGGTGGAGGAGGCGGAGTGCCCTGACTCGCCGGAGGAGGAGGAGGAGGCGGAGGTGTCCAGTTCGGAAGGTTGATGAGATCCTTCCGCCATAGGCGTGGAGTCTTCATAGCATAACCCAGCCGATACTCCCCTTCACCGGTAGGGTGGTCAAGCCAGAGGTCCTCAAATCCCTCCGTTATTTCATCGACCATCACCTTAGCATATCCTTCGGAATCGGCGGCGGTGAAAAGTTGAATCGGGTTTAGTAGGATAAACAGAGCCAACAGCCGCCTTGACCTTCAAATTCATCCATTGCGCCATAAGGTGGCAATTTTCAGCATCCGTGATAGCATCCACGGGATAGCTGGCAGGAGCCGTCAAGGCATGCTTGGTGAAGCAGCTCGGTGGAAGCCACGCTGCTTCTCCGCCGAGATGGCGGGGTAGCTTCGGGGAAGCTTCGCAGGTCGCTTGCTGCGATCCGCTTCTCGTTCCTCTAGCCCCATTACCCTTTAGTGCAGCGCTGTAGTTGGCTCTGCTCGGTTTCTTCCTCCTCTCCGGTTTTGTAACCCCTGCGTCAAAATCCAGCCTTCCACGAAACGGAGCTGGCGTGCCTCGTGTCCGTCCAGTGGTGCTCTGATTCCCGAGGGCCATTGTGAGCTCGTCCTTCTCCTATGCGGAATGAACGTCCCTTGCGCTTGCTTCGATATATTGTGAAGCCTCTTGACCGGTATGTCCAATTGTTCGTCCGTCGAAATGCACTTCCACATTATAGGGTCCAAGGATCCGCCGCCCCGAAGAACCAAGTCCGGCAACGGTCTAACCAGTTCATTGTCTCTGGTTCGATCCCTTTATCAAGCAGATCATTCTCAGCCTTGGCCCACTTAGGCCGGGCTACGAGGTAGCCACCTGACCCCGTGCAATGGTGAAGCTTCTTCTTCGCAGCATTTCTCTTGTTTGTCGCCGACATCTTTTTACTCTTTTCCGATGTCTTGTGGGCCACAAATGCGGGCCAGTCATCTCTGATCTTCTCATATTTGCGCTTGAATTCTGGTGTCTCATTTTTTTCAACATACCTATTGAGGTCTTTCTTCAAATTCCTGAATAGGTCTGCCATCTTCTTCAGAGCAAAAGACTTGATTAATGGCTCTATAACTGGCTTCTCCGGATCATCCTCTGGCGGTTGGGTGAAATTTGACTTCAGCTCAGTCCAAAGATCATTTTTCTGCATATCATTGACATAAGACACCTCAGTGTCTTTGTTCTTAGGCTTATACCATTGGTGGATGCTGATCGGGATCTTGTCCCTAGCCGTAACCCTTTGAGCAACAAATGCCTTCTTTGTCGGTAGGGTTCAATCGGTTGGCCGTCGCCGCGATTTGTATGATCTCAAACTTTTCATCCGAGCTCAACTTTTTCTTCGGGCCTCGTCTCTTTACCGAAGTTGTGCTTTACGATCCGGAGGGCTAGAAAAAGAACAAAGACAAGAGTTAATTAATATGTGTACATACCAAAACAATGAATGCATCAATTAGCTAGTCACTACAGGCTTAACTAATATATATACCTGGCCGGACTCGGTTTGGTGATCATCGGAGCCGTCCTCACGGTCTACTTCTTCACCCTCTCCTTCTTGCACCGGCATTAGGTCATCGGAGCCATGTAAATCATAGCCAGCTGCTTCTTCACCCTCTCCTTCCAGACCATCGTTGTCGTTGAGAAACATCAACGAGCAGACGACATCACTTCCTTGTGTGATTATGTCCCTCAACAATGCTTATTGTGCTTCGTCTCGTGGCGGGGTGTCCATAGTTTCTACAAATATTTACAACATGGCAATTATTATTCAAACATGACAGATATGGATATATTAGTGGCAAACGTAGAACTAGCTAGCTAATCACAATAAGGAATCATATTAATTAGTGGCCTCGACGCTGCTTCTCTAGTGTTTGGTGGCCTCGACAACGCTTCAAGGGTTAGGGGTGGCCTCGAGAACGCTTCAAGGAGGGTAATATCGACCCCCACGTGTTGAAGCTATCGGGAGGGGTCGGCGTTGAACACTACATCTATGTCCCACAAGTGGCGTGGGCATCGACGCCCGTGGTAGGTTAGAGGGTGGATCGCTGGCCGGTCGAGGTCAGGGTCGAGGATCGCCGAGGTCGGGAGGTTGCCTAGTGTCAAAGGATTCAACAAAACCATGTCTTCATCATTAAGTAATGTGAGGTGCATGATGGTGCAGAAGCTCTCCAAAGTTATTTTGGAGCGGAGTCCTAGATAGGATAATTCGCTTTTTTGGTACAAAGTTCAGCAAGAACCTTCCGAATATCGTTATTTGGAAGGCCTTTGCTGAAATTCATACAAAAGGCAAATTATCCTATCCGGGACTCCATTCGAAATAACTTTGGAGGACTTCGCCATCATGCCATGGTTACTTCCGCTAATAATGAAGCCATGGATTTCTTCAATACTTTGACACTAGGAAACCTCTGGACCTCGGCGATCCTCGACCCTCGAACCCACGACGACCCTCGAACCCTCGACCCTAGACGACCTCGAACCCTTGACCCTCGATCCTCGACCCTAGAACCCTCGAACCTCGACCACGAAACCCTCGACCCTTGACCCCTTAACGACCCTCGACCCTCTACCCTAGTTCCCGACCCTCGACCCCTCGGTGATCCTCGACACCCTCGTTCCCGATAGAAATTAAGAAGAAGAAGAAAAAAAAAGAGGATAAAAAAAGGAGAAGAAGCTCCTCTATTCCTTCTTCTTCCCCTCTTTTTTTCTTCTTCTTTCTCTTCTTCCTCTCCTCGTCTTCTCCTTCTTTCTCTACTTATTTGCCTTTTCCTTATTTTACTTTTTCCTCTCCACTAACATAAAATGCACTAACCTAAAATGCAACAAACATAAAATGCACTAAATCGATCAACTAACCTAAAATCAGTGATAAAATGCACTAACCTAAAATCGATATCTACTAACAACTTAAAAAATAATACATATATGAAAAAATGCAAAAAACATCATCATATCATCAACAGAAAAAATAGTATTTTTTCTAAAAATCTATCTTTTGCATATATACATCAACATATATATACACTAACCTAAAATGCACAAAAATGCTATCGGAGAGGGGGTATATCGACCCCCCTCATGTATCCACATACATACATCTATACATACATATATACTTACATATATGTATAAATTTTTGCATATAGAAACTTTTGCATATATATAAAGTTTTTCTAAAATCTAACTTTTGCATATATGAACATATATACACAGAGAACATATACATAAAATGCACAAAAAAATAAGAGGAAAGGCGCCGGCCGGACTGGCGGCGGCGCTTGGTCGGGGCGACGGCGACGGGTTGGGAAGGGGTGGCGACGGCAACGGGTCGGGAAGGGCGGCACAGCAGCGACGGCGACGGGTCGGGAACGGGTGGCATGCGACGGCGACGGGTCGGGTAGAAGGCGGCGACGCAACGACGGGTCGGGGCCGGCAGGGCGGCGGGCGACGGTGTCGGGGCAGTGGCTCGGCCGGCGACGGCGAGGTGGACCAGCTGACGGCGTCAGGCAGGGCTCAAGGCGGCGACGGCGACGAGGAGCAGAAGGCGTCGGGGCGAGAAGAAACAGATGAATTTTGGCGAAAACTGCTAAGTGCTGTATATATAGCAAGAGCATTGGTCCCGGTTCGTGGCATGAACCGGGACTAATGCCCCCCTTTAGTCCCGGTTGGTGCCACCAACCGGGACCAAAGGCCAACCGGGACTAAAGGGGGGCATTGGTCCCGGTTGGTGCCACGAACCGGGACCAATGCCCCCTTTAGTCCCGGTTGGTGCCACCAACCGGGACCAAAGGCCTTGTGCTGCCCCGCGCCCAAAAGTTTAGTCCCACCTCGCTAGTTGAGAGAGCTCGAGAGTGGTTTATAAGCGCTGCTGCACCCACCCTCTCGAGCTCCTCTCAACTGCAGGCTTTCGGGCCTAATCTGTCACTAGCTATGTGCATGTGGGCCTACTTGGCCTCCTGCGGGCCTGAATCCTGGCCCATGTAGGGTTTCTAGTCGTATTCAGGCCGTGGGGGTCCTATAAGCGGCACTATTTTTTTCCAGTTTTTTTGTTTTGTTTTCTGCATTATTATTATTTATTTGAAAACATTTTTTTTTGTTTTCTTTGTTGCTTTATTTATTTTGTTTCTACTTACAACAAAATACTTATTGTTGCTATTTTTATTTTTTTCCAGTTTTTTTGTTTTGCTTTCTGCATTATTTATTTTTTGTTATTTTTTGCTTTATTTTTTAATTCTTTTTGCTTTTAGTTTTAGAAAAATGATAAACTTTATGTTAGTCCCATTAGTTTTCAAATTTGAAAACATTTTTTTTGTTTTCTTTGTTGCTTTATATATTTTATTTTGTTTCTAGTTATAACAAAATACTTATTGTTGCTATTTTTATTATTTTTCAGTTTTTTTGTTCTGTTTTCTGCATTATTTATTTTTTGTTGTTTTTTTAGGACTCCCATGAACCTCTCAAAGGGGTACATATTGTGTAGAAATGCGGGCCCCTAATGACAATCTAAATCGACTAGATGAACTAGGGCGTGCGTCATGATATTGAAGAAGGATGGTGGGAACACCAGCTCGAAATCGACAAGACATTGCACCACATCACTCCTTAAGCGTTAGTACGATTTGTGGATCGATCACCTTCTGAGATATTGCATTGAGGAATGCATATAGCTTCACAATGGCTAATCGGACGTTTCCGGTAGAAGCCCCTCAATGCAACCGGAAGCAATTGCGTCATAATCACGTGGCAGTCATGAGACTTTAGGTTCTGGAACTTTTTCTCCGCATATTTATTATTCCCTTTATATTCGACGAGAAGCCAGTCGGGACCTTCATACTGAGCAGGCATTGAAAGAATATTTCTTTCTCTTCTTTCGTAAGAGCGTAGCTGGCAGGACCTTCATACTGCTTCGGAGGCATGCCCTCTTTCTCGTGCAAGCGCTACAGGTCCTCTCGTGCCTCAAGTGTATCTTTTGTCTTCCCATACACGCCCAAGAAGCCTAGCAGGTTCATGCAAAGGTTCTTCGTCACGTGCATCACGTCGATCGAAGAGCGGACCTCTAGGTCTTTCCAGTAGGGTAGGTCCCAAAATATAGATTTCTTCTTCCACATGGGTGCGTGATTCTCAGCGTCATTCGGAACAGGTAGTCCGCCGGGACCCTGTCCAAAGATTACGTGTAAATCATTGACCATAGAAAGTACATGATCACCGGTACGCATGGCGGGCTTCTTCCGGTGATCTGCCTCACCTTTGAAATGCTTGCCTTTCTTTCGACACTGATGGTTGGTCGGAAGAAATCGACGATGGCCCAGGTACACATTCTTCCTGCAGCTTCCCAGGTATATACTATCAGTGTCAAGTAAACAGTGCGTGCATGCGTGGTGTCCTTTGTTTGTCTGTCCTGAAAGGTTACTGAGAGCGGGCCAATCGTTGATGGTCACGAACAGCAACGCCTTTGGGTCAAATTCCTCCTTTTTGTGCTCATCCCACGTACGTACACCGTTTCCATTCCACACCTGTAAAAGTTCTTCAACTAATGGCCTTAGGTACACATCAATGTCGTTGCCGGGTTGCTTAGGGCCTTGGATGAGAACTGGCATCATAATGAACTTCCGCTCCATGCACATCCAAGGAGGAAGGTTATACATACATAGAGACACGGGCCAGGTGTTGTGATTGCTGCTCTGCTCATAGAAAGGATTAATGCCATCAGCTCTTAAAGCAAACCATACGTTCCTTGGGTCCTTTGCAAACTCATCCCAGTAATTTCTCTCGATTTTTCTCCACTACGACCCGTCAGCGGGTGCTCTGAACTTCCCGTCTTTCTTACGGTCCTCACTGTGCCATCGCATCAACTTGGCATGCTCTCCGTTTCTGAACAGACGTTTCAACCGTGGTTATAGGAGCATACCACATCACCTTCGCAGGAACCCTCTTCCCCGGGAGGCTCATTATCAACATCACCAGGGTCATCTCGTCTGATCTTATACCGCAATGCACCGCATACCGGGCATGCCTTCAGATCCTTGTAGGCACCGCGGTAGAGGATGCAGTCATTAGGGCATGCATGTAGCTTCTCCACCTCCAATCCTAGAGGGCAAACGACCTTCTTTGCTGCGTATGTACTGTCGGGCAATTCGTTATCCTTTGGAAGCTTCTTCTTCATTATTTTCAGTAGCTTCTCAAATCCTTTATCAGGCACAACATTCTCTGCCTTCCACTGCAGCAATTTGAGTACGCTACCGAGCTTTGTGTTGCCATCTTCGCAATTGGGGTACAACCCTTTTTTGTGATCCTCTAACATGCGATCGAACTTCAGCTTCTCCTTTTGATTTTCGCATTGTGTCCCTGCGTCGACAATGACCCGGCGGAGATCATCATCGTCGGGCACATCGTCTGGTTCCTCTTGATCTTCAGCAGCTTCGCCCGTTGCAGCATCATCGTGCACATCGTCTGGGCCATCTTGATGTTCAGTAGCATCACCGTATTCAGGGGGCACATAGTTGTCATCGTACTTTTCTTCCTCGCCGTCTTCCATCATAACCCCTATTTCTCCGTGCCTCGTCCAAACATTATAGTGTGGCATGAAACCCTTGTAAAGCAGGTGCATGTGAAGGATTTTCCGGTCAGAGTAAGACTTCGTATTCCCACATATAGGGCATGGACAAAACATAAAACCATTCTGCTTGTTTGCCTCAGCCACTTCGAGAAAATCATGCACGCCCTTAATGTACTCGGAGGTGTGTCTGTCACCGTACATCCATTGCCGGTTCATCTGCGTGCATTATATATAATTAAGTGTGTCAAAAATCATTACGTAACATCATGAATAGATAATTAAGTGACCAAATTAATAGAAGTTCATCATCACATAAAACCAAAGTACATACATAGTTCTCATCTAACAACATAAAGCTCTGCAGAGCATCTAAATTAATTAAACCATACATTGAAACTATGTAAAACATTTCAATGTGAAAACAAATGCGATCATAATCGCAACCAAGGTAACAACTGATCCAACGGCATAATGATACCAAGCCTCGGTATGAATGGCATATTTTCTAATCTTTCTCATCTTCAAGTGCATTGCATCCATCCTGATCTTGTGATCATCGACGACATCCGCAACATGCAACTCCAATATCATCTTCTCCTCCTCAAGTTTTTTTATTTTTTCCTTCAAGAAATTGTTTTCTTCTTCAACTAAATTTAACCTCTCGACAATAGGGTCGGTTGGAATTTCCGTTCAACAACCTCCTAGATAAATAAAATCTATGTCACGTTATCGGCATAATTTTCATAAACAATAAAGGAACCAATAGTTATGAAAAGATAATATATACCACATCCGAATCATAGACAGGACGAGGGCCGACGGGGGCGGATACCAAAACCATCGCACTATATAAGATGCAATAATAAAAGTAAGAGAATAATACAAGTATCTCTAAACATACAAGTAAGAATATTTTTCCTTTCAGAAAGAAGATAAGAACAAGAGGCTCACCACGTTGGTGCCGGCGATGAGATCGGCGCGGGTGATCGACGGCGGTGAAGACGGGGACGGGGCGTGACATACCGCTAAACCTAGATAAATATTGAGGAAAATGGAGCTTGGCGGTCGAGCTTGGAGAGAAGAAACCTTAAGTAGTGTGGCTCGGGCATTCCATCGAACACCTTGTGTGCATAGGAGGTGAGCTAGAGCACCACCAAGCCCTCTCCCCCTCGGCCAGGAAAAACAGAGCAGCGGTGTGCTCGCTCTTGCGCGAGGGGCTATATATAGGCACCACCATTTGTCCCGGTTGGTGGCACGAACCGGGACTAAAGGGCAGCCTTTGGTCCCGTTCATGCCACCAACCGGGACCAATAGTGGTGGGCCAGAGCCAGGCCCATTGGTCCCGGTTCGTCCCACCAACCGGGACCAAAAGGTCCGGACGAACCGGGACCAATGGCCCACGTGGCCCGGCCGGCCCCCTGGGCTCACGAACCGGGGAAAATAGCTCCATTGGTCCCGGTTCTGGATTGAACCGGGACTAATGGGCTGAACTGACCTGGGCCATTGCCCCCTTTTCTACTAGTGTGATCAACTGAATGCGAGCTCTTCTTCATCTACTCAATCAGTCTGTGTCTTCGCGATCAAATATCGAGCCGACATAGCCATCCGTCGGGCCGGGCCTGACCAAGCCCGAGATAGAAAACTCAGGCCTGAGCCCGGCCCTGCCCGGTCGCCGGGCCTACTTTTCAGGCCCAAGCCCGGCCCACCACTGCAAAAAGCATCGGGCCTCTTCAGTAAATGGCAAAACAGCGGGCCTGGGCCCAGCCCGGCCTAGTCTTCAGGCTCAAAACCTAGGCCCGAGCCTGGCCCGATAGCAGCGCGGGCCGGGTCGGCCTTTTTCGGGCCGGGCTGGGCTGCCCATGGCCAGGACTAAGTAGGAGTAATAGTTAGGTGCCGGCACATATGCACAGATCAATGCATATGCATCATGCAAGGTGCGGTATGTTACATCCGCTTGTAAGCAATCAACGATAACTATTTTTTATTCTTACTAGAGTAAATAGTGTCTACGATGATTTTTTGGCCCATCGACGGAATCCAATCACTTGGGAGATTGGACCGGTGGGCTTGGCTATGGGGAGGAAGACACACCAACATCGACATGGCTTAAAGAGATCCATTGGTGGCGTGGCTTCAAGCCGAGGAATCTCTGATGGCAGGCCTGGCGATAGGTAGGTGTAGAAGGAGAGATAGCCGTGTAGAGAAGGAGAAGGGGTGGCAACAATGAAAAAGTGAGCTAGGCTTTTGGGGAGGAGAGGTCATGAATCATGGTTGGTCAAATCGGTAAAAATCTGTGCGGAAAACTGAGCTAGATATGCGAAAAACAACAACCATGCAAATATATCGTGAGCCACCGATCAAGTCGCCTTCATCTATAACACGTTGGTAGGAAATGAGCAGTAAATCTAATAGCCACAATGAAATGTGCGGTATTGTCATGGTGAAATCCTCGATTACTTGATGTAGCACATGACAAACCCAAAAGAAAGTACATGGGAACAAAGAAGAGAACCAGAAACCACAAACTTAGCACCCTTCACACAGTGGCAAGTGCGACCAGGCCACTGGAAGGGACACCCAAAGTCAGGATAGCAAAAAGGTAGAGGCCACAAGCTTGCTCAGCGATCACACTTCATGAAGATCTAGGAGAGTCACAACCCTAGTCAAAGGGCATCCCACCGCTGAGGCCTTGTGGTGACAAAGAAATTCGCTGACGCAATCGAAGGCGATGTTCTACTGAGATAATTGATGCACCTCATCTTGACCTCACAACCGCCGACCATCACCAAATGTGTGACCCTGAGCACTATGCAACGCAACTAGAACTGCGAATGCCATCAAGGGACCTTGTTTGCCGAGACTTCATCGCTGACACGAACCTCTAAGAAGAGTCAAACAATGAAGCAGGGTAACCAAAAATTAGCATGTTACAACATGCGCACATCACTTCCTCTGCCACCACTAACTGAACATGTGCTCCAAGCTACCCCCCCCCCCTCCCGCAGCCCCATGGACCCAAGCTTCCCCTTAGCCACCACTAGGTAGTCGCCCTCATGGACCCCACAAATGCGTACCTAAGAAGATAACGATGTCAATGACTCCACCGTCCACCATAAATGAGTTTCACCTAGATCCATGCATCCACCCCAACTTCATCCAAAGTTGTGAGCTTACCGAGAATAGCCGCCGCTGGCCGGCCTGCGCCACCAAGCGCAGAGCTGGGCGATCAGACCCGCAATCGCATGTAGGGACACAAGAGGGCCACTCGTGTGCACCAGGACGCGGACGACTTGCTGAAGGGAGCAGCACCACCAACCTCCACCACTAGAGCCGCCCGTCTGTAGGAAGCCCCACCGCCGCATCTGATAGGCCGTCTGAGATTCGGACCAAACGTGCCAGGGATATGGCCCCACCGATACACGACATCCATCCTACCACCTTCCATCATGTGCACAGAACTGTGACCACCTCCAATCCTCTAGTGACTATCATGGCAACACCGCCCCACACCGAGCACGTTTGGTCCAGGTGGAAGAACGCCCCACACCGAGCCACTGCCTCCAAATGGACCTCCGTGGGCACCACGCCTCCCTCCCGATCCACCCCGAGATCGCGACGCCGGCGTGCACACTACACCGCCATGCGAGCTCCACCGTATCTAACATCCTGTGATGTCCCATCCAAACCAAGAGGAAGAGAGAAAACCGGCCCGCCACCACCGCACGGGCTTTGCCCGACCACACCCTTAGGTGGCAATGGGGAGGGGGGTGGGGTGAGGAAGATTCGTGTCGGCCGGCTAGGATTTTCTCCCATATTGCTCATGGTAGCGACATAGAAGGAGGAGACCCTCCCCACCCCGCGCGCGTGGGACATGCCTTTTGCGTGGGTGCATGCGTAAATGCGGCGATTTCAATGCTAACACTACTGGACGTACATCAAGTACGTACTTAGTACTAGTAGCTTTCGTGGAAAAGGTAAATCAAGGCCGAACGAGACTTGCACTACAAAAAAAAGACACATCCGTGACATTTTGGGCCGAACGAAATTTTTTTCTGTCATACATATGACACTTCGATGACGATAATTATGACAAAACCCGGTATCATCATAGATGTGGTGGGCTCCTACTTCTACGACAAAAAATCATGACAGAAAATGGGCTTTTCGTCCAGGGCGGGCCGGAGACGCAGCTGCATGACATTCTTTGGGCCGTCCATGACGGAAAAAACGTGGTAGAAGCGAGCGGGAGGAAAATTTCAGGGAGTTCCCGATTACGGTGGGAGGTCGGGGCCGAAGCGATACGCTGCTTTCTCGTGACACGACGCTGCGTGTGCGCGAGGCGTTGGCTCTAATCAACCCGAGCGATGCGTTGTGCTCTAATCGAACCCGGCGATTGCACCGCAGGCTACGCGTTCATCGAACCCGGCGATCGATCGATGGCTGTTAACTGAACCCGATGGAGCGACTCCTTCGCTACTGCTGCTAACTAAAGCCTATCGATTGGATGAACAGTGAGCGTTGCGGGGGGGTTTGGATGAACAGTGAGCGGTGGTGTTGCCTCTGGATGAACAGGACCCCGTGGTGTGGAGGGCTGGATGAACAGTAGACGGTGGAGGGGTGGCCGTGGAGGGGTGGTTGAACAGGACCCCGTGGTGTGGAGGGCTGGATGAACAGTAGACGGTGGAGGGCTGGATGAACAGTAGACGGTGGAGGGGTGGTTGAACAGTAGCCGGTGGAGTAGCGCACGGTGGAGGCTGGATGAACAGGAGCCCGTGGAGGCTGGAGGAGGTCGACGGTAGCCAGTGGAGGCTGGAGGAGGTCAACGGTGGAGATGAACAGTATCCCGTGGAGTCCTGTTTTGCGGTACGCCACACCCCTCCCGATGAACAGGACCCCCGTTTCGGCCGTAGTGCTCCAACACAAGCCCGTTTCGTCGTTTTGCGGTACGCCACACCCCTCCCGATCAACAGGACCCTCGTTTCGACCGTAGCAGGTCCGTTTCGTCCGTTTTGTGGTACGCCACACCCCTCCCGATCAATAGGACCCCCGTTTCGACCGTAGGAGGTCCGTTTCCTCCGTTTTGCAGTACGCCACACCCCTCCCGATCAACAGGACCCCGTTCCGAACGTATGAGGTCCGTTTCCTCCGTTGTCTTGGCACGCCAGCCTCGTTCCATCGCCTGTTCCGTCCAAGCCCTCCCGATGAACACGACCACGCATTCCGTTCCGACCCAGCGGTTGGCTCCCCATGAACACGGCAGCGGCGCTGTTTCTCCGCTCCAACCCAGCCATGTACGTGTCGTGAGTAGGCGTTCGAGACCCTGCCCGTATGTACGTATGTTGTCAGATTTTCTTTCTTGCACCCTCGCCGATGTAATGCGTGCGTGTACATGCTACGTCGCAGCGCCTCTACTACGACGCGTGCGGCGCCTCTACTACGACGCGTCGGCGCCTCTACTACGACACGTCGCGCGCCTCTACATCGACCGGTATGTACGCACCGTCGACCAGAATGACAACGCTACGTACGCTTCGACCAGGTGGGTCCCTACTGTCAGACACTTCCTTGCCTGCGAAGATGTAGCTGGTGGGTCCCAGCAGTCAGGGGGGCGAATCGTTTTTTTTTGCTCGGACGCACTTCCTTGCGTGCGAAGATGTAGCTGGTGGATCCCAGCAGTCAGTGGGGCGAATCGTTATTTTTTGCCCGGACGCACTTCCTTGTGTGCGAAGATGCAGCTGGTGGGTCCCAGCAGTCAAGGGGAAACATTTTTTTCGCGAAATACGGTGGCCCGTCCGGTGGGTCCCCGCTGTCAGGTGGAGGAATAATTATTTTGCACGTAATAAGGAGGCACTTCCTTGCTGCGGCCGTGGACCCAGCTGTCAGCCTCTCCACGTACAGTCCACGTCCGATGGAAGCCGTTCCTTGACCACGTTGACCACGCCGCGCCGAGAGCACCAGGGCGGTGGACAACAGCGAGGCCTAGGAAGGGGACGACGCGGAGCCGGGGAAGACGCGGCAGTGGATGCCCACGCGTAGAGGAGTACGAGGGTTCACTGGTTCGCTGCGGTGTGAGGCTGTCGTCGCCGCAGAATAACAGTGGGTGTGGGTGAGTAGAGGGATGGCCGGGCCAGCGGTGGGAGTAGTAGGGGGCGGTAACGCCTCCGCCGCATCGCAGATGGCCACGGGAGGCAGGAGCACGAGGCACGACAGGCGTTGGTTTGGGCGGCTGGAGCAAGAAGACCAGAGGTTGAAGAAGCACTACGGCCGTTGGATGGACATCGTACGGTCACTGGAGCTAGAATCATGCATATTGACTAAGTTGCCAAAGCCCTCCGTCCCCGTCAACTTAGTAGGCCCACAAGTCAGCCTGCCACTATATCGGGTCCCAGCTAACAGGGGAGTATTCATTTTGTGTGCGTAATAAGGAGGCACTTCCTTGCCTGCGAAGATATAGCTGGTGGGTCCGAGCTGTCAGCGGCGGTAACGTTTTTTCGCGAAATACAGAGGCCCTTCCGGTGGGTCCCCGATGTCAGGTGGAGGAATCATTATTTTGCACGTAATAAGGAGGCATTTCCTTGCGTGCGGTCGTGGACCCAGCTGTCAGCCTCTCCATGTACAGTCCACTTCAGATGCATGTCGGTTGTTGACCACGTTGACCAGGCCGCGCCGAGAGCACCAGGGCGGTGGACGACGACGAGGCCTTGGAAGGGGACGACACGGAGGCAGGGAAGACTCGGCAGTTGTTTCCCACGCGGAGGGGAGTACGACTGTACGAGGGTTTACTGGTTCATCTGCCGTCGCCCGAGAATAACAGCAGGTGTGGGTGAGTAGAGGAATGGCTAGGCCAGCGATGGGAGTACGGTGGGGCGGTGAGGGCTGCGCGGAAGCACAGCCGGCCGCGGGGAGGAGGGAGCAGACAGTCCCGCTGGCGCTTGTTTGAGCGGCTGGAGCAGGAAGAGCAGAGATTGAAGAAGCACGACGGCCGTTGGATGGACATCGTACGGTCACTGGAGCTAGAATCGTTCATATTGACTAAGTTGACAAAGCCCTCCATCCCCGTCAACTTAGTATGCCCACAAGTCAGCCTCCCACCATGGTGGGTCCCAGCTAGCAGGGGGAGTATTCATTTTTCTATGCGTAATAAGGAGGCACTTCCGGTGGGTCCGAGCCGGCAATGGGGAACGTTTTTCGCGAAATACGGTGGTCCGTCCGGTGCGTCCCAGCAGTCAGGGGCAAACGTTTTTTTCGCGAAATACGGTGGCCCGTCCGGTGGGTCCTAGCAGTCAGGGGGGAAATGTTTTTTCCGCGAAATACTGGTGGCCCGTCCGGTGGGTCCTAGCAGTCAGGTGGAGGAATAATTATTTTGCGAGTAATAAGGAGGCACTTCCTTGCGGTTGCCGTGGACCCAGCTGTCAGCCTTTCCACGTACAGTACTCTTCCGATGAAAGTCGGTCGTTGACCACATTGACCACGCCGCGCCGAGAGCACCACAACAGTGGACGACGGCGAGGCCTAGGAAGGGGACGACGCAGAGCCGGGGAAGACGCGGCAGTGGATGCCCACACGGAGAGGAGCACGAGGGTTCACTGGTTCGGCTGCGATGTGAGGCTGACGTCGCCGCAGAATAACAGGGGGAGTGGGTGAGTGGAGGGATGGCCTGGCCAGCGGTGGGAGTAGTATGGGGACGGTGAGGCCTCCGCGGCAGCACAGCCGGCCACGGGAGGCAGGAGCATGCGGCACGACCGGCGCTGCTTTGGGCGGCTGGGGCAAGAAGACCAGAGGTTGAAGAAGCACTACGGCCGTTGGATGGACATCATTGACCACGCCGCACCGAGAGCACCAGGGCGGTGGACGACGGCGAAGCCTACCAAAGGAACGACACGGAGCCGGGGAAGACATGGCAGTGGCTGCCCACGCGGTGGAGAGTACGAGGGTTGACTGGTTCGGCTGCCGTCGCCGGAAAATAACAGGAGGTGTGGGTGAGTAGAGGGATAGACAGGCCAGGGATGCGAGTATGATGGGGCCGTGAGGCCTGCCCAGCAGCACTGCCGGCCACGGGAGGCGGGAGCAGGCGGTTCCGACGGCGCTGGTTTGGGCGGCTGGGGCAGGAAGATCAGAGATCAAGAAGACGATTGCCGTTAGATTGACATCTAACGGTCTGACGCTGGTAGAATCGATTGTTGACTAAGTTTCTTTTTTGCGAAACCTTGTGTACGCATGAACTTGGTAGGCCCACAAATCAGCCTCCAAATCTGTGGCAGACAACATAAAGCCCATTTGCTATTTTTTATAATTTGCAGCCCATTTGCTAATTCTTAAGTAATTTATTACAGCCCATTTTCTGCCCAGGACCACGGTCAAAAAGTTCAACCTTATTTTGCATATTTCAGTGGAGTCCGAACTGTTGTAATCCCGAAATGATAATTTTTTTAAGAACTTATTGATTTGCCAAAAAAAATTGTTTTGTTTTTGTGAGCAAATAAGACGTGGGACAATTGAGTTGGTTTAAGGAAAACCAGTGGTAAAAAAATCAGCGCTGGGTGGGAAAAACAAAAAAAATAAGGATGTAAATATGAAAGGGAATTTCATGTGTTTTCAATATAATGATACGTGTATATGAACTAGTAAAACTATAGGTAGAGATTAGAAAACGGATGTAGGACATGTGTTTCAAGAGGAAAATATAACTGGGCTATGTGTTTGATTCAGTAAAAAAAACTGCCAGCGGATGTTGTAAGACAAAATATAACTAACGCTGGCGGGCCAGAGGCCAGTAGATACCTGCTGGATCTTTGTGCCCCGTTGTCGTCATGGGCTGGGCCTGTTAAAAACAAAACCAACCCTGGGCAGTCTGCAGCCCAGTTGAAACTTGCTCGACCTGAAAAAACAATATACGTGCTCAATAAATGAGAGAATTCTGCAAGTACAGACTGATAACTGGGATGCAGCACGGATATTGTTTTTTTATCGTGATAATAAGTGCATGCACTTGTTTCGAAAAAATTGGAGAACTGGGAATTCGAACGGCGGGTGCTTATGCTACCCATCAAATAAAAATCAGGTGCCTGAAAATTCGTTTCGAAACAAATGATTCAGCTTTATATCCACGCCGACCCTCGGCATGATGGTTGGAAGCAAATGCAAGTTCATACCAAAAGATCGTTAACAACAATACCAACTTGCGGACGACAAGGTAGTACAACTACCAATACCAAACTAACTTATAATCTTTTTACTCCTGGCCCTAGTGTTCGTCTGGTAGAAAATCTTGCAGAGGACTAGCTCCCGCTCCTTCTCTTGCTCCAGGTCCCCGAGGTGGTACTGGTGCATCACCCAGTTGGTCCTCTGCTGGTCGAAGTTCTTGTTGGTGTGCAGCACCAGAACCTTTTTTGCTGTCCGTCTGCCGGCCGTTGACCATCACCGGCAAGGTATTGCCGGTCTTGTGCCACATCCCGTGCATGCCGCCCTCCGACTGTATCTTGCGACGCGTCCACGTGCCACTTTTGAACACCCTGGAATTGCGCTGGAAGAATTGCTTCCTTAGGCCACTCAGTGTGATACCTGCAGTATTGTGGAATACATGTTTTAGTGTACGTAGTTGGCATTTTCATAACATCTTTGGCATGTTGCAGTCACTTGTTTCACTTTTTATTAACTGTCAAATTGTAATTGCTTCACCAGGTCTGCGTCTAAAAAGAAAAATAGAGCTATGAAGAAAGGAATATGTTTGTGCAAGTAGACGGCCGATCGGTGTCTTACCTGGAAGTTTCTCAGGTTGGGTGTAGCATATGCTGTGCTCGCTGTCGATGGTTGGTATGAACAAATCGATGAGAGACTGAAATCTCGCGCTGTCAGCACTCACTTTGGCCTCAAGGTGCTCGATCAGCTCCTGATCCGTGGGATCGAACTTGACGCCAGCCGGCAGCACCGGCCAATCCTTCTTCGACTTGCATCGGTAATTCTAGTTATATGGTACTCAATGTATGATCAATCGACTGTTTTAAGTGAATGATGAAAGATTTCGACAGATAAGTGGTACTCTAAATCTGAAGTCCAGAATACCCGAACACGCCGCCGGGATTCTTGTGTCACCTCACGCGCAGCGTGTTGTCACGTCAATTCAATATGTGGACATGATGAATAATTTGACCGACGTATACTAGTACTGCTACTGTACTACTCCCTCCATTTTTATATACAAGGCCACTATGGAATATACATTTTGCATCTATACAAGGCCACCAATAGTAATCGAGGCAAAATTAATGATATTTTCTCGTACTAACAACCTGTTTAATACTTGTATGCATGCAGTCATAATGACAGTCAGCTACTTCCTCCACTCAGTTTCTTTGCATGCATGCGGAGTATTAATGATCCCACGAAACAAGAAGAAAAGTTGACTTGTAAAGCAGGCATTAAATTTTACATTGGTACCTGTAATTCAAGTTTGTGGCCTTGTATACAAAAATGGAGGGAGTACTTACTAGTCGTATTTAGTGTCACAATTTATACATAGGTTTAACTAACAAGTACGCACTTGAAGCCTAACTGATATATATATATATATATATATATATATATATATATATATATATATATATATATATATATATATATATGGCTTCTGCACAACATCTCCATCATCATTATCAGTAGATCCTACGCAGGTGAGTTAGGATGCACTTGATACCAGGAAGGTATCTATCCTTCAAACCAGAGGAGTGCTTCAAACTAACAACAGTACATAATATCCAACAAAAGAGGGTCGTGCTACAGCAGCAGAATACATGGCTCAGTCTAGATATCAGCACGAATCAAGTTGTGCATATTTGCTGTTGGCATGAACCACATCGCTGCATGTCGGGTTTGCAAAAGCCATCCATCGCATGGAAGCTTGATGCCTTTCACACACTGAAGATTACCTGGCAACAAGCTGTGTCGACGAATCTCTGGATATGGTGATTCATGAAACCCATGGTATGATGTGTAAACACAGCCCCCCCTCGCGAATGGAAGTTGCATAGCACAGTAATCATCGCCGGTGATATGATCGATGATTGGTTGGATGATCGGATAATTGAGCCCGAGGAACAAGGAGTGGTTGCCGAGGCTGTAAACCCGCCTCCAGTTGAATATGCCTGGCCCAACGGAGCTAGGATCTTTCTTGAACACGAACCAGCCATAGCCATCAATGTCACGAACGCCCCACGCATTGTACTGCATGTGGTTTGATGTAATGGTTTGGTCAATTTGGTACGTGCGAATGAGCATCAAATGACCGCCGTCAGCTGAACGAGCGATAAACCACCACCCATCGGCTGGTATGATTCCAGGTCCCGAATCATGAAGGCCGAAGGCATTTCGTCTGCTGCAACAATTCAAATTGGAGACCAAAAGGACAAAAATAAACAATCATGTTCAGAGTATGTGTGGAATTAAGATTATTATAACAGTGACATATATCATAGACATAGAATTGCAATGCAGTGGTCATAATCATACCCCAAGTTAAAAAAATAAGCCAATGGCTTTCATATTCTAGCAACATGTCATGGTTCAAACATCATGTAACAATGAGAGGAAAACAGCTATGACAGCGCCTACTCATATTCCACCATAGCACTTACTACTACTGTTCTCATATCAACTCTAAGCAATAACATGCGTTGTTATAAAAATCTTGTAAACGAGAGTAACATATAGCAATCATGATGTTATGCTCATAATATGTATTCTAACAATCATTAGATGCCAATTGTTCTCATGTCAACTCTAACAATAACATGTGTGGTCATAAAAATCTAGGAAATGAGAGGAACACATAGCAATGACGTGGTTATAGACATGCTATGCATTCTAAATTTGTAACAAATGAACAGGCAATCGTATTCATAAGGTAAAGATGAGATGAGATAGAACAATTACACGACGATAGATTCCACCAATATAGGCAGCCAATCTATGCGTCGACCGCGTAAACGATGCCATCGTGCACTATAGCATCAGGCAAAAATGTTGCCTCAACAAGATTGATGATGAGCCATAACCATGTATGGTGACCGGATTCCAGATAGACTAATCCCATGTTGAAAAAGGCAATGAGCTTGTAATCCATGTAGTCTTCTGATGGTGTGGGCACTTCGCAGATTAAAACTTTCTGCAAACAGAGGTCGAGCCAAAAGCTTGACGCGTCCTGTGCGTAGTAGGCAGGAGTGTCCGGCGGGCCGCGAGGCTCGATGTCGGCGGTATCCAACGATGGAAGGGTGATCTCTCGCTGGGTGTAGATATCCACGAGACGCCACGGACTACCGGTGTGGTGCATGAGGACGACCCAGTTGGCCTTCATGCCCGCCCAGTAGTGGCCGCGCATGAAGGACATGTGGACGGGTAGTGGTAGCATGTCGAGGGGCACCGCGGCAACCTCCGTAGGATCGTCAAGTCGGTGTCTGGGCCACCTGCGAGGATCGGGCATCAGCAAGCAGGGTGTCTTGAAAAGAGCCGGCCGGTTGCGCATTTAGTAGACGGTACAAATACACCGAGCATGCGGCCAGACGGACGGTGCTGAGTAGGTCCATACGACTACAGATCTGCTCCAAGAGAACATCGGGGAGGGAATTCCAATCGCGGCTCTGCGTGTCAGTCGGTTCTGCCATTGGGGTTTTCGATGCCTGCGAGCCAGCGGGGAAGTGGATTCGGGCGGGCGAGCGAAGAAGCTTCTCCTCGTGTGGCCGAGCAGTGAGCGGGGGGATATGGTACGCACGAGCTACCAAGGAAGATGGCGCGGGCGGGCGAGCAGTGAGCAGGGGTAAATGGTGTCTGACGGCGATGGGGAAGAGAGGAGGAAGAAGAAGAGAGGAGGAAGAAGAGTGGAAGACGGGGAAGAAAGTGCATTAAATCTCAATTCTACTAGTACTACTACCAGGATATACCGTCCTTCGAGTGTAAATAGTTACACCGATGACATGTGGGTCTACCACAAGAGGGCCCATATGTCAGTTAATGGAGGACAGAGGTGTGTAGGCGTATTTGCGGAAGCGTGCTCTACTGGCAAACATGATGGCAGTACTGGGTAAGGCTGATTTAGTAACACCAACACGCTGGTTCAGCTTATTAATTACGTGTCCCATCTGCTGCAGTGTGTATTTTCACTTCACTGCGAAGACTAGTTGAATAGTTCTCTCTGACCGAGATGGGGAATAATGGATCGCGAGGACTTCCTTTCTACAGTATCCCTATGCCTCTACGCTCACTTCACTCATTTTGCTCCATACCTAGTCACTTGTTGAAATCTGTAGAAAGACAAATACTCCATATTTGGGAACAGAGGGAGGCTTTTACTCCGTAGTATTTGGGAACAGAGGGAGTATCACCATATGGAGGGAACATAGGAAGCTTGAGCTCATATCTATCTTTGCAAGCAAAAATAGCTGCAGAAGATTCCATATCAAAAACATAACCCTCAGGAATAACAGGCATATTTTCATCATCAGTTTCATCATCGTATTCAGATTCAATAATTTCTTTCTCTCCATCCCTAGCAATTTGTTCATCTAGAAATTCACCAAGGGGCATAGTAGTATCAAGCATAGAAGTAGTTTCGTCATAAGTATCATGCATAGCAGAAGTGGCATCATCAATAACATGCGACATATCGGAACGAATAGCAGAAGCAGGTTTATGTGTCGCAAGCTTACTCATAACAGAAGGTGAATCAAGTGCAGAGCTAGATGGCAGTTCCTTACCTCCCCTCGTAGTTGAGGGATAAATTTTTGTCTTAGCGTCTTTCAAGTTCTTCATAGTGTCCAGCAGATATAAATCTCAAGTGACTCAAAGAATAGAGCTATGCTCCCCGGCAGCGGCGCCAGAAATTGGCTTGATAACCCACAAGTATAGGGGATCGCAACAGCTTTCGAGGGTAGAGTATTCAACCCAAATTTATTTATTCGACACAAGGGGAGCCAAAGAATATTCTCAAGTATTAGCAGCTTAGTATCTGCAGCAAAGTGAGCAAAGTAATATGATAGTGGTGGTAACGGTAACAAAAGTAAAGACAACAAAAGTAATGTTTTTGGTATTTTGTAGTGATTGTAACAATAGCAACAGAAAAGTAAATAAGCGAAGACCAGTATATGGAAAGCTCGTAGGCACCGGATTAGTGATGGATAATTATGCCGGATGCGGTTCATCATGTAACAGTCATAACATAGGGTGACACAGAACTAGCTCCAATTCATCAATGTAATGTAGGCATGTATTCCGAATATAGTCATACGTTCTTATGGAAAAGAACTTGCAAGACATCTTTTGTCCTACCCTCCCGTGGCAGCGGGGTCCTAATGGAAACTAAGGGATATTAAGGCCTCCTTTTAATAGAGAACCGGAACAAAGCATTAGCACATAGTGAATACATGAACTCCTCAAACTATGGTCATCACCGAGTGATCCCAATTATTGTCACTTGAGGTTGCCGGATCATAACACATAGTAGGTGACTATAGACTTGCAAGATAGGATCAAGAACTCACATATATTCATGAAAACATAATAGGTTCAGATCTGAAATCATGGCACTCGGGCCCTAGTGACAAGCATTAAGCATACGAAAGTCATAGCAACATGAATCTCAGAACATAGTGGATACTAGGGATCAAACCCTAACAAAACTAACTCGATTACATGATAAATCTCATCCAACCCATCACCGTCCAGCAAGCCTACGATGGAATTACTCACGCACGGCGGTGAGCATCATGAAATTGGTGATGGAGGATGGTTGATGATGACGACGGCGACGAATCCCCCTCTCCGGAGCCCCGAACGGACTCCAGATCAGCCCTCCCGAGAGGTTTTAGGGCTTGGCGGCGGCTCCTTATCGTAAAACGTGATGATTTCTTCTCTCTGATTTTTTTCTCCCCGAAAGCCAATATATAGAGTTGGAGTTGGCGTCGGAAGGTGTCCAGGGGGCCCACGAGGTAGGGGAGCGCCCTAGAGGGGGCGCCCCACCCTCGTGGACAGGTGTGGGCCCCCTGGTCTTCATCTTTGGCAAGGATTTTTTATTATTTTTTATAAGACATCCCGTGGAGTTTCAGGTCATTCCGAGAACTTCTGTTTTCTGCACATAAAACAACATCATGACAATTCTGCTGAAAACAGCGTCACTCCGGGTTAGTTCCATTCAAATCATACAAGTTAGAGTCCCAAACAAGGGCAAAAGTGTTTGGAAAAGTAGATACGACAGAGACGTATCAACTCCCCCAAGCTTAAACCCTTGCTTGTCCTCAAGCAATTCAGTTGACAAACTGGAAGAGAAAAAGAAAAACTTCTGCAAACTCTGTTTGCTCTTGTTGTTGTAACTATGTCAAGCCAGCATTCAGGTTTTCAGCAATGATCATAACTAACCACATTTGCAATAACTCCTAGGTCTCATGTTTACTCATATCGATAACATAATCAGCTAGCAAGCCATAATAATAAATCTCGGATGACAACACTTTCTCAAAATAATCATAATATGATATAACAATATGGTATCTCGCTAGCCCTTTCTGAGACCGCAAAACATAAATGTAGAGCACCTTCAAAGATCAAGGACTGACTAGACATTGTAATTTATGGTAAAAGAGATCCAATCATAGTCATACCCGATATAAATTAACAGTAATGAATGCAAATGACAGTTGTGCTCTCCAGCTAGTGCTTTTAATAAGAAGGTGATGACTCAACATAAAAGTAAATAGATAGGCCCTTCGCAGAGGGAAGCAGGGACTTGTAGAGGTGCCAGAGCTCGGTTTTGAAATAGAGATAAATTATATTTTGAGCGGCATGCTTTCATTGTCAACATAACAACTAAGAGATGACGATATCTTCCATGCTAAACAAATTATAGGCGGTTCCCAAACAGAATGGTAAAGTTTATACTCCCCTCCTCCACAAGCATCAATCCATGGCTTGCTCGAAACAACGAGTGCCTCCAACATTCAACGGGTCCTGTGGGGAGTTTTGTTTGCAATTATTTTGATTTAGTTTGCATAAAGCATGGGACTGGGCATCCCGGTGACCAGCCATTTTCTCGTGAGTGAGGAGCGGAGTCCACTCCTCTTGAGAATAACCCGCCTAACACGGAAGATAAGGGCAGCCCTAGTTGATATATGAGCTATTCGAGCATGCAAAACAGAATGTTTATTTGAAGGTTTAGAGTTTGGCACATACAAATTTACTTGGAACGGCAGGTAGATACCGCATATAGGAAGGTATGGTGGACTCATATGGAATAACTTTGGGGTTTAAGGGATTGGATGCACAAGCAGTATTCCCGCTTAGTACAAGTGAAGGCTAGCAAAAGACCAGGAAGCGACCAACTAGAGAGCGACAACAGTCATGAACATGCATTAAAATTAATAAACATTGAATACAAGCATGAGTAGGATATAATCCACCATGAACATAAATATCGTGAAGGCTATGTAGATTTGTTTCAACTACATGCGTGAACATGTGCCAAGTCAAGTCACTTAAATCATTCAAAGGAGGATACCACCCCATCATACCACATCACAACCATTTTAATAGCATGTTGGCACACAAGGTAAATCATTATAAATCATAGCTAATCAAGCATGGCACGAGCAACTATGATCTCTAATTGTCATTGCAAAACATGTTTATTCATAATAAGCTGAATCAAGAACGATGAACTCATCATATTTACAAAAACAAAAGAGGTCAAGTTCATACCAGCTTTTCTCATCTTAGTCAGTCCATCATATATCATCATAATTGCCTTTCACTTGCACGACCGAACGATGTGAATAATAATAAGAGTGCACGTGCATTGGACTAAGCTGGAATCTGCGAGCATTCAATAAACAGGAGAAGACAAGGCAATATGGGCTCTTGGTTAAATCAACAATGATGCATATAAGAGCCACTTCAACAATTTAATCATGGTCTTCTCCTCGACCCCCAAAGAAAAGAAAAGAAATAAAAACTATTTACACGGGAAAGCTCCCAACAAGCAAAAGAAGAACGGGAAATATTTTTGGGTTTTCTTTTTAATTACTACAGCAAAGAAATAAACTACTACTATTTTTTTTGTTTTTCTTAAGGTTTAACAGACACACAAGAAGAAAGCAGGAAAAAGAAAATAAACTAGCATGGATATTACAGTGAAAGAGTATGAGCACCGACATCTAGCAATGAGTGTGTGTGAACATAAATGTAATGTCGGTGAGAAACACGTACTCCCCCAAGCTTTGGCTTTTAGCCTAAGTTGATTCAATGCTAGGGATGGCCTGGCGGATACCCGTAGGTGTAGCTGGGGTCGTATTGTGATGCAGCGGCTATCGCCTCCTGAGCTGCAGCGTGGCGTCGAGCCGCCTCCGCTCTTCTCTCGCACTCATCTGCCTCCTCTTTGGTAATAACATATCTTCCTTTTGTCTGAGAATCAAAGAAGGCAGGAGCAGGAATAGTAATACGGACAACATGTCGTTTGTTAAAGATTAGGCGATACTGGAGAGGTGGTTCAGTCCTCTCAACAAACTGGTGGGAAACCATATAATCAAAATCTAAATAAATAGGGAGTAACTCCATATCACCCTCACGAATGTCTATCTCAAGAAAATTAGCTAAGCCGGTTGCATAAATTCCTCCAAAGAAATCTCCGTTATATCTATTATGATGCAACCTACGAGCTACAATGGCTCCCATATGATAAGATTGGTCTCCTAACACAACACTCCTGAGAATGCTGAGATCAGGGACACACATGTGACATGCTTCATCCTTAGCATTTATGCATCTACCTATAAAGAGAGCAAAGTAATGTATAGCAGGAAAGTGAATGCTCCCTATAGTGGCTTGCGTTATATCTCTAGATTCCCCCACAATTATACTAGCAAGAAATTCTCTAAATTCCGATTTAGGGGGATCCCTGACACTACCTCAAGATGGAAGTTTGCAAGCAGAAGTGAAATCCTCTAAGTCCATGGTATAAGATTTGTCATAAAGGTCAAACATGACTCAAACCTCCTTACAAATGTACTTGTGAGATCATGATACTGGGGGCATTTGTCAGCTTCAAAATCCTCAAGACCGGCATTGCGCAAATATGCTTTAAATTCTTCTTTAATTCCCGCACGGTCCATAAAATTTTCCGACGGCCATTCACAAGGCCGCACTAGAGCGTCTCTTGGTGGTTCCTCATCAGCATCACGCATAGCAAGCCTGGGTCCCTGCTTCCTTGAAGAACCACCTTGGGACATCTTCCTAAACATATTGTTTCCTCTTAAAAATTTCTGGAATTTTTAGTAACTTCAAACAAAAGTGAACCAACTTCAATAAAACCGATAGCAACTACTCCTACAAGTGCCTAGAGCCTATATCAAGCATTAGAACTACTTGGAACCATATAAATTTGACATGCAAGCTCAAGAACATGGTCACCTATGCAGCACAAATTTGCAAAGAATAAAGCACAAGAACAAAAACTAATTGGACCAATGGAGGAGTCACATACAAGGAACAATCTCCCAAAGCAGTTTTGCGAGAGGTGCTTTGAGCAAGGAGATCAAAAATCACAGCAAAAGTGGCTAGAACTCGTGCTTGAGTTGGTTTTCCGGGTTTGTGTGAGGCAGAGGAAGAAGATGGGTGCAGGGATAAGTGGAGGAGGGCCACCGTGGGCCCACGAGGCAGGGGGCGCGCCCAGGGGGGTAGGGCGCGCCCTCCACCCTCGTGGCCAGGTGGCAGCTCCCCCCGCGGTGATTTTTGCACTATAAATCGTCAAATATTCCCGAAAAAATCATATTAAATTGGCATGGCATTCTGAGGACTTTTATTTTTGGGGTATTTTTATATTGCACGGATAAGTCAGGAGACAGACAGAAAAATACTATTTTACTTTATTTCTACTAAATAACAGAAAATATAAAGAGGGTACAGAAGGTTGTGCTTCTAGTTTCATCCATCTCATGCTCATCAAAAGGAATCCACTAACAAGGTTGATCAGGCCTTGTTAACAAACTCATTCCGGTAATCATGAAACCGGAGAAATTTCGAATAACACTAGGTTACCTCGACGGGGATATGGACATCCCCAATAATAAGTATATCATATTTCTTCTTGACAGTAGGGAGAGGAAATTCAAAACCTCCAAATATAATCGATGGAATTTTTCCAATAGAATTGATACTATAAATTTGAGGTTCTTTCCTCGGAAAGTGTACCATATGCTCGTTACCATTAACATGAAAAGTGACATTGCCTTTGTTGCAATCAATAACAGCCCGTGCAGTATTCAGAAAAGGTCTTCCAAGAATAATAGACATACTATCATCCTCGGGAATATCAAGAATAACAAAGTCCGTTAAAACAGTAACGTTTGCAACCACAACAGGCACATCCTCACAAATACCGACAGGTATAGCAGTTGATTTATCAGCCATTTATAAAGATATTTCAGTAGGTGTCAACTTATTCAAGTCAAGTCTACGATATAAAGAGAGAGGCATAACACTCACACCGGCTCCAAGATCACATAAAGCAGTTTTAACATAATTTCTCTTAATGGAGCATGGTATAGTAGGTACTCCTGGATCTCCAAGTTTCTTTGGTATTCCACCCTTAAAAGTATAATTAGCAAGCATGGTGGAAATTTCAGCTTCCGGTATCTTTCTTTTATTTGCAACAGTATATTTCATATATTTAGCATAAGGATTCATTTTGAGCATATCACCAATCGTGACACGCAAAAAGATGGGTCTAATCATTTCAGCAAAGCGCTCAAAATCCTCATCATCCTTTTTCTTGGATGGTTTCGGAGGAAAAGGCATGGGTTTCTGAACCCATTGTTCTCTTTCTTTACCATGTTTTCTAGCAACGAAGTCTCTTTTATCATAACGTTGATTCTTTGATTGTGGGTTATCAAGATCAACAGCAGGTTCAACTTCTACATCATTATCATTACTAGGTTGAGCATCATCATGAACATCATCATTAACATTTTCATTAGGTTCATGTTCATTACCAGATTGTGTTTCAGCATCAGACATAGAGATATCATTTGGATTCTCGGGTGGTTCAGCAATAGGTTCACTAGAAGTTTGCAAAGTCCTATCATTTTTCTTTTTCTTCCTTTTAGAAGAACTAGGTACATCAATATTATTTCTCTGAGAATCTTGCTTGATTCTCTTAGGGTGGCCTTCAGGATACAAAGGTTCCTGAGTCATTCTACCAGTTCTAGTAGCCACTCTAACAGCATAATTTCATCAAGCACTTCTTTTTGGGCTTTAAGTACTTGTTCTACTTGAGTGGTAACCATAGAAGCATGTTTGCTAACAAGTTTAAGTTCACCTCTAATATTAGCCATATAATCACCCAAGCGTTTAATCATATAAGCATCTTGTTTTAATTGTCTACCAAAATAAGCATTAAAGTCATCTTGCTTAAACATAAAGTAATCAAACTCATCCAAGCACTGACTAGCAATTTTAGTAGGAGGGACTTCAGCTTTATCATATCTGTAGGGAGAATTTACCTTTACTACCTGTGTCGGATTATCGGGATCAGGAGGTTCTTCAATAAGTAATGGATCAATATCATAAGTTTCTTCAACAGATGGTAGATTAAGACCATGTATTTCTTCAATAGGAGGTAAATTCTTAACATCTTCAGCTTTAATACCTTTTTCTTTCATAGATTTCTTTGCCTCTTGCATATCTTCAGGACTGAGAAATAGAACACCTCTCTTCTTCGGAGTTGGTTTATGAATAGGCTCAGTAATTGGCTCAGGGGCTGGCTCGGGAGGTGCCCAATTATTTTCATTTGTGAACATATTATTCAATAGAATTTCAGCTTCATCCGTGTTCTTTCCCTGAAAAGAGAACCAGCACAACTATCCAGGTAATCTCTGGAAGCATCGGTTAGTCCATTATAAAAGATATCAAGTATTTCAGGTTTCTTAAGAGGATGATCATGCAAAGGATTAAGTAACTTGAGAAGCCTCCCCCAAGCTTGTGGGAGACTCTCTTCTTTAATTTGTACGAAGTTGTATATTTCCCTCAAAGCAGCTTGTTTCTTATGAGCAGGGAAATATTTAGCAGAGAAGTAATAAATCATATCCATGGGACCACGCACACAACCAGGATCAAGAGAATTAAACCATATCTTAGCATCACCCTTTAATGAGAACGGAAATATTTTGAGTATATAAAAGTAGCGCGATCTCTCATCATTAATAAACAGGGCGGCTATATCATTTAACTTAGTTAAGATGTGCCACAACAGTTTCAGATTCATACCCATAAAAAGGATCAGATTCGACCAAAGTAATTATATCTGGATCGACAAAAAAATCATAATCCTTATCGGGAACACAAATAGGTGAAGTAGCAAAAGCAGGGTCAGGTTTCATTCTGTCTCTAAGAGATTCTTTACTCCATTAACTAATAACCTCTTGAGATCATATCTATCTTTGCAAGAAAAAATAGCTGCAGAAGATTCCATATCAAAAACATAATCCTCAAGAATAACAGGCATATTTTCATCATCACTTTCATCATCGTATTCAGATTCAATAATTTCTTTCTCTCCAGCCCTAGCAATTTGTTCATCTAGAAATTCACCAAGAGCACAGTAGTATCAAGCATAGAAGTAGTTTCGTCATAAGTATCATGGATAGCAGAAGTGGCATCATCAATAACATGCGACATATCAGAACGAATAGCAGAAGCAGGTTTAGGTGTCGCAAGCTTACTCATAACACAAGGTGAATCAAGTGCAGAGCTAGATGGCAGTTCCTTACCTCCCCTCATAGTTGAGGGATAAATTGTTGTCTTAGCGTCTTTCAAGTTCTTCATAGTGTCCAGCTGATATAAATCCCAAGTGACTCAAAGAATAGAGCTATGCTCCCGGCAACGGGCGCCTTTAAATTGGTCTTGATAACCCACAAGTATAGGGGATCGCAACAGCTTTCGAGGGTAGAGTATTCAACCCAAATTTATTGATTCAACACAAGGGGAGCCAAAGAATATTCTCAAGTATTAGCAGCTGAGTTGTCAATTCAACCACACCAGGAAACTTAGTATCTGCAGAAAACTGTTTAGTAGCAAAGTAATATGATAGTGGTGGTAACGGTAACAAAAGTAAAGACAGCAAAAGTAATGTTTTTGGTATTTTGTAGTGATTGTAACAGTAGCAACGGAAAAGTAAATAAGCGAAGACCAGTATATGGAAAGCTCATAGGCACCGGATCAGTGATGGATAATTATGCCGGATGCGGTTCATCATGTAACAGTCATAACATAGGGTGACACAGAACTAGCTCCATTTTATCAATGTAATGTAGGCATGTATTCCGAATATAGTCATACGTGCTTATGGAAAAGAACTTGCATGACATCTTTTGTCCTACCCTCCCATGGCAGTGGGGTCCTAATGGAAACTAAGGGATATTAAGGCCTCCTTTTAATAGAGAACCGGAACAAAGCATTAGCACATAGTGAATACATGAACTCCTCAAACTATGGTCATCACCGGGAGTGGTCCTGATTATTGTCACTTCGGGGTTGCCGGATCATAACACATAGTCGGTGACTATAGACTTGCAAGATAGGATCAAGAACTCACATATATTCATGAAAACATAATAGGTTCAGATCTGAAATCATGGCACTCGGGCCCTAGTGACAAGCATTAGGCATAGCAAAGTCATAGCAACATCAATCTCAGAACATAGTGGATACTAGGGATCAAACCCTAACAAAACTAACTCGATTACATGATAAATCTCATCCAACCCATCACCGTACAGCAAGCCTACGATGGAATTACTCACGCCTGGCGGTAAGCATCATGAAATTGGTGATGGAGGATGGTTGATGATGACGACGGCGACGAATCCCCCTCTCTGGAGCCCCGAACGGACTCCAGATCAGCCCTCCCGAGAGGTTTTAGGGCTTGGCGGCGGCTCCGTATCATAAAACGCGATGATTTCTTCTCTCTGATTTTTTCTCCCCGAAAGCCAATATATAGAGTTGGACTTGGCGTCGGAAGGTGTCCAGGGGGCCCACAAGGTAGGGGGGCACGCCCACGAGGGGGGGGGGGGCATGCCCCCCACCCTCGTGGACAGGGTGTGGGCCCCCTGGTCTTCATCTTTGGCGAGTATTTATTATTATTTTTTATAAGACATCCCGTGGAGTTTCAGGTCATTTCGAGAACTTTTGTTTTCTGCACATAAAACAACATCATGGCAATTCTGAAAAGCGTCAGTCCGGGTTAGTTCCATTCAAATCATACAAGTTAGAGTCCAAAACAAGGGCAAAAGTGTTTGGAAAAGTAGATACGACGGAGACGTATCAGGGTGCAATACGGTGATCTATGATGAGCTAGTGATCGTATAATCGCCGCAAAACTATATATAGTGACCGTAAAGAGCGTATTGTTACATACGTTGACCGCCAGTGTATTTTTCTCGTTTCAAATTAAGCCATATTAATCGGAAAGGACGCAGTATGGTCTACTACTGGTACTAGTACTCCTTTGATGTGTCCCGTCAACTCGCCGAACGAGGAGAAGCTTGCTTACTACGCCTCTCCCTCGCCCACGCGCGCGGTGGTTCACAGGACGAGGAGAGGGTTTTGACTACAGCGCCCTCTCCCTCTCCCTCCCTCTCCCTCTCCCTCGCCCTCGCCCTCGCCCTCGCGGTGGACGTGCAGCAGTTCAATCGGTGTCAGATTGCCAGAAGCATATTGTACTGTAGTATCATCATTGTTGGACCTTCCGAAGAGGCGAAGAGCCAAGTGCAAGGTTCACACGAGTACGAACTGTTGAACCTCCGGAAGAGGCAAAGAGCCAAGCGCAAGGTTTTATAGGAGTTGTCGTCCTAGTAGGAGTGTACTACCACTAAAGCGAACGATGCTACTGTATGATGCCGCCACGTCACGTATATCCAAAGCTGTGCCACCTTTTTTCTCAAAGAGCGTGTTGGAGCCCGTGCAACAACCACACAAGTTGCACGTACACATAACATATTTACTAGTAATAAATTCTAAAGAAAAAATGCCAGTATGCCACACAAGTTCATCTCCAATTCATGTGATAAATTTGTGCACGACTAGTCTACATATATTCACAGCGCTACCGTTCACAATTACCGTACTCCACTTACATGTTATAGATGGACTACATGCATGTCCTCCTCCAGGTTCCAGTCCCAGGTTTTCTTCATGGATGGCACGTTCCATAGCGGTGGGCAACGGGAATCATTGTCGCAGCTTTCTAGTCCGGTTCCACACGATGGAGACTCATCCAAGCTGAAGCGGCATAAATCAGGGATAACGTGTCCCAGCATGTCGTTCATCCGGCAGTGCACAGTGAAGACACAACCATGCTTCATGAACGGCAGGCCTTCCGTGTCGTGCACGGAAGGTGGCATCCGCTTCACAATGGGGTAGTTGTCCCCGATTAAAAGCGAGTACTCTCCAAGAGTGTTCCTCGGTACCCACGTAGCATCACGGGGGTCGAACTCGGCGCCGTTCATCTGGTACACGCGACATCCCAGATCTGGACACATGGTGACGTACATAGTCAAGGTCCATGCATAATAATGTTGTGCTCAAATATGGCGGTCAGTAATACTGTGCAGCAAATAGTACTACTCCGGTATAGAGGAAGTAAAATAACCGGCTTATTATATATAGCCACTCTTGGCTGCATGGATGAGATAGTAAGACATGGAAAAACAAAAATGGTGGCAGCTAGTGGGTTCAAGTCTTCAAGGGCCTAGCTAGCTATACGCATCCTCCAAGGTAAAAAGTACTCCTACTAGTACTACTAAGTATACTACTAGTACATCAATGAAAGAGAAGGCGAGAGGGTTAAAAAAATGGAATACCTGGGTAGATGGTCACGGTCCGATCGTGGTAGATTGTGTGACCATGTTGCACATCAGTGGTACCATGGGTAACGACTGCTAAGATAGTTGATCCCGATATGCCAAAGTCAGCTGCAAGGTTCGAGTTAGACCGAATCGCGGATGCAAATGCACATCCGGGATCGGGCGATTTTATTTTGATCGGGGATGACTGGTCCTCGCAAAATAATGGAGTGCCGTTAGGGATGCAAATGATGGTTTGTGCATTCCGTTTGTAATCTCCGTGCATCGTAGGATGGCAACCAGATGAAACAAGTCCTGTCACATCGCTGCGAAGATGCGGCCTAGATGGCGCACGGCGTCTTCGAACGTGTAGGGGTACAAATCTGCCGTCGCCAACATGCGCCAGCCTCTGCCGTTACTGCGTCTTGCATTGATGGCAATCCTTATGTCGAACACCGCGATGAGATAGTAATCGTCGTAGCCGCGTCGCTTTGTCGGCGGGTCCGCAATTGCTATCTTCTTCAATCTCATGTAGGCATCATCATACGTATTCAAGCCCAGCCAGTCCTGAAGGCCGATCCCAATGGTGGAGAAGGGGTCTACCGGAACGGCCGCCTTGTGGATGTTGTGCAAAATGATGGTGGTATCCGGCCGAGGTATGTAAGCCAATCTTCGTTGGCACCGACCCAGACCTATATATAAGAAGGTGGGCAGCGGAGAAATTACGGGATGGAAATGGAATAACTAAGTACTACATGATCAAACTCCATTACTGACCTGCTCATCGGACAAAATCCGACTACCTCTCAACGTCAGCAACTCTAGCGGAGTCAACGTGCAACCATGGCCAGGGAGCGGTGGACTGTTCGAAGGATTGTCCCATAGAAGAACCTTCTCCTCGAGGACGCATGGAAGACCAACAAGCATGGCCTTTTCCCAAGCCTGTTTAAGCAGCGTCTTGAAAAAGTTGGTGCAGGAAGCATCGAGTCTTGCGGCAGTGAGGACGTCGGAGCAGCGTGCGATTTCTCCCAGAGGATCATCGTCCAAGGTCTCCCAGCCCCGACGAGGAGGAGGACCGCCTGGCGAATCCGTGGGAGCAGCGACGAACTGCCTTCTCTTCGGGAGGGAACTGGCGAGGAGGAGATAAGAGCGTAGTAACCGCAGGGCCTCGTCCCTTCCAACTGTAGATCGTTCCTCAGCGAAGGGGTGAGGCTATTATTTACTACTATTACTAGCATTATGGAACGTTATGGGATTGCATTATACTGTAAATATTAGCACTAGTAAGAAATTTTTGGCACTAGGTAGTAGTTTTTGGCGTGGATTAAGAAATTTTGGGTATGTTTTTGCCATTTTTTGTACACGCCAACTAGTGTCAAAAACGCCTTACATTATGTGACGGAGGAGTATGTACTGCGTCAGAAAGCAGTACCAGTACTACTTTTCTCAACTAGTAGTGCGACGTCATACATCTAGTCTAGTCTAGTATAGTGCACCAGTTTTGAACTCTTGAATCTCAGGGCCAAGGAGCTACAGTTGGAAGTGGAGGGTACTACTATTCTCTAGAACCATCGTTGTACTATCAATGCAGGGGAAGTACACCTGCGTAGTGGCCTAGTGGGTACCGTCGTGGGAACGATTCCGACAATAAGAGAGGGGTAGGATAAAGGAGCATGATCTATCGAGATGCATATGGGTGACACGGTGGTTTTAGCGAGTTCGGGCCTCTCACGGTGGAGATAATAACCCTACGTCTCGTGCTCCGGAGAGGCTTTGTTTTATCTTAGTATGTATCCGGAGATTACAATGAGAGAGGAACGAATCCCCATAGTCCTGAGACTAATGGTGAAAAAGAGAGAGATGGAAGAAAAAAGCTCTCCAAGTCTAGTGGTGGGGGGTAGCTTATATAGAGTGCGCCACCCCCTCACCTCCTATGTTACAAAGTGGAGCATCAATGCCATAATGCCTGCCCACAACAAAACCGTCATGCTGATTATTGGTCTTCGCATATCCGAGTGAGTTACATGACCGAGTGGAATGAGCTCGTCGAGTGGAGTGCCGTGCTCCGAGTGGTTGTTGCCGTCCGAGTGACTTTCAAGTTGCGGTACATCTGGATGGCGATCTGGCCCAGGGGCCCAGTACAAAGTGTCCGGTGTCCATGGGTAGGGTCTTTAGGTCAGCCCTGTTACCCTACCCCTAATACATGTCCTCGTCATTAGCCCCCGAATCTGTCGAGGTTGAGCGGGTCGAGTCGAGGTGTATTCCCAGATGAGTCGAGTGCTACGGAGGCACTTATGAGCTTCCTCTGGTCACTCGGCAGTCTTATCTCTGCGTGTTGCCTTTACGGATTCCAGAGTGCATGGTGTCCGAGTAAAATGAGCTCAAACGGGTCCGCGGAGGAGCGTTGAACTCACCTTATAACAATTTTTTTTGGAGTGATTTGGAGCTGGTCCTGCATCGAGTGACTGATTACTCGGAATTTCTTCACGCCTGGAACGTGTCTTTTTTTGTTGTTTGGCCGTCACTCGGACCGGGCGGACCGTTCTGAGTGGATACCATTCCAGTGGGGGCACGCTGAGTGCACCCACTGGGTGTAGTCCCCGAGACTGCCGTCGACTGCGGGCAGTCGGCGGGAGTCTTAGAGCCTGTCTTTTTTGTTGTTGTTCATCACTCGGACTGGTCAGGCCATACCGAGTGGAGATTACTCCAGTGGGTGCACGCTTAGTGCACCCACTGGGTGTAGTCCCCGAGACCGCCATCGACTGCGGACAGTCGGGGGGGGGGGTCTGAGAGAACTAAAACTCTTTTTAGCTGGTACTGATCGAACTTGTTCTTTTCTCGGATTGGTTTCTTTTTGCTTGATACAGCTTCTGAAGAGGAATCAGCAGTCGACTAGTTGGACGATCCTTGAGCATCATTGATCACCTCATTAGCAAGGCCCTCAACAATGGTCTTGGCGTTCCTGTCTCAGTTCACCAGCAAGGCACTCAGCAATGGTCTTGACGTTGCTGAGTGTGGCTCGCCTTGGCGACACGCTCAATCTCGTCCTTCTTGATGGTACATCTCTGAGGTGGTGGTCGTGGCCGACCCGCACTTTGCTAAGCCCTCGAGTGGGAGGATTGCTCACCACTCGGTAAGATTTTTCAAACTTAGGCGAGTACTGGACTGCAGCTAAGCCTCCGAGTGGGAGGATCGCTCACCACTCGGTAGGATTTTTTAAACTTAGGCGAAGTCTTGGATCAGAAGCTAAGCCCCGAGTGGGAGGATCGCTCACCACTCGGTGGGATTTTTAAACTTAGTAGTCTTGGACTGCAGCTAAGCCCCGAGTGGGAGGATCGCTCACCACTCGGTGGGATTTTTAAACTTAGGCAGTCTTGGACTGCAGCTAAGCCCACGATTGGTTGGATCGCTCACAACTCGGTAGTTTTTTTGAAACTTAGGCGAGTTCTGGACTGCAGCTAAGCCCCCGAGTGGGAGGATCGCTCACCACTCGGTAGGGTTTTTCAAACTTAGGCGAGTACTGGACTGCAGCTAAGCCCCCGAGTGGGAGGATTGCTCACCACTCGGTAGGATTTTTTATTACTTAGGCGAGTACTGGACTGCAGCTAAGCCCCCGAGTGAGAGGTAGACTCACCACTCGGTAGGATTTTTTATTACTTAGTAGTCTTGGACTGCAGCTAAGCCCCCAGTGACAAAGTGCACTCACCACTCGGTAGGATTTTTTATTACTTAGGCGAGTACTGGACTGCAGCTAAGCCCCCGAGTGAGAGGCAGACTCACCACTCGGTAGGATTTTTTATTACTTATGCGAGTACTGGACTGCAGCTAAGCCCCCGAGTGAGAGGCAGACTCACCACTCGGTAGGATTTTTTATTACTTAGGCGAGTACTGGACTGCAGCTAAGGCCCCGAGTGAGAGGCAGACTCACCACTCGGTAGGATTTTTTATTACTTAGGCGAGTACTGATCTGCAACTAAGCCCCCGAGTGAGAGGCAGACTCACCACTCGGTAGGATTTTTCTTTCTTCGACTTAGACGAAACGGATTCGCAGCTAAGACACCCACTGGGGAATTTTAGAACATGTAAAAAATGAACAATAATCATTCGGAACACTGTAAAATCATGTCTTTTGATAATCAAACTAAAGGGTACTTCTTTCTGAGTTCTCTTCCAGTGGGGGCACGCTGAGTGCACCCACTGGGTGTAGTCCCCGAGCCTCTGTCGGACTAGATGAGCCTAGCAGAGGGTTTAAATATCCTGGTAAACCTCTACGTAGTCGACACGGTAAATATCTTTTTAGTCTGAAATTGAGTCAATCGGATGCATCTTCAGGCACTTGACATGGTAAATAAGCTCAGCATGGAGCTGGGTCAGTCGGACTGATCTTCATGCACTCGGCACGGTAAATAAATTCAGCCTGGAACTCGGTCAAGCAGGTGAATCTTCGTGCTCTCGGCACGGTGAATGAATTCGGCTTTGAAACTGCCGACTGTAGAAAAAAGCCAGACACTCCAGGGAGTAATCGTTCCAGTAGTACTTCTTTTATTGACCGTTAGATTTTGCGTGAAAGGGGTATTTGCAAGAGTATATTGTATCCGTAGAGGAGCTTCGTTTTCACCCTTTTGCATGAAAGGGGTATTTGTCCGAGTGGACGTGCTTCCCGACTGATCGGGGTATGTTGACTGCAAGGAAAAACTTGGTGGCACTTGTATGTCTCCCGGAGGAGATAGACTAGTGGCCTGACATGGACGTGTTGTGAAACCCGAGTGGCGAGGCTAGTGTGTGGGCTTACTCTCCGGAGAGAGGTCACACATTATCCCGGGGGACCACCAGCACATGCCATCTCTGAGTCCAAGTTTGGGAAACTGATGCCTTGGAGCCTAGGATTAGGGTCAAGTGTGTCCGTAGAGGAGCATTGTTTTCACCCTTTTGTAGTCCTGAAGATGACTTTAGGTAATGATTTGGGCGATCGTCCGAGTGGACAGTACTACCCTTATAGATTTTCGGCAGACCGAGCATGTATGGTCAGAAAGATATTCCTGATGTGATCAATGGGTTGATTGAATGGGTGTAAACCCTGAGGGCGGCATGACCAACGGCTATGCGTAGCCCCGAGTGATGCTCGAAAGAGGTAAGCTTGCTACAGAGTGTGATATGAGGTTTGATCATATGAGTAACTTAGTCGTTCCCGTGTTGGGGGTGTAGAGGTAAAGACATGTCCAACTGATGGTGACGCGCGAGGCGGTCGAGGGGCGAAGACTGCACAACCGAGTGGCGACGCGCGGAGCGGCCGAGTTGTGAAGACGTGCCCAATCGAGTGGCGACGCGCGGGGCGACCGAGTCATGATGTGCGAGGTGGCTGAATTATGAAGAAGTGCACAACTGAGTGGCAGCGCGCGGGGCAGCCGAGTGGTGAAGACGTGCACAACCAAGAGGCGATGCACGGAGCGGCCGAGTGGTGAAGACGTGCACAACCGAGTGGCGCGGTGAGGGACGGCCGAGTGTGGATGCGCAAGGTGGCCTAGTGAAGGAATACGTGTCCAGCCAAGTGGCTGAAATGGTCTTCGAAGGAGTTAGCCAGATGCTCTCGAAGCTAATGTGGCGACGAGGTTGGTGTAGTGTGGTTGCGACACAACAAGACGGGCGTGACAACTGAGTCTGAGTAGGAATGAAGATGGTGTGCAGAGCGTCTGGATGATTATAAAACTTGTCAAAGTGGCGGATCGAATGCACTTGTTGAAGTGAAGGATCTGACTGGTGATGAAGTACTCGACCACTCAGGAGTGTCATTCCAAATGAGATGCAGCCCCTGAGTGTGGCGTAGCCCCCGAGCGTACTACAGGCTTCGACAACGGACATGTCGGAATACGAGAAATATAGTTTTGAATGGATAATTTGCAATTCATCGAGTCAACTCGGGAAAAGATGAGGAGGAGCTTCCAAGTGATGCTCGAAAGAGGCAAACTCGCAAAAGAGTGAAGTGTGAAGTTTAATTATAAAACGGACTTATCTGTCTCATGCCTGATGAGGTCTATATCATTGATACGATGAAGAGGATTCCACAGAGGGGTTGGCCGGATGTGTTTGAAGATAACAGAGCGACAAGGTCGGTGTTGTGGTGCGTTGGGACCGGTATGGTGACCGAGTCCGAGCAGCGATGAAGTTGGCATATGGGGCCGTCGAGTGATCGCGTAACTTGTGTAAAAAATGGCACAAGCCGTCGAAGTAATTTCTCGAGGAAATTTGATGTGTGCTGAAATGATTTGTGTGAATAACACCCATAGACACCCGCTGGGAGTGCAAGGGGCTTGCTAGTTAACCAGGAAGAGTCTGAAAGAGAGAAGGATCCGTTTGAACTTGTCGAAGTGCTGGCTCAAATAAAACGGAAGTGTAGTGTTTCGACTGACTTGCAGCCCCGGAGGACCGATGCAAACTCGAAATGAAGAACACATGGTGTTCATGAATGATGTATGCGAAAAAATGAAAGTTGGACTCGGGTGAAAATAAGCAGCCGAGCGTAGAGGTACACTTGGTGGCGTGGCCTCCGAGTGAATGTGATGTGTGAATAACAGGATACTCGGGAACGCGGAAATAACAGAATGTAGTGCATGTAGAATGACTTAGCTGTCTGAAGGTGCGCGAGTGGCCAAGTGGTGATGAGGTGACCAACCGAGTGGCGACGCGCGGGGCGGCCGAGTGGTGATGAGGTGACCAACCGATGGCGACGCGCGGGACGGCCGAGTGGTGATGAGGTGACCAACCGATGGCGACGCGCGGGGCGGCCGACTGGTGATGAGGTGACTAACCGATGGCGACGCGCGGGGCGACCGAGTGGTGATGAGGTGACCAACTGATGGCGACGCGCGGGGCGGCTGAGTGGTGATGAGGTGACCAACCGATGGCGACGCGTGGGGCAAACAAATGGTTATGAGGTGACCAACCGATGGCGACGCGCGGGGCGGCGGAGTGGTGATGAGGTGACCAACCGATGGCGACGCGCGGGGCGGCCTAGTGGTGATGAGGTGACCAACCGATGGCAACGCGCGGGGCGGCCGAGTGGTGATGAGGTGACCAACCGAGTGGCGATGCGCGGGGCGGCCGAGTGGTGATGAGGTGACCAACCGAGTGGCGACGCGCGGGGCGGCCGAGTGGTGATGAGGTGACCAACCGAGTGGCGACGCGCGGGGCGGCCGAGTGGTGATGAAGTGACCAACCGATGGCGACGCACGGGGCGGCCGAGTGGTGATGAGGTTACCAACCGAGTGACGACGCGTGGGGCGGCCGAGTGGTGATGAGGTGACCAACCGATGGCGACACACGGGGCGGCTGAGTGGTGATGAAGTGATCAACCGAGTGGCGGCGCGCGGGGCGGCCGAGTGGTGATGAGGTGACCAACCGAGAGGCGATGCGCGGGGTGGCCGAGTTGAGCATGTCGTCGAGGAGGCGTTCGACCGAGTGGAAACACACGACCGCGCGAAATATATGTTCGTCCGAGTGAATTGATGTGCTGTCTGGACGAGTGAATTGATGTGCTGTCCGGATGAGCAACCTGCAAGTTAGTATAGCAAGTATAGCTACAAATATCTATTGATGATCAAAAACGCCCCTGAGTTGACGCCTTCTGGAGAGACTTAAAGTCCGGTGGTTATAGTGCATGCATGCATGCACTAATAACTATTATGATAAGAGCGGAAGTAGCCAAATGAGCGCATTAGTTTTGGCAGCAGTAAATAAGTAATTGATGCTGGAAATACTCACCTGATGAGCCCTTTAAGGAGGCAATTACCTTAGCGAAACGGTCAACCCATGTTTCTCTTTTTCCTTTTTCTGTATGATGGGGAGGCGACCCGACGCTGGTGGGCTGCGCTCGCATGCGGCTAGCGCCCCATACAGGCGAGCGGGACGAGCGGTTGACAGGGTTGGTCCCCTGCCCCCGAACGCCAACTGCAGGGAGGGGGACTCGGAAACGCCGCCAGAGGTGCCAATCCGACGCATCAATCCGACGCAGATGGACGCGCCTGAGGCCTGGGGGTCGGGGAACAGCCGAGCACCCACGTCACCGGAGTGACTGTTGAAGGCTCGCGGACGCCGCAACCGACAGACGGTTGGGCTGAGCTCGACGGAGAAGTGGGAGCGGGAGGTGCGCTGGTGGCCGCCCCAGCTGGTCCGGTCGAGCGGGCACAGCCGGACTGCTCGGCGAAGAGGAGCCGCACACTGCCAGGCGGCGGCGCATCTCCAGCGGTACCGGCCCTCGAAGAGTAGAAGTAAATCGCCTGATCAGACATGTTTGTGAATGGTCATGCACGCTCGCAGTGTCGGGTGAAGATGTATCTTCTCCGCTTTTGCGGTGCTTCAATTGTTTGTATGAACTGCATGAACACGAAAATAGATGAATGAAAAACCATATGCATCATGGCTTAATAGACGCCATGCCCCAAGGTGGGCGCCAACTGTCGTGGGAACGATTCCGACAATAAGAGAGGGGTAGGATAAAGGAGCATGATCTATCGAGATGCATATGGGTGACACGGTGGTTTTAGCGAGTTCGGGCCTCTCACGGTGGAGATAACAACCCTACATCTCGTGCTCCGGAGAGGCTTTGTTTTATCTTAGTATGTATCCGGAGATTACAATGAGAGAGGAACGGATCCCCATAGTCCTGAGACTAATGGTGAAAAAGAGAGAGATGGAAGAAAAAAGCTCTCCAAGTCTAGTGGTGGGGGTGGCTTATATAGAGTGCGCCACCCCCTCACCTCCTATGTTACAAAGTGGAGCATCAATGCCATAATGCCTGCCCACAACAAAACCGTCATGCTAACTATTGGTCTTTGCATATCCAAGTGAGTTACATGGCCGAGTGGAATGAGCTCGTCGAGTGGAGTGCCGTGCTTCGAGTGGTTGTTGCCGTCCGAGTGACTTTCAAGTTGCGGTACATCTGGACGGCGATCTGGCCCAGGGGCCCAGTACAAACTGTCTGGTGTCCATGGGTAGGGTCTTTAGGTCAGGCATGTTACCCTACCCCTAATACATGTCCTCGTCAGGTACTCTCGGTGCTATATTCGGCCGCTCCTCTCACATAGGAGTAGCTGGCCTACTCAGTCGCTCCTCTCACGCACACACTAGCAGCTTGTTTATCAGCGACGGTTACTGCGGGGGCAGAACATTTGAGTTATTTGATACAGCGAGACTAGGCTTTTCGCTTCCATTTGTGGAGGTGTAATGGATCTCGTCGAACTTTGTTAGTAGTTCCTTCTTTATGAATGAGATGAAGCAAAGCTTTTGCCTCCGTTTAAAAAAACTCGTCAAGAGGAATTTCTTTTATAGTAGATCCGATAATGGAGTGAAGTCCATGCGTGCAACGCCACAAGCTACAGAGTAGTAGTAGAGCACTTTACGTATGGAGCCATATTGCACAGTTCTCAATGCCCCGCCACGCTTTTCCGGCTCCTCGGGCCTAATTGGGAGGCGCTAGTTTGAATATGCTACTAGCTGATGAGGAAGCTGCAAGCGAGGTGCGGCTAGGGCGAGCACGCGAGCCACGGGATGCTGGGAAGGAGAACCCGTTCACGTGGCTAGGCTGTCCAGTGCACCCAGATTGTGGGGCCGCACGTCCGTTCGACTTCAAAACTCAAACTACCCGTGTAAAATATGGCTCGCAGCGAAGTGTAGTAGTACTATTTAAAAAAAAGGTCGTCGTGCTTTCGGCCGGGATCGAACCCACAAAATGAGGTATACACTCCTGCGACCACTAATAGTACTCGTTGGAGTACAACGCAACCTAGAATCGCCTTTTGTCGCTAGTAGTACGTACATTGTTCCTTACAAGAAACCCCTAATAATGCAAGAAACCACTAAAATGCCAAGAAACTACTACCACTTCCATACGTGGCAGACTTAAGATAAGACTACCTTATCAACCATTGTACATGCTCTTACCAACAAAAATCCTCGAGTGACCTCCTACCTCCGCCCGTCCACCTAGTCATCCTCGGCCATGGGGCGCAGCTTCAGCCACGGCGTATATGCGAGGTCAAAACCGCCGGCGGTGCGGAGCCCATGTTGCGGCAGCCCGGATGCCAGCTCCGTCCGGCGCTCGCGGCCGCTAGCTAGCCAAGATAGCTCCGTCCAGCTGCTTGTCTGCAAGGTTTGCTAGCTAGATTGGCACGGCAGCGCGGCGGCTTGCTCGCTTCAAGGCCAGCTCGAGCCAGCCATCTGGCTCGAAAGCGGCCAGCGGCGGCTTGCTCGCTGGTGAGTCACGCTGGGCCAGCCAACCTGCGGCGGAGGCCAGCGCGGCGTCCAGCCCGTCCGGCGTCCGGCCCGTCCGGCAGAGCGGCGGCCAACTCGCTCATCACCGGCGCCATCGACGAACATGCATCAGTACTGTTTGAAGTAATATTCAGGAAAAATAATGATTTGAGGGGGAATAACAGGATAGAAGGTCAGATGTGGGTCCCTCGTGTCAACGGTCAAACAAAATGTGTTGGTTTAAGCTGCCTCATCAGCACAGACGTGTGGGCTAACCCTGTCATACATGGGTTTAAACGAACCTAATCGGTAGGAGTACTAGGTAGTAGTTTTTGGCGTGGATTAAGAAATTTTGGGTATGTTTTTGCTATTTTTTGTACAATAGATTCTTCCTAGGGCTGGTTGAAAGTGGTAGTTTTTTGTTAAATACTCTACATATTGTAAGTAGGAGTTAAAGTTAAGCTTTGGAAGCCAATAAGCAAGGCTAGTTACATAGTGCATATGTGTACATGATTGAAAGTAAATATCAACCATGAGTGACTAATATCTTGATGGAAAACTCGAAACTATGGAATACTAGGAAAAGAATGCATGGTTGGAAATACTAGCAATGTTCATGTCCGTTGCAATGAATCATAATTAGAATAATACTTATTCACAAACTTGGTACAAAACACTCTAATTTTGATATACATATGTTTCAATTAGAATATATTCCTTGGGCTGCTTTGGTGAGGTCAGGGAGGGATGTGGTTGGTTTTAAGATACTAATTATGGGTTTTTCTGCAAATTGGTAGACAAGTGGGATGTTGGTGAGAAAAGGCAACAACTTACCTCACAATCGTTAGATGTAGATCTAATGGTCAGAAACGACGGATGGCAGACACCAGCATCACCAACTTAGTCTTGTGTAGGAGTACTAGCAAGATCCGTGCATTGCACGGAACATCAAGATGCATTTTTTTATAAAACACTTGTTGTGATTGACCCTTGCGGGAGTAATCCCATGTGTAAAAACTAATGATATCTTGAGAAATATGAGATAAGGTGAAGAGGAGTGGGGTGTGGTTGTGGTCGGTGGTCGGACTGAGCGGAGGCATGGGGATTGACGACGCCGCAGCGCCACTGTGCCGCTTTGTTCCAGAGGCTTCCTTTCTTAATTGCTCAACAATGAGGTTTGTTGGAGATAGGGATGAACGAGGGAAGGCCTTGTCTGCAAATGTGGAGAGGGGTGCATGTATCTTTTAGTTTAATTTCCATCCGTCAGATATAGATCGGACGGTCTATATTGCAAGATGGCACACGTACCATCATCACCACCTCGGTTTCTTATAAGAGAAGAAATATAAGTATGGAGATACAAACGTATTATCGATACTTGCTTCCATAAACTAGCATCTACATTCTATTCAATGCCTCGGCATGTAGGGCTTTAGCACAATGACTTCTCGACTGTGTAAAACAAAGATTTTCCCATCACCGACAAGGAGGGGGTGACGGCGGCGCGCTTTTTGGCTTGCTCTAGTCCTAGTAGTCATACTAGGTGGTCTAAGCACGTGTAGATTTATTCTTTTTCGCGTCTCGTATTCGCCGTACTGCCACGACTGTTGATGAATAGACGGTAAGTTATTCACGGGGAAACCCTTGATGAGCGTGTTTGCGAGAGAGAGAGAGAGAGAGAGAGAGAGAGACAGTGTGCGTGTGTGATATGTTAGAGACTAAGGCAATGATAACAGTCTTTGTGTCTATGTGTGTGGAGGATAGAGAGAGACATGTACATGGGGCTTTGTGTTGTGTAACGTGGATACACATATACATAATTAGAGAGTGAGTGTGTGAGATACACATGCGGACATGGGGAGAGATGAGGATCCAGATAAATGGGTGTTTGTGCGTGTTTGTGTGTGAGAGGGAGAGAGTGTACGTGGAGTAGAGAGACCACTGATGATGTAAACCTAGTATAAGGGAAGGGGGAATGGTGTGACATGTGTAGTAGCGGGATAGCACGGGTGTGGGCTGAGGGAGCAGACTATTTGGAAGAGACACCGAGTGTGTGTGTAGGAGAGGGGTGTGAGAGCGAGAGAAAGAGAGAGCAAGCGACGGAGAGAGAGAGAGAAAGAGAAAGAGAGAGAGAGAGAGAGAGAGAGAGAGAGAGAGAGAGAGAGAGGAAGAGAGGGGGAGAGGGGGGTCGTGTGTGTCCATAAATGTCGTATAGATAGGGAGACAATGTTGATGTTGTCCTAAATTGGCCTATGAACGGAGACACAAGGGAAGCGAGTCATCGTGGTGTGTGATAGGGACTTCATGAGAGATCTAGAATAGATGGTGTCAAGAACAATGTGCGAAATCGAGAACGATTATACATTAGGGAGCTATGCAAAAAGTCACGACATATATGTATGCAGGGAAGGAGCTGGGGTGGGTCCGCATGTGGGAGAGATAGAAAGAGGAGAGTGGTGCACAAGGAGACAAAGTGTGCTTGTTTGCAGTGGGGGTGGTGTGTGAGGTGAGTCTTGTGAGAACCACATAACTAGGGAGATAGAAGTTTGGGGGCGACGTTTTGTGTGTATGGGAAATATACACTCTACATAGTGTGTGTGCTTGGGTAAGAGAGATAACGGGAGACCTAGAGAGTGAGGGAAGAGATGTGTGCATGCCCGAGAGACAAAGTGTTAGAGACCTATGTCGGGGTCCGGACTTTACAAGAGTGAGGGGTGTTAATGTGCTCGTGTGTTGGTGTTTGGGGGAGAGAACGACTTCTCTATGTGTGTGTGTGTGTGTGTGTGTGTGTGGTGGGGGGGGTTGAATTCAGATAAATAGTGATGTGTCTATATTTGAGGGTATTTAGCGTAATTGAGATATTGTGCACTCATGGTTGATCCATTTGTTTCATAGTTTGTACTATGAGATAACGATACTTTTGAACATGCGTGATATACCTTGATGTACCAGAATTACAAACCTAAGATTGGAATTTTGGAATTCGACTCCATCATTAGCTTTTATAATTCATTTAAACGGAGGTACATTTTTAAGCCGGGATTTCGTGATTTCAAATTCATATATCAAACCTAGAGATATACACATACGGGCATGTTCAAACTTTATAATCATCCACTTTATTCATACACATACACATTTTTACTTTTGTCATCATATTTAGGATAAACACATTTGGAATTTCATTTGAATTGGACCGTATGATGGTATTTCCTTGTAGTAGCTCAATGATCCATATTTGAATTGAATGGACAATCTAAGTTTCGAGTTGGAGACATTGATTTTCAAAACTTGCACCTTTTTTGCGTGCAAAACAAACAAATTGTCGGCCATGATATCATAGTCGGCCGTACGAGAGCAGAATACTTATAATTTTAGGCGCCAAAAGGTTTCAAACTTCCCGCTCACATCGAAATATCACGCGCCCGAAAGTTTAGCCCTGCGATATTCCTGTTTTACCCCAGCCACATGAACAGAAAAGGGCTGCTTTGCTAACTCCATTGTTTTCCCCTCTTTGCCCCCAACATTCTTCCCGAGAGCCCCTCCCTTCCCTCCCCGACCCCCAACCACGGCAAGCCGCCGAATCTAGTCGTCCGCCGCAGCGGTGGAACTCACCCCGCCGGATCTACCTTCCGCACCTTGGAACCCCCAACTGCCAACTCACCACTTCACCGGAGCCGCTTCAGCGACTGGCTTGTCCACCGCTCCAGATCTCCTTGACCGCCATCATGGTCCACCGCACCGGATCTGCTTAACCGGCGCCCTCCACCACAGCGTAGGCCCTTCACTGACTCCCTCGTCCGCCCCTTCGCTGGCCCTTCATACAAGCCCTCGTCCGACGCAACAGATCCGCCTCACCGAAAGCACTGTACAACGCGCCCGCCGAAGCCTTCGTCCACTGCACCGGACCCGCTCCACGGACGCCATATTCAACTCCACCGGCCCTGCTTTACCGACGCCGCAGCCTCATCAGGTTATTTCGATTTGTACTCCTTCGGTTTTTCTCTTTATCGTGCAACTGTTCACTTACCACAGATGAGCTTTCTTGTATGTCGGCAGGCGCCGCAACCGTAGCACCAGAGCAGCTTCAGCGACGGCGACAGCCGGCCCAAACTCAACCGCAACACGAGCACCATCGATGATCCTTAGCTATCAATAGGGGTGGAAACGGATCGGATGCGGATCGGATAGTGCTCTTACCACTTCCATCTTCATATTTTCGAAACGAATACGAATCCGAATACAGATGTTATCGGATACGGATGCGGCTCGGATATTATTCGAATACGGATACGTATCGGATATTTTCTTGATTCGGAACGGATACGAATAATATCAACATATTGCTTAAGTAAATTAGTCGATAGCTATGTGACCCGAAATAATCAACTTGTGACATACAATAAGTCAATGATAAATAGGTTTACGAATAAATACTATTGTAATGCATAATAATTTGTAAGTTCAATCATATAAAGAGTAAAATTTGACCCCTTATTTGGCTTTTTATGTTGGATAATTGGAATACTGGGTCTAGAATTTTGAAAATTACCTCCCATAATCTTATTCGGATACGGATATATCCACTTCCATATCCATATTTGTGTCAAAATCTCCTACCATATTTTATTTATTATTTGTTTAATAATTTCCATATCCATTTTGGTTCGGATGCGGATGTTTCGGATACGAATAGACATTTTCTCGAATACGAATATCGGATATTTCGGATTATCCGCTACCACTTTCCACCCCTAGCTATCAAGTATGACAACGATACCCATAAGACGCCGAGAATCAGGTACTATTATCCAACGGCCGGCGCCTACGTTCACTTTCCTAGCATAAGCACCGCACCTTTGAATTTCTTCAGGGCATCATTCAGTTTTTCATAAGACGCGTTATTCTGCTTGCACCTGTAGGGCCATACTTCTGGCGGTGAACATTTTACATGTGTTAAATTACATACCAATGCACATATAGTTAATATGCTTTATTTTTGTTCTAATGCCACCTATTGGTTCCATCAGATTGCTTAATGTTCTCTATGCTTAATTACACATCAGCAAACTAGCATGTGGTTCCACTGCTTTTTGTTCGTTTTACCCTACATTTTCTGATGCTAGCTATTACATCACTGCTCCGAGCTTCTGTTCATTACTTGTTTGTGTGTTCTTGATCTTCCCAAGTTGCATGACTAATTTGATGCTTCTATTAATTATGGAGCTGCCAACCCCATCAAGCAAAATATTTGTTCTTTTGGTGCTGGCACCTCGAACAAGCATAAAAATAGAGGGAAGCAGATATATTGTCGTGTATGCACACACCCTTCTTTCATTAGTTTAGATGAACCATTGATGATCAATTCGGACCAGTGCATGCGATTAAAATTAATTTTACCTAAATAGATGGTGCAGAATAAACTACAACAACTAGATTTGCAACCACGGGATGCTGACGATATCTTCAAAGAACATTGCAACAGCAGCTAGGCTTCACAGCAACATATGGTAAGCCAGTGTGTTTTAGTACATGTTAAATGTAATGCGAGTGGGCTGCTTTCTTGGCTTGTGCCCTCAACGTGTAATCCTACCGAATTACAAATAGTTCAGTTGTCTGCTTTGCTGTATTGCTTGATTCAAATGCTTGTTTGTTGTTACGTTATACCTGAGTTGGCCAATATGTCAGCAGTGCCTGCTGTACTATCGTAAAGAAATGCATGCCTATTTCATTTGAGTCCTTTACTTTTCCTCTCAACTTCATCACAAGACTGTCTTCGTAGTTTATATGAGGCCACACTGTTAAGTGCTTTCTCAGATTATTTCAACTGCTTAGATGCCTTGGCAACTTAAATATAGCGGTTGTACACTCCCTTTCAACTTTCATCTTACCATTTTAATTTCTTTTCGGCTGATGCTGCTTCGAACCATTTAAATATAGTTTGCCATGCTCGGCAATAATTCGTCCGTCGTTTACCATGTAAGCTTACTGCATGGATCATACGATAACTATCTCTTACTTATGTCCAGCGGAAACCTTTCAGGATGCCGTTCATACTAGGACACAATGTACAACCCCAGAATCTATTTGTGGAAGCAGTGCGCCATCCATGTTACCAGATGGTAGCAGTTCAGAGGCAACACCGCCGGAGAGCAGTCTGAGCACAGATATTGTAGTGCTTGAGGCTCTACTAGAGGTAGAAAGAGATGGTGTGGCTGCCATGAATGAGGTAATCTTTTTCTTGAGGCTGGAAATTACGGAATTAGCGGCACGCATTATGCAAGCAAGCCAAGAATTGGAGGAAGTAAGAATGTTGCATTTGAAGACGGAGGAGGTCCTGCTGTTTCTGCTATCTGAAGCCCAAGGTAATCCCGGTTCTTCTTTAGATACTAGTTGAAATTGTCATTAGATTATTGTACTTGCATGTTGTGTCATGTCTCTGAATGGATTATGTTACAAGACCCCTATGTTGTCCGGAATTCCATGTTGTCCATGTGTTGTAATGATCCGAATTTTTTAGGCGAGGTAATCCTCAGTACTTGTATGATTGACATAAGGTGAACTGTTTTTCGTGTGAGCATATTGTATTGGATGAAATAACTGTTTGAATCAGAGTGTATCCAACCTACTGAATTCAAAGATCACGGCATTTCTAAATCGTAATCATATATAAAGGTGGAATAAATCTTTGTTCTGGTTTTGAAGAAATAAATAACAAAACGTATAATTATCTGTGAATATACGTAATCGAATACAAACTGGATTTGAATTTAGTTTGCCAGGTCCCAGGGCAAACGTGAATGCTAATTCTCCCAAGTTTTGAGCAGGCGGCTAAACACCCACTATAATTTGTGGGCCGCCCGAAGCAAGTGTTTGCGAGATGGAAATTACTGTCTACCCCTGACACTTGACATCCTTATCGACCGGATTTACACTGTTGTCGATAGGGGTAGACTAGTAACTTCAATCAAACATGACATGACGGCCTCTGAGCCCATTCAGACACGGTGGGCGCCAAACATGGGCGGCAAAACACATTTGATTCAAGCTCGTCTGAAAGACATGTGTCTCTTCCTCCATTTCCCCATTCATACACGGTGGGCGGCAAAACAAACTCTCCTTGTCCGAAATCGATGTAGGCTAATATTTTAAATAGGGGCAGATGTGTAACTTCCATCAGATGTGACACAACCGCCCTACCTGTCAGCCCCGTTCATACACCGTGGGCGCCAACCGTGGGCGGCAAAACACCCTCTCCTCGCCCGAAATAGTTACCGGCAAATATTTGGGAGATGCGAGATTACCGTCCTATCCCCAACCGACGCGATGTCTGAAATTTTAAACGGGGGATAAGTTCGTAACTTTCCCCCATTTCAGAGAAGCGCGTCCCAAAGTTTGAGATTGCCCCCCCCCTCCATTTCCCCATTCATACACCCTCGGCTGGCACGACAACCTCCGCTTTTGACCAGCCTCCTCCGTCCGCCACCCCATCCTCCACCTTGTCGGAGCCGCTACCCCTACCCCGTTGTCCACTGCAAGAGATGGACGTCTCTCATCCACGGCGCTAGACCAGGATCCTTTCATCGCCTCCTCTAGCTTCATCGGCGCCGTCATCCACCTTGCCGTTGCCGCTCCTACGACCGCCTCGTCCACGGCAACAGGATATATCCCCCGACCCGGCCGTCTGCCGTCTAAAGTCTTCTTCCCCGCCGCCGACAGCCATCGCACCCGCAGCACCCTCAACGTATCAGCATAGGCCTACACGGCGTCACAAGAGAGGTGGTACTCTTCCATATGTGCTTAAGTTATTGATCTCACCCGGAAAATAGATCGTAATTTGTTTACTGTACTTTTCTTGTCCGTACCAAATCGTAGTGGCTAGTTGAAAGCAAACATTGGTTGCGAAGTACCTTTGTCCGGTTTGCACCTTCAGATCCGCCATGGCACGGGCACTATACTCGTAAAGCTTATGGTTTCCCCCCTTTATATTCACAACCATCATTGTAGGTGCTTCGTGTCGTGCTAGCACTGCTCCTCAAGACCTCAACCCAAAGCTTACGTGTTCAAATACGAATCTAATATGATGCTCATATCACTGATACGTCTCCAACGTATCTATAATTTTTGATTGCTCCATGCTACTTTATCTACTGTTTTGGACTATATTGGGCTTTATTTTCCACTTTTATATTGTTTTTGGGACTAACCTATTAACCGGAGGCCCAGCCCGAAATTGCTGTTTTTTTGCCTTTTTCAGTATTTCGAAGAAACAGAATATCAAATGGAGTCCAAACAGAAAAATCCTTTTTGGAACGTGATTTTCTTCCCGAATAAGACACAGGAGACTTGGACCCTACGCCAAGGAACGCCGGAGGCGGTCACGAGGGTAGGGGGCGCGCCCACCCCCCTGGGGCGCGCCCCTACCTCATGGGCCCCTCAGAGCTGCACCGACGTACTCCTTCCTCCTATATATACCTACGTATCCCCGAACGATCAGAACAGGAGCCAAAAAACCTAATTCCACCGCCGCAACTTTCTGTATCCACGAGATCCCATCTTGGTGCCTATTCCGGAGCTCCGCCGGAGAGGGCCGTCATCACGGAGGGCTTCTACATCATCATAACCTCTCCGATGAAGTGTGAGTAGTTTACTTCAGACCTTCGGGTCCATAGTTATTAGCTAGATGGCTTCTTCTCTCTTCTTTTTGGATCTCAATACAATGATCTCCCCCTCTCTCGTGGAGATCTATTCGATGTAATCTTCTTTTTGCGGTGTGTTTGTTCAGACCAATGAATTGTGGGTTTATGATCCAGTATTATCTATGGAAAATATTTGATTCTTCTCTGAATTCTTTTATGTATGATTGAGTTATCTTTGGAAGTCTCTTCGAATTATATTTTTGGTTTGGCCAACTAGATTGGTAGTTCTTGCCATGGGAGAAGTGCTTAGCTTTGGGTTCAATCTTGCGGTGTCCTTACTCAATGACAGAAAGAGTTGCAAGGCACGTATTGTATTGTTGCCATCGAGGATAACAAGATGGTTTTTTTATCATATTGCATGAATTTATCCCTCTACATCATGTCATCTTGCTTACGGCGTTACTCTGTTTTTACTTAATACTCTAGATGCATCTTTGGATAGCGGTCGATGAGTGGAGTAATAGTAGTAGATGCAGAATCGTTTCGATCTACTTGTCTCGGACGTGATGCCTTTATACATGATCATTGCCTAGATATACTCATAACTATGCTCAATTCTATCAATTGCTCAACAGTAATTTGTTCACCCACCGTAGAATACTTATGCTCTTGAGAGAAGCCACTAGTGAAACCTATGCCCCCCGGGTCTATTCTCATCATATCAATCTATATCACTTGATTTACTTGCTTTATTTTACTTTGCCTTTTACTTTTTACTTTGCATCTATATATCAAAAATACCAAAAATATTATTTATTATCTCTATTAGATCTCACTGTCGTAAGTGACCGTGAAGGGATTGACAACCCCTAAGCGTTGGTTGCGAGTTGCTATCATTTTGTGTAGGTACGAGGGACTTGTGCGTGGTCTCCTACTGGATTGATACCTTGGTTCTCAAAAACTGAGGGAAATACTTACGCTACTTTGCTGCATCATCCCTTCCTCTTCGGGGAAAAACCAACGCAGTGCTCAAGAGGTAGCAAGAAGGATTTCTGGCGCCGTTGCCGGGGAGGCTCACGCAAGGAAGTCAACCATACCAAGTACCCATCTCAATCCCTATCTCTCGCATTACATTATTTGCCATTTGCCTCTCGTTTTCCTCTCCCCCACTTCACCCTTGCTGTTTTATTTGACCTCTGTTTCCCAATCTCCTCCTCTCTTTCCTGTTTGCCTTTCTGTTTGCTTGTGTGTTGGATTACTTGTTGCCATGGCACAAGATAATACCAAATTGTGTGATTTCTCAAATACCAATAATAATGATTTCCTTACTACTCCGATTGCTCCTCTTAATAATGATGAGTCTTGTGAAACCAATACTGCTTTGCTGAATCTTGTTATGAAAGATCAATTCGCCGGCCTTCCTAGTGAAGATGCCGCTACTCATCTAAACAATTTTGTTGATTTGTGCGATATGCAAAAGAAGAAAGATACAGATAGCAATATTGTCAAATTGAAGTTATTTCCGTTTTCACTTAGAGATCGTGCTAAAGTTTGGTTTTCATCTTTGCCTAAAAATAGTATTGATTCTTGGAACAAGTGCAAAGATGCTTTTATCTCTAAGTATTTTCCTCCCGCTAAGATTATCACTCTTAGGAGCGATATCATGAATTTTAAACAACTTGATCATGAGCATGTTGCCCAATCTTGGGAAAGAATGAAATTAATGCTTCGCAATTGCCCTACTCATGGTTTGAATTTATGGATGATCATACAAAAATTTTATGTCGGATTGAATTTTGCTTCTAGAAATCTTTTAGATTTGGCCGCGGGAGGCACTTTTATGGAAATTACGTTAGGAGATGCTACCAAATTGCTTGATAATATTATGGCTAATTATTCTCAATGGCACACTGAAAGATCTTCTAGTAAAAAGGTGCATGCTATAGAGGAAATCAATGTTTTGAGTGAAAAGATGGATGAACTTATGAAGATGTTTGCGCCTAAAATATTCCTCTTGATCCCAATGATATGCCTTTATCTACCTTGCTTGAGAATAATAATGAATCTATGGATATGAACTTTGTTGGTAGGAATAGTTTTGGAAACAACGCGTATAGAGGGAATTTTAATCCTAGGCCTTATCCTAGTAATCCTTCTAATAATTATGGAAATTCCTACAACAACTCTTATGGAAATTTTAATAAGATGCCCTATGAATTTGAAAGTAGTGTTAAAGAGTTTATGAATTCGCAAAAAAAAATTAATGCTTTGCTTGAAGAGAAATTGCTTAAAGTTGATGATTTGGCTAGGAACGTTGATAGAATTTCTCTTGAAATTGATTCTTCAAAGCTTAGATCTATTCCTCCTAATCATGATATCAACGAGTCTCTCAAAGCCATGAGAATTTCCATTGATGAGTGCAAGGAAAGAACCGCTAGGATGCGTGCTTCCAAAGATGCCTTTATTAAAGCATGTTCTTCGAATTCCCATGAAAATAAAGATGAAGATCTAAAAGTTATTGATGTGTCCCCTATTAAATCTTTGTTTTGCAATATGAATCTTGATGAAACTGAATATGATCTTCCTTTACCTAGAAGGCGTTCTAAGAATTCGGAGTTTTTAGATCTTGATGATGAAATTGATAAAAGTGGGATTGAAATAAATAAAAACCGTGATGTTGCTAAACCCACTATTTTGGATCTCAAGGAATTTAATTATTAAAATTGCTCTTTGATTAGTTGTATTTCCTTGTTGCAATCCGTGCTAGATTCTCCTCTTGCTTATAGTCAAAATAAGGCCTTTACCGAACATATTGTTGATGCTTTGATGCAATCTTATGAAGAAAAACTTGAGTTGAAAGTTTCTATCCCTAGAAAACTCTATGATGAGTGGGAACCCACCATTTAAATTAAAATTAAAGATTTTGAGTTTTATGCTTTGTGTGATTTGGGTGCTAGTGTCTCTACTATCCCCAAAACTTTATGTGATTTGCTAGATTTCCGTGATTTTGATGATTGCTCCCTAAACTTGCATCTTGCGGATTCCACTATTAAAAAGTCTATGGGAAGAATTAATGATGTTATTATTGTTGCCAATAGGAATTATGTGCCCGTAGATTTTATAGTTCTTGATATAGATTGCAATCCTTCATGTCCTATTATTCTTGGTTGACCTTTCCTTAGAACGATTGGTGCAATTATTGATATGAAGGAAGGAAATATTAGATTCCAATTTCCCTTAAAGAAGGGTATGGAACACTTCCCTAGAAAGAAAATAAAATTACCATATGAATCTATCATGAGAGCCACTTATAGATTGCCTATCAAAGATGGCAATACCTAGATCTATCTTCGCTTTTATGCCTAGCTAGGGGCGTTAAACGATAGCGCTTGTTGGGAGGCAACCCAATTTTATTTTGTGTTTTTTGTTTTTGCTTATGTTTATGAATAAATAATCCATCTAGCCTCTTTTTTGATGTGGTTTATCTTTTAATTAGTGTTTGTGCCAAGTTGGACCTATTGGATCTTCTTGGATGATAGTTATTTGATCTTGCTGTAATTTCCAGAATCTTTGTGCTCAATGTCCGAATTTTTAAAAATCACCAGAACGTGATAAAATACTGATTCCAATTGCTGCTGATCAATAAACAAAGTTTCTAGTTCGTCTAATTTTGGTAGAATTTTTTGGGTTCCAGAAGTTTGCGTTAGTTACAGATTGCTACAGACTGTTCTGTTTTTGACAGATTCTGTTTTTCGTGTGTTGTTTGCTTATTTTGATGAATCTATGGCTAGTAAATTAGTTAATAAACCATAGAGAAGTTGGAATACAGTAGGTTTAACACCAATATAAATAAAGAATGAGTTCAAGACAGTACCTTGAAGTAGTCTTTTGTTTTCTTTCTCTAACGGAGCTCACGAGATCTCTATTGAGTTTTGTGTTGTGAAGTTTTCAAGTTTTGGGTGAATTCTTTTGATGGATTATGGAACAAGGAGTGGAAAAGCCTAAGCTTGGGGATGCCCATGGCACCCCCAAGATAATCCAAGGACACCAGAAAGTCAAAGCTTGGGGATGCCCGGAAGGCATCCCTCTTTAAATCCACTTCCATTGGTAATTTACTTGGAGCTATATTTTTATTCACCAACATGATATGTGTTTTGCTTGGAGCGTCTTGTATTATTTGTGTCTTTGCTTGTTAGTTTACCACAATTATCCTTGCTTTACACACCTTTTGAGAAAGCCATACTTGATTTGGAATTTGTTAGAATACTCTTTGTGCTTCACTTATATCTTTTGAGCTTGATAGTTTTGCTCATAGTGCTTCACTTATATCTTTTGAGCTTGATAGTTTTGCTCATAGTGCTTCACTTATATCTTTTGAGCGTGATAATTTTTGCTCTAGTACTTCACTTAGATCTTTTAGAGCACGGTGGTGGATTTGTTTTAAAGAAACTATTTGATCTCTTATGCTTCACTTAGATTATTTTGAGAGACTTTAATAGCATGGTAATTTTCTTAATGTTAATATACTTGGTGTTCAAGATATGTGAAACTTTCTTTTGAGTGCGTTGAATACTAAGAAAAGTTTGATGCTTGATAATTGTTTTGAGATATGAAGATGGTGATATTAGAGTCATGCTAGTAGAGTAGTTGTGAATTTAAAGAATACTTGTGTTGAAGTTTGTGATTCCCGTAGCATGCACGTATGGTGAACCGTTATGTTATGAACTCGGAGCATGATTTATTTATTTATTGTCTTCCTTATGAGTGGCGGTCGGGGACGAGCGATGGTCCTTTACCACCAATCTATCCCCCTAGGAGCATGCGCGTAATACTTTGCTTTGATAACTTCTAGATTTTTGCAATAAGTATATGAGTTCTTTATGACTAATGTTGAGTCCATGGATTATACGCACTTTTTCCCATTCTTCCACCATTGCTAGCCTCTCTAATACCGCGCACATTTCGCCGGTATCATACACCCACCATATATCTTCCTCAAAATAGCCACCATACCTACCTATTATGGCATTTCCATAGCCATTCCGAGATATATTGCCATGCAACTTCCATCATCATCATCATGACATACATTACTTTTGTCATATTGCCATTGCATGATCATGTAGTTGACATCGTATTTGTGGCAAAGCCACCATTCATAATTATTTCATACATGTCACTCATGTTTCATTGCATATCCCGCACATCACGGAGGCATTCATATTGAGTCATATTTTGTTCTCAGAATCGAGTTGTAATTGTTGAGTTGTAAGAAAATAGAAGTGTGATGATCATCATTATTAGAGCATTGTCCCAGTGAGGAAAGGATGATGGAGACTATGATTCCCCCACAAGTCGGGATGAGACTCTGGACGAAAAAAAGAGAAAAAAAAGAGGCCATAAAAAAGAGAAAAGGCCCAAATAAAAAAATGAGAGAAAAAGAGAGAAGGGACAATGTTACTATCCTTTTACCACACTTGTGCTTCAAAGTAGCACCAAGATCTTCATGATAGAGAGTCTCCCATTTTATCACATTCATATACTAGTGGGAATTTTTCATTATAGAACTTGGCTTGTATATTCCAATGATGGGCTTCCTCAAATGCCCTAGGTCTTCGTGAGCAAGCGAGTTGAATGCACACCCACTTAGTTTCTTTTGTTGAGCTTTCATATACTTATATAGCTCTAGTGCATCCGTTGCATGGCAATCCCTACTCACTCACATTGATATCTATTGATGGGCATCTCCATAGCCCGTTGATACGCCTAGTTGATGTGAGACTATCTTCTCCCTTTTGTCTTCTCCACAACCACCATTCTATTCCACATATAGTGCTATATCCATGGCTCACGCTCATGTATTGCGTGAAGATTGAAAAAGTTTTGAAAATGTTAAAGTATGAAACAATTGCTTGGCTTGTCATCGGGGTTGTGCATGATTTAAATATTTTGTAGGGATAACTTTCTTTGGCCATGTTATTTTGAGAAGACATAATTGCTTAGTTAGTATGCTTGAAGTATCATTATTTTTATGTCAAAATGAACTTTTGTCTTGAATCTTTCGGATCTGAATATTCATACCACAATTAAGAGGATTCACATTGAAATTATGCCAAAGTATCACTCCGCATCAAAAATTCTTTTTTATCATTTACCAACTCGAGGACGAGTAGGAATTAAGCTTGGGGATGCCTGATACGTCTCCAATGTATCTATAATTTTTTATTGCTCCATGCTACTTTATCTACTGTTTTGGACTATATTGGGCTTTATTTTCCACTTTTATATTATTTTTGGGACTAACCTATTAACCGGAGGCCCAGCCCAGAATTGTTGTTTTTTGCCTTTTTCAGTATTTCGAAGAAACATAATATCAAACGGAGTCCAAACCGAAAAATCCTTTTTGGAACGTGATTTTCTTCCCGAATAAGACACAGGAGACTTGGACCCTACGCCAAAGAACGCCAGAGGCGGTCACGAGGGTAGGGGGCGCGCCCCCCTACCTCGTGGGCCCCTCGGAGCTCCACTGACGTACTCCTTCCTCCTATATATACCTACGTATCCCCGAACAATCAGAACAGGAGCCAAAAACCTAATTCCACCGCCGCAACTTTCTGTATCCACGAGATCCCATCTTGGGGCCTGTTCCGGAGCTCCGCCGGAGAGGGCCGTCATCACGGAGGGCTTCTACATCATCATAACCTCTCCGATGAAGTGTGAGTAGTTTACTTCAGACCTTCGGGTCCATAGTTATTAGCTAGATGGCTTCTTGTCTCTTCTTTTTGGATCTCAATACAATGATCTCCCCCTCTCTCGTGGAGATCTATTCGATGTAATCTTCTTTTTGCGGTGTGTTTGTTGAGACCGATGAATTGTGGGTTTATGATCCAGTATTATCTATGGAAAATATTTGATTCTTCTCTGAATTCTTTTATGTATGATTGAGTTATCTTTGCAAGTCTCTTGAATTATCTTTTTGGTTTGGCCAACTAGATTGGTAGTTCTTGCCATGGGAGAAGTGCTTAGCTTTGGGTTCAATCTTGCGGTGTCCTTACTCGATGTAAAGAGTTGCAAGGCACGTATTGTATGGTTGCCATCGAGGATAACAAGATGGGGTTTTTATCATATTGCATGAATTTATCCCTCTACATCATGTCATCTTGCTTACGGCGTTACTCTGTTTTTACTTAATTCTCTAGATGCATGCTGGATAGCGGTCGATGAGTGGAGTAATATTAGTAGATGCAGAATCGTTTCGATCTACTTGTCTCGGACGTGATGCCTATATACATGATCATTGCCTAGATATATACTCATAACTATGCTCAATTATGTCAATTGCTCAACAGTAATTTGTTCACCCACCGTAGAATACTTAGGCCCAGTTCTTTTGGCCGATTCTCCCATAATCTTGAGAATCGACCCTCCACCCAGCTTCTCCCAGAATCTTGAACTCATATTTTTTTACAATCCTAGCTAGTTAGGATGTGAATAGTTAGGATTGTAAAAAATATATAGATACAAGATTCTGGAAGAAGCTGGGTAAAGGGTCAATTCTCAAGATTCTGGGAGAATCGCCCAAAAGAACTGGGCCTTATGCTCTTGAGAGAAGCCACTAGTGAAACCTATGGCCCCCGGGTCTATTCTCATCATATCAATCTATATCACTTTATTTACTTGCTTTCTTTTACTTTGCCTTTTACTTTTTACTTTGCATCTATATATCAAAAATACCAAACATATTATTTATTATCTCTATTAGATCTCACTCTCGTAAGTGACCGTGAAGGGATTGACAACCCCTAAGCGTTGGTTGCAAGTTGCTATCGTTTTGTGTAGGTACGAGGGACTTGTGTGTGGTCTCCTACTGGATTGATACCTTGGTTCTCAAAAACTGAGGGAAATACTTACGCTACTTTGTTGCATCATCCCTTCCTCTTCGGGGAAAAACCAACACAGTGCTCAAGAGGTAGAAATCACTAAAACAGAGAACGTTTAATTGGTCACCTAATGTTCCTATATTTGTTTCGAAAAGCATGTGCGCCACCCACTGGTCCAGCTAGTTCCACTTTCCTGATTTTTCTCTTGTTGCTTAGGGTTTTCCCCTTTTATCTACTCTACTATGATCTCCGTAGGTGCTTTACGTCGTACTAGCATTACTCCACCCTTCAAGCTAAACAACACAACACTCATAATTCGAAAGCTTAGTTGTTCAAATATAATTGTGATATGATACTGATATTAGTTAACCGACACATTTAATTGGTTAGCTAAAGGTCCCACTTGAGTTTCCAAATGCATGTCGCGACATATAGAGAGACAACATAACTGCATTTCTTTGTCACTTGTTGATCGTACTTTCTTGTCCATACCAAATCTTAGTTGTTATTTCAAAGCAAACATCGGTTGCTAACGACCCTTCGCGCGGTTTGCAGCTTCAGATCTGCCATCCCACTGCCACGGTCAACACTGCACTGATCATGCTTATGTTTTCCCCATTTTATGATGACCACAATCAGCCTACGTGGTTCGTGTCGTAATAGCACTGATCCACCCATCGAGCTAAACAAGCTTAGTTGTACAAATTAATATCTGATATTATTGCTGATATTAGTAAAACTGAGAGATGTTTAATTGGTTAGCTAAATGTCCTACTTTAGTTTCGAAATGCATGTGAGCCACATATGAAGAGACCGGAAAGAATAGTATTTCTCTATGCGCTCTGGTTCATCATGGGTGGCCAACCAACATTGTATTGAAACACTTGTAATATCTTCAATCTGCTTGCTCTTCTGCTCTTCTTTAAGATGATACTCTTCTCTTGCGATTATTTGATCGGGTCGAGTTGTTCTCCTTAGTATATTTTGAATCACAGTCAGTCGACTTGTTCTTCTTTACTATATGTTGAAGCTATCATCTGCGAAGTGTCATCACTTCTGGAGCTCTCATATTTTGAATAGTAGGCCACATTATATTAATGCACACAACAAATTACAGCATGCATGGCATCTTTCAAAAGAATTGCAGAGATAGCACAAAGGGGTTTACAGGGAGGCAGTATTGGATTAGAATCACTTCTGCATTACAAAGAAAATCTCACTTGTTTTTATTTTTTCATGCTTGTCGAGATATTGAACATTATCAAAATGAATATGAGAATGGGCGACGAGAGGAATATTGCGGAACGATCCATTGGCTAACAAACTTGGCATGGTGGAGGATGGCCTATCTTATTCACCCATCAAGGTGCTTGCTCTAACTTTGCAAAGTTGTATTGGTCGCACATATTTTGCATCTGACCTCTTGCATTTCTTCTACTTTGTTACACCATCTGCTTAGTTTAAGCATCATATATGAGTATATGCCATAACTATCCATTTTCTATACCTATTCCATGTGTCGTCACACTATGTTTTTCCAGTCAAATGTTGTTCTTTCATGATAGATGTCCAAAAGGAAGAGGGTGAGTGCAGATCCTCAAGGAGTACAAACTAGGTATTTGGAAAAGGTAGTGGTACCTGTTAAATCAGATAGATCAACAGCCATAGAAAACACAGGCCCAACTGTACCACACTTTACCCCTACTCCAAAGGGCCAAACCCCTATTAGAACTGCTGGGAGCCCAGCGTCAGGTACTGTCTATGATATCAATTAAAAATTTGAACTCCTAAATTTCTGCTTGTGCCTTACCTTCTCTCTTGTATGAAAACTAATTTCAGATGAATCTCCTTGCTCAAAGGATCATACGATCTCAAAACAATAATGGGCTCTGCATTGCTCTTGTCGGTACCTCTCTCCCTTTTGCCTTGTAACGTTGTACTTAATTAATTGCTATTTGATTATGTATCATCACCGCACTCGAGCTTCATTATCCTCTGTTTCTTCCAATATTATTTGATCTATATTTACTCTTTGCAAAATGTAGAATAATGGCAACGCTTATAAAGAATTTTCTTTGGGGAATTTATTGAATTATCCTTCCATCAACATGGAGAAGGGCTTTGTCCAGCCCGTGTTAACATGTAATGTAAGTTCATCCTTCTCGAGCCTTCAAACTTTGTTCTAGTTTAGATTTGGATAGGCATCATTGCCTCCCTGCTGTTTGCTTTGCTGTTTACATCTGATTGGATGTTTGCAACAACTACCAGTTTCAAATTGTAGTTGTAAAAACATGTTCCTTATGCAGAACAGATCCATTTATTTGCTTATATAATTGTGAAACCTGTTACGTGTCTCCTTGTTTCTCTTTCATAGTCGTATCTCTTACGCCAGGCAGAACTTTAGGGAAGATAGTGAGTCAAACCATCTTGACACTAGTAGAAAAAGGGCCTATAGTCCCAGTTGGTGAGGGCCTTTAGTCCCGGTTCATGAACCGGGACTAAAGGGTCGGTACTAATGCCCTGACCCTTTAGTCCCAGTCCAATCCAGAACCGGGACAGAAGGGCCTCCACGTGGCCTGTCCGCTGAGCCCAGGCAGGAGGGCCTTTGGTCCCGGTTGGTGGCACCAACCGGGACCAATAGGCATCCACGCGTCGGGATGTCGTTGGGGGGGGTTTTTGTTTTTTTTTGAAAAGGGGGGGGGGGGGTTTGGGGGGTTTTGGGGGTTTAATTTAGGTGTTCCATATATTGTGCTATAGCTAGCTAATTAATAGAGAGAAGTGTCCTCTCTTTTGTCCGTGCTTGGTCGACGCTACGTACCATACATACGTATAGAGAGGACTAGCTAGACACGCTAGCTAGCTAGTAAGCAAACAGAAGATTGTCATGAACATATATGCATACAGAGAGAAGTGATATCGACCACCTCTCCTTCTCCGAGAGATTGGTCGAACAACAAGTTCTCGTATATCTATCCGACACTACCGGCTACATATATACAATAATTATCTTTTACAAATATATAATCTCCTAACATACGGACGCGTGGTCCACATAGTATTCTCCGTCTTCAGCGATCATCACGTTGTCAAGAAAGAATGCCGCCAATTCCTCTTGAATTGCTCGCATGCGATCTGGTGCTAGGAGTTCATCCCGCATCCGAAACATCTAATTTTAAGAAGGGGTCAATACATATATATATATATGAATGAATGAAACTCAACACAAATGATGGTAATAAAATAAAATTGTGAATATTGTCATTTACGCACTTCATATTGTTTGTCGGAGTAGCCCCGCTCACATGTCGTGTGGCGGATGGACTCGCAAATGTAGTATCCACAGAAATCATTCCCTTGTTCCTGCCACAACCACTTTACAAGAAATAGAGGTCAATCAAACTGATAATTAGCAAGCATGCTAAATGGTATTGATGAAACTAGCGCTTGAATCACTAGGAGATGCGTGGAATATGCTACTATATAGTACTTACTTTGGTGCCAAAATTGCAGCTTCTTCGGTAGTCCCGGAGCTTTTTGGTGAATTTTCTCCAAGCCCTGCCATACAAAGAAAACAATTACTTGATATCGAAATGAACAAAGTTGCTGATATGGTGGATAATGATCGATTTAACTTACTTCTCGAGCATTTCAGTCATGTCCGCATACTCCTTGGGATCTTTTCGCTTGGAGTCTAAGACAGTTACTACTCCTTTCTCAAGCTTAATCTCTAGGAGAATATAGTGGTAGCTGCGCACACATGCATAACTCATCAATATTACATTACTATAACCTGGACTAATAAGGAAACCGAATATGCCACAAGACAAGAACACTCACTTGAAGTTGTAAGGAAAGAGTATTATATCTTTGTGTTCATTTATTTCCAACGATCGTAGCAAGTTGGCCTCGGTTTCTTGGGCACGATATTTAACCTCAGTTGCATCTGTGAGATACGTGTTAATGAACCCAATATCTCCCACTTGTCTTTTCTTCAATTCTGCGATCTTCAATCTGCATAATATATTGAGGATAATTATAAATACATGCAATGAAAGGGCTGAGTTATATGGAGAGACTTAATGACAGAAGTAGTACTACTTACAGACGATGTAGCAGGTGACCGTTGCTTTATCGATGGCCAATTTATTGAAAACTGATAGAACTCCTCAAATGGAATAGGCAATAGTTCAATTCCAAGGAGGTCATGCTCCTTTTAACTCTCACATGCAAAGTACTCCTCCCTCGGACTCTTTGCAGGTTTTCATGTACCAATCATGCAATCTTCGCATCATCGTTGATAGAGAACTTTCATCTTTGACGAGAGGCTTCCCGTACTCGTATCTTTGTATCTGCACCTCCAAGAAATCATAATGTACATCGTCGGGCAGGTAATCTGCAGGATTGCCATAACCGGGCACCATCCTCGGATCGACGATGTCGCTAGCACGCACCTTGAGCGGGGGGCACGATTGCCGGCGTGTTCGCCGAGCTGGGCAATTTGTTTCCCAGCTCGTCGTTCTTTCATCCTTTGATCACTTTTAGTACTTCCCGACCTCTCCGCTTTGGCAAATGCCTTTCCAATAATGCGCTCATAGTTGCCTTTCGGCGGAGACTTGGGTGGTTTTGTCAGGGCAGCCAGAGTGCGCCGCTTTCACGGATCTACCTTCTCCTCCGGAGGTGGATGTCTCTTTGCTTTCAACCCTTGAAACCAGTCATCCACTTGATGCATGCGATCTTCGCGTTTTCCTCCTCGCTCCTCTCGTCTGATAACTTCTCCGAGTCTTGAGAAGGACCGAATCTATATCTCCTCCGCCTTTGGCTGTACTGCTAGACGCCGGCAGAGCAGACGGAGCGGATGTCTTCTTCCTTGCTTACGAGGCGGAGGAGAAGGACTACGACGCCACGGAGCAGCCGGAGCGGGCGGCGGGTCTCTTCCGCCCTTGCCGACGAGGCGGAGAAGGAGGAGGCTGGCTCCTCGGCGCGCCAGCCAGCAGCGGAGAAGGAGGCAGTGCCGCCACGCGCCGGAGAAGGAGCCGGCCGAGTGCCCTGATCGTCACTCACGCGGAGGAGGAGGTGGTGGAGGAGGCGGAGTGCCCTGACTCGCCGGAGGAGGAGGAGGAGGCGGAGGCGCCCGATTCGTAAGGTTGATGAGATCCTTCCGCCATAGGCATGGAGTCTTGAGCGTAACCCAGCCGATACTCCCCTTCACCGGTAGGGTGGTCAAGCCGGAGGTCCTCAAATCCCTCCGTTATTTCATCGACCATCATCTTAGCATATCCTTCTCGAATCGGCGGCGGTGAAAAGTTGAGTCGAGTTTAGTAGGATAAACAGAGCCAACAGCCGCCTTGACCTTCAAATTGCTCCATTGCGCCATAAGGTGGCAATTTTCAGCATCCGTGATAGCATCCACGGATAGCCTGGCAGGAGCCGTCAAGGCATGCTCTGGCTGAAGCAGCTCGGTGGAAGCCACGCTGCTTCTCCGCCGAGATGGCGGGGTAGCCGGGGAAGCTTCGGCAGGTCGCGTTTGTAGTGGTCTCGCTTCGCCTCTAGCCCCATTACCCTTTCGCAGCGCCTGCAGCTTGGCTCTCGCTTCCGCTTTCTTCCTCCTCTCCTGGCTTTTATAACGCCCTACGTCCGGAAACCCAGCCTTCCACGAAACGGAGCCTGGCGTGCCTCGTGTCCGTCCAGGGTGCTCAGGATTCCCGAGGGCCATTGTGAGCTCGTCCTTCTCCCTGTCTGGAACGAACGTCCCTTGCTGCGCTGCTTCGATATATTGCTGAAGCCTCTTGACTGGTATGTCCAATTGTTGATCTATCCAAATGCACTTCCTGTTATAGAGTCCAAGGATCCGCTGACCCGAAGAACCAAGTCCGCAACGGTTCAGCCAGTTCATTGTCTCTCGGTTCGATCCCTTTATCAAGCGAGATCATTCTCAGCCTTGGCCCACTTAGGCCGGGCTACGAGGTAGCCACGACCCCGTGCGATGGTGAAGCTTCTTCTTCGCAGCATTTCTCTTGTTTGTCGCCGACATCTTTTTACTCTTTTCCGATGTCTTGTGGGCCACAACGCCCGCCATCTCTGATCTTCTCATATTTGCCCTTGAATTCTGGTGTCTCATTTTTTTCGACATACCTATTGAGGTCTTTCTTCCAATTCCTGAATAGGTCTGCCATCTTCTTCAGAGCAAAAGACTTGATTAATGGCTCTATAACTGTCTCCGGATCATCCTCCGGTGGTAGGGTGAAATTTGACTTCAGCTCAGTCCAAAGATAATTTTTCTGCATATCATTGACATAAGACACCTCATGGTCTTCGTTCTTAGGCTTATACCATTGGTGGATGCTGATCGGGATCTTGTCCCTAACCAGAACCCGTGACCGAGCAACAAATGCCTTCTTTGTCCGGTAGGGTTCAATCGGTTGGCCGTCGCAGCGATTTGTATGATCTCAAACTTTTCATCCGAGCTCAACTTTTTCTTCGGGCCTCGTCTCTTTACCGAAGTTGTGCTCGATCCGGAGGGCTAGAAAAAAGAACAAAGACGAGAGTTAATTAATATGTGTACATACCAAAACAATGAATGCATCAATTAGCTAGTCAGAACAGGCTTAACTAATATATATACCTGGCCGGACTCGGTTTGGTGATCACCGGAGCCGTCCTCACGGTCTACTTCTTCACCCTCTCCTTCTTGCACCGGCATTGGGTCATCGGAGCCATGTAAATCATAGCCAGCTGCTTCTTCACCCTCTCCTTCCAGACCATCGTTGTCGTTGAGAAACATCAACGAGCAGACGGCATCACTTCCTTGTGCGATTATGTCCCTCAACAACGCTTCTTGTGCTTCTTCTCGGGGGTGTCCATAGTTTCTACAAATATTTACAACATGGCAATTATTATTCAAACATGACAGATATGGATATATTAGTGGCAAACGTAGAACTAGCTAGCTAATCACAATAAGGAATCATATTAGTGGCCTCGACGCTGCTTCTCTAGGGTTTGGGGTGGCCTCGACAACGCTTCAAGGGTTAGGGGGTGGCCTCGAGAACGCTTCAAGGAGGGGGTAATATCGACCCCCCCACGTGTTGAAGCTATCGGGAGGGGGTCGGCGTTGAACACTACATCTATGTCCCACAAGTGACGTGGGCATCGACGCCCGCGGTAGGGTAGAGGGTCGTGGATCGCTGAGCGGTCGAGGGTCAAGGGTCGAGGATCGCCGAGGGTCGGGAGGTTGCCTAGTGTCAAAGGATTCAACAAAACCATGTCTTCATCATTAGGCTAAGTAACAGGTGCATGATGGCATGAAGCTCTCCAAAGTTATTTTGGAACGGAGTCCCAGATAGGGTACTCCACTATTAGGTACAAAGTTCAGCAAGAACCTTCCGAATATCGTTATTTGAAAGGCCAATTATCCTATCCGGGACTCCATTCCAGAATAACTTTGGAGGACTTCGTACCATCATGCCATGGTTAGTTCCGGCTAATGATGAAGCCATGGATTTCTTCAATACTTTCACACTATAGGAACCCTCGACCCTGAAACCTTCGACCCTTGACCCCTTAGCGACCCTCGAACCTCTACCCTAGTTCCCGACCCTCGACCCCTCGGCGATCCTCGACACCCTCGTTATATCGATAACGACGCGACATACATATACATGGGAAAATAATGTTATCGGGGAGGGGGTATCGGTACCCCCCCCTCATGTTGAAGTTTCTTCTTTCTCCTCTATTCCTTTCTTTCTTCTTCTCCTCTTCTTTTTCTTCTTATCCCTCGAGAAAGGAAAATAAGGAAAAGGAAGAAAAAAGAGGAAGAAGGAAGAAGGAAGAAGAAGAAGAAAAAAGAAAGAAAAAAAGGAGAAGAAGAAAGAATAGAGGAGAAGAAGAAAATAGAATTTTTTTCATTTTTCTTCTTCTCCTCTATTCCTTTCTTCTTCTCCTCTTTCTTCTTCTTTTACTCTCATTCTTTTCTTCTTCTTCTTCCTTCTTCCTTCTTCCTCTTTTCTTCCTTTTCCTTATTTTACATTTTCCTCTACACTAACCTAATTAAAATGCACTAACCTTTTCCTGCACTAACCTAATTAAAATTGTAACTTTCTATATATGAACAAAACACTAAACTAATAAAAATAAAAACATATACATTATAGCCACATACACATATACATCACATATGAACAAAAAAAATAAACTAATGAGCAGAGGCTCGACGGCGGTAGCTCACAACGGGGGCGGCCGGCGAGGGCGACAGCGGCGGCGGCGAGGGCGTCGGCGACGGCGACGACGGGCTCGGCGCGGGGCAGGGGTGACGACGGGCTCGGGCGGCGGGGCGAGGCGGCAGGACGGCGGGCTCGGGCAGGGGCGACGACGGGCTCGGGCGGCAAGGGCAGGCGACGAGGACGCTGGCTCGGGCGGCGACGGGACGGCGGGCTCGGGCGGCGACGGGGCGATGGCCTCAAGCGGCGGGCAGGGCGGCAAGCGACGGCGGCAACGTCTGGCGGCGACGGGCGGCGGCGACGACGAGGAGCGAGCGTCGAGGCAGAGGGCGGCGTCTGCGGCGGGATGAGGAACTGAACGAAATTTTCGCAAAGTCCTGTATATATAGAAAGTGCATTGGTCCCGGTTTGTGGCACAAACCGGGACTAATGCCCCCCTTTAGTCCCTGAAAACAGGCCTTTGGTCCCGGTTGGTGCCACCAACCGGGACCAAAGGCATTAGTCCCGGTTTGTGCCACGAACCGACCAATGCCTTTAGTCCCGGTTGGTGCCACCAACCGACCAAAGGCATGTGCTGCCCGAACCCAAATATTTAGTCCCACCTCGCTAGTTGAGAGGGAGGCGCTTTTGTTTATAAGGTGCGGTGCGCCTTCCTCTCGAACTCCTCTCTAAAGCAAGGCTTTGGGCCTAAACATGCAATCTGTGCCTATGGGCCCTCTTGGGCCTCCCAGCGGGCCTGAATCCACAGCCTTGGTAGGGTTTCTAGTCGTATTCAGCCGTGGGGGCCCAGTGGGTGGCACTTTTTTTGTTTTTGTTTTCTTTGTTGCTTTATTTATTTTATTTTGTTTCTACTTACAACAAAATACTTATTGTTGCTATTTTTATTTTTTCCAGTTTTTTGTTTTGCTTTCTGCATTATTTATTTTTTGTTGTTTTTGCTTTATTTTTTAATTCTTTTGCTTTTAGTTTTAGAAAAATTATAAACTTTGTGTTAGTGCCATTAGTTTTCAAATTTGAAAACACTTTTTTGTTTTCTTTGTTGCTTTATTTATTTTATTTTGTTTCTACTTACAACAAAATACTTATTGTTGCTATTTTTATTTTTTTCAAGTTTTTTGTTTTGTTTTCTGCATTATTTATTTTCTTTTGGTTTTTGCTTTATTTTTTAATTCTTTTTGCTTTTAGGTCAGCAAAATTATAAACTTTCTGTTTGTGCCATTAGTTTTCAAATTTGAATTCTTTGAAATTTGTGTGAATCACTAAGTTTGTGAGCTCAACAAAGGCGTGTAGAGGGACGGGCTTATAAACCGGTGTGAGCGCCTTCGGTTGGCGAGGTTTTCAAATTCATAGTTTTCAAATGAACTCTGAAAAAGTTGGCATAGCATGTGCATGTACAAAACGGACAATGGTATCATACTCGTCTGTTACAAAGTTGGCATGGTATCATCATAATAGTTGCGGAAGAAAGTCTTCACTTTTTCTTCGCTTGTGTCGTTTGCTTATTGCGCCGTAACCATGGATAATCTTCATCGTTTATCAGGATGCTTGGGTCAGCCTTGACTTTGAAGGGGGGAATTTCATGAAACTTTTCATACTCTTCAGACATGTCTGTCTTGCCCTCCACTCCCAGGATGTCCCTTTTCCCGAAAGAACTATGTGGCGCTTTGGCTCATTGTATGATGTATTCGCTTCCTTATCTTTTCTTTTCCTCGATGCGGTAGACATGTCCTTCACATAGATAACATGTGCCACATCATTGGCTAGGACGAGCGGTTCGTCGATGTACCCAAGATTTTTCAGATCCATTGTTGTCATTCCGTCTTTGTGGGTCTACACTGCACCCCGCCTCTGACAGATTGACCCACTTGCACTTAAACAAAGGGACCTTAAAATCTACTCCGTAGTCAAGTTCCCATATGTCTACTATGTAACCATAATATGTGTCATTTCCCTTGTCGGTTGCTGCATCAAAGCGGACACCGCTGTTTTGGTTGGTGCTCTTTTCATCTTGGTCAATCGTGTAAAATGTATTCCCATTTATCTCGTATCCTTTCCAAATCATTACAGATCGAAGATGGTCCCTGGACAACAAGTACAGCTCATCACAAACAGTGCTGTCACCTCTGAGACGTGTTTCCAACCAACTGCTGAAAGTCCTGATGTATTCACATGTAATCCGATCGTCGCCTTTGCTCCGGTGTTTGGAGCGCAGACTGTTCTTGTGTTCATCGACATACGGGTCACCAAGGTAGAGTTACGTAGAAGCGTAGTGTGCTTGAGACCAAGAATATCCGTCCTCGCATATTATTGAGTCCCTTCCAAGCGTGCCTTTTCGGTCAGTCTCCCCTCATACCGCGATTTAGGAAGACCTATCTTCTTAAGGCCAGGAATGAAGTCAACACAAAACCCGATGACATCCTCTGTTTGATGACCCATGGAGATGCTTCCTTCTGGCCTAGCGCGGTTACGAACATATTTCTTTAGGACTCCCATGAACCTATCAAACGGGTACATATTGTGTAGAAATACGGGCCCCAGAATGACAATCTCGTCGACTAGATGAACTAGGACGTGTGTCATGATATTGAAGAAGGATGGTGGGAACACCAGCTCGAAACTGACAAGACATTGCGCCACATCACTCCTTAAGCGTTGGTGCGATTTCTGGATCGATCACCTTACGAGATATTGCATTGAGGAATGCACATAGCTTCACAATGGTCGACGTTTTCGGTAGAAGCCCCTCAATGCAACCGAAAGCAGTTGCGTCATAATCACGTGGCAGTCATGAGACTTTAGGTTCGGAACTTTTCTCCGCATATTTATTATTCCCTTTATATTCGACGAGAAGCCAGTCGGGACCTTCATCTTGAGCAGGCATTGAAAGAATATTTCTTTCTCTTCTTTCGTAAGAGCGTAGCTGGCAGGACCTTCATACGCTTGGAGGCATGCCCTCTTTTTCATGCAAGCGTTGCAGGTCCTCTCGTGCCTCGGTTGTATCTTTTGTCTTCCCATACACGCCCAAGAAGCCTAGCAGGTTCACGCAAAGGTTCTTAAATCACGTGCATCACGTCGATCGAAGAGCGGACCTCTAGGTCTTTCCAAAGAGGGTAGGTCCCAAAATATAGATTTCTTCTTCCACATGGGTGCGTGATTCTCGGCGTCATTCGGAACAGCTAGTCCACGGGACCCTTTCCAAAGATTACGTGTAAATCATTGACCATAGCAAATGCGTGATCACCGACGCATGGCGGGCTTCTTCCGGTGATCTGCCTCGCTTTTGAAATGCTTGCCTTTCTTTCGACATTGATGGTTGGTCGGAAGAAATCGGCGATAGCCCAGTACACATTCTTCCTGCAGCTTCCCGGTATATACTATCGGTGTCAAGTAAACAATGCGTGCATGCGTGGTATCCCTTGTTTGTCTGTCACGAAAGGTTACCGAGAGCGGGCCAATCGTTGATGGTCACGAACAGCAACGCCTTTAGGTCAAATTCCTCCTTTTGTGCTCATCCCACGTCGTACACCGTTTCCATTCCACAGCTGTAAAAGTTCTTCAACTAATGGCCTTAGGTACACATCAATGTCGTTGCCGGGTTGCTTAGGGCCTTGGATGAGAAGCGGCATCATAATGAACTTCCGCTTCATGCACATCCAAGGAGGAAGGTTATACATACATAGAGTCACGGGCCAGTGCTGTGATTGCTGCTCTGCTCCTGAAAGGATTAATGCCATCCGGCGCTTAAAGCAAATCATACGTTCCTTGGGTCCTTTGCAAACTCATCCCAGTACTTTCTCTCAATTTTTCTCCACTGCGACCCGTCGTGGGTGCTCTCAACTTCCCGTCTTTCTTACGGTCCTCAACTGTGCCATCGCATCAACTTGGCATGCTCTCCGTTTCTAAGCAGACGTTTCAACCGTGGTATTATAGGAGCATACCACATCACCTTCGCAGAACCCTCTTCTGGGAGGCTCGGCCGTCAACATCACCAGGGTCATATCGTCTGATCTTATACGCAATGCACCGCATACCGGGCATGCGTTCAGATCCTTGTAGGCACCGCGGTAGAGGATGCAGTCATTAGGGCATGCATGTATCTTCTCCACCTCCAATCCTAGAGGGCATACGACCTTCTTTGCTGCGTATGTACTTTTGGGCAATTCGTTATCCTTTGGAAGCTTCTTCTTCATTATTTTCAGTAGCTTCTCAAATACTTTATCGAACCACATTCTCGCCTTCCACTGCAGCAATTTGAGTACGGTACCGAGCTTTGTGTTGCCATCTTCGCAATTGGGGTACAACCCTTTTTTGTGATCCTCTAACATGCGATCAAACTTCAGCTTCTCCTTTTGACTTTCGCATTGTGTCCTTGCATCGACAATGACCTGGCGGAGATCATCATCATCGGGCACATCGTCTGGTTCCTCTTGATCTTCAGCAGCTTCGCCCGTTGCAGCACCATCGTGCACATCGTCTGGTGCATCTTGATGTTCGGTAGCATCACCGTATTCAGGGGGCACATAGTTGTCATCGTACTCTTCTTCCTCGCCGTCTTCCATCATAACCCCTATTTCTCCGTGCCTCGTCCAAACATTATAGTGTGGCATGAAACCCTTGTAAAGCGGTGGGTGTGAAGGATTTTCCGGTCGAGTAAGACTTCGTATTCCCACATATAGGGCATGGACAACACATAAAACCATTCTGCTTGTTTGCCTCAGCCACTTGAGAAAATCATGCACGCCCTTAATGTACTCGGAGGTGTGTACTCACCGTACATCCATTGCCGGTTCATCTGCGTGCATTATATATAATTAAGTGTGTCAAAAATCATTACTGAGAACATCATGAATAGATAATTAAGTGACCAAATTAATAGAATTTCATCATCACATAAAAACCAAAGTACATACATAGTTCTCATCTAACAACATAAAGCTCTGCGAGCATCTAAATTAATTAAACCATACATTGAAACTATGTAAAACATTTCAATGTGAAAACAAATGCGATCATAATCGCAACCAAGGTAACAACCGATCCAACGGCATAATGATACCAAGCCTCGGTATGAATGGCATATTTTCTAATCTTTCTCATCTTCAAGCGCATTGTATCCATCTTGATCTTGTGATCATCGACGACATCCGCAACATGCAACTCCAATATCATCTTCTCCTCCTCAAGTTTTTTTATTTTTTCCTTCAAGAAATTGTTTTCTTCTTCAACTAAATTTAACCTCTCGACAATAGGGTCGGGTGGAATTTCAGGTTCAACAACCTCCTAGATAAATAAAATCTATGTCACGTTGGTCGGCATAATTTTCATAAAAAATAAATGAACCAATAGTTATTAAAAGATAATATATACCACATCCGAATCATAGACAGGACGAGGGCCGACGTGGGCGGATACCAAAACCATCGCACTATATAAGATGCAATAATAAAAGTAAGAAAATAATACAAGTAAGAATATTTTTCCTTTCAGAAAGAAGATAAGAACAAGAGGCTCACCACGGTGGTGCTGGCGATGAGATCGGCGCGGGTGATCGAATATTGAGGAAAATGGAGGTTGGAGGTCGAGGTTGGAGAGGAGAAAGCTTAAGTAGTGTGGCTCGGGCATTTCATCGAACACCTCATGTGCTATGGAGGTGAGCTAGAGCACCACAAAGCCCCCCCTCACCGGCAAGAGAAAAACAGAGCACCGGAGTGCTCTGCTCGCGAGCGAGGGGGTATATATAGGCAACACTATTGGTCCCGGTTCGTGGCATGAACCGGGACTAACGAGTAGCCATTGGTCCCGGTTCATGCCACCAACCGGGACCAATAGTGGTGGGCCAGGAGCCAGGCCCATTGGTCCCGGTTCGTCCCACCAACCGGGACCAAAAGGTCCGGACGAACCGGGACCAATGGCCCACGTGGCCCGGCCGGCCCCCTGGGCTCACGAACCGGGGCAAATAGCTCCATTGGTCCCGGTTCTGGATTGAACCGGGACTAATGGGCTGAACTGGCCTGGGCCATTGCCCCCTTTTCTACTAGTGTGAGGACAGCGAGATGACCCCAAGGTCCTGTCTTGATGAAGACAATGAGTTGAAGCTACTCACCAGCAGGTGTGAAATAACCTCTGTGCAGTCGCTGCCTCAATCGGTTCGACTTCTTCAGTCTCAACTTAAAGCGGAAAGGCTTGCTTCAGCTCAACTCCGACTTGAAGTCAAAGATGCAATGAATATGTCAGAGGACTGCCGTGCGCACCATCATGCCTTAAATCTAGTGTTGATGCATCTATCGTTGACACTGGCGAGGTCTACTCAGCTTCTTCACTGTTTGGGGGCCCGACTGGCCAGGCCTAGTGCCTTCAAGTGCTCTTAGTTTTGTATATTTTTTTGTCGGTAGCGTTTATTTGCCTTTGGTGGCGAACTTTTAGGCCAGTGGATGTAATATATGTGATAGCCGTGATAGCCTAAGCGTAAGTTGCTTGCTTATTTATTTCCTTGTTGTCTTATTTATTTGTTTGCTTGTAGTCATTGCGGTTCTTTTCCGCGGTTTGCTAGTGGCTGCAATAACCTATTTTTAAAACTAGGCCACAATAACCATGGGCTAATATTTCTTGTAGTGACACTTTGGGCCTCCTGCGGTCAGAGAAATAAGCGATGGGCCTTCTACGGGCCGTAGAAAGCGATGGGCCTTCTACGGGCCGTAGAAAGCGATGGGCCTTCTACGGGTCGTAGAAACAATGGGCCTTCTACGGGCCGTATCATCAATGGGCCTTATACGGGCAGTATGATCGATTGGCCAAACATGGGCCAATAACAGGCCGCATTATGGCCGTAAACGGGCTAGAGTTGGAATCGTTCGTTCATGGGACGACCATAACGGGCCATTGTTAATAGGCCGTATTTCATGACGCTATGAAAACGGCCCAACGTGTTAACAGACCACAAACGGGCCGACTGTAACCACGGGCTGAATTTGGCCCATAAGCAGAAAATGACAGTAACGGGCCGTAAATAAACGAATGCTGGAAATGAGCCCAAGAATAAATGGGCTCTGAGAAGGCCGAAAGATAACATGGGCTGGAAATGGCCCAACGGAATAACGGGCCCTTAATGGGTATAAAGTGACACACTGTTCATTACGGGCCAGTTTCACCACGGGCCGTTAATGGGCGTAAAGCAAACACTGTTCATTACAGGCCAGTTTCACCACGGTCCGTTAACAGGCCAAGAGTTACATAGGACCTCATATGGGCCGAAAGACGTCATGGGCCATACATGGGCCAGAAGTGAAAACGGGCTGGAATCATATTGGGTGGCCCAGATGACGCTACTGGGCCTAATTCGGATAGGGCGTAACGGGCCTTGGGTTAGCGGGCTGTAAATGGGCTATTTGCGAACAGGCCGTTATAGGGCGTAACAGGCCTGTTCGCATATAGCCCATTTACAGCCCGCTAACAGGCTTTACATGGGCCGGCCCGCCACCTTTTGACCAAGTCAAACGGGCCGGCCTTTTCACAGGAATGGGCCTCTGTTGGGTCGTGCCACGTGTCGACGTATCATAAGCGCCTACATCCAATGAGTGGATGACATCTGTCCCAGCGGTGAGCCGACACGTGTTTCCTCCAGCCAATGATGATTTTACATGTGGAAAATCCTCATTGGTCGGGGCTGTTAACGGGTTATCGGATCCAAAACCCGACCCGATAGCTTAACGGCGTTCCGTTATGGTGGATGCCACATGTCGGTCACCCTTGACGAAAGCACTTCTGTGACGCGCGATTTATCGTCACGGAAGTGGACACTCGTGATGATAATTTTGATAATGTCATGGAACACTTCTCACTGACAAAGACAGGTATGACTATCTTGATTCTGTCATAAATTTGTCATGGATGTACATGCATGACAAAAAACGCGACCTACTGTGACAAACATCTATCATCATGGAAGGGTATTTTTTTGTAGTGTTGAGGGTGGAAAAAGGGTGCACAAGCATGTAATGTACTCCCTCCGTTCCTAAATATTTGTCTTTTTAAAGATTTCAAATAGACTATCACATACGGATGTATATAGACATATTTTAGAGTGTAGATTCATTCATTTTGCTTCGTATATAGTCATTTGTTGAAATCTCTACAAAGACAAATATTTAGAAACCGAGAGAGTAGTACTTAGTACTAGTAGCTTTTGTGGAAAAAGTAAATCAAGGCCGAACGTGACTTGACCGTGGAAAAAGGCTGCACAAGCATGTAGTACGTACTCAAGTACTACTCCTATTAGCTTGTGTGGAAATGGTAAATCCATGCCGAATTTGAGTGTGGAAAAATATTACTCCCTCCGTTTTTAAAATATAGTGCTTCCTCTATTTTCATGCTTCAATTTTGACCATAAATTTAACCAGGAAGACCGACTGCGGCGGGAGCAAAAATTATACAAGTGAATTCGTATTCAAAAGAAGTTTTCAATTATATATTTTTTTTTCTCCCGTCACAGTCGGTCTCGTTGGTTAAATTTATGGTCAAAGTTGGACCTTGGAAAGCGCGGATGCACTATATTTTGGAATAGAGGGAGTAATACACAAGCATGCAGGTGTGAATGCACTACAAAATGTGTGCAGAAAAAAACCAGCAGCAGGCGGAATTGAATCTTAGCTTTGAAACAGGAGCGAGTACTTTTTATCACCACACGACGAAATGTATGTAGAGTACATTGGTTATAGTTTTTGTTTTGAGCATACGATCAAGCCGTTAGCTAATTCGATGCTGCTTGGTACTTTCTCCGTCCGAAAATACATGTCATCAAAATGGATAAAAAGGGGTGTATCTAGAACTAAAATACATCTAGATACATCACCTTTTATTCATCTTGATAACAAGTATGTCCGGACGAAGGGAGTAGTATATGCATGACCAGCCTAGTACGTGCGAATATTTGTGTGTATGAATGCATTTTTCTCCTCCTTCCCGTAACTATCATTCCTTTTTCTTCATATATCTACTACTCCCTCCGTTTCATAATATAAAAGCATTTTTTACACTATACAGTGTAAAAAATGCTCTTATATTATTGGAGGGAGTATATGGCAGAGACTAGAGCGATGCATCATGGCTTGAATGGCCCGGAGGACTCTATCCACCGGAGACTTTTTGTCATCGTGCAGATGCATGCTGGCTTTTACTGTGTTCTTTTTTCTGATTGTGTGAAGTGGAGTGCAGATGCATCTGTTGTCATGCATGGTGTGTACAATGTTTTTCGCACAAAAATTGTTTGCAATGCTCTAGTAGTCAAAAGATAAGTCGATGCATTGTCGGCTGCCTCTTTGATCGATAAAGGTGCCGGCTTCTTGGCGAAGATACGACTATGTCCGATGAGTCTGCGATCGATCAACCTTTAATTTGTGTACACTCGTGCAAGCCACTATCCACAAAAATATATAAAAGTAAGCAAAGCAGAACTAAGAACAATTTAAGTTTCAAAGAAGATAAAGTAGCCGGCTTTCTTTTAAACCGACTCCTCTTGTTATGAAGGAAATATGACCTAGAGACAATAATAAAGTTATTATTTATTTCCTTATATCATGATAAATGTTTTATTATTCATACTGGAATTGTATTAACCGGAAACATGATACATGTGTGAATACATAGACAAACTTAATGTCACTAGTATGCCTCTACTTGACTAGCTCATTAATCAAAGATGGTTATGTTTCCTAACCATAGACATGAGTTGTCATTTGACTAACGGGATCACATCATTAGGAGAATGATGTAATTGACATGACCCATTTCGTTAGCTTAGCACTTGATCGTTTAGTATGTTGCTATTGCTTTCTTCATGACTTATACAAGTTCCTACAACTATGAGATTATGCAACTCCCGTTTACCGGAGGAACACTTTGTGTGCTACCAAACGTCACAACGTAACTGGGTGATTATAAAGGAGCTCTACAGGTGTCTCCAAAGGTATATGTTGAGTTGGCGTATTTCGAGATTAGGTTTTATCACTCCGATTGTCGGAGAGGTATCTCTGGGCCCTCTCGGTAATGCACATCACTATAAGCCTTGCATAAGCCTTGTAAGCAATGTAGCTAATGAGTTAGTTACGGAATGATGCATTACATAACGAGTAAAGAGACTTGCCGGTTAACGAGATTGAACTAGGTATTAGGATACCGACGATCAAATCTCGGGAAAGTAACATACCGATGACAAAGCGAACAACGTATGTTGTTATGCGGTTTGACCGATAAAGATCTTCGTAGAATATGTAGGAGCCAATATGAGCATCCAGGTTCCGCTATTGGTTATTGATCGGAAATGTGTCTCGGTCATGTCTACATAGTTCTCGAACCCGTAGGGTCCGCACGCTTAAGGTTTCGATGACAGTTTTATTATGAGTTTATGAGTTTTGATGTACCGAAGGAGTTAGTCCGGATGAGATCGGGGACATGACGAGGAGTCTCGAAATGGTCGAGACGTAATGATCGATATATTGGACGACTATATTCGGACTTCGGAAAGGTTCCGAGTGATTCGGGTATTTTTCGGAGTACCGGAGAGTTACGGGAATTCGCCGGGAGAAGTATTGGGCCTTATTGGGCCATACGGGAAAGAGAGAGGGGCTGCCTAGGGCAGGCCGCGCGCCCCCCCAAGGCCTAGTCTGAATTGGACTAGGGGGAGGGGCTGCGCCCCCTCCTTCCTTCCCTTCTCTCCTCCCCTTCCTTCTCTCCTACTCCAACTAGGAAAGGAAGGAATCCTACTCCCACCCCCCCCTTGGCGCGCCTCTCCCTGGCCGGCCGCCTCCTCCCCTTGCTCCTTTATATACGGGGGCAGGGGGGCACCCCATAGACACAACAATTGATCTCTTGATCTCTTAGCCGTGTGCGGTGCCCCCCTCCACCATAGTCCTCCTCGATAATATTGTAGCGGTGCTTAGGCGAAGCCCTGCGACGGTAGAACATCAAGATCGTCACCACGCCGTTGTGCTGACGGAACTCTTCCCCGACATTCTGCTGGATCGGAGTACGTGGATCGTCATCGAGCTGAACGTGTGCTATAACTCGGAGGTGCCGTAGTTTCGGTGCTTGATCGGTCGGGCCGTGAAGACGTACGACTACATCAACCGCGTTGTTCTAACGCTTCCGCTTTTGGTCTACGAGGGTACGTGGACAACACTCTCCTCTCTCGTTGTTATGCATCACCATTATCTTGCGCGTGCGTAGGAAAATTTTCAAAATTACTACGTTCCTCAACAGTGGCATCCGAGCCAGGTTTTATGCGTAGATGTTATATGTACGAGTAGAACACAAGTGAGTTGTGGGCGATACAAGTCATACTGCTTACCAGCATGTCATACTTTGGTTCGGCGGTATTGTTGGATGAAGCGGCCCGGACCGACATTACGCCAGACGCTTCTGCGAGACTGGTTTTACCGTCGTGCTTTGCACACAGGTGACTAGCGGGTGTCAGTTTCTCCAACTTTAGTTGAACCGAGTGTGGCTACGCCCGGTCCTTGAGAAGGTTAAAACAACACTAACTTGACGAACTATCGTTGTGGTTTTGATGTGTAGGTAAGAACGGTTCTTGCTCAGCCCGTAGCAGCCACGTAAAACTTGCAACAACAAAGTAGAGGACGTCTAACTTGTTTTTGCAGGGCATGTTGTGATGTGATATGGTCAAGACATGATGAGATATAAGTTGTTGTATGAGATGATCATGTTTTATTGAAGTTATCGGCAACTGGCAATAGCCTTATGGTTGTCTCTTTATGACATAAGATGCAAGCGCCAAATAATTACTTTACGTTATCACCATGCGATAGCAATAGTTTGCAAGAGCAATAATTGGCGAGACGACCATGTGACGACACATTGATATAGATCAAGATGATGGAGATCATGGTGTCATGCCGGTGATCATGGCCATATCATGTCACATATTTTGATTGCATATGATGTTTATCCTTTATGCATCTTATTTTGCTTAGTTCGACGGTAGCTTTTTAAGATGATCTCTCACTAATTATCAAGAAATGTTCTCCCTGAGTATGCATCGTTGCGAAAGTTCTTCGTGCTGAGACACCACGTGATGATCGGGTGTGATAGGCTCTACGTTCAAATACAACGGGTGCAAAACAGTTGCACACACGGAATACTCCGGTTAAACTTGACGAGCCTAGTATATACAGATATGGCCTCGGAACACGGAGACCGAAAGGTCAAGCGTGAATCATATAGTAGATATGATCAACATAGTGATGTTCACCATTGAAAACTACTCCATCTCACGTGATGATCGGACATGGTTTAGTTGATTTGGATCACGTGATCACTTGGATGACTAGAGAGATGTCTGTCTAAGTGGGAGTTCTTAAGTAATATGATTAATTGAACTTAAATTTATCATGAACTTAGTCTTGGTAATATTTTGCAAATTATGTTGTAGATCAATAGCTCGCGTTGTTGCTTTCATATGTTTATTTTCATATGTTCTTAGAGAGAACTATGTTGAAAGATGTTAGTAGTAATGATGCGGATTAGATCCGTGATCTGAGGTTTATCCTCATTGCTGCACAGAAGAATTATGTCCTTAATGCACCACTAGGTGACAGACGTATTGCAGGAGCAAATTCAGACGTTATGAACGTTTGGCTAGCTCAATATGATGACTACTTGATAGTTTAGTGCACCATGCTTAACGGCTTAGAATCGGGACTTCAAAGACGTTTTGAACGTCATGGACCATATGAGATGTTCCAAGAGTTGAAGTTAATATTTCAAGCAAATACCCGAGTTGAGAGATATGAAGTCTCCAACAAGTTCTATAGCTAAAAGATGGAGGAGAATCGCTCAACTAGTGAGCATGTGCTCAGATTATGCAGGTACTACAATCGCTTGAATCAAGTGGGAGTTAATCTTCCGGATAAGATAGTGATTGACAGAGTTCTCTAGTCACCATCACCAAGTTACTAGAACTTCGTGATGAACTATAGTATGCAAGGGATGACGAAAATGATTCCCGAGCTCTTCGTGATGCTGAAATCAACGAAGGTAGAAATCAAGAAAGAGCATCAAGTGTTTAGGATTGACAAGACCACTAATTTCAAGAATAGGGCAAAGGGAAAGAAAGGGAACTTCAAGTAGAATGACAAGCAAGTTGTCACTCCCGCGAAGAAGCCCAAAGCTGGACCAAAGCCTGAAACTGAGTGCTTACACTGCAAAGGAAATGGTCACTGGAAGCGGAAATGCCCTGGATATTTGGTGGATAAGAAGGATGGAAAAGTGAGCAAGGGTATATTTGATATACAGGTTATCGATGTGTGCCTTACTAGTGTTTATAGTAGCCCCGAGTATTTCATACTTGTTCGGTTGCTAAGATTACTAACTCGAAACAGGAGTTACAGAATAAACAGAGACTAGTTGAGGGGGAAGTGACGATGAGTGTTGGAAGTAGTTCCAAGATTGACACGATCATCATCACACACTCCCTATACTTTCGAGATTATTGTTAAACCTAAATAAATGTTATTTGGCGTTTGCGTTGAGCATGAATATGATTTGATCATGTTTATCGCAATACGGTTATTCATTTAAAGTCAGAGGATAATTGTTGTTCTGTTTACATGAATAAAACCTTCAATGGTCATACACCCAATGAAAATAGTTTGTTGGATCTCGATCGTAGTGATACACATATTCATAATATTGATGCCAAAAGATGCAAAGTTAATAATGATAGTGCAACTTATTTGTGGCACTGCCGTTTGTGTCATATCGGTGTAAAGCGCATGAAGTAACTCCATAAAGATGGATTTTCGGAATCACTTGGTTATGAATAATTTGATGCTTGCGAACCGTGCCTTTTGGGCAAGATGACTAAAACACCGCTCTCCGGAACAATGGAACGAGATGCTGACTTGTTGGAAATAATACATAGTGATGTATGCAGACCAATGAGTATTAAGGCTCGTGGCGGCTATCGTTATTTTCTGACCTTCCCAGATGATTTGAGCAGATATGGGTATATCTACTTGATGAAACATAAGTATGAAACAGTTGAAAGGTTCAAAGAATTTTAGAGTGAAGTGGAAAATCATCGTAACAAGAAAATAAAGTTTCTACGATCTGATCATGGAGATGAATATTTGAGTTACGAGTTTGGCCTTCAGTTAAAATAATGTGGAATAGTTTCACAAACTCATGCCACCTGGAACACCACAGCGTAACGGTGTGTCCGAACGTCATAACCGCACTTTATTTGATATGGTGCGATCAATGATGTCTCTTACCGATTCACCAATATCGTTTTAGGGTTATGCATTAGAGATAGCTGCATTCACGTTAAAATATGGCACCATCTAAATCCGTTAAGACGACATCGTATGAACTATAGTTTAGCAATAAACCTAAGCTGTCGTTTCTTAAAGTTTGGAGTTGCGATGCTTATGTGAAAAAGTTTCAACCTGATAAGCTCGAACCCAAATCGGAGAAATGCGTCTTCACAGGATACCCAAAGGAGATTGTTGGGTACACCTTCTAATCACAGATCCAAAGGCAAAATATTCGTTGCTAAGAATGGATCCTTTCTAGAGAAGGAGTTTCTCTCGAAAGAAGTGAGTGGGAGGAAAGTAGAGCTTGATAAGGTAATTTGTACCTTCTCCCGAATTGGAAAGTAGTTCATCACAGAAATCAGTTCCAATGATTCCTACACCAATTAGTGAGGAAGCTAATGATGATGATCATGAAACTTCAGATTAAGTTACTATAAAAACTCGTAGGTCTTCCAAAGTACAGTCCACACCAGAGTGGTATGGCAGTCCTGTTCTGGAAGTCATGTTACTAGACCATGATGAACCTACGAACTATGAGTAAGCGATGATGAGCCCAGATTCCGCGAAATGGCTTGAGGCCATGAAATCTGAGATGGGATCCATGTATGAGAACAAAGTGTGGACTTTGGTGGAGTTGCCCGATGATCGGCAAATCATATTGTATAAATGGATTTTCAAGAGGAAGACAGATGCTGATAGTAGTGTTATTATCTACAAAGCTGACTTGTCGCAAAAAGGTTTTTGACAAGTTCAAGGTGTTGACAACAATGAGATTTTCTCAACCGTAGCGATGCTTAAATCTGTCTGAATCATGTTAGCAATTGCCACATTTTATGAAATCTGGTAAATGGATGTCAAAACTGCATTCCTTAATGGTTTTCTTAAAAAAGAGTTGTATATGATGCAACCAGAAGATTTTGTCAATCCTAAAGGTGCTAACAAAATGTGCAAGCTCCAGCAATCCATCTATGGACTAGTGCAAGCATCTCAGAGTTGGAATATACGCTTTGATAAGTTGATCAAAGCATATAGTTTTATACAAGACTTGCGGTGAAGCCTGTATTTACAATAAAGTGAGTGGGAGCACTACCGCCTTTCTGATAAATATATGTGAGTAGCATATTGTTGATCAGAAATGATGTAGAATTTTTCTGGAAAGCATAAAGGAGTATTTGAAAGGAGTTCTTTAAAAGAAAGATCTCGATAAAGCTACTTACATATTGAGCATCAAGATCTATTGAGATAGATCAAGACGCTTGATAAGTTTTTCAATAAGTACACACCTTGTCAAGTTTTTGAAGTAGTTCAAAATGGAACAGTCAAAGAAAGAGTTCTTGCCTGTGTTGCAAAGGTGTGAAATTGAGTAAGACTCAAATCCCGACCACGGCAGAAAATAGAAAAGAGAATGAAAGTTATTCCCTATGCCTCAGTCATAGGTTCTATAAAGTATGCTATGCTATGTATCAGACCTATTGTATACCTTGCTTTGAATTTGGCAAGGGAGTACAATAGTGATCTAGGAGTAAATCACTGAACATTGGTCAAGAATATCCTTAGTGAGGACTAAGGAAATATTTCTCGATTATGGAGGTGATAAAAGAGCCCGTCGTAAAGAGTTACATCGGTGCAAGCTTTTACACCGATACCGATGACTCTAAGTCTCAATCTGGATACATATTGAAAGTGGGAGCAATTAGCTAGAGTAGCTCCGTACAGAGCATTGTAGACTTAGAATATTTGCAAAATACATACGGCTCTGAATGTGACAGACCCGTTGACTAAGCTTCTCTCATGAAGCAAAACATGATCACACCTTAGTACTCTTTGGGTGTTAATCACATAAGCGATATGAACTAGATTATTGACTCTAGTAAATCCTTTGGGTGTTGGTCACATGACGATGTGAACTATGGGTGTTAATCATATACAGATATGAATATTGGTGTTAAATCACATGGCGATGTGAACTAGATTATTGACTCTAGTGCAAGTGGGAGGCTGAAGGAAATATGCCATAGAGGCAATAATAAAGTTATTATTTATTTCCTTATATCATGATAAATGTTTATTATTCATGCTAGAATTATATTAACCGGAAACATGATACATGTGTGAATACATAGACAAACTTAATGTCACTAGTATGCCTCTACTTGACTAGCTCATTAATCAAAGATGGTTATGTTTCCTAACCATAGACATGAGTTGTCATTTGATTAACGGGATCACATCATTAGGAGAATGATGTGATTGACATGACACATTCCGTTAGCTTAGCACTTGATCGTTTAGTATGTTGCTATTGCTTTCTTCATGACTTATACAAGTTCCTACAACTATGAGATTATGCAACTCCCATTTTCCGGAGGAACACTTTGTGTGCTACCAAACATCACAACGTAACTGGGTGATTATAAAGGAGCTCTACAGGTGTCTCCAAAGGTACATGTTGAGTTGGCATATTTCGAGATTAGGTTTTGTCACTCCGATTGTCGGAGAGGTATCTCTGGGCCCTCTTGGTAATGCACATCACTATAAGCCTTGCAAGCAATGTAGCTAATGAGTTAGTTACGGAATGATGCATTACATAACGAGTAAAGAGACTTGCCGGTAACGAGATTGAACTAGGTATTAGGATACCGACGATCAAATCTCGGGAAAGTAACATACCGATGACAAAGGGAACAACGTATGTTGTTATGCGGTTTGACCGATAAAGATCTTCGTAGAATATGTAGGAGCCAATATGAGCATCCAGGTTCCTCTATTGGTTATTGACCGGAAATGTGTCTCGGTCATGTCTACATAGTTCTCGAACCCGTAGGGTCCGCACGCTTAAGGTTTCGATGACAGTTTTATTATGAGTTTATGAGTTTTGATGTACCGAAGGAGTTCGGAGTCCCGGATGAGATCGGGGACATGACGAGGAGTCTCGAAATGGTCGAGACGTAATGATCGATATATTGGACGACTATATTCGGACTTCGGAAAGGTTCCGAATGATTCGGGTATTTGTCGGAGTACCGGAGAGTTACGGGAATTCGCCGAGGAGAAGTATTGTGCCTTATTGGGCCATACGGGAAAGAGAGAGGGGCTGCCTAGGGCAGGCCGCGCACCCCCCAAGGCTTAGTCCGAATTGGACTAGGGGAGGGCTCCGCCTCCTTCCTTCCCTTCTCTTCCCTTCCTTCTCTCCTACTCCTACTAGGAATGGAAGGAGTCCTACCCCGGTGGGAGTAGGACTCCCCTTGGCGCGCCTCCACGGCCGGCCTCCTCCTCCCTTGCTCCTTTATATACGGGGGCAGAGGGGCACCGCATAGACAGAACAATTTATCTCTTGATCTCATAGCCGTGTGCGGTGCCCCCCTCCACCATAGTCCTCCTCGATAATATTGTAGCGGTGCTTAGGCGAAGCCCTGCGACAGTAGAACATCAAGATCGTCACCACGCCGTTGTGCTGACGGAACTCTTCCCCGACATTCTGCTGGATCGGAGTACGAGGATCGTCATCGAGCTGAACGTGTGCTATAACTCGGAGGTGCCGTAGTTTCGGTGCTTGATCGGTCGGGCCGTGAGGACGTACGACTACATCAACCGCGTTGTTCTAACGCTTCCGCTTTCGGTCTACGAGGGTACGTGGACAACACTCTCCCCTTTCGTTGCTATGCATCACCATGATCTTGCATGTACGTAGGAATTTTTTTGAAATTACTACGTTCTCCAACACTTTAAAGCTACGCTTGTGAATGGCGGGCGCTGCGATCATGGCGGAGCTACATGACAGCGTGTTCTAATCTCCAATACATCGTCACGACGTGTCCTGATTCGAGAATGTGAGACGTGGGCTCGATGCAGGCGCCGCGGGACAAACCCAGATATCCCACATATCTTGTTTTTGTGGGTTTGTCCCGTATGTCCCATGTATCTAGTCGCTATATCAGTGAGTGTTCATGAACATAGATTATGTGTGCTTTTACGTGGGCATCGTGGGCAGCGCACATCCGCATGCAGCCTGACCTCTTGCCGGAGATGATCGAAATTCTAGCTAGCTTTGTATGCTGCATATCACGAAGTCAATCGATATACTCACCAATCTAATCTATAGGCTCCCCAACGTATTAAAGAGATGAACGACACAGTAGTCAAGTGGAGGTCGGACATAAGAGTGGCAGAGTAGTCAACGTACAAGAGCACATAGTTTTCTTCTAGGTTGGCTGCAGAGAAGGAGCAATGGCGGATGATAGCGGCTGGAAGAAGATGTCGAGTGAGTGTCTCTCCGTTTATGGAAAATTGATGCAAGACACGTCAAAGTATTTAAAACTGTGTTTTTTTTAACTAGGGCATTCTTGTAATAATATAAAACTTAAAAAATACTGAGCTCACTGTCCATGCACGCGGGCAAACTGCAATTCATGCGCACCCACGTCAAGTAACACCAGTGGACATACATTATGCACGTACTAGTAGCTTGTGTGGAAAAGGTAGATCCATGCCGAATTTGAGGGTGGAAAAGGTTACACAAGCATGCATGTGCGAATGCTAACTATCTCTTCCCTGCGAAAGAAAAAGAATAAGAAAAAGAATGCCACTAACTATCTCCGGGTCCTAACAAAGTGGGTGTAGAATAAACTAGCAGCACGCCAGAATAGAATCAGGCTTTGAAACAGGAGCGACTACTTTCATCTCCACACGAGGAAATGTATGTATATATAGTACATTAATTGTATTTTTGTTTTGGCGCATGCAAACAAGACGGTGACTTCCTGCGCCAGCTAATTCGACACTACTTCTTCACAAATGTAGTGTAGAGTCAGAGAGACATGAGGCCGTGAACGACCCGCACTCGATCGATCAGAGACTTGTTGTCATGCTACATGAGAAAGACCCTACTGGTCGGGCAGATTTATGGTTTGACTGCACGAGTGCACACAAACTTTTCTATCCTTTGTGTGACCGCCGGTTACTAGACAAGGACGGTTACTAGATAGCCGCCGGTTTTCTATGTAGAAAAAGTTATGCAAACGATCTTCACTCTCCATGGAGAAAATCAACAGCTTGTAACAACGACCCTAGACCCATCCTGCCATCCTTGTACATTTGCACACCCCAATTGAATGACTCCCGTGCATGGTGTGACTACCTTGAAAGGGACTGAATTGCCAAAAACATCGGCAATAAAGGCTAAGCCTTTTTTTTGCGCAAAAAACCCTAGTTGGTGACTTTGCTGCCCATATAATGATGATTATAACAAGTGGAGCCCGCAAAAACTGAGGTGGCATAACTCCTATCTTCAATTATTTTTTCAACAAAAAAGCACCCCTCGCCCCGTTCGTGCGTGCACATCGTGCCGCCGGCAATCCACTGGCCCCGCCGTTGGCACGCCGCCGCCCCTCCCTCACCGGGCTGCCGCCGTATCCGGCCACATCGGGGCGCGTCCTCACCAAGCCGGATTCGGCTACATCGGGTCGCTACCATGGCCTCCGCTGCTCCCGCTAGGCCAAGTATCCAGTGAGACGCATTCGCCTCTTGGTCGAGCGAGGGTCTGGCCGTCACGCTCACTCGACATCGTGGCCAAGGGCGGCGCAGACTTCCGGCAGCACGGCGGGAAGCAGAGCACAGTGGTGTGGGGGACGAGGTCAACTGCAGGGCGGCAGGGAGTAGAATGTAGCGGAGGAGGAGGTCAATGGCAGCGCGGCTTGTATTTGGGAGTCATCGGAGTCATCGAGCAGGGCGGGCCCTCGCCGCTGTCGTCGTCCAGCACAGAGAGCGAGGCGTTGATGGAAAGCTCATGACGGCGGAGCTCGTCCGTCCAGCGGGACGTGCGGAGCTCAACGACGCAGCTCCCGGTGCGGATCGACTTGGAGCGGGACTTGTATCCACACTCCAGGGAGCCGAAGTGCTCTATGAGCTGCGGGAATTATCGGCCGCCGGCTCCGGTTGACCTTCCGGCGAATCCGGAAATGAGCCGCCACTATCCTATTTTTTTATGACAGTGTCCCTGTAAAACTACAAGGGTTGTTCCGTAAATATATACAAACTTGCCGGTCTAACGAAGTCCTCGTGAATGGTTATGCCACGTCATATTTTGCGGGCTCCATTGTCATAATCGTCATTAAATGGGCCAAAGCCATCAACTGATGTTTTCTTTTGCAAAATATTAGCCTCGAAATTAGTGATTTTTAGCATAAATCCATGTAGTTGTCGTTCGCCACGCTTTCTCGCAGCTCACTCGAAAGGGAGAGTCTATAAATAAGTCTTAATTGGACCCGCCTCATACGTCCATTACCCACCAGTCCGTACATGTGCCTAAAAATGCATTTTTCTCCCTCCTTCCATACCTTTTGGTCATTTTCCTTTGCATATGCACTTACATGGCGATGGTGGCGGCATACATGATGCCGTGAATGACTTGGACCCGATCAACTGGCGACTTCTACAGATTATGGGCACCTGACGCACTTGATAACAAAAAAGTGCACATGAGGCCGATCCTAGTGGTTGATGGTGTTAGGCGCATATATGTAACCAGTGGGACTAAGGTATATAATACTCGATCATGCTCTTGAACTTTTCGTCATTGCACTTGAACATGACGCACAGATCCTACTGGTCGAGTGTAATGTCGATAGCATGTCACTGATTTCCAAATGGATAGTGACATGTGAGAGACCGGCGGGATTAATAATGTACTCCCTGCATTTTTTTAGTCCGCATATAAAATTTGGTCAAAGTCAAACTTTATAAAATTTGACTAACTTTGTAGGAAAAAATATCAAAATCTACAATACTAAAGCTATATGATATGAAAATTAATTTCATGATGCATCTTTTTTTTCGCGAATACGCAAAAGGCTTCCGTATCATTGCATTGATAGGTAGAAAAAGTAGCAAGAGCAATTACAGGAACCTCTGTCGAGCACGAACACGCATCGCGGCGTGAGTCCGAAGGTTATAGCGTACAACAGAAAGGGGTGTACGCGTCCCCAAAGCAGAAAAACTACTCCTCAGGCAAAATGTGGCAAAGTCGTAGGGCGCCCGCATGGGCCCAGGCGCGAGCTTCCTCCGTGATCGTTGTCGGTTCGGGCCCTCTCGATGGAGGTACGTAATACCCTACTTCCTGCTTGATTGATATTGATGATATGAGTATTACAAGAGTTGATCTACCACGAAATCGTAGAGGCTAAACCCTAGAAGCTAGATCTACATATCCGAATCGCCAACAGTCCGGCTAAAGAAGTCCAGCAACAATCCCTGAGCGCGAGCCAGAAGAAGATTTTCACATGGAGTGGTGCCCATGGGCGCCAGGTAAGCCGCCAGTGGGAGGCCTCGATGGAGCCAAAGAACATAGCGTTGTAGCACGAGCTCGCGGTGTAGGCGCCGTTGGCAGTCCATCGCCAAGTGAGCGAGTCTGGAGAGTAACCTGACGTAGCCGCTGCCACGGATGGACGTAACACAGGAATCGAACTCGCGTCGCCCGCAAAGGCGAGCCTTCTTCGTTCATAGCTGACCACCAAAGCCGTTCCACACTTGTGCTTTTATTACCGCTAACAATAGATAAAGTAGTATGGCCGCGCTATTTAATTACCACTTTGCTTTTTTATTTATTTAAAAAATCGTGAATTTAATAACGTTAATCAATTTTGAGACAAAAGTTCGCAAACTCCAAAAAAGTTTATCAGTTTGGAGAAATAGTTCATCATTTTTTAATATAAAGTTCATAAACTTAAAAAAGTTCACCGTTTTTGGAAAGAATTATGAAAAAGTTCATCGTTTCCGAAAGGAGTTCATCGGTTTTGAAAAAATTTCACTGGTTTTGATAAAGTTCAATGATTTTGGAAAAAGTTCATTGAGTTTGAAAAATAGTTCATCGATTTTGAAAAAAGTTCACAAATTTGACAAGAAAAATTCATCAATCTTGGAAAAAATTTCATAGAATTTGGGAAAAGTTCATCGAACGAAAAAAGTTCATCGAGTTTGAAAAAAGTTCATCGAATTTGAAAAACAATTTATCAAGTTTTAGAAAAAAGTTGATCGGTTTCGAAAAAAGTTCATCGAGTTTGAAAAAATAGTTCATCAATTTTTAAAAAAGTTCACAAATTTGAAGGAGCAATTCATCAATCTTGAAAAAAGTTCATCGGATTTGGAAAAAATGTTTATCAAACTTGAAAAAGATCATTGTATTAGGAAAAGTTCATCTATTTTTGAAAATGTGGACGAATTTGAAAAAGAACATCAAACGAGGAAGAAGGAAAACTAAAAAGAAAACCGAAAATAGAAAACAAAAAAATAAAAAATAAAAAACAGAAAAAGGAAAAGAAAAAAACGATAAGTAAAACAAGTGATGGAGCTTAATGCATACATGTCCTGTGGCGGGGTGGTAACCACTGTGTGCCCTGAACCAGTGTCATTGGTTCAATTCCCAGATATGGCGATATTATTGCGCTTTGAATACGCTAGCGAAAGAGCTAAACGAGCCAAGCCCAACTAAAGCGCCTGCAGGCGCCGGTTTGCAAAAAACCGAAGAAACCGGCACATGCAACGCCAAATAGGTTTTGCCCCATTCGCGTGGCTTCAAGACGAGGACGAGGACAACGACGAATCTATGATGGCGGGTCTGACGATAGGTAGGAGTGGAAGGAGAGATAGCCGTGTAGAGAAGGAGAAGAAGGGGTGGCAACACTGAAAAAGTGAGCTAGGCTTTTGGGGAGGAGAGGTCATGAATCATGGTTGGTCAAATCGCTAAAAATCTGTGGAAAGCTGAGCTAGATACAGTGGCGACGCTAGTAGGGCTAAGCTAGTTTGAGTGATGCTCTTAAGTGTTTTTGTATGTTGTATAAGAAACAGTTGCAAAGGATACTGTCATTACGCATAAGGCTATAGCCTCAACTGCCCTATGCCTGTCTCCGCCACTGGCTAGATATGCGAGAAACAACAACTGTGCAACTCTATCATGAGCCCACCGATCAAGTCACCTTCATCTATAACTCGTTGGTAGGAGATGAGCAGTAAATCTAACAGCCAGAATGGAATGTACGATATTGTCATGGTGAAAACGCTCGACTAGGAGTGTAAATGCCTACATGAATATAGGCTGTTTTTTAACCTGTTATGGCGTGCGAAAGCCGGACTGAATCATTTTTCATTTTAAAAGCAAGAACAAGATACAACACAATAACTACTAGACATAGCACATGACAAACCCACAAGAAAGTACATGGAAACAAAGAAGAGAATCGGAAACCACAAACTTAGCACGTTTCACACAGTGGCAAGTGCCGCCGGGCCACTGGAAATGACACCCAAAGTCGGGATAACAAAGGGGTAGAGGCCACCCGCTTGCTCAGCGATCACCCTTCACCATGAAGATCTAAGAGAGTCACAACCCTAGTCAAAGGACATTCCACCGCTGAGGCCTTCTGGTGACAAAGAAATCCGCTGACGCAACCAAAGGGGGATGTTCTACCGAGATAATGGATGCACCTCATCTAGGCCTCACAACCGACAACCATCACCGAATGTGTGACCCTGAGCACTAAGCAAAGCAACTAGAACTGCGAGTGCCATCAAAGGACCTCGTTTGCCAAGACTTCATCGCTGACACGAACCTCTGAGAAGAGTCAACCAATGAAGCAGGGTGACCAAAATTAGCATGGCACAACATATGCACATCACTTCCTCTGCCGCCAGTAGCCGAACACGTGCCCCAAGCTACTCCCCCTCCCGCAGACCCATGAGCCCAAGCTTCCCCTCAGCCACCCCGTGATAGTCGCCCCTCATGGACTCCACAAATGCGTGCCCAAGCAGATAATGATGTCGAGGACTCCACCGCCCACCACAAATGAGTTTTCACCTAGATCCATGTATCCACCCCAACTGCATCCAAATTTGGGAGCTTACCGAGAGTAGCCGCCGCTGGCCGGCCTGCGCCACCAAGCGCAGAGCTGGGTGGCAGACCAGCAACATGTCGCACGTAGGGATGCAAGAGGCCTACTCGCGTGCATCAGGATGCAGACGACATGCTGAAGGGAGGAGGACCAGCAACCTCCGCCACCAAAGCCGCGCGTCACTAGGAAGCCCCATTGCCGCATCTAGCAGGCTGTTGAGATTTGGCCCAAACGTGCCAGGGACGCGGCTCCGCCAACACACGATATCCATCCTACCACCTTCCATCGTCTTCTCAGAGTTGGAACCGCCTTCAATCCTCTAGTCACTGCGATGGCAAGACAAAGGTACCACCCCTGCTGAGTCCCTGGTCCAAGTGGAAGAACACCCCAGACCGAGTCATTGTCTCCAAATCGACCACCGTCGGCACCACGCCTCCCTCCCGATCCACCCCGAACTCACGACGCCGGCATGCACACACTACACCACCATGCAAGCTCTACTGTATCTAACACCCTGCACGGTCCCATCCAAACCGAGAGAAAGAGAGAAAACCGGCCCGCAGCCGCCGCACGGGCTTTGCTTGACCACTCCCTTCGGCGGCAGTGGGGAAGGTGTGGGCGGGGGGTGAGGAAGAGTCATGGCGGCCGGCTAGGGTTTTCTCCTATATCGCTCATGGTAGCAACACGGAAGGAGGAGACCCGGCGGACATGTATTTTGCTTGGGTTCATGCGTAAAGCCGGCGATTTCAATACTAACACCAGTGGACGTATATCAAGTACGTACTTAGCACTGCTAGCTTTTGTGGAAAGGTAAATAACGGCCGAACGTGATTGAGGGTGGAAAAAGGTTGCACAAGCATGTAATGTACGTACTTAGTACTAGTAGCTTTTGTGAAAAAGGTAAATCAAGGCCGAATATGACTTGAGGGTGGAAACAGTGGCGGAGGCAGCAATCTGGCAAGCTTTGGCCTCCGCCACAGCTTAATTTTTTCCTCTCTTCATGCTATATACACGCTGACGTTGAAGAAAGCTTCACACACTGTATTGTTGTACACTAGCCTGCCTACACCTGCCATACCTACAAGACAATTCTGCCTTCGCCACTGGGTGGAAACAGGTTGCACAAGCATGTGTGAATGCACGTCAAGTAACACGTACTCCTACTTAGTACTATTAGCTTGTGTGGAGAAGGTAAATCCATGCCGAACAAAATGTTACTGTACCACACAAGCATGCAGATGTGATTGTGTGAATGCCGAACAAAATGTGTATAGAAGAAACCAGCAGCACGCCGGAATTGAATCAAGCTTTGGAGCAGGAGCGACTACTTTTATCTCCACACGAGGGAATGTAGAGTACACAAATTATAATTTTTGTTTTGGCGCATGCAAGCAAGCCAGGTTCCAGCTAGGTCGACGCTGCTTCGTATGTGGATGCATGACCAGCCCAGTACATGCGAATGTTTGTGTGTCTGGATGCATTTTTCTCCTTATTTCCCTAACTATCAGTCCTTCATTTTTTTTATTCGTACTACTACATGGTGGAGACTAGAGCGATGCATCATGCCGTGAATGACGCGGAGGACTCGATCCACCGGAGACATTTGGTCACCGTGCATACTTATACAAGAGAAACATCCTATTCTAGACTACTGATCATCGAGAGCATAACAGAGGTGAGTGACGTACGTACAAACAAAGCGGTGCATGCATGTGAGAGATCAGTGGACACTTGGTCGTGGAGACACATGCTGGTGTGTATTTCTTTCGTGCATGCTGGCAAACGATCTAAGACAGACGTCATGGCAGTCTTACATGCATTTTATCAGCTCGCCGGAGGTGATTTTGCAGCTCTGAACCGCGCCATGATCATCCTACTGCCAAAGAAAGATGGCGCAACAAAACTGTCGGATTTTCGCCCAATTAGTCTCATCCACTCGGTGGCCAAACTAATTGCCAAAGTGCTTTCGATCAGACTAGCGGGTGTGCTTGATCAGCTCATCTCGCCGGCCCAGAGCGCATTCCAAGCCAAGAATGGCATTCATGACAGTTTCCTCTACGTCCAGAGCGCGTTGCGACAGTTTAAAAGGAAGAAATCACCGATGCTCCTGCTAAAGATCGACAACGCCAAGGCTTTCGACACAGTGTCATGGGAATACATCCTCGAGTTGCTGCAACGCATGAACTTCCCAGCGCGCCGGCGGGACTGGATCGCGCTACTCCTCTCCACCGCGTCTTCCGCCTGCCTGCTGAACGAAGACCCGGGCCCTGCGATTCTTCATCAGCGAGGACTGCGGAAAGGCAACCCACTCCCACCGATCCTCTTCATCCTGGCGATTGACCCCCTCCACCGGCTGTTAGAGGCGACGCAGCAAGCCGGCGCCATCGCGCCACTGCCGACCGGCGCCGCGCGCATGCGCGTCATGCTATACGCGGACGACGCGATCTTCTTCGCCAATCCGGTGCGTCAGGAGATCGACGCCATCATGCAGCTCCTGGAGGGGTTCGGGGACGCGACGGGGCTGCGCGGCAACCCTCAAAGTCGTCGGCGGCAGCTCTAAATTGCGGCAATATAGACCTCATAGACGTCCTTCAAAATTTCGGCGGCGCCAGAGTGGGTTTCACGATCAGATATCTAGGCCTCCCGCTCTGCATCGGCAGGCTTCGGCTCGTGCACATTCAGTACCTCCTCGACCGCATCCGCGCAAGGTTGGCAGCTTGAAAAGGCCGGCTCCTGCCGATCGCAGGGCGTCGCGTACTCGTCAGGTGCGTCCTGTCTGCGCTGCCAGCTTTCGCCATGGCTGTGCTACGAATCCCAAAGAGATTCTACAAGGATGTAGACAAAGCGCGGTGTCGGTTCTTGTGGGCACAAGACGAGGAGGTCACCGGAGGTAGATGCAAAGTGAACTGGCAACTTGTCACATCCCTGATCGAGCATGGCGGCCTCGGCATCCCCAACATGGAGCGGTTCGCGCGCGCCTTGCGCCTCCGCTGGCTTTGGCTGGCGTGGATGGACCCAGCCAGGCCATGGACACACCTGGAGTTGCCTTGCGACGACAAGGATAGAGCACTCTTCGCCTCGGTAACGACGGTGACAGTGGGCGACGGCAACAGAGCGCTCTTCTGGCACTACTCCTGGCTCGGCGAGCAACCGCTACGGCAAGATTACCCCGACCTATTCAGGCGCTCAACCAGGAAGAATCGCACTGTCGCGGAGGCGATACGCGATGACAGATGGATCATGGACCTCAGGCGCGGCAACAACCTGGAAATCATCCCCCAGGTCGTGCTGCTGCAGCGACGTATCAGAGAAGCCAACTTGGCGCTGCATGGAGGGACCGAGGACGAGATCACCTGGAATGTCGGTGGAGACTACACGACGAGGTCAGCGTACCACTCTCAACTCCCCTCGCAACCAACCTCGGCCATGAAAAGCCTGGTATGGAAGATCTGGGCACCCGGAAAGATCAATTCTTTCTCTGGCTACTCCACCAAAACCGGCTCTGGTGCAACGATCGCCTGCAGCGTAGGGCTGGGAAAATCCCTACTTCTGCCAGCTGTGCTGCCGCAACCTTGAGTCCTCCTTCCACCTAATTTGGGAATGCAACATATCAAAGGAGGTTTGGGTAAAGGCAGCCACCTGGATGGGCTGTGCGGCACTCTCCCCAGCCTCCTGGAGTGCATGCAACACTACAACAGAGGCTGTCGCCGCAATCTTAAACTCCGCGGCGCCAAGGGAAAGAAGAGGAGTCAAGATTATGGTGGCATTGGTCACCTGGCAAATCTGGCTTGAGAGAAACAGATTCACATTCAAAGAAAAGACACCAAGTGCACTCAGTATAACAGAGGCCTGCCGGAGAGATATCGAGCAACGGAGACTCGCCGTAGCACATGCCATAGCGCCCCCTTTCGGGGATACAACGCGAGGAATAGACTAGTTTTTTTTTTGCTAGGCAGCGGAGAGGGAAAGGGTTCTGCTCCCTCCTCCTACGCCTCTGTAACTCATTTTCTCTTCATTGATCAGTTGATCACAAATTTTGTAACTCTCCCCTGCTAAGCCAATGAAAAGCCAGCAAGTCTGGATCTTTCAAAAAAATAGGAGCGAGTACTTTTATGTTATCTCCAGACGGGGAAATGTATATATCGTACTACATTAATTATAGTTTCTGTCTTGGTGTATGCAAGCAAGCTAATTCGATGCTGCTTCATATCGTGCTTTGAATGTCTGCACGTATTTTTCTCCTTTCTTCTTTCCATAAGCTTTGGCCCTTTTTCTTCACAAATCTATACTATTCTATAGTGTACCAGTTTTGAAATGGATCTAGAGCATCAATCATAACCGTTGGCCTCCAAAATTCAAGGGGCTAAGATCAGCCGGATTCACCATGAACAGTAGACTGATGTTGCCTCTACTCTGTTCTAGATCATTCACGTGGCCCTTCCAGGAAAAAAAGGCCCATGTGTGATGCCTCATGGGCAATATTACCGTTTGAGCGGATGATGACTTGAGCCCAGATAAGATGGTTTGGGAGGAGAATGGGGAGAAAAAAAAAGATAGAGTAACATACTGTTTTTTTAATGAACCTATAGTATTTTAGATGTGAATGTGCAGTTTTTTGTGTGAATATAAAAAACAATTGTGCGTGGAATTCCATTTATCAAAATCACTCTGTTATACTTTTTTCGAGTCATGCTTCAAAATCACTCCATTCTTTTAAGACGTGCATTGCACGTGCATACATACTAGTGTAGTGTAGAGTAAGAGGGACAGCAGGCCGTGATCGACCAGAGACTTATGGTCATGCTACGCACTTGTACATGAGGAAGACACCCCTGAGCAGGTACGTGCAAAATGGTGCATGCATGCGAGAGACCAGTGGGCAGTGGGATTAATGGGAACAGTACTCGGTCGTGCTGGTGCATGCTGGTATGTATTTTTTTTTCTGGTTGTCTGAAATTGAATGGAGCTGCATGACCACGTAATATATGTGGTAAGCAATTCAAACTATTTTTAAAAAAAATACAAGGACATGCTGATGTGTATAACAGTTTTCACGAAATAATGTGCACAGTACTTTACTCCGAGTCAAAAAGATCGGTTTATGCTGCTTGCCTTGTCAGCTGCCTTCGATCGATAAAGGCGCCGTCGCTGCTTGGCAAAGATCCAACTAAAAATATGACGCCCCGTGAGTCTTTAATTTGTGTGCACTCGTGCAAGCCACTATCGTCACTAATATATAAAGGCTGAAATGACGAAAGCAAAGCAGAACCATAAACAAATTCACCTTTCATAAAACAGCGATTTTTCCACATTATATCATTTTCTGGGTTCTTTAAAGCTACTCCTGTGATCAGTTGCCCAATTGATAAAGCAACGAGTTATCAACAAGGATAGTTGCTCGTTATCAACTACTCCCTCCGTCTCATAATGTAAGACACTTTTTAACACTACACTAGTGTGAAAAAATGTCTTACATTATGGGACGGACGGAGTAGCTAGATACCTCCGTGATCCGCGTGCACAGAACTTTTCTGTCCGTAGTTTTCAACAGACGATGGCCGCCGGTTTTCTACGTAGAAAAGTTTATGCAACCCAGCATGTGTGTGTGTGATTGCCAACGATCTCCACTCTCCATGGAGAAAATCAGACTCCGACGTGACTACTTTGAAAGGGAGTGTATGTGAATGATGTCTTAATTGGACCTGCCTCGTACGTGCATGACCCGTCGGTCCGTACATGTGCCTGCAAATGCACTTTTCTCCCTCTCCTTCCCTACCTGTTGGTCCTTTTTCTTGGCATATGCACTTACATGGTGATGGTGGCGAGAGACATCATGCCGTGAATGACTCGGATCCGATCGACCAGAAACTTTTTATCGTTGCACTTCCACGTGGGCACATGACGCACTTGCTAACATAAAAGAGCACATCAGGCAGATCCTACTGGTGGAGAGTATCAGGCGCATGCTTGTAACATGTGGGACTAATCTACTCCCTCACTTCCAAAATACTCCCTCCGTTTCTAAATAATTATCTTTCTAGAGATTCAACAAATGACTACATACGTAGCAAAATGAGTGAATCTACACTCTAAAACATGTCTACATACATCCATATGTTGTAGTTCATTTAAGATGGATAGAAAGACAATTATTTGGGAGCGGAGGCAGTAGATGACTCAACTTTGTACTAAAGTTAGTACAAAGTTGAGTCATCTATTTTGAAACGGAGGGAGTATATATTAGTCGATGATGCATTCTCAAGTTTCGGTCCTTGCACTTGTGTACATGACGCAGATTCTACCGGTCGATCATGCAAAGGAGTGCACGACATGTGAGTGACCAGTGGGAATAATAATGTATTATATACTACTCCTTCCGTCCGAAAATACTTGACATCAAAATGGATAAAATAAGATGTATTTAGACGTAATTTAGTTTTAGATACATTATTTTTTATCCATTTTGATGACAAATATTTTCAGACGGAGGTAGTACTTGATCGTGTGCAAACCTTAAAACTTTTTTATGTCTATCTATATACGCACATCAAAAGGTCACCGGTAAAGGCCTTGTCTGCTGGCCTAGTTGGCAAAGTTCGTTCGACTGTGCGGTGATGAGACTAGAATTTTTATCTTTGATGATGATACGTATATTATACACCCGGGAGCATAATTAGTTTATAAAACAGCTTGACATCAACACCAACTGTTTTCATAAAACAACCTTCACATCCCTTTTACGTCCTTTTGTGAATGGATCACTTATTTTGACATTAGTTAGCAAGCTCCAAAGCAGCACTAACTCATCGATCGATAAAGACTGGTGACAAACGAATTAACTGCCCATAGTGGGTAATGTCATAACTTAATGTCATGCATATGATACTAGTGTAAGATATTACCTCCGTAATACACTACTTTAGCACAATATTTATTATGATACTCAACCATCTCTTTTCTTATTTAATTGTATGCTACATCATTAAAATTGTCTAGTTGTCATGCATGATACTAGTTATGATACTACTATTATGGGCAGTCTTACAAGCACAAGGTTGGACTAGCAAAGACGCATGTGCTGCCTCTGACTGAGTTGGCAATGCCAACAAAAATGGGAGCTATAGAAAACACTATTAAACTATAGAAATATATTTTAACATGTTTAGTTTATATTAAAAATCCGTGTGTATTTAAAAAATATTCATTGTATATTGAAAAATCATCATGTATGTAAATAATGCAATGTATATATCAGTGTACAATTTTAAATGTTCACCTTATATTTTGAAAAGCTTACCATGTATTAAAAAATGTTCAGTTAATATTATAAAAGTTCTCTATATATTAAAAAAAGAACTTCGTATGCTGAGAAAATGTTTATTATATAGAAAACAATAAAAAGGAAAAATGCAAAGGAATGAAAACCAGAAAAATGAAAGAAATGGGAAAAGGATCAAAAGAAGTAAAACTAGCTAACTAGAATAAAACAATAAATAAACAGTTAAAAGCCAGACAATCTCGAGAAACGAAGTAAAACTGGAAATAAAAATTGCTGTTGGAGGGAGGATTGCCATGCCCCGGCCTGGGTAGCGAGCGTCCACAGCCGTCGCGTAAAATCTTGCGGGCATCATTTTTTTTCTTTGAGAAATACAGACATTCTCCATCTAGTAATCGCTTGTGAGACATACGTACATTTTTTAAAACATTTTGTACATTCCTAAATATACGGTGAATATTTAAAAAATATTGAGGGCACTAACTATTTGAATATTCAATATGTTGCACCAGGGGACAGGGAAATCCTTCATGCAAGACCTCCTTCCATCTTGCTATAAGCAAAATATAACTCTCACGCCCTTAGCGGTTGTGTTAGGCGATATATAGTCGTGCCCCCCCACAAGCGAGGCCACGCTTGTGCAAAGCATGATGGACCGGGCCCCTTGGCGAGCTCGCTTGAGCGGCAGTTCAATTCCTGGCCGGTCTTCTTTTTTCCTTTTTCCTTGGTTCTTAGTCGATTTTCTCTGTAACATACGGATGTTGGATATTTTGATATTGAGTCAAATATTTAAAATTATTTTAAATATTAACAATATATTTAACATGTCTAGATAATGTTTAAAAAAATTATTTTGTATTTCTAAACTATTTGTCATATATTCAAACAAATTCATTATGTATTAAAATAGTGTTCATCATATATCAGATAAATAAATGTTCACCTTATATTTTAAAAAGTTTAGCATGTATTACAAAAATGTTCGTTGTCCATTAAAAAGTTGCGTTTATACTATATAAGATTCACCGTAAGAGATGAAATTTATTGCATAGGAAACCTATAAAAAGTAAAAATTCAAAGGAAAGAAAAATCAGAAAAAAAACCTAAAATAAATCATAAATTGAGAGAAAAAGGAAACTAAAAACTACCTAACCAGAATAAAAACCAAAAAAAGGATAAAACTAATCATAACTTGAAAATGAAAAAAACAGCTAAAACCGGATAAATAGAAAAAAACTAAAATCTGGAAATAAAAATCGTTCTTAGAGTTAGGAATGTCCTGGATTGGCCCGGGGAGCGAGCGCCCTCAGGCATCGCATGATCAATTTAACGCATGCAGGGGTCGTCTAGGAATTGCTCATGAGTTCTTTTTCACTGTTCTAGAATTCATCATATTAATCAGTTAATGGGTCAGTTAATCGCTACCTGTAGGGTGGCCAACTCGAATAGCACCTATTCATCACGTTAACTTGCCAAACCGATTAATTTCCCTTTCAGACCAATTAATTGGTTGTCAGGCCGATTAATCGTTGTTGGGCCATTAACTCGCGGGCAAAGAAAGCCCAAATTTTGGATCATAACCTCACCCAGCCCCTCCCGCTCCTCAGTAGCTTGGGTTCCACCCTCCTCCTGCACCATCTCGCTCCTCCCATCCCCTCCCGACCTAGCTAGCGACTGGCTATTACATGTTTACGGGGTATAGGTTTTGCCATCAGGCAAAGCTAGATGTGCATGCTATGTAGTCAAATATGGCTATTTTGGTTTTCCATTATAGTTTTGTGAGTACACATCTTTTTCCAATATGTTAGTCAGATCTTATTCAAAGTTATGCAAGGACACACATTTGCTACACTGATGTGTTAAACGGTTTGGGAACCTGAATAACCCTTTGACAGATTATGTCCACGCTGAAGAGATCAGACTTTAGATATATGTGTATGGTAGCATATTCACATCTCTTGTATTGTTAAAATCATGCCTAAGTAGTCAGGATTAACAGTTTTACCTCTTGTCTATACTTTTTATATGCCTACTATAGTGTATTTCTGGTATATTACATAGACGAGAGCATGAGAGTATGTTATAATACATACAAAACAAGATATATGCTAGCATGTTCCTATTTAATCTACTTATTAATGGCCGACCGATTAATCCAGTTAATAGGCTGATTCATCGATTAATCGCTACTCCCAAGCCGACCGAGCAGCTACAAGTTACCGATTTTCTGAACATTAGTTTTTTAAAGGTAGGAATTGCTCATGAGTGCATACATACATTTTATTTAGACAATCTCGCGGAGCTTTATTAATTGACACACTCTTTATATGGACGAATGTAAGATCGCCGGGCTAGCTTAACCAGACATGACAGTCATCCCCTATAGTAAGAGCATGTTTCGCTAGATTGCGAGCCTCGACATTCTAGGTCCTAAAATCATGAATAAAATAGCAACTAGTAAAATGCCTAGAATGATCAGTAATTTCTCGAATAAGAGCACCCTAACTTGTAGCGGTACTCTGTTTGATGTCATTCACAATCACCTTGCATCTCGATCACATGTATCCTCTGGATATATAGGTCATTGACAAGAGCCAACGCTTACCTTACTGCCAAAGCTTCAAGTGTTGTTGGGTCAGAGATTTTTGTCGCCAATATAGCGGAAACTTCCATGGAAGCCCTATGATAGTTTCTGCATATAGCATCAAATGCCCCCACCACACAATTCCTCGTCAAGGCCGCATCAACATTGATCTTGGATAGATTTTCAAGAGGAACAAGCCAATGTGATGATCTCTGGCAAGCTTCTTCAAAATCTGAAGTGGAGCCATATGTGGATATTAAGTACATACGTACTACCTATGTACCATATAGCATGTTTTTGTAGTTCAAACTGAATTGCAAAAATTGCTTATATTTTGGTACATAGAGAGTACATGTGTGAGTGTGCAAGTGGCCAGGCCTACGTGTCGGCCGGAGCATAGAGTGATGGACTTAGTTTAGGTGTCTCCAGGCTAGCATCGCGGTTGTGTTGTTGAAGCGTTTATTTGATTTCATGCTATGATTTCACCTTTGTGGATCCATTACGACCAGTGGCTAAGTTTGACCTAGCGCTAAGTTTTTAGAAATTTTTATACAGTTTCTGAAAGGTTTCGTCTAGTTTTTGTTGTTTTGCTTTTTCTGGTTCATTTTTTCGTTTTTATTTTCTATTTTTTTCCTTTTTTATTGTTTATCTTCTTATTCCCTTTTAGTATTAAGATATGAGTAGGCATTTTTACAAATACAAGTTGAGCTTCTTTTGAACACATGTCAAACATTTTTAAATATACATAAAAAATACACATAGGTATTTTTTGAATATGCATAGAAAAATTGTTAAATGCATGTTGAATATTATTTAAATACATGGTGAAAATTTTAAAAATACACAATGATTTTTTGAAATACGCAACAAAGAGATTTTATACTCAATGATCATTTTGTGAACTCATGGTGAATTATTTAGATATCAATATTTTTTTTAAAAAAAATATCATTTGCATTTTTATTTGTTTGAACCTTTTTATAATATGTCATGTACTATTTTTGAAATGTGTGCTTTTTTTTAATGGTAAGAATTTTTTAACGTATTAATATCATTTATAAAATTGCATGAACACTACAGAAGCTAGCGAAAATCAACGTTGGAAACCAGAAAAAAACACACAAAACAATCCATGGTGTAAATAGTGTAGTGGGCCAACCCTTTAAGGGAGTTCTATAGGCGAACGTGCTATGGAGCTCGCTACATGCGATGCCGATGCTCCCGTTTGTAACACAATCATCCTTGTACTCACAAAATGCTCCAATACGGTTCTGATACATGTGAATACGAGGCTACGAGCGCAGGGTTTCGAACCTGTGAGACCTCCTACTTAGGACTTCGCACGGGCTAGCCATAGCGTGTACTTATATTTTCACTCTTTTTCTGAAATAAGTAAAAAAATACAATAATTATGAGCATAAAATTATTGTGTGTTTTTAATATTAATTCTATTTGCATTATTGTGTACATTGAAGAGCTAAAAACGAACTTTTTCAAAAACTTATGTGGATTTACAAAAAACAAATGTAAGAAGAAAATTACATATCTTCATTTAGAAATTTAAGTAAAATTTTCATGTGTACTAAAAATTATTACTAATCATTTGGTGTTTCTATATAAAAATTGTTCAACTTTTATTAAAAAAATTCTAAGTATTTTTAAAAATTGTAAGAATAACTTTACGCAATAACTTTTTAATACAGGTTGAACATTTTATAAATACGCGTTTAATAAGGAAAAATAATTAAATAGCATTGGACATTTTTCTTGAAGAGGAACAATAAAATGGAAAAAAATAAACTGAACTTTGAAAAATAGATAAAAAGAAAGCCGGTAGAAAGAGGACATATGGAAAATTGCTTGAAGATTCTCTTGAAAAAATTGCTCGAAGAGGTAACTCAGGCTAGCTATCGGTATAAAATATCCTAGCTCGGACAGACTTGCCTAATAATATGATTAGGACTTTTAGCTTGCTCGTGGGTGTGTTCAATCATAGTGACTTGAGGTTCTATCCTCTCAAAATAAATAAAAGACTTGAGGTCCCAAGTCTTAAGTTTCGCCCAAGTTTCTACTGTATGCTGACGTGACTGTATTGAAACATTTTGCAAGTAGCAGGATGGTGGTGTTACAAGCCAACAAGTACGAGGACTAAACCTGCAATTTACTCTACTTTTCCTATGAATTAAAGAGGCCCCAAACTCTCTTCACAACCGATATATCGATATATTCAAGAGTTTCCTAACCCCCTGACTGACCGTAGTAACATATGATGTTCGTTCCTGCGGCACCAGGTAAGGAGACTTTGGTTGGGTATAAGGAGATCTTGCTACGTAGTTGTTGATCTACACGTTAACTGTGCCACAACGTGTATATGTACTGTACATGCATGCATGAGCATGGCGGTTCCTGCTGCATCCACAAGCCGCCGGTGAGGGGGGTGTTAAAATTTCGTGTTTTGACCATTTTTGGATTCAAACTCAGGATCTGACCCCGGTTCGGAAAAAATTCAGGATTTGACCATTTTGCTACCGCCACGGGCTCTGGCGGTAGGGTTATACAGCCTACCGTCAGACGGCCTGGCGGTAGGGTGCGACGGAGGGGGACGTCGGCCGTTTGTCCAGGCTGACATGGATGGGTACACTACCGCCAGGGAACCTGGTGGTAGCCTGTCTAAACCTACCGCTAGAGCCCCTGGCGGTAGGGTGTGGCTGGGTTTTGCCTTCAGAAAGCTTCTGTAACGAAAAATGGAAGTGCCTTGACGGTAGGTTCACCCTACCACCAGGGGGGCTGGCGGTAGGCTGTGTGACCCTACCGCCAGGGTCCTTGGCGGTAGGGTCATGTGTTTTATTGTTTCAAGTTTATTTGCTTGATTCTTTTCAAAAACAATATCACAGCAAATTTCACAAATATGACAGCAATATCACAAATCTTAAACAATTAAACTTGGGCATCCCATACACATTAACAAAACTTGAAGTGCATAGAACATTTCAAATGAGCTTCAACTAATTAGTAAACGGAGTTCCACATAGTTTCACAAATATCAAACACATAGTTCCACGTAGTTTCACAACCACTAGACAAGTTCAACCAAATAGCAAACTATCAAAAAGCATAATCAGTTGCTCCTTCCCCTCTTGGAGGTACGGTCCTTGTTACCCTTTGAACAAAGCTCTTCAGTCTTCTTCTTGGGCCGTCGAGTAACCGGTCTCTGGAAAGGGTCCGGACTCAGCAAATCCTTCTTCTTCGGATTCCTCTTCGGCGGCAGCTGAGGTGTTTGAGATGATTGACTTGTTGGAGGTCCATAATCTTCATCGTACTCCTCCTCCCCGTTGCTCTCATCCTCCTCTCCCTTTCTTCATGTGTGGCCTTCTCCTCCTCCTCCTCCTCAGCCAACCTAGACGACGAGGGAGCATGGCTCGATGAGGCGATGTGACCCTGTGTGGCTACATGCTGATAAGCTTCAACCGACCCAGCTCCAGCACACCCAAGCAGGCCTACCAGCTTGTGACAATGCTTCACGAACTTCTGCACTCACAATGAAACAAGGGCATAATAAGTATCACGTTTATGATTGCAAGTGAACAAGATGCATCTGTTCTGAGGAGGCTGAAATTGTACCTTCATCGCCCCCTTCATTTTGTTCTCAGATTGTACGCTCCCGGGGGCATCACCTAGTGCATTTGAGGCTTCAAAGATGCATATTTTCAGCTCACCAGACTGCAACGGCATAAGTCAGTCACGATGATAAATACAATAATTTAAATACAACCTCGGTTCAAACTTACCACTCTGTTAATGAGGTGTGCAAACTCCCTAAATCCACTGTGCATGTCTCTGATGCCGGTCTGGTAGGCCTCTTCCTCGGGGTCATCCCTCTCCAGCTCCGCGATGTCTTCCGCCGTCCATCGAGGCCTGAGACAAAGACGGTGCTTCTGGCCATCATCGTACCAATTCATGTGTCGGTCCAGGTAAGCATCCCAGCCAGTCACCTTCCTCTTCCCGTCTTTCCGGTACTTCCGTCGGTTCCACTCCGTCACATGATTTTTATGCTGCTCTCCCCAGTTGTGATCGACTGATTCTTCTGCCGGCTCATCCTGCAAGGCATTAGCAACAAGAAACATCGTAACAAAGTCGAACGCAATGAATTCATGGGCACGAAGAACAAGCGGGGGCACTCACAAGTGGAGCGCGTGGCCGCCGGTATCGGTCAGCTGGCCAGATGGGGTATGCTAATATATCCCAAACTGCGTGGCCACGCGTTGTGGCAAGTGCCACTCGACGGCGTACACACAGATCATGGGCACGATGCACCGCCAGAGACCATGGTCCTCATCGCACATCACGTTCAGATCAAAGTCCCACTCTCGGTCATGGTACAGACACCAGTTTACCTATTACATATACGTTGGTAAGTTGCCACTCTCGGTCAATAGTGGAATCAAAGAGAAATGTGTTTAGCGAGTTCATATACCTGCCAATGCGTCAAAGCGTCCAACTCGTTGGTGTAGGTCTTGTATGAAGTCTTCTTTAGGCCCATGTAGAGTTTGACAATGTCCCACTTGTAAGCTAAGGTGGGGTGTCGAGCCTCGTCGCCGTCTTCGCTATAGGCATCCCATGGGCGTCTTGGCAGCTTCGCAGGACGCCCCACCGGTAGCCGCTCCCACATCCAAATGGAGAAAGGCCCAGACAAAGCCACCCATATTGGACTTGTCTCCCGTCCTCTGCGTTGCGTCGGCAAGCTGCAAAAAATCAAATGAGGATCAGATATAACAAAATGTCATGGACATACTTTTGTAGGTAGGCAATTAGATACTCTCTTACCGAACGGTATAGGTAGGCGAGAGATGCGGTCCCCCAACTGTACCCTGCATCCCAGTCGGCTAGGAAGAACAGATACGACCAGTTGGCAGAGTTCTCGGATGCGTCTGGAAACACGACCTCCGTGAGAAGATACCACAGGTAGGCCCTCGCATACCACTCTACAGTCGTCTCATCGGCGTCTTCGGGGCATGTCTTCTGGTGCTCCGAGAGCCAGGAAAACGGCACACCGGATGTACGGTTACCCTTAGCCTCGGGGCAGCCGCCGATGAGGGTGGTAACCCTCTCCTGCCAGTTGGTCCTCTCCACTCGCCCGGTCAGTGCAAGACCCTCGAGCGGCATGGCAGTAATCATCGACCAATCCTCGAGGGTCACCGTCGTCTCCTCGCATGGGAGATGGAATGAATGGGTCTCCGGTCGCCACCGGTCAATCAGAGCTGTCAGAGCTGCGTGGACAAGCGTCGTCGGCTGACGCTTGAACTGCAACACGAAATCCAACAGTCGGGCTCTCTTGAAGAACGGCCGGTAGCGCTCGTCATAGTCCATATGCCCATGAACCCCGTGACCCCTCATGCGTAGTGGCTGGAGCATCTGTCAAAAAGTGAATGCCAAAAGTTAGGAAATTATTTTCACCAATCCGGAAACTTTGATCAAAATTTCATTCATATCACTTACCTCTCCGTTCTCTATGAAATGGGCACGATGACCCTTGTCGAATGCCCAGTCCAGCATGGAGTACCGTGGGTCGATGTTGTCCGCAAGAGGTGGCCACCTTAATAAAATTTCATAAACAAAAACATCATAAGCATAAGCATACATAAACATGCATCATATCAAAATCATATCACCATGCATCATATAAAAAAATCATCCAACAACATCTACTACACATGATCAAATCATATCAACATGCATCATATCAAAAAAAATCCTCAACATGCATCATATCACCAAAAAAAACATCTACCAACCAGGGGCCCTGGTGGTAGGCTGTATAACCCTACCGCCAGAGGCCCTGGCGGTAAGAAAAAGGGTCAAATCCCGAATTTTTTCTAAACCGGGGTCAGATCCTGAATTTGAATCCAAAAAGGGTCCAAACACGAAATTTTGCCCGGGGGGTCGTGTGCCGGGGATGGAAATTTCGTGCATGCACATCTACCAACCTTCCACCCGTTTGTCGTTTGGGAAAGTGCTTACTTTTTCCCGACTGATTTCGGCTAGAATATCACGTTTGTGCCACGTTTCACAGTGGGGTCAGGCGCCCCTCTCCTCTCTTCCTCACCATTGCACGAGTGAAGCAAGCCGCACATTTGTCGCACGATAATGCTAGTCATAGTGAGGAGTAACTTAGAGTAGTAACATGCATATGTTACTAGTCTATGTTACTACCTTTATAGTGGAAAGTAACATACATGTGGTATCATGCAAGCCATCATGTATTAAGATGTAGACTCATTTGGCCTTGGGATGCGTTATGTTACAGTAACATATTATGTTACTCCAAACACCTCTCTCCTTATTAACTACAAGCCACATCAGCAATTTTTTTTAGAGTGTGTTATGTTACTTTCTAAGTTACTCCCACTATGACTAGCCCCCCCCCCCCCCCCCCCCCCCCGATTTTCACGCAGGTGGGCCCTTTCTTTCCCTATCCGCAGTTAAAATTATCCATATGGCTTATTACGTTAAACACGTACTCCCTCTGTTCCAAAATAGATGACTCAACTTTATACTAACTTTAGTGCAAAGTTGGGTCATCTATTTTGGAACGGAGGGAGTAGCTGTATTTACGTAGGCGTAGCATTACGTTCACTCCTTTATCTCTGGCAATTCCTTTCTTCACCAAATCCGGTGAGAGGCCGAGGAGGCTCACAACAAGCCTTCTTCGATTGCAGCCACCTGCAGCAAGACTCCATCTTTGCTTTACAGTATCAGGCAAGCAACCTGCCGTAACATCCTCTAGTGACGTCGTGTGTTGTCTCTGTTGCGCACTGCATTGTAGCATCCGCAATCGTTGGTGTGCGCTGTGCCGCAACATTTGCCGGTGTCGCCGTGTGTTGTCGTTGTTGCGCGCTACTCCCTCCGTCCTTTAAATAGTGTACTTTCAACTTTGTTGGAAAGTCAAACCTTTTTATGTTTGATCGTATTTATACAGTAATGCACCAACATTTATGCCATCAAATTAGTAGCATTAGATTCATGATAAAATATATTTTCATCATATACCTATTTGGTTTCATAAACATTGATATATTTTTGCACAAACTCGGTCAAACATTGAGATAGTTTGACCCTCCAATAAAGTTGGAAGTACACTCTTTAAAGGAGGGAGGGAGTACATCGCAACATATGTCATCGTCGCCTCACGCTCCGTCGCAACATCCACGATCCACCGGGCAGCCCACCATAGCATCTATCGTCATCACCGCACACTGCGTCGTGCCGCGTCACCGTAGCTCACATGACGCTCGAATGGTGGCCACCGCCGGCGCTCTCCCGGTGAGATGCGCCATGTGGTAATGCAACACGTGGGTTTTTGTTGCCTGCTATGAAGGGCGCCGGTTTTGCAACTGGCCGACGACCCTCCGTCGATGCTGCAAGGAGTGTCGTTAGGTTCCGATGGCAGCTCCGATGATGCGGCTTGATGTTGCTGCGATGCACTTAGTGCCCTTCCGGAGCAGCGAGCAAGCATTGGTCGGGTGTTGCTGCTGCGTGGCGAGTCGAGTGGCGCGGCCATCTCCATTGGGAGCAAGCATCGGCTACTGCTACTGCAGAGCGAGTCGGGCGGCGATGGTCTCACACATCTGTGTGTTGCAGCGACGTGGGACAGAACGAAGGGTTTGTCGGTTGACTGTGTTAGAATTATACAAGTTGTAATCTCAACGGACTCTCTCTCTCTCTCATATCCCTTTCTTTCTGTAACGATCCTAGAGATCGATCTTTCCTTGTACCTCACGGCAAGTTGTTATGCCATCGATCAATAAAACCCCAGCGGCTCCCCACGCGGGAGTAGGAGCGCTTCTGCTAATTATTCTTACATGGTATACAGAGCCAAGTCTCTTCCCATTCCTCGTCCCAGGTCGTCCTCAACCTTGGAGCTCCACCAGCTGAGAAGCTTACCAAGGGGAACTTCCTCCTGTGGAAGGCCCAGATCATGCCTGCCCAGCGAGGAGCGCAGGTGACAGGGCTCCTGGATGGAACTGACGCGGCGCCCCCGGCCAGAGTGGAGCAGCAGCAGTCGGACAAGACCATGGTGGCGGTGCCCAATCCGCTCTATGCGCCATGGATATCAAAGGACCAACAGGTCCTCAGCTACCTGATGAACTCCCTCTCGAAGGAGGTCCTCATCCTGTTCACGGGTAAGGAAAGTACATATGATCTATGGACCGGCATCACCACCCTCTTTGCATTGCAGTCTCAGTCCCGCATCACGAACCTGAGGATCGCCATCACCACCATGAAGAAGGGAGCTATGTCCGGCACCGCCTACATCTCCAAGATGAAAAGTCTGGGGGATGAGCTCGCAGCAGCAGGACGTCCAGTCTCCGATCCTGAGATGGTGGACTATGTGCTCGCCGGATTGGATCAGGACTATGATCCAGTGGTGGCGGCAATCGGTTCTGTCAAGACCTCCATCAGCGTTGATGAGCTCTTTGCTCAGATCGCATCTTTTGACCAGCGCATTGAGATGCTGGGAGATGGCGGCTTCAACACTTCAGCTAATCTGGTGCAACGTGGCCGCGGTCAGTACAGGTCCAGGGGGCGTGCACGCGGCTCCAGGGGCCGTGGCCGTGGAAGGCGGTCTCCCTCTGCCCCAAGTGGCAGCAACAGGGGGGCGCGAGGTGGTCGTCTTCAACAGCAGCAACAACGTCCACCGCATCGGGATTATCCCGAGTGCCAAATCTGCACCAAGCATCATCATGGCGGCGCTCGTGAATGCTGGGATCGCTATGAAGAAGATGAGTATGAGGAGAAGGAGGTACATGCTGTCACCGACTCCTACGGCATCGACACAAATTGGTATGCATATACCGGAGCCACAAATCACATCACGGGGGAGCTCGACAAGTTGACGATCCGAGACAAGTACCGTGGACATGACCAAGTACACACCGCAAGTGGTTCTGGTATGGAAATTACTCATGTTGGTAGTTCAGTTGTCAAAACCCCCATGAAAGATTTACATCTAAATAGAATTCTATATGTGCCAGAAACGTCAAAAAATCTTGTTTCCGTTCATAGATTTACTCTTGATAATTGTGTTCTCATTGAATTCTATCCTTACTATTTTTTGGTTAAGGACTTGGACACGAGGAGAATCCTTCTTAGGGGCAAGTGCGTGGGAGGCCTCTACCCACTCATATCATCATCATCATCATCATCATCATCAAATAAACAAGCTTTTGTTGCTGTCAAGCCTTCTTCAGCAAAGTGGCACAGTAGATTAGGTCATCCATCATAGTTATTGTTAAGCTCATTCTTAGTAAGAATAATCTTCCCCATTGTCATGAGTCTAGTATTGAGTCAGTTTGTGACCCATGTCAGCAAGCTAAAAGTCATCAATTGCCATATCCTATTTCTTTTAGTGTCTCCACTGCACCTCTACAACTTGTATTTTCAGATGTGTGGGGGCCAACACCTACCTCTGTTGGTAGGCACTCATATTATGTAAGCTTCACTGATGACTATAGCAAATTTACTTGGATCTATCTTCTTAAGAAACGGTCTGAGGTGTTTCAAGTTTTCAATAACTTTCAAAATCTTGTTGAACGAAAACTAGACACAAAGATCATTGCCATGCAAACTGACTGGGGAGGTGAATACAAGAAGCGTAATCTATTTTTTCAGCAACTTGGTATTTCACATCATGTTTCATGCCCCCATGCACATCAACAGAATGGTTCCGCCGAAAGAAAACATCGCCATGTTGTTGAAGTAGGGCTAGCTCTACTAGCAAATGCATCTATGCCATTAAAATTTTGGGATGAAGCATTCTTAACTGCTACATATCTCATAAATTTGCTTCCTAGCAAAGTCATCAAATTTGAGACACCCATCACACGTCTATATGGTATTACTCCTGATTATAAATCACTTCGTGTATTTGGCTGTGCTTGCTGGCCCAATCTTCGTCCCTATAATACACGTAAGCTTTCTTTTCGCTCAAAGAAGTGTGTATTTCTTGGGTATAGTCCTATTCACAAAGGAGTAAAATGTCTAGACGTTTCTACCGGCAGGGTCTACATATCACGAGATGTTGTGTTCGATGAATCAGTGTTTCCTTTTGAGTCTCTTCATCCCAATGCCGGAGCACTTCTTAGGAAAGAAATTCTTCTCCTTCCACAAAATCTCCAAAATTTCGATCAAGGGGGTGACAATTGTACTAACCCAACTGATAATCCAACTACCACTGGTGTTGTATTTCCTATTGTGCAGGGTCATGCAGAAAATGCAGCAGAAATTGGTGAAGAAAATGATCTAAATTTTGATGAACAAGAACCTATATTTCATGTGCAACAAGATGATGAAGCTGGCGCGGAGCACGAGGAAGATCCGGCAGCACCTGGAACTCCTGTACGCCAGGGATCGGGGATCGGGTCGCGCCAGCCAATCCGCGACTCGCTCTGCCTTGCGCCCCGCCCCCACGACAGCGACGGCTAACGCGCGCCCCACGCGCGGGCCCACGACAGCAACGGCTGCCACAGAAAACGCGTGCAGCCCGGCCTCTCCAGCATGCAGCGGCGGATCTTCTGCGGCTACAAATTCCGGTGCTGCTGCAGATTTTGGCACACCACAGGCCACGGCATCTGGACCAGGATCTGGTGCGGAAAGTACAAACAGGAGCTCTCCAGGATCCTCTGTGGCCGACTCGTCTACACCACCTTCTGTGCAGAGGCATACACATCAACTTCAGCATGTCTCACGTGTTACAACACGGCTACAAAAAGGTATAAGACATCCAAAGGTCAGAACTGATGGCACTGTACCGTATGGCATGTTGTGTGTTGCAGGAGAACCAACAAAACTAGATGATGCACTAGGAGATCCAAAGTGGAAAAATGCAATGGATGAGGAATATCTTGCACTTATGAGGAACAAGACCTGGCATCTTGTGCCCGAGCAGAGAGGCAAAAACATCATTGATTGTAAGTGGGTCTATAGAATTAAAAAGAAGGCAGATGGCTCTATTGACAGGTATAAAGCACGTTTAGTTGCAAAAGGTTTTAAACAACGTTATGGGTTAGATTATGAAGATACTTTCAGTCCTGTTGTTAAAGCTGCAACTATTAGACTTGTGTTAGCCATTGCTGTGTCTAGGGGATGGAATTTGAGACAGCTAGATGTACAGAATGCGTTTTTGCATGGTGTTCTGGAAGAGGAGGTCTATATGAGGCAACCACCAGGATATGCAGATAAGAAGACACCTCATTATGTGTGCAAACTTGACAAGGCACTGTATGGCTTGAAGCAGGCACCGAGAGCATGGTACTCGAGATTGAGCTCTCAGCTAAAGCTCCTTGGCTTTGTTGCATCTAAAGCTGATACGTCGCTTTTCATCTATAACAAGGCAAATACAGTCATATTTGTGCTAATATATGTTGATGACATTATAGTTGCAAGTTCTTCACAAAGTGCTATAAATGCCTTTTTGCATGATTTGAGTTCAGAATTTGCTTTGAAAGATCTTGGTGATCTTCACTTCTTCCTAGGCATTGAAGTTAAGAAGATTCAGGATGGCATAGTACTGAGTCAAGAAAAATATGCCACTGAGCTTCTAGCTCGTATGGGAATGAAAGATTGTAAGTCTTCACCCACACCATTGTCTTCTTAAGAGAAACTTTCAGCTTTTGAAGGTGAGCTACTCAAGGAAGAAGAAAGCACAAGGTACAGAAGTGTTGTAGGAGCTTTACAGTATTTAACATTGACAAGACCAGATATATCCTTTGCTGTTAACAAGGTTTGTCAATATTTACATGCACCTACTACCGTACATTGAACAGCTGTTAAGAGAATTGTACGGTATATAAAACACACTGTGAGCTTGGGTCTTCAGTTCAGACGCTCTAATTCCACCCTTGTTAGTGCTTTCTCTGATGCTGACTGGGCAGGATGTAGTGATGATAGAAAGTCAACTGGAGGTTTTGCAGTTTTCTTTGAAGCAAATCTTATTTCTTGGAGTGCTAGAAAACAAGCTACAGTGTCAAGGTCAAGTACTGAGGCAGAACACAAGTCATTGGCAAATGCTACTGCTGAAATCATATGGTTGGAATCATTACTCAACGAGTTGGGTATTAAACAACATCGTGTGACATGTTTATGGTGTGATAACTTGGGAGCTACCTATCTTTCTGCTAATCCCATATTTCATGGACGAACCAAGCATATTGAAATTGATTTTCATTTTGTGCGAGAAAGAGTTGCAGAAAAGAAGCTGGACATAAGGTTTATTCCTTCCAAAGATCAGGTAGCAGATGGTTTCACCAAGGCCTTATCAATCAAGCCATTTGAAGAATTCAAGAAGAATCTTAATATAGGATAGTTGAGATTAAGGGAGGGTGTTGGAATTATACAAGTTGTAATCTCAACGGACTCTCTCTCTCTCATATCCCTTTCTTTCTGTAACGATCCTAGAGATCGATCTATCCTTGTACCTCACGACAAGTTGTTATGCCATCGATCAATAAAACCCCAGCGGCTCCCCACGCGGGAGTAGGAACGCTTCTGCTAATTATTCTTACAGACTGCATCAGATGGCTATGTTTTCATCCAGATCATGACGGATCGGACGGCTACCAGCCCGACTGATTCCGGGAGAAATCAGTCCGCACGACCCTTACACGACGACTGATCCAAAGGTGCTAATCCACGCATCAAGCTTGATCAAAGGCTTGAGTTTTTCAACTGTTCGCGCTCCATGCATGCAAGCATCGTGCCGGTCACTCGACCAGCCGAGGAGCCCAGTGAGTGGTCTTTATACAAGTGCCGCCTCTATGCACCAACAAGTTGCAATATTGAAACTGTTAACAATGGATGCCATGACAACATGCAAATATAACCGATAAATTTACTTACGAAGAACTCAATTATAATCAACAAATTTACAAACTCAATGGTTTACTCCCGCCATTATTTACTACCATGGCAATACAAATTGCTCAAGGATAACACTCCCAATCGGTTCTCAAAGATGAAAAAGAACAAAGAAAGAAAGAATGAGAAAGAACTTTATACAAGTAAATTCTACTGGTCAATATAAGCTAGACGTGTGTGCATGCAATCTGTTGTGCACCGACGATCAAACGCCTGCTCTACTCTTTCGTGCATGTGCGCCATCACCGGACACTCACCGGCGCTGCTGCTCGCCCTGGAGTTGGAGCTGGAGTGCTTGGAACTGGAACTGAAATTGGGGATGGAGAGGACGAGATCCTTGACTTCTGAGCTGGATGACCGAATTTGCGAGAGCATCTTGCTGAACTTGGGCTTCCTCCTCGTGATGGCGATGGACACATCGTTGGGGAAGAGGTCTCCACACACGAAGGCGTGGTACAAGGTCGTGGCCAGCACGGCGGTCACGGTCACGACAGCGATCACTGCCAGCCCCACTGCCAGTGCCCGCGTCAACAAGTTGTCCACCTCTGATGCATACAACGCCGTCGCTAGGGCCACACTTGTCATCGGGAATGTGTAGGCCCACCAGGCCAGCGAGAATCTAAACCCCGTGAAGAGGTTGATGCGCACTACTAGCGACATGTAGAGGAAGAGCGAGATGAAGTAAAGGAGCTTCGCGCCATCATTGAACTCGCCAGAGATCCTGGCCCACGCCATGGGCCTTAGCAGCTTGGCGGCGGCGACAAAGAGGAAGAAAACTGGGTGGAGCTCCTTGGGGAGCTGCACGTTGGTGGGGAGCCTCTGGTAGAGAGTGACGAATAGCACGGCGTAGTGCGCGAGCCCGACGGCGAAGAAGAAGATGGGCAGCTCCCTGAGGCCCATCTTGGCGCCGAGCAGTGCACCGACAAAGTTGCCAACAACGGCAAGGTGGTTCGACGGGTTGGCCACTTTGGAGAGGCGCCGCTCTCCACTAGACATCCACTGGCCGTAGATCTTGAGGCCGAGGCAGAGGATGGGTAACATGAGGAGGTTATAGACGATGTGGTGGATCTCCCACACCGGATGCGGCTCACCCTTGACGAGAAAGAGACAAGCGATTGAGGGCGCGAAGAAGAAGTTGACGCGCACAGGATGGTGGAACTCACGGCGGACGGCCTCGAAGTAGAAGATGACCTTGAGGAGGTAGGTGACTGAGACGATGACGGTGAGGGCGACGGAGATCCACCAGAAGACGTAGTTGGCGGTGGGGTGCACGTGCAAGAACGCCATGGAGGGCTCCGTCTCGAGCGTCTTCCACAACATGGCCTGGCTGTTCACCCCGAGGCACATCCCGAACGCGCTGATCGGGAACCGGAGAAGGAATGGCCACGTCTCGTCCTTGGGAAGCACCGGGACCTCCGTCGACTGTGCATATCCACGCCGTTGTTAGAGACGATTACCCATGGTTTTGGCAGAAAAATAAAATAATTTGGAATGGATGTTCGTTGGTACATACCCGAAGGGTGTCGAGCTCGGGGCCTTCGAGTGCGGCGAAGTAGCGGTCGGCGGTGGGCACGTCATCGTCATCAGAGTTAGACGAAGCGCCGTCATCAACGTGAGGCGCCGGCGGGTCTTGCGGCACTCCTCGGAGGGTGGAGAGCTGCCGCTCGAGGCGACCAGAGAAGGTTTTGAACTGGTCGAACCGGCGGTCACGCTCCCGCGTGCTGTCGCTCCGCGGCACCGCCGGCACCTCCCCGCCACCTCTGAGCACCATGGACGGCTGTGCGTGGAGCTGCGGTTGCTGAACCTCACTTAGTGGTGTATCACTTGGTGGTGCGGCGCCGGCGTCCCTGGGACGGGGCATTCTGCTGGGGTGGAGCGCTGACCACGAGTCGGGCACGTTGATGGAGACAGACAACGGCGGCGTATCCCCGCAGGTCGATTCACCGTGAGCCGCCGCCACGGCCGCCTCCTTCATCCTGCCGCCACCAGCAGCCGCAGCCTCCGTCAAAACGTCATGGTGGTCACCGGCGCCCGCCCCGGCCAGCCCCGCCATTCTTATCCGGCTGATGCTGAACTCCTCTCTCACTCGATCGACCGTGGACTGCTGGAGACGTAGGCAATGTTGGCAACACGTTACAGGTAGTTGGCCGTGAATTGCACCGCTGCGTGGGCACCTTATATATACGCACACGCATGGCGCGAGTGGGACAAACGACCAGCAACAGAGGGACCGCCCGAGCACGCGGATAAGTAGCGCGCTGGCGGGCCGGCAGTCAAAAGATTGATTTGCCGAGGCGGCTGGTATCCTTATACTACTATTATCATCAAACTTGAGTGCAAGTTAGATTCACACCGTATTACTTTTTCTTGGCGCCAGGAGTATTTGGTGTTTAGCCTATGTACCTTGCTTAGAAGTTGAGCCATGTGAGTTTTGATTCATAAAAATATGTGGCTTGTTAGACCCTCTTTGAACGTTAGACTGCTTCGCTGATTAACTGCCCATGATAGTATTTTAAATCAAGACAACCTGTTAAGAAGAGAGTGGAATGGTAAAGAAGATGGATGCATGCGCTGTGATCATCGATCACCTTTCCTTTAGATGTTCTTTGCTAGATTCATTGGGGGTGTTGTAAGATGTTTGCTAGATCATGACGCGCTAAATTTTATATTTATATTTATTAAACTATCAATGTATATGTTACAGTTCCCCTTCAATTGTTTTGTAATAACTGATGTAATGTTCATATGGATTTCTAAAATGCCCCAATTTCATGGACACTTGTCATAACTTGATCTTTCTTTTTACAACGAAACCTATTTTTTTTAGTGTTGAATACATGCATGTTGATGCATCTAAATGATCCACACATGTATTAAGACAACTATGCAGTATCATTGCCACTTTTAGCAGCTGTGAACTTCGCTAGTGAATACTAATTCAAACATACCTCCACATCTCGCTGTCCAACTCATCTTCTAAACAAAATGTACTACCAGATATATATGCATGGTGATGCATCTAAGTAATCCATGCAAGTTGATGATCCAAGGCATTTTACTCCTACATCCAATCTTAGCTTTAATTCCACTATGTTTAATTCATACATAAATCAGAACTCAGCTATTAATAGCCTTTGTGAAATAGTACGTGCTAAGGTTGGCCTATAATTTGTTTTGATTAAAACATATTTATAATATATCTCTCTATTTATTAAAGTAGATTTTACAAACATATTTATAATATATCTCTCTATTTATTAAAGTAGATTTTACAAACATATTTATAATATATCTCTCTATTTATTAAAGTAGATTTTACATAGTATTGCAGAGAGTTGCTATGTTATGTATGTATATAATCCATAAAATGCTAACATAACGTGCAACCGGGATTAAGCGAATGCGAAGGGAACAAAGAAGACAAATCAATCACGTATTGCTGACAAAAGCAACGATGTCATGCCACGTAACTTACATCATGACTCGTAGGAATCAAGATAACTTTGTTTAACGGCATGGAACCAGACTGCTTAGTGTCTTAGTATTTTACCTTTTGGCGGGCAAGCTTAGTGTCTCATGTGTACACTTAATTAAGAAACCGAACTGCATCGTGGGGATTGGTTATTAAACTCTGTGATGTGATGGCTTGTTTCCCTGTTATTTTAACACTAATATAATAAAGAGATCCACAACGAGGGGTCCTTAATCTGATAAACAGAGAAGCTTTTCTTTGGAAATGAAAACTTTTATTGGTTTATATCACCATCATCTAGAGGCCGAATTCACTGTTTTGACCCTTTTTGTAAACTTTAGCGCGATTTGACCTCGTTTCAAAAAAAAGTCGCGATCTGACCCTTTTCCTACCGCCATCGTCTTTGGCGGTAGGTGAACACAGCCTACCGCCGAGAGCTACGGCAGTAGGACTTGATGGTGCCGTCATGTTGAAAACACCCTTACCGCCACAGTCTTTGGCGGTAGGGTGTACAAGGTATAAAAGCGTGTGGCGCGCATTAGTATTGAATCCAGAAAAATGAGACGAGTCGAAACCTGAGCGTTCTCAGCGATTTGGGCTTCCTGGCCATCCGATCTTTTTCTTGATTGCGTTCTGGCCGTTGAATCTCGGGCTCGGTCGTCGTGGGCCGTCGGATATTTACCCGGTCGTCTCCAACCGTCCGATATTTTTGGTTCCCTCTTAGCGTGCCGCCGCCAGTTATTTCGATGCCCCACTGAGGGCATTTTAGTCATTTCACGTACAGGGATATAAAAGGGATCCGCTCCTGGTGGAGACCTAGCCGTCGCCTCTTCCCTCACTCGCGCGTCCTGCCCCTCCTCTACGCCCCTCCACCCTAACCCTAGCTGCTCCCCACACCGCCGCCGCCGCCGCGTCGTCTCCTCCGCCTAACCTGCCGGATCCCCGTCGTCTACTTCCCCGACATCGTCGCCGTCGTCCTCGCGCGCACAAGGCAGGAGGAGCGCGGCCCACCTCTCTCACTCACTGCCCTCGCTTCGCCCCGCCATCGTTCCTCGGGTGCGGCCGCGCCTGTCCTCGTACCGCGTCGCCGCTCCTCCTCCACGCCACCGGCGGCACCCGTCCTCCTCCCTCGTCCTCTCCAAGCGGCTGGGACTGTCCTCGAGGTCGGCCATGGAGGTCCTTTTTGTGCTGGAGCAGGAGCCATGCAGCTTCTTGGTTTCTTCCCAGCGGTGTCTTGCCTGAGCTAGCCTCCCCGGATGCCATCTCGCACACAAATCCTGTATTTTCAGTTTTGTGTTTTAGTACTTGGGCTACATGCTAACCGCTTCAGATTTGGTGGTCTAATGTGTCAGATGTTCCACGGTCGAAGCAGGGTGGGTCAGCAGGTGGGCTGCAGCCGCCGGAATAATCCAATTATGTTAATCTAGGCTTTAACCCTTGTATTTCCAAACATCTGAAGCTGGTATGCTGCATCCCTTGCGGTATTGATGGTAAGAAGCACCTATACCAGCAGTACAACACTCAAATATTTGTTGAGAGGATATAGGGGCTTGAAACTGTGCCCATAAATTCAAAAAGAAATGTGTAGACAAGTATTTCTGCAAGGAATACATCTCCATGATGTGTGATTTATAGAGTCAAGAACTGAAGCACAAACCATTGGGGGATTAGGGGGGGGGGGGGGGGCAGTAGGCAGTAAATTGCCGGATCTTTTGTCTTATATTTCTACTCTGCAACCTGTTGTTATGTCTTCAAATGTATTGTTTAAGAAGAAACAACTTAGCAATAATATGCAAAAACATTAGGATTTTGACATATTAGGATGTCTTAACTGATTCTTCCTTTTGTGTGGAAGCATTTAAAAATATGTGGCTTACAAAAATCTCCACTATGCATTACATCAAGGACTGCTATACTATATATAGAATTCTATTAGTTATGTCCCCGTGGGGTTTTGCCTTTCAGTTTGATGCAATTAGCAGATTTTGTGTCTTTTGATCCACGTAGCTTGAACCAACTGATGTTTCCTTAACTGTTTTTACGTCAACTGTGATGAATCCATTGTTCTATGATGTCCAGGTCGAGGCATGGCCAACACAGCCGTCGTCGTCGCCTGCCGGCCTTCCTCGAGCTGGGGCGCAGGCGATCTACTGCCAATCCAAGACCAAGACGATGGCCTTCCTCGAGCTGTAACGGGACCCAGCAGCGGCGGGAGGGGAATGTCGGCTAGGGGGCAGCAGCCTGCTGGAAATGGAGGACCGGCGCCGAGGGCCTGCCGCGCAATGAAGTTTCTGAGCCATGCTTGATATTGTGAATAGATTGTTACTTGATCATGAAAAGTTTTATGAGATAAGATGTTATTATGACACATATTGATGCTAGAAAAAGTGATTGGAATTATCATTGATCAAACTTAAGCACTTACTAGCATTCCGCATAAAAATATTATCTTTTTATCATTTACCTACTCGAGGACGAGCATGAATTAAGCTTGGGGATGCCTGATACATCTCCAACGTATCTATAATTTTTGATTGCTCCATGATATATTATCTACTGTTTCTGGCAATATTGGGCTTTATTTTCCACTTCTATATAATTTTTGGGAGTAACCTATTAACCGGAGGCCCAACCCAGAATTGTTGTTTTTAGCCTATTTCAGTGTTTCGAAGAAAAGGAATATCAAACGGAGTCCAAAAGACATGGAACTCCACGGAACCAATTTTTGGACCAGAAGAAGCCCATGGAGTGCAGAAGCTCACCAGGGGAGTCCCGGGCCGCCCACGAGGGTGGGGGGCGCGCCCACCCCCCTGGGGCGCGACCCCTACCTCGTGGCCAGCCCGGAGTCCACCAACGTACCTCCTGCACCCATATATACTCTCGTACCCTAAAACTTCCAGAACGGAGATTGGATCAGAAGTTCCGCCGCCGCAAGCCTCTATAGCCACGAAAAACCAATTGGGGCCCTCTCCGGCACCCCGCCGGAGGGGGCCATCATCACCGGTGGCCATGTGGGAGTATCCCGGAGGGGTCTTCATCACCATGAAGTCCAAGGACCAGAAGGTGGAGGCCATGGAGGAGGAAGCACAAGGGGGAGAACCTCTCCTCCTCTCTTTCGGTGGCGCCGGAGTGCCATCGGGAGGGGAATCATCGCCACGGTGATCGTCTTCATCAACATCACCATCCTCATCTCTTTTACGCGGTCCACTCTCCCGCACACCGCTGTAATCCCCTACTTGAACATGGTGCTTTATGCCACATATCATGATCCAATGATGTGTTGCCATCCTATGATGTTTTGAGTAGATATCTTTTGTCTTTGGGTTGATTGATGATCTAGATTGGTATGAGTTGTATGTTTTACTTTGGTGCTGTCCTATGGTGCCCTCCGTCTCGCGCATAGCGTGAGGGATTCCAGCTGTAGGGTGTTGCAATAGGTTCATGATTAAACTTATAGTGGGTTGCTAGAGTGATGTAAGCTTAAACCCGAGTAAGAGGGATTGTTGTGTATGGGAATAAAGAGGACTTGATGCTTTAATGCTATGGTTGGGTTTTACCTTAATGAACTTTAGTAGTTGCGGATGCTTGCTAGAGTTCTAATCATAAGTGCATATGTTCCAAGTAGAGAAAGTATGTTAGCTTATGCCTCTCCCTCATATGAAACTGCAATAGTGATTGTCGGTCTTGTTAACAATTGCCTAGGACAATTCCGCTTTTGCGATCCACCATTATTCCACACTCGCTATTTATATTATTTAGTAATATATTCTAAATTTATGATAAAAACACCTACTTTTATATTTTAGCTCTCCGATACCATACAAAGTTATCCTCTTCATACCCACAACGTAGTTTTATTTCTCGTTGTTAGTTGGAAGCAAACGTTCGGTGTACGTAGAGTCGTATCAGTGGCAGATAGGGCTTGAGAGAATATTGATCTTAACTTTAGCTCCTTGTGGGTTCGACACTCCATACTTATCACTTCCACCTTTGGAAAGTGCTACGATGATTCCTTGCACTTGGGGATTATCAAGCTCTTTTACGGCGCCGTTCTTGGGGAGCAATAGCGTGGGGTTGATATTCTCGTTAGCTTGTTTGCTTCCTTCACTAAGTAGATTTTGTTTTTCCTTTTTGTTTATGTTTAGTTGTGGGTGAAACATACAAAAAAATTAAAAAATTAAAATACAAAAAAATTTATTACTTGCCTCTCATGCCTAAAAAGTTTTTCAAAAAGAGAAGTGATTGGAAGGTTTTGCATTGAAGAAGTGAGGGTCGACCTTGAGCACTTGTGCTCATGCTCACGGAAACAATGTAGAATTTTTCATGGAAGTTTCTCTTTAAATAATTATCCCCTTGTATATATTCATTTTATTATAAAAATAATGTGACAAGCCTTGGTTTTAGGATGATTAGATTGCTTGTTTACTATGTGCAAAACAAAAACAGAAACTTTGGCTGTAGTGCGTGAATTTTCATTGTTTACTGGAAAGTCAAATGGGTCTGAAACTTTTTTCACATTACTTCTGTACAAATTTTTCAAATTTTCAAATTTAGTTTATAATTTTAGGAGTTACATAAGTTTGGCAAACTTCCAGATTACTACAGACTGTTCTGTTTTTAACAGATTCTGTTTTGCGTGTGTTGTTTGCTTATTTTGATGAATCTATGAGTATTATCGGAGGGTATGAACCATAGAGAAGTTGGAATACAGTAGATTTAAAATCAATACAAATAAATAATGAGTTAATTACAGTACCTAAAGGTAGTGATTTGCTTTATTACACTAACGGATCTCACAAGTTTTTGTTAAAGTTTTGTGTGGATGAAGTGTCCGAAGGTCGAGGAGCTATCAATATGAGAAGAATAAAGAGAGGCAAGAGTTCAAGCTTGGGGATGCCCAAGGCACCCCAAGTAAATATGTCAAAGTATGCTCAAGCATTTAAGCTTGGGGATGCCCCGGTTGGCATCCCATCTTTCTTCTTCAACAAATATCGGTATACCTCGGTTTTTGTTTTGTTCACATGATTTGTGTCCTTTGTGTTTTTCCCTTTATTCAAGAACCATGCTAGCATGAGATAGTCCTTCATTGATTTATAGAATACTTCATGTGCTTCACTTAAATATTTTAAGTATGATCTTATTGAATTACTCTTTGTGCTTCACTTAAATCTTTTGAGTATGGTTTTATAGAATGCTTCGTGTGCTTCACTTATATATTTTGAGCTTGGATATTGGTTAGTCTATGTTAATTGTAGAATGCTCCATGAACTTAACTTATATATTTTGGAGTATGAATAATACTATCATTAAAGTGGGTTGGAAGAGTGTCAACTTTAGGAATTAGTGATCCCACTATTTTGGAGGATGTTGAATCTTAGTGTGATATTTATGAAAGTGGATTCGGAAGAGTGTCAACTTTAGCTAGTAATGACTCCACTATTTCGGAAGAGGTTCCAATTGAGTATGAGAACAAATTTGCTATCCATGATACTACTGAAAATTATTATGAGGAAGGAATACATGCTTGTAGGAGCTGCAATAATATTAAGTTTCCTCTCTATGTGCTTAAAGTTTTGAAGTTATACTTGTTTTGCCTTCCTATGCTAGTTGATTCTTGTTCCCATAAGTTGTGTGCTCACAAAATCCCTAGGCATAGGAAGTGTATTAGATTTAAATATGCTAGTCATATTCTTCAAGATGCTCTCTTTGTGTTTCAATTTCTATCTTTAAAGTGAGCATCATTGAAATCATCATGCCTAGCTAAAAGGCATTAAAGAAAAGCGCTTGTTGGGACACAACCTAATATTTACCCTTAATGTTTTTGTGTGTTTACATGATTAATCTACTGTAGCAATCATGTTGTATATCTTTTGTTTCAATAAAGTGCCAAGTAACACATTTGGGAAGACTCGGGTGAAAGTTAATGTGATCTTGCTGTAAAAAACACAAACTTTGCGCTCACGAGAATAGATGTCATTTTTTACAGAAGAGTGCTCTTGAGTTGGTTCTTTTTGCAGAAGATTAATAGACAAATTCCTCACGTCCACCAATTTATTTCATACTTGTTGGAGTAGCATAATTATGGTTATTGTTCAGATCATTATAGACTGTTCTGTTTCTGACAGATTCTGTTTTCATTGCATAGTCTGCTTGTTTTCTAGTTTCTATGGCTTATATTTCTCAATATAATTTGTAGAAATGATATGTTACAGTAGGAATTGTGTGTAAAAAATTATGAACCTTGTCTTTGTCAGTACCAAAGTGAATGGTTTGCTCTTTAGCATACTAACCTATCTCACGAAGTTTGGCTAAGTTTTGTGTGATTGAAGTTTTTAAGTTTTGGGTGAGATATTGATATGAGGAGAAGAATGAGTGGAAAGACCCTAAGCTTGGGGATGACCAAGGCACCCCAAGGTAATATTCAAAGAAGACTCATGCGCCTAAGCTTGGGGATGCCCCGGAAGGCATCCCCTCTTTCGCCTTCAAAACTATCGGTGCACCTTACTCGGAGCTATATTTTTATTCGTCACATGATATGTGTTTTACTTGGAGCGTCATTTTATTTTGTTAGTATTTGCTAGATGCTATTTAGAATAGTGTTTTGCATCTTTATTTTCAATAAAAATGTCAAGGATAGCCCTTACCATGCTTATTTTGCAAGTATACATGTTGCTGTTTGAAAACAGAAAGTTTACCGCTGTTGCAAAAATTCCTTAGAAAAGTCAGAATGTGCTAAGATGTTGAAATCTTTTGAATAATAAGCTCTGATATATTTACTACATTGGGAATTTTCTTTCATAATTTTTGGAGTTAGGGAAGTATGATGAATCTTGCACTCTTTACAGACTATACTGTTTTGGCAGATTGCTGTTATGGTTGCATTGTTTGCATATGTTTGCTTGTTTAATGATTCTATTTGAGGATATGAGTGTTAAATATGCAGAGGCATTTAGTATGCAATGTTGAATAATAATTTTAGTAATTTGTTACAGTAGAAAATGATAAGGTTTTGCATTGGTTTATACTAACCTATCTCACGAGTTCTTGTTGAGTTTGTTGTGTATGAAGCTTTTGAGATTTAGGAAACCGAAGTATAGAAGGAATTAAGGAGACACAAAAGCTCAAGCTTGGGGATGCCCAAGGCACCCCCAAGACATTATTTCAAGAAGTCTCAAGCATCTAAGCTTGGGGATGCCCCGCTAGGCATCCCACCTTTTCTCTTCAACAACTATCGGTTAGTATCGGTTGAACCTAAGTTTTTGCTTCACATGATTTGTGCTATCCTTGCAATGTCATTTTATTTTGTTTTGCTTGATGTTTGAATAAAATCATTGGATTTGAAATATTGAATGAAAAATAATCCCCCCATGGCTAGTTAATAATTTTACTACTCAGTGTTCTTCACTCATATCTTTTGGAGTAGTTTGTCATTTGCTCACATGCTTCAAGTCTATCCTATGAGTAAATGGTTGAATGAATTGAATGTCATAAACCTGAATTTTTATATGTTTCATATGCTTATAACATGTTTAGTGACGACTTCACACATAGAAAGTATGAGGCATAAAAATTATTGAGAGTTGGCAAACGTAGTTTTGGTCATCGTTGCAATTAATAGGAAGTAATAAGGAAAGAGAGGTTCACATACAGATATATTATCTTGGACATCTTCTATGATTGTGAAGAACTCATTAAGTATGACATGCTAAAAGAGTTGACGTTGGACAAGGAAGACAACGTAATGGTTTATGTTTTCCGACATCTCAGTTAAAGTATATTGTCATTGACCTTCCAAACATGCTGAGCTTGCCTTTCCCCTCATGCTAGCCAAAATTCTCAGCACCAAGTAGAGATACTACTTGTGCTTCCAAAATCCTTAAACCAGTTTTGCCATGAGAGTCCACCATATCTACCTATGGATTGAATAAGATCCTTCAAGTAAGTTGTCATCGGTGCAAGCAATAAAAATTGCTTCTAAATATGGATGACTTATTAGTGCGGAGAAAATAAGCTTTGTACGAACTTGTTGTGGAAGTAATAAAAGCGACGGACTGCATAATAAAGGTCCACATACAAGGGGCAATATAAAGTGACGTTCTTTTGCATTAAGATTTTGTGCATCAACCCTAAACGCGCATGACAACCTCTGCTTCCCTCTGCGAAGGGCCTATCTTTTACTTTATGTTTTTACTTTATGCTTGAGTCAAGGTGATCCTCACCATTCCCTTTTCATTTTATCCTTTGGCAAGCTCCTTGTGTTTGAAAGATCATGATATATATATATATATATATATATATATATATATATATATATATATATATATCCAATTGGATGTAAGTTAGCATGGGCTATTATTGTTGACATCACCTAAAGGTGAATACGTTGGGAGGCAACACAATAAGCCCATATCTTTCTCAGTGTCCGGCTGAAACTCCATAACCACAAGTATTGCGTGAGTGTTAGCAATGGTAGAACACTATATGATAGTTGAGTATGTGGACTTGCTGAAAAGCTCTAGTCTTGACTCTTTCTGATGTTATGATAAATTATAATTGCTTCAATGACTGAGATTATAGTTTGTTAGTTCGCAATGAAGTTTCTGAACCATGCTTGATATTGTGAATAGATTGTTACTTGATCATGAAAAGTTTTATGAGATAAGCTGTTATTATGACACATATTGATGCTATAAAAAGTGATTGGAATTATCATTGATCAAACTTAAGCACTTACTAGCATTCCGCATCAAAAATTATCTTTTTATCATTTACCTACTCGAGGACGAGCAGGAATTAAGTTTGGGGATGCCTGATACGTCTCCAACGTATCTATAATTTTTGATTGCTCCATGCTATATTATCTACTGTTTCGGGCAATATTGGGCTTTATTTTCCACTTTTATATAATTTTTGGGACTAACCTATTAACCGGAGGCCCAACCCAGAATTGTTGTTTTTAGCCTATTTCAGTGTTTCGAAGAAAAGGAATATCAAATGGAGTCCAAAATACCTGAAACTCCACGGAACATATTTTTGGACCAGAAGAAGCCCATGGAGTACTGGAAGCTCACCAGGGGAGTCCCGGGCTGCCCACGAGGGTGGGGGCGCGCCCACCCCCCTGGGGCGCGCCCCCCTATAGGCAGTCGGCTCTGATACTAACTTGTGACACCCTCGATTCAATCATACACTAATCATGCACGCAAATGTGTACGATCAAGATCAAGGACTCACGGGAAGATATCACAACACAACTCTAGACACAAATTAAAATAATACAAGCTTTATATTACAAGCCAGGGGCCTCGAGGGCTCGAATACATAAGCTTGAACACACAAGAGTCGATTGGAAGCAACAATATCTGAGTACAGACATGAGTTAGACAAGTTTGCCTTAAGAAGGCTAGCACAAAAGCAACATCGATCGAAAAGGCAAGGCCTCCTGCCTGGGAGCCTCCTAACTACTCCTGGTCGTCGGCGGCCTCCACGTAGTAGTAGGCATCAGCGGTGGCGTCTGGCTCCTGGGCTCCGACATCTGGTTGCATCAACCGGAAAGAAGAAGAAAGGGGGAAAAGGGAGAGCAAAGCAACCGTGAGTACTCATCCAAAGTACTCGCAAGCAAGGATCTACACTACATATGCAACATTATCAAAGGAAGGCTGTATATGTGGACTGAGCTGCAGAAATGCCAGAATAGAGGGAAGGCCTAGTCCTATTGAAGACTAGCATCTTCTGGAAACCACCATCTTGCAGCAAACAGGAGGGAGTAGAGTAGCATAACGTAAAGTGGTAGTAGTGTTATCAACCTCGGACGGAGATCCTTTCTCGACTCCCTACGAGAAAGAAATCCCAAAGCCATACTATCCAGTTATCATCACAAGTATCCAGTTCTAGTTGTATCGATCGGGATACAACTCCAAGTGTCCGTTACCGTAGGACAGGATATCGATAGATGTTTTCTTCCCTGCAGGGGTGCACCAACTTACCCACCACGCTCGATTAACTCCGGCCGGACACACTTTCCTGGGTCATGCCCGGCCTCGGCCAAACAATACGCCGCAACCCGACCTAGGCTTAATAGAGAGGCGAGCATGCCGGACTAAACCTATGCCCCCAGGGGTCATGGGCCATCTCCCCGGGAACTCCTTCACGCTATGTGACGCGGGCCGGTGAGCAGACCTAGCTACCTCCTTCAACAAGGCAGGTGCTTACGCAGTCGCTGACGTCTATTAAGCTTTGGCTGATGTATACGACGCAGAACGCCCATACTATGCCCACGTGATGGTTAGTGCTATCGGGCCAGAGGCCCCTCGGATCAAATATCCAAATCGTAGTGGATTAGGAACGCGGTAACAAGCAGAGACTCACGAAGATGTGACCCGTTGCCCGTCTGCCTCGAGGACTTGCGGCAAGGGCTAGGAATGCCCGCCACGCCAGTATTTATCTCGCGGGCACCCTCCAGGTCAACCCGACTCCACATCACTGCAATTAAGCTCGCGGGTACCGCTTCGGGGTCGACTTCGTCTTTAGTAACATGGCTCGGTGTAAAGTCATAGTAATCATAGTAACTGTGTGTCTAAACATCAAGGGAAAACCCGAGGAATCACCCGGTGAATTCCACTCGATGTAGTCATCAAGGTGAACGTAAGAGGATTCACCCTCGAGGTCCACACTTGAGGGGTTGCACGGCAGAGTCGTATCAGAAGTGGTTAAAGAGGAAATCACCCTCGATGACCACGACCGAATAGCTACACTACAGGGTTAACATCAGAAGTACTGATGAGGTCTGACCCTCGGTACTTGATAGTAACCCAGTATTGACGAGCAACTAAGGGGAAAGTGATGTGCGGTGCCGGGGCCTGGTCTTCGATCCCGTTGATCGGGTCTTCTGATTATCCGGTAGGCGGTCGGGACAAAGTGGGGTCACGGATGGATCACTAACCAACCTATACTAAGCAGTTTAGGATAAGCAGGTAGGTAACAATGAGCAGGTTACAAAAGCAGGCTATGCATCAGAATAGGAGCAAACAATAACAGTAGCAAAATCTAATGCAAGCATGAGAGAATGGCATGGGTGAAATCGGGATGATCAAAGGGGGTGCTTGCCTGGTTGCTTTGGCAAGGAGGGGTCGTCGTCGACGTAGTCGATCACAGGGGCAGCATCGGTCTCGGGGTCTACCGGGGAGAAGAGGGAGAAGAAACAGTAAATATAAAGCAAACAAAGCATAACCGAACAACAGGCAGAGCTAGACGTGTTCTAACGCGGTGCTATACGATACCGGCGAGGGGGAAGTCAACCGGGAATGTTTTCCCGGTTCGGACTGATGTCGACGAGATGACCGGAGGGGGAAAGTTCCATGTTCAGATAGTTAGAGGCATCTGACAGGTAAACGGACCGCGTATCCGGATTCGTTGGATTTTTCTGAGCAACTTTCATGTAGAAAACATTTTCATCGGAGTTACGTTTAATTACTATGAATTTATAGAGGTTTAAACATTTTCTGGAATTAAATATATTATCAGAAAAGAAATACTATGTCAGCATGACATCACTGTGACGTCAGCAGTCAACAGACGGTGACCAGGTCAAATCGACCAGCGGGTCCCACCTGTCATAGACAATGGACTAACAGTGGGTTATTTTAATTGAACAAGGGTTAATTAGTAGTTGGGCCCCACATGTCAGTGACTAATTAGTCTAACAAGTTAATTTTATTTATAAAAACGTTTAGTTAGCCTAATTAACAGATGGGGCCCACATGTCATGCACAGTAACTGTGTTGACCAGAGTCAACGTGGTCAACTGGGGCGCCGGGGCCCCCTGGCAGCCTCACTGGGGTGGCCCCAGGTGTGCCACGTTGGCAGTGGCCGGCGGCTGAACGCCGGCGACAGAAAACACGGCGGAGGCGCTCGGGACCTCGCCGGAATCCACGTACAGGGGCCGTTTGGCCCGCGTGTTGGCGCGTTCGAGCGAGTAAGCAACGCCGCATCCAACGCGGGTGGCCACGCGAGCTGGGATGGACGGAGCCGTCGCCGGTGACAGGGACGGCGGAGAACCGAAGCACGACGAACTCGCGCGCGATGAAGCGAAGGCCAAAACGGGCGGCGCGCTACTCCTACGGCGCCTTCTCGAGGTCGTAAGCGTGGAAAGGGACTCGGCGGCCATGTCAGTGGCTCACGTAACGGCGGCGAGCTCACCGGCGGAGCTGGGCTCGGCAATGGTGGAACCAGCCGCCCCGAGCTCGTAGAGGAGCAGAAAGGAGGGGAGGAGAGACAAAGCTCACCGCAGCGGCTCAAGGAGGCCCGTGGAAGGATTAGTAGCAGCAGAGGGCGGCGCCGGAGAGGAGGAAGATCGCCGGCGACCGAGGTGGAAGGGGGCGGCTCGATCCGTGGCCTGCGGTGCTCCTCGAGCTCGATGGCGAGGCGTAGTCGAGGTAGAGGTCGCCGGTGCGTCTCGTGGACGTGCTGGCGAGGCGCGGGGTGGCCGGTGGCCGCGGCTATGGTGCAGCCATGGCGACGGCGGCGCTCGGTGCGGCGCGGCCGAGGTGGATCTGGAGGGGAGAGGGAGAGGCGGAGCGGGCGTCAGTGGAGAGCGGGGGAGTGAGTGGGGCGTAGGGGAAAGGACCGAGGCGTCGGGGGCTTATCCCCTCGCCGGCGACTCCGAGGCGGCGTGACGGCAACCGGCGCAGGCTGGGCGCTGTTCTTCGGTGGAACAGGAGGAGGGGAGAGCGACCGGGGAGGGGGCATGGGCCGTCCTGCTGGGATGGGCCGAGGCCCATGGGAAGGCCAGGGGCTGAGGCCCAAGGGGGGCGCGGTTGCCAGCTGGGCCAGTCGGCCCAATTGAGGGGGTCTTTTCCTTTTTCTTTTACCTTAAACAATTTTTCTTTTCTTTTAAAACTTCTATTTCAAAAAGTTTAGGCCAGTTAAACAATTTGCATTAAAATGTTGGTTCACCACCAATATTAATTATGCATTATTTGGCACAAGATGAACATTTTAGTTTTCATGTTTGAGCAATTTTGAAATTTCACTCATAATTTGGATTTGAATTTGAATTGAGTTCGAAAGCAAATGAGGATTAGCAACAGTAGGAGTGATGACATGGCACCATCAATAGAGGGTTATTGTAGCATGATTCTCGGGGCGTTACAGAGGCCATGGAGGAGGAAGCACAAGGGGGAGAACCTCTCCTCCTCTCTTCCGGTGGCGCCGGAGTGCCATCGGGAGGGGAATCATCGCCATGGTGATCGTCTTCATCAACATCACCATCATCATCACCATCCTCATCTCTTTTACGCGGTTCACTCTCCCGCACACCGCTGTAATCCCCTACTTGAACATGGTGCTTTATGCCACATATTATGATCCAATGATGTGTTGCCATCCTATGATGTTTTGAGTAGATATCTTTTGTCTTTGGGTTGATTGATGATCTAGATTGGTATGAGTTTTATGTTTTACTTTCGTGTTGTCCTATGGTGCCCTCCGTGTCGCGCAAGCGTGAGGGATTCCCGTTGTAGGGTGTTGCAATACGTTCATGATTCTCTTATAGTGGGTTGCTAGAGTGACAGAAGCTTAAACCCGAGTAAGAGGGATTGTTGCGTATGGGAATAAAGAGGACTTGATGCTTTAATGCTATGGTTGGGTTTTACCTTAATGATCTTTAGTAGTTGCGGATGCTTGCTAGAGTTCCAATCGTAAGTGCATATGATCCAAGTAGAGAAAGTATGTTAGCTTATGCCTCTCCCTCATATGAAACTGCAATAGTGATTGTCAGTCTTGTTAACAATTGCCTAGGACAATTCCGCACACCGATCCACCATTATTCCACACTCGCTATTTATATTATTTAGTAATATATTCTAACTTTATGATAACAGCACCTACTTTTATATTTTAGCTCTCCGATACCATACAAAGTTATCCTCTTCATACCCACAACGTAGTTTTATTTCTCGTTGTTAGTTGGAAGCAAACGTTTGGTGTACGTAGAGTCGTATCAGTGGCAGATAGGGCTTGAGAGAATATTGATCTTACCTTTAGCTCCTTGTGGGTTCGACACTCCATACTTATCACTTCCACCTTTGGAAAGTGCTACGATGATTCCTTGCACTTGGGGATTATCACTTTTGCTTCAGTGGAGGCATACCAGCGTCCTCACAGCGTAATTCTGTAATCTCTAGAATATGATATACGTTGCATCATTGGAAATCAGAGTCCTTTACCTGAGGTTATCTTGGAAATCAATGCTCATCACATTTTTATGTATGTTCGCTACAGTTAAAGTTTTCTAATATTATTACGTAGAAACAGTCTGTTCCTTGCACCTGTTCTGCAAGCTGGATTTTACGAAATAATATGCATAGAGATGGGAAAAGGCTGAGGAGCGAGCCGTGTACAGACCCGTCCTTCTTCTTACTCTAGCAGCATAAAGTTGAGAAATTATGGTTCACGGCTATATTGCCCACCATCATCATTTTTCTGCCCCACTTCCACCAACAATTCCCTATGATAATGTATTTCTAGTCTCATTTTTGTACAGGCTTTCTTAATCCTGGTTCAGCTCAATTGCTTGATTCAGGCAGATCATGGAGGCTGGTTCTCATATTTTTGTTTGGGGAATGCTACGATTGAGAATTTGCAATGGCTGCTGGTTTAATTGGTTCACGACACCGAGATGTTAAATGTGTTCTCCATCGAGATGTTATCTGAACTTCAAAATAAATCAGTTGGTTGTTTGTCTTAAATTATTTCAAACCTGAGAATTTGGGGTTGTTTAGAGTTAGATATTTTGTAAAAGGTTGTTGTTCTGCTATACTAATGACGAGTCACAAATGGTCGATAGATATTTTGATGGATCTTAATTTAGTTAACTGCTACAAAACTGATCGATAGAATATATGTTATCCTACATTCTTTGTATTCTACTGACTCATGTGTACTGTGTTGGTAGTTGGCTCCTTTCTTTTCTCTTCTTTCGCCATCGTACCCATCTTGCTGATCTGATGTGTACCTATCAATTTGATGCAGCGTTGCCGTCTTATTTTCATGACGGCGTGATGTCTCGATGCGTGATGGATTCACTCACACGGAGGAAGCTTTTCTCCGCTACTCCGGCGACAAGCGCACAAGCTTTTGGGTAAATGGCGCCACCAGTAAACAAGGTATGTCCTGTTCCGTTGATTGATCAGTTCATCTTGCTTTTAAAATTCTTACACTATGATTTGCTCAAATTCTATCAAGAAAACGGTGGAAATTAAATTTATTTATTTGAAATGCATGCCATTTCTCCCGGATCATTAGTTCATGTAACTTGATGATGTAAACCTGGTGTCGTTTAATCTTTTTCCATAAACCAGTCATTTGGGAGTTTATTGCAAGCTATACCATCTTGATGCGTAATTGCAGATTGTGTTCTTGCTATGATTTGTTACAACTTATATGTTTTATAATATTCCATGTAAATCAGAATATCCTTGATGTGCATTCCTTGATTTTTTAATGTTAGGGGCCAAAATATATATCCTTAATTAGTTATTCCTCTGTATAGTGTAGGTGATACTAACCCTTTTATGGATATATATATATATATATATATATATATATATATATATATATATATATATATTCATTTTAGACTCTAGCTCAGGTCTGCGCATTATATAAGGAGTTGAATTTGCCGGTTCAAAATATTTGTACTATCAATCCTTTCTGTCCTTCTGATGTTTGTCTACATGAGGGACCTGCTATGTGTAAAATAGGCGTCTACAGACAACAAACTGGCTCGTAGAGAAACTATTTTGAAGTCTTTGGACCTGAACCCTTGCTGCTCCCTCTCTCTCTCTCTCTCTCTCTCTCTCTCTCTCTCTGAATTTTCTGTAAGTTGAGATGTGTAAAACTTTGTAATGTTCAGATTCTAAGAGTGCTTGCAACCTGCTATATGTTTAGTTGGTTCGCCATGTGCTTCTGCATTGCATTGGTGCCGCTCAAACCCTGCTCGTGTCTGGATGCGTGCGCATCTGGGTCGTCGTGGGTACCCAGCTAGGTCATCATGTCTCCTTTTATGCCGCATAGGAATTTCCATAATGTTATGGCAGGTTACTGCCCCTATAACTGCTAGCATCTGGAAACCATGGCTGATTGTTTAGTAGTTGCAAATCTTCCGGCATGGTTTAGCTTGCTTTATGTAGCGTAGAGGGTTTCAGATTGCTTTGCATGATGTGATGGTGATTGCTTTCTATTGACTGATTGGAGCAGAATGATTCCATCCATCAGCTAATAGAAAAAGGGTTCAATTCATCATCTGAGGTAAGTCATTTCCTAAAAGTTCTCCATATTATAATTCTTGTACTCTTAACATGGCGAAATAAGTTCTTACTCTGCTATTATTCTTAAACTGGCATCCTAACTTTTGACCATGTACATGTGCATCTTCCTTTTATGATGATATAAAGATGTTTTTAATTTTCTCATATCATAGGTATAATAATTCAGAGTATTTACATGATTACAGGACCCCCATATATTCTTAATTATTAATGTAGTTGTTGTATATTCTTTATCTATTGTAGATGAATTCAAGAAGCTATTATCACCGTTTGCGATCTCATAATTTTTCATGATCAGTCAATAGCTAATCGTATTTATTTCTTTATTTCTTCTTTTGGGTCGGCGGGCAAGCTAATTAGGCTATTTTCCCTTTTATCTATTTAATGCAGAGAAATTACTAGCCGTACGAGTATATTAAGATGTGGTGAAAATGTGCAAGTTTGGTTCTACTATAGCTTCTGGTTTAGATTACCAATGTGGTTGCTTAATGTTTATACTATAACAGATCTTACTAGGTACATGCTAACAACAATCCTCTTGGTTTAAAATTGACATTTTCCATAAGTTGATTATGATTTTTATGCATGTAGTGTAAGTTAACCACACTTGGTAGGATGGCTTTATATTTCTTCTCGGGTGGGGAATGCAGCGATCGGGGGGTCATCTCCCTCCTAAATAATTGTTTCTGATAAACAACGACACCTTTCTTACACAGGTTGTTTGATGCGTTTGTGCTCGTCGGCGGGACAGTGCAAGGCGCAACTCCGAAGCGGTTCCTCGCCGGTTGGACGATGTTCAGGTGCAACCCCGGCGCGCACTGAGTATTGCCTCGGCTACAACCTCCCTCGGTGAACTCCATCTTCCTCCTGCTCCTCTGCTTTGGCTACTGTATCCAGAAACATGAGACAGATCGAAATCTGAGCGTTCTCAGCGATTAGAGCATTCTGGCGGTCCGATCATTTCCTTGATGCTGTTCTGGCCGTTGGATCTCGGGCTCGGTCGCTGTGGGCCGTCGGATATTTTTCCCTGTGAGCGGTGTCCCGCCCAGCCGTGCCACCGCGCGTTATTTTGTTGCCCCCCAGGGTATTCTCGTCATTTCGCTTTGTCTGTGGTGGTGGCGTTCGTGCTAGGGCGATGATGATTAACTGTGGCTGAAATAAGTGTGCCTTTGAGCAATCGAGGCACCTGTGGGTATCAAGTTGGATCCTCCCTGTTGTCTCTAGAATCCTTTTTGATCCTGTGATACCTATTGATCTATCCTTGGATGGTCATTCTTGTTGATTGATAACCAGGGCAGCTCCATTGTATAAACAGATTGATCTGGTGATAAGAGATGATGGGGGTAGGTTATATGATCGAGGAAAGGCGAATCTGAGCCCACTATGCAATGAACATCAAACCTTTTTATTTGTATTTAAAGGCATTGCTTACTTATGTTCCAGTGTTTACAGCCGTCTTATGTAAAGATTTATTCTCTCTTATAACTTTATTGCATATAAGTTGTTCTTGATCTTTATTGTTTGTTGTTGGTCCTTGATTTAGTCTGGTTAGGATTTCTTCTCTGTCTTATGTAAATATTTTCTCTCTCTCAGACCAATGTTTTGTCCATGTAGTAACAAGTATATATTTCAAGCATGACATGAATAAACCTGAATGGTCTTTAAGATGAGAATGAGATGCATGGTTGTACAATATTGGGTACTAAGTTAGAGATCGGCTGTCCCTATGAATGCAAACTATTGTTAGCTATAAATATGTTTTCCTCCTACAGTGTTTGGCCTAATTAGTTATTGGGTTGATTTTGGTAGTTCTACTTTTTTGCTGCCAACAATATGCAAGTTAATGTTCAGGGTGTGCTTTGGCCTTGGGATTCTTTACTGTTTTTATTCTAGATGTGGTGGTCATATTAGTCAGATCAACATTTCTTTTATCGGGCTTTACATGGCTAATATGCATATCCGGTAGAACAGAGTCTGCTCATGCATTCTTATGCTATTTTCACGTGTGTTTATCTGTCTTGTGTTCAACTGGTTTCCCTTCAGTCAGTTCATTGCATGAAACAAGCACTATAGCTGACATGTAACTCGAGTGCCTGACATGTAACTTGACTATTCAGTGCATATAGTTTGTGCCTTTGTGTATGCACATTTTTCTTTCTTTCTTAGAAAGCTGCTATTTTCACTTATTTGGAGAACACCTTGCTACCTCTTGAGCACTGCGTTGGATTTCCCCGAAGAGGAGAGGATGATGCAGCAAAGTAGTGTAAGTATGTCCCTCAGTTTTTGAGAACCAAGGTATCAATCCAGTAGGAGACCACGCGCAAGTCCCTCGTACCTGCACAAAACTGTAGCTACTCGCAACCAACGCTTAGGGGTTGTCAATCCCTTCACGGTCACTTACGAGGGTGAGATCTGATAGAGATAATATTTTTGGTATTTTTTGGTATAAAGATGCAAAGTGAAAAGTAAAAGCAAAGCAAGTAAATAAAGTGATGGAGATTGATATGATGAGAATAGACCTGGGGGCCATAGGTTTCACTAGTGGCTTCTCTCAAGAGCATAGATATTCTACGGTGGGTGAACAAATTACTGTTGAGCAATTGACAGAATTGAGCATAGTTATGAGGTTATCCAGGCAATGATCATGTATATAGGCATCACGTCCGTGACAAGTAGACCGAAACGATTCTGCATCTACTACTATTACTCCACTCATCGACCGCTATCCAGCATGCATCTAGAGTATTAAGTTAAAAACAGAGTAACGCCTTAAGCAAGATGACATGATGTAGAGGAATAAATTCATGCAATATGATAAATACCCCATCTTGTTATCCTCGATGGCAACAATACAATACGTGCCTTGCAACCCTTTACATCCTTTGGGTAAGGACACCGCAAGATTGAACCCAAAGCTAAACACTTCTCCCATTGCAAGAACTACCAATCTAGTTGGCCAAACCAAACGGATAATTCGAAGAGACTAGTAAAGATAACTTAATCATACATAAAAGAATTCAGAGAAGAATCAAATATTTTCCATAGATAAGTTGGATCATAAAGCCACAATTCATCGGTCTCAACAAACACACCGCAAAAAGAAGATTACATCGAATAGATCTCCACGGGAGAGGGGGAGAACATTGTGTTGAGATCCAAAAAGAGAGAAGAAGCCATCTAGCTACTAGCTATGGACCCGAAGGTCTGAAGTAAACTACTCACACTTCATCGGAGGGGCTATGGTGTTGATGTAGAAGCCCTCCGTGGTGGATGCCCCCTTCGGCGGAGCTCCGGAACAGGCCCCAAGATGGGATCTCGTTGATACAGGAAGGTACGGCGGTGGAATTAGGTTTTTGGCTCCCGTCCTGATCGTTTGGGGATACGTAGGTATATATAGGAGGAAGGAGTACGTCGGTGGAGCGTCAGGGGGCCCACGAGGCAGGCGCGCCCCCACCTCGTGACCGCCTCTGCACTTCTTGGAATAGGGTCCAAGTCTCCTGGATCACGTTCGTAAGAAGATCACGTTCAAGGTTTCATTCCGTTTGGACTCCGTTTGATATTCCGCTTTCTTGAAACACTGAAATAGGCAAAAACAGCAATTCTGGGCTAGGCCTCCGGTTAATAGGTTAGTCCCGAAATAATATAAAAGTCGAAAATAAAGCCCATTATAGTCCAAAACAATAGATAAAGTAGCATGGAGCAATCAAAAATTATAGATATCTGGAGACGTATCAGGCATCCCCAAGCTTAATTCCTGCTCGTCCTCGAGTAGGTAAATGATAAAAAGAGAATTTTTGATGCGGAGTGATACTTTGGCATAATTTCAATGTAAATCTTCTTAATTGTGATATGAATATTTAGATCCGAAAGATTCAAGACAAAAGTTCATATTGACATAAAAATAATAATACTTCAAGCATACTAATCAAAATAATTATGTCATCTCAAAATAACATGGCCAAAGAAAGTTCATCCCTACAAAATCATATAGTTAGGCTATGCTTCATTTTCGTCACACAAAGATGTTGCCAACTTTTATACCCCCGATGACAAGCCAAGCAATTGTTTCATACTTAAATAATCTCAAACTTTTTCAACCTTCACGCAATACATGAGCATGAGCCATGGATATAGCACTATGGGTGGAATAGAATATGATGATGGGGATTGTGTGGAGAAGACAAAAGGAGAAAGTCTCACATTGACGAGGATAATCAACGGGCTATGGAGATGCCCATCAATTGATGTCAACATGAGGAGTAGGGATTGCCATGCAACGGATGCACTAGAGCTATGAATGCTCAACAAAAGAAAACTAGTGGGTGTGCATCCAACTTGCTTGCTCATGAAGACCTAGTGCGTTTGAGGAAGCCCATCGTAGGAATATACAAGCCAAGTTCTATAATGAAAAATTCCCACTAGTATGAAAAAGGACAACTTATGAAACTCACTACATGAAAAACATGGTGCTACTTTTAAGCACAATATATGAGACTCACTACATGAAGAATGAGGTGCTACTTTGAAGCACAATATATGAGACTCACTACATGAAGAACATGGTGCTACTTTGAAGCACAAGTGTGGAAAAAGAGATAGTAGCATTGCCCTTTTCTTTTCTTTTCTTTTTTTTGGGCCTTTCTTTTTTTTGGCCTTTTTTTTGGGCAATGCTATAATAATGATGATCATCACACTTCTATTGATTACAACATGAGGATTACAACTCGAAACTAGAACAAGGTATGACTCTATATGAATGCCTCCGGCGGTGTACCGGGATGGTGCAATGAATCAAGAGTGACATGTATGAAAAATAATGCATGGTGGCTTTGCCACAAAAACGATGTCAACTACATGATCATGCAATGGCAATATGACAAAAGTAAAGTATGTCATGATGATGATGGTAGAAGTTGCATGGCAATATATCTCGGAATGGCTACGGAAATGCCATAATAGGTAGGTATGGTGGCTATTTTGAGGAATATATAAGGAGGTTTATGTGTGATAGAGCGTATCGTATCACGGGGTTTGGATGCACCGGCGATGTTTGCACCAACTCTCAATGTGAGAAAGGGCAATGCACGGTACCGAAGAGGCTAGCAATGGCGGAAATGTAAGAGTGCGTATAATCCATGGACTCAACATTAGTCAAAAGAACTCATATACTTATTGCAAAAATTTAGAAGTCATCAAAAATCAAGTGCTACGCGCATGCTCCTAGGGAATAGATTGGTAGGAAAAGACCATCGTCATTCCCCCGACCGCCACACATAAGGATGCACAAGCGGTACACTTCATGTTTCAAATTTGTTACACAACTTTAACCATACGTGCATGCTACGGGATTTACTAACTTCAACACAAGCATTTCTCAAATTCACAACTACTCAACTAGCACGACTTTGATATTATCACCTCCATATCTCAAAACAATTATCAAGCATCAAACTTATCTTAGTATTCAACGCACTCAAAAGAAAGTTTCACATATCTTGAATACCAAGTATATTAACATTAAGCAGATTACCATGCTATTCACGACTCTCAAAATAATCTAAGTGAAGCATGAGAGATAAGTTTCTTTAAAACAAATCCACCACCGTGCTCTAAAATATCTAAGTGAAGCACTAGAGCAAAATTTATCACGCTCAAAAAGATATAAGTGAAGCACTATGAGCAACTATCAAGCTCAAAAGATATAAGTGAAGCACATAGAGTATTCTATCAAATTTCAATTCATATATGGCTCTCTCAAAAGATGTGTACAGCAAGGATGATTGTGGTAAACTAACAAGCAAAGACGCAAATAATACAAGACGCTCCAAGCAAAACACATATCATGTTGGTGAATAAAAATATAGCTCCAAGTAAATTATCGATGGAAGTGGATTTAAAGAGGGGATGCCTTCCGGGGCATCCCCAAGCTTTGAATTTTTGGTGTCCTTGGATTATCTTGGGGGTGCCATGGGCATCCCCAAGCTTAGGCTATTGCCACTCCTTGTTCCATAATCCATCAAAAGAATTCACCCAAAACTTGAAAACTTCACAACACAAAACTCAATAGAAATCTCGTGAGCTCCGTTAGAGAAAGAAAACAAAAGAATACTTTAAGGTACTGTAATGATATCATTCTTTATTTATATTGGTGTTAAACCTGCTGTATTCCAACTTCTCTATGGATTGTAAACTATTTTACTAACCATAGATTCATCAAAATAAGCAAACAACACACGTAAAACAGAATCTGTCAAAAACAGAACAGTCTGTAGTAATCTGTAACTAACACAAACTTCTGGAACCCAAACAATTCTACCAAAATTAGACGACCTGGAAAATTTGTTTATTGATCATCAGCAATTGGAATCAGTATTTTATCACGTTCTGGTGATTTTTAACAATTCGGGCACTGAGCACAAAGATTCTGGAAATTACAGCAAGATCAAATAACTATCATCCAAGAAGATCCAATAGGTCCAACTTGGCACAAACACTAATTAAAACATAAAACCACATCTAAACAGAAGCTAGATGTATTATTTATTCCTAACCAGAACCAAAAACAAAAAACACAAAATAAAATTGCGTTGCCTCCCAACAAGCGCTATCATTTAACGCCCCTAGCTAGGCATAAAAGCAAGGATAGATCTAACGAGTGCCATATTTGGCACTTGGAGAGGAGGATCTCCTTTCTATGGCATTCATTCTTCTATTTAAGTTAAGCACATGGCCATTAATGGAAGAAGTAATATTAAGCATGTTACGGAAGTTTGCCTCTAAACTAGACTTCATCTCTTTAATAATTTCATTTTGATAAAAGCACAAAAGAGTAGTTGATTCAACCTTATCATTCATAGGGTGCCCAAATATAGTTTTCATTTTTTCATAGGTGTCTATAGCATCCCCTTCAAGAAAACCTCCTTCAAAAATAGAATCTAAAACTTGTTTAAAAGAAGCGGGCAAGCCAACATAGAAACTTTTTAAGTAATCTTCAATTTGATATTGTGGCACATAGCTAGCCCGAATCCTTAATAACCTATCCCAAGCATCCTTTAAAGACTCATCAAGTAAATAGCGCAAAATTCCAGAGTCATCCTCATCAAAATTATTCAAGCTCTCATTGGAGACCCCGGTGGGTCTTTCTATAGCATCATTATTCATGAGCTTAGAGAGGATAGAGGGGTTATCCAAGGTACTAGAACCTAGGAAAGGGCCCTTAGTTCTTTTTGATTCGGCCATGGCAACGAGAAGGCAAACGGAAAGGAGAGGAGGAGATTGGGAAAGAGAGGGAAAATAAAACGGCAAGGGTGAAGTGGGGGAGAGGAAAACGAGAGGCAAATGGCAAATAATGTAATGCGAGAGATAGGGATTGTGATGGGTACTTGGTATGTTGACTTTTGCGTAGACCTCCCCGGCAACAGCGCCAGAAATTCTTCTTGCTACCTCTTGAGCACTGCGTTGGATTTCCCCGAAGAGGAGAGGATGATGCAGCAAAGTAGCGTAAGTATTTCCCTCAGTTTTTGAGAACCAAGGTATCAATCCAGTAGGAGACCACGCGCAAGTCCCTCGTACCTGCACAAAACGATAGCTACTCGCAACCAACGCTTAGGGGTTGTCAATCCCTTCACGGTCACTTACGAGGGTGAGATCTGATAGAGATAATATTTTTGGTATTTTTGGTATAAATATGCAAAGTGAAAAGTAAAAAGCAAAGCAAGTAAATAAAGTGATGGAGATTGATATGATGAGAATAGACCTGGGGGCCATAGGTTTCACTAGTGGCTTCTCTCAAGAGCATAGATATTCTACGGTGGGTGAACAAATTACTGTTGAGCAATTGACAGAATTGAGCATAGTTATGAGGTTATCCAGGCAATGATCATGTATATAGGCATCACGTCCGTGACAAGTAGACCGAAACGATTCTGCATCTACTACTATTACTCCACTCATCGACCGCTATCCAGCATGCATCTAGAGTATTAAGTTAAAAACAGAGTAACGCCTTAAGCAAGATGACATGATGTAGAGGAATAAATTCATGCAATATGATAAATACCCCATCTTGTTATCCTCGATGGCAACAATACAATACGTGCCTTGCAACCCTTTACATCACCGGGTAAGGACACCGCAAGATTGAATCCAAAGCTAAACACTTCTCCCATTGCAAGAACTACCAATCTAGTTGGCCAAACCAAACGGATAATTCGAAGAGACTTGTAAAGATAACTTAATCATACATAAAAGAATTCAGAGAAGAATCAAATATTTTCCATAGATAAGCTGGATCATAAACCCACAATTCATCGGTCTCAACAAACACACCGCAAAAAAGAAGATTACATCGAATAGATCTCCACGAGAGAGGGTATAAAATTGTATTGAGATCCAAAAAGAGAGAAGATGCCATCTAGCTACTAGCTATGGACCCGAAGGTCTGAAGTAAACTACTCACACTTCATCGGAGGGGCTATGGTGTTGATGTAGAAGCCCTCCGTGGTGGATGCCCCCTCCGGCGGAGCTTCGGAACAGGCCCCAAGATGGGATCTCATGGATACAGGAAGGTACGGCGGTGGAATTAGGTTTTTGGCTCCCGTCCTGATCGTTTGGGGATACGTAGGTATATATAGGAGGAAGGAGTATGTCGGTGGAGCGTCAGGGGGCCCACGAGGCAGGGGGCACGCCCCCCACCCTCGTGACCGCCTCTGGCACTTCTTGGAGTAGGGTCCAAGTCTCCTGGATCATGTTCGGTGAGAAGATCACGTTCCCGAAGGTTTCATTCCGTTTGGACTCTGTTTGATATTCTGTTTCTTCGAAACACTGAAATAGGCAAAAAACAGCAATTCTGGGCTGGGCCTCCAGTTAATAGGTTAGTCCCAAAAATAATATAAAAGTGGAAAATAAAGCCCATTATAGTCCAAAACAATAGATAAAGTAGCATGGAGCAATCAAAAATTATAGATACGTTGGAGACGTATCACACCTCTGAATTTTCATTGCACATGAAACGAGTCGCTGTCACTACCCAACACATGAGTACTCAATGTGTTTATTTTGAGGTCTACGTCTTCAAAAGAAATTTAACTATTTATTATATGGGGAACTATAGTTAGTAGCGTGTAACTGGACTCCTATTTGGAGCAGTGGCATCGTTGATATTGGTCTCTGATTTATGATTTGATCCACAGCCCCTCCAGTATCGTGGTTTTTTTTTTGCATGAGGTTTCTGGATAATTTGCAGTTCGGTCGGCGCCGTGGCGGAGGGTTGTCTTGTGGTTTGACCGGAGAGGGAGCACACCGGAGAAGCGATCTCGTCCCCATTGGTCAGGTACCCCTCTCTCGCTCTCGTTCGACCTCTCCAAGAAAGTTATATAGATAGAGTAAGCTAATTGTGTTTTTCGGGTGCTGTATAGGATACTACGATTAAAGATTGTTCTCATTTATATTGATGTTGCTGATTATCAAATCAATGGCTGTTATCTAGAGTGATTCTCCTTCAAATTTGATGTATTATGTCTTCCAGCTTATACTATATATGATTTCTTTCCATGGTTTTAACTAATTATTGATATGTATCTAATTATTTTATTTTGGCATCAACGAATTACTCACCTAGCATTTATTCTGCTATACGGAAACAATCGGTGCCTATTTCTTTTTGATCTGAACTCAGACATAATTTTGCTATATGTAAACAATCATTGGTTCTTTCTTTTCTATCTAAACTGAGAAATAACTCTAATCAGTTGTTTTTTATTTACTGTTTAAGTATTATTCTTACCTAACACTTGTGCCAAAACTGTTTTTTCTTTCATATGTGCCATAGATTATCCAACCGCCTCTGCTTCTTTACAATTTTGTCGACTTATCTGGCATTTTCTCGGCCGTGTGGAACCAGCACATCTACCTGCGAATCTCCAGGCTATGGTACCAGCGGGGTGGCTTCGATGATGGCCCTGTCAAGAGTATACATATGGTCATGACCGACGAAAAGGTGAGTGGTTATTTTGTTTTATGTTTTCCTTTTAACAAAGCATACATAATTTACACGAGGGGTGGCTGGCTCTTCTATACATTGTTGTCTCCTTAGGAGATCCAAGAGCTTCTCTTGGTTGCGTATAATCTAAAAAGGCTAAATTGTAGCTTTTTAATGTTGATGACCGTATCTTTTAACATTGCTCTCTAGGGTTATATGCTTCTTGCTGGTTGTTTAACATATTCTGCATGTGTGCTCTTCTATAGGGAAATCATGCCAACGAGACGGTGACTAATGAGGTCATAGATATGTGTGTGGACACTTTGAATGAGAGAAATTTATACAAGCGTGCCAGGATCTATGTGAGGCAGTGGAAGGCACGTATACGTTATGGTTCACTAGATCAACAATTGTCCATCACCTTGAGGGTGTTCCATTTGGTCATGTCTGTTAACATGCTTAGTTGCTTCTTCTTTATTATGTTTCTGCTCCAATAACTTTCTCATATTATATCACTTTTGTTATTAACCATCGTATCGAATGGCTGCGCTTTTGATTTCGAGGTTCCCATCGAGTGACTTTTTTTAAATCTAATGAACAAGCTGAGATTGATTATGCCTTATAGTTTCATGAAGGTACTGAGTGGTATTATGTCTCACTTTGTGACGCCCGGATAATCACGCTACAGTAATCCCACGCTAATCATGCCACGTCACCTCGGTTACTGTGACTAAACTCTCGTTGATTCAAACCCGGTTCAACTTCATATTGAAAACATAGGCAAAGAAATAAAAGTTTTCAAAAATTAAAACAAAAAGTGTGGGGGGGAAAAACCCCACAGCCCAACTGGGCCAGCCCCCTCCCACCTGGCCCAGTCGGCCACACCATGGGCCGGCCCAACCGGCCCCCTCCCCGCCTTATCCACCCCCCTCCCCCTGTCGGTGGAACCCTAGCGCCCTCATTCCCCTCCCCCGATCCCCTTTTCCCCCTCCCCCGCCCCGATCTAGATCGGGGCCGATCCCCCTCGTTCCCCCCTCATCGCCGGCGACCCCCGCCCGATCATGGCGCCCTTCTCCCCTCGCCCCGTCGCTGGACCCCCCCTCCCGCCGTCGCCCACCAGGCGCTCGCCCGCCAGGGTCGTCCCCGAACCCCCCGCCTCACCGGATCTTCCCAAGCGCCGTCGGCCGCCTCCCGACCGCCTCCTCGCCGGTCGCCAAGAAGCACCACAGGCCCGCCTCCTAGACCTCACAGACCCCTGAGCTTCGCCCTCTCCCCGTCGCTCCCCTCGTCCCCCCTCCCGGCGCCACCGTAGCCCCGAGCCCCGTCGCCGGCTCGCCGCCGCCCCCTTCGCGATCACCAGGCCACGCCGCCGTGGCCGCCCGCCTCCCTCTCCCTCCTCCTCGCCCGAAGCGGCGCCTTTCTCCGCCACACCCGAATGCCCCTCCCGCCGTGGATCCCGTCTGGCGCCCCCGGTGACCAAGCGGTCACGGGCCGAGCTCAGTGTGGCTCAAGGCCACAGCCCTCCCCGACCCCGTGCGCGCCCCGACGGAGACCGAACCTCCTCGCCGCCTCCGCGCTGCTGCGCCGTTCGGCCGAGTCCGGCCGACCCCTTGCCCCCATCGGACGCGCCCTCTCCCCTTCCGAACGCCGACCAGCGCCTGTTTATGCCACCGGAGCAAGGCGAGCTCGGCGCCCCCTCGCCCAGTAGCCACCGAGCCAACTCCGCCCCCCGACGTGGCATGGCTCAGGGCCTGCACATCGACCGATGGGCCCAGGCCCGCCCTCGCTCTGTTGACTCGGTCGGCCGGTGGCCAATCCACCCCTCTCTGCCTATGACAGTGTGTCCCACTATGAGCGGTTTTAAAAATAAAAGGAAAAGGTTAATGTAAATTAAATAAAAATAAATAAAATGAATAAAACTAATTAATTAATTAATTAATTAATTAATTTAATTAATCCTGATTAATTAACCTAATGACTAATTAACCTAATTAACTACTGTTAATTAAACTTAATTAGTTAACAGAGGATGACGAACGGGACCCACATGTCAGGGTTGACTTGGTCAACCCTGTTGACTGCTGACGTCGACGCATGACGTCATCTTGGCGTCATAAATACATTTTTCAATTAATTAATTAATTAATTAAATTCCGTAAATTATTAAAATCTTTTAAAAATCATATCTTTTAATCCGTAACTTCGATTAAAATATTTTCAACATGAAAGTTGCTCGAGCAGCGAGGCAGATCCGGATACGCAATTGCTCGTCCGCCACACACCCCTAACCTATCGAACCTGCAACTTTTCCCTCCGCTCCTCGCCTGAAAACCCAAAACACCGGATACTTTCCGGATGTTTTTAACCAAGACCTCATACCACGTTAGGGCACGCCTAGCATCGCTTCTTGACATGTCATGCATCGTTATGCATCTGTTTACTTGTTATTCATTGTTTCTTCCCCCTCTTCTCTCCGGTAGACTACGAGACCGACGCTGCTGCTGCCCATTTCGACTACGGTGTTGACGACCCCTTCTTGCCAGAGCAACCAGGCAAGCCCCCCCTTTGATCATCCCGATATCGCCCATTCCATTCTCTCATGCTTGCATTAGATTTTGCTACTGTTATTGTTTGCACCTATTCTGATGCATAGCCTGCTTTTGTATCTGCTGTTGTTTCCTTACCTGCTTATCCTAAACTGCTTAGTATAGGTTGGTTAGTGACCCATCAGTGACCCCCACCTTGTCCTTGTTGCCCCTGCTTCATCATTGAAGACCCGATCAACGGGATCGAAGACCAGGCCCCGACACCGCACATCACTTCCCCTTAGTTGCTCGACACTACTAGGTTACTATCGAGTACCGAGGGTGAAACCTCTACAGCACTTCTGATATTAACCCTGTAGTATAGCTATCCGGTTGTGGTCATCGAGGGTGATTTCCTCCTTAACCACTTCCGATACGACTGTCAGGCAACCCTCAAGTGTGGACCTCGAGGGTGAATCCTCTTATGTTCACCTTGATGACTACATTGAGTGGAATTCACCGGGGTGATTCCTCGGGTTTTCCCCTTGATGTTTGGACACACGGTTACTTGGACTTTTACCACTGTTACTTGGAAAGACGGGTCGACCCTGAGGGGTACCCGCGCGTGCTTATTTGCGAGTGATGTGGAGACGGGTTGACCTGGAGGGTGCCCGCGAGATAATTACGAGGCGTGGCCGGGCATTCCTAGCCCTTGCCGCACGTCCTCGAGACGGGGCAACGGGTCACATCTTTCGTGAGTCTCTGCTTGTTACCACGCGTTCCTAATCCACTACGATTTGGATATTTGATCCAAGGGGCCTCTGGCCAGATAGCACTAACCATCACGTGGGCATAGTATGGGCGTTCTGCGTCATATACATCAGCCGAAGCTTAATAGACGTCAGCGACTGAGCGGCGCGCGCCGGGTTGGACTGGTAAGCTCCTGCCTTTTTAGGGAGGTAGCTAGGTCTGCTCACCGGCCGCCCTCGCAACGTGCAGGAGTTCCCGGGGAGATGGCCCATGACCCCTGGGGGCATAGGTTTAGTCCGGCGGGCTGGCCTCTCTATTAAGCCTAGGTCGGGTTGCGGCGTATTGTTTGGCCGAGGCCGGGCATGACCACAGAAAGTGTGTCCGCCGGAGTTAAGCGGCGTGGTGGGTAAGTTGGTGCACCCTGCGGTGAAAACATCTATCGATAGCCTGTCCCTCTGATAATGGACACTTGGAGTTGTATCCCGATCGATACAACTAGAACTGGATACTTGTGATGAGAATTGGATGGTGATGAGAACTGGATTGTGATGATAACTGGATAGTATGGCTCTGGGATTTCTTTCTCGCAGGGAGTCGAGAAAGGATCTCTGGCCGAGGTTGATAACACTTCTGCTACTTTAAGTTTTACTACTCTACTCCCTCTTGTTTGTCAGCAAGATGGTGGTTTCGTAAGATGCTAGTCTTCGATAGGACTAGGCCTTCTCTCTATTCTCGCACTTCGCAGCCCAGTCCACATATACAGCCTTCCCTTTGATAATGTTGCATATGTAGTGTAGATCCTTGCTTGCGAGTACTTTGGATGAGTACTCACGGTTGCTTTGCTCCTCCTTTTCCCCCTTTCTTCTTCTTTCCGGTTGATGCAACCAGATGTTGGAGCCCAGAAGTCAGATGCCACCGCCGATGCTTACTACTACGTGGAGACCGTCGACGACCAGGAGTGGTTAGGAGGCTCCCAGGCAGGAGGCCTTGCCTTTTCGATCGTAGTTGCTTTTGTGCTAGCCTTCTTAAGGCAAACTTGTCTAACTCATGTCTGTACTCAGATATTGTTGCTTCCGCTGACTCTTGTGTTTTCGAGCTTATGTATTCGAGCCCTCGAGGCCCCCTGGCTTGTAATATAAAGCTTGTATTATTTTAATTTGTGTCTAGAGTTGTGTTGTGATATCTTCCCGTGAGTCCTTGATCTTGATCGTACACATTTGCGTGTATGATTAGTGTACGATTGAATCGAGGGCGTCACACACTTCTATCACGTTTGAATGTTTCTCTTTCGCTGTATTGTTACCATATATGAATACATATGATATACATGTACTGCTACTGGCTAAGCATTCCCTACTTGACCAAAAACATTTGGACCGGCACCCTCGCGCCAAGGAGCGATCCCGATCTAGTGTCTCTGGTGGCGAGTTGGCTAGGGCGTGCAAGCGTGCTTTGGTTGGTCTTGGGTTCAAGCCTTCACAAGGCCATTTTTTTAATTTTTATTTTGCCTAGTAAAAAATAAACAAGTTGTCCAGTTAATGTTAGGATATGGATTATTAGTAAAAACAATTTTTTACTTATCTGTAACTGCTTTATAAAATTTTCTGAAAGATGTTTTTTTGTTAATTTTTATTTTGCCTAGTAAAAAATAAACAAGTTGTCCAATTAATGTTAGGATATGGATTGTTGGTAAAACCATCTTTTTACTTATCTGTAACTGTTTTATAAAATTTGTGGAAAGATGAAAACGTATATAGATGTGCATATATCTAGGCTGAAGTTCAGTCTAGGAAGTGTGTTTACCTTCATCTTTTGCATTTTCTTTGCTGCAGCAATTTATGTGGTTTGGACAACTTGATTATTTTTTCTTCAGCAAAAAAAATGGCCTCACAAGCGTACATCTCCTACAATTTTCCAACAGTGATGAGCTCAAACCACAAGACAACAATACAGGAGACAGTATTGGCCATCCCACAATGAAAACGAGTCTATTTCTGTAAATTTCAACTGTATTGACAATCCAACGTCAAACTAGGAATCACAGGTAACGTGCTTAAGCTCAAATCTTTTCTAATAACAAGCTCTAAGTTTGTCTGTATATTAAACTCAAGTCTTTCAACAAAGTTATTTCAAGACTTAGATACATACGAACAAGTCATTTCAAGATTAGAGATTAATAGCTAATTAACTGGACTTCCAGTCACAGATTAGTCCAGTCATGGGAGAGATAGGTTAGAGATTTAACAGACCAAACCATATGAATTTCTGCAGCAAAGAAAATGCAAAAGATGCCAGTAAATACACTTCCTAGACTGAGCTTCAGCCTAGATATTTGCACATCTATATTCGTTTACATCTTTGCGAAAATTTTATAAAACAGTTACAAATAAGTAAAAAGTTGTTTGTACCAACAATCCATATCCTAACATTAATTGGACAACTTGTTTATCATTTACTAGGCAAAATAAAAAATAACAAAAAAAGGCTCTATGAAGATTCGAACCCAAGACCAACAAAAGCACGCTTGTACGCCCTAGCCACCTCGCCACCAGAGACACTAGATCAGGATCACGCCTTGACGCAAGGGTGCCGGTCCAACGTTTTGGATAAGCAGGTGATGCTAAGTCAGTAGTAATCCAGATTTAGCATATGCATTCATATAAGATAAGTCAGTAGTAATCCACGTTTAGCATATGCATGATAATGATGAAGAAGAAACATTCAACTGTTATAGGAGCGAGACATAGTGGTGCTCAATATCGACATGAAACTATAAGGCAAAATCAATTTCGGTGCGTTCATAAGACCACTCAATAGGAAGTTCGAAACCAATAGCGCAACCACTCAACAAGAAGTGCGGCTTGCTGCACCCAACTTGACCCTGTCATATCCAGCCCACCAAAACAATAATACAGATGGGTAAAACACTATTAATAACGACTATAACATCCACAATGAGTCTGCCATTGCATGTATATACTTACACCACAACGAGCTTTACATTGCAATATATACACTTACACATTGGCTGATAACACGTTTTAGGGTGGACAGGTAAGGCGAGACTCGATACAACTTATCAACCACTATCATTATCACTTATCGTCTCAAAAGTGGTATGCTGAGCAATAAAAATGAACAACTCCTGTTACAAAAAGACAGTAACTCTTTAGTAGGGTAAAGGGCAAGCTTTGCTAAAGTCACTTAAATGCAGGTCAATCGCAAGGATCTTATGCTCATAGCAAATAAAACAGCATGTGACAATGATATCGTGGAGTTGTTTCATGGGGAGCAAGTCCTTGATGCTTCTTCCTGCAGTTTGTCAAGTATTTCAGGATGCTGCAGTTCCAATTCCTTATTTCAAACTGCAAAACAGAACCACAATGAAAAAATGATTAGCAAATTGGTTCAAGAATATCGAACAAAAATACCCACTTCCACTTTAATTAGCTTATCATTGATATCTTGTTTTTTTGTTTACCTATGATTTCTTTTGCAAGTCAGTCATATAAGGACAAAGATAAATCACATATGACATATACAAAAATATATTATAGAAATGTAAAAATAATAACTGACTGAAAGAGAAAGCTACTTAAAACACTTAATTAGACTGAGCACATACATAACTGGAAGGGAAATGAATTTGCCTTAGACAACGAAATTTCATTATAAGACGAAACACAAAATAACTATCTGGCTAACGATAATTGTTTCGCTCATTTACCTGTTAAAATATCCCTAGTTGGACTGTCTTGGATTTTCCTGGGTGCTGCCATTGCGGAAAACTGCAACATGGATGGCCGGAAAACCACAGTTGCACCCACACGTCGGTTGTAGTTCCTAACGCGCGCACTTTGCATCAGACAAACAAATCTTGCTAAGAATCGCACTGAACATAGCCCTTGGCCTGACCATGATAGCAGTCATCTCCTTCAAAATGCAAATGAAGTTAACAAAATGCAAATGAAGTTAACAAAATGCAAAGGCACATCCACATGCTTGTAGTTGTAGGAGTAATTCAAAGAGGAAGCAGTGCATGTTTTAATCAAATCATAGTGGCAGTGGTATAAAAATGTATTGCTTACACAAACCAGTTCTAAGATGGGCAAAGATATATATGTATTCCCTCCGTTCACAAATAGATATTTCAGTATGGGCTATGTATGAAATGAAACGAGTGAACAAGCCAGAATACATAGTCCATATTGGTTTGTTATCCATTCGTAGTCCAACAACTTACATTAGCTGTCAGACAACCCATCTTCCATCAAATAATACAACAACGAATAATTTGTGAATGATTTTAAAAGGCACCAAAGAAACCGCACCATGTGGTGGATGATTCGGTGAGGAACTTGAACCGGAAGAATCCAAGGAAGCTAGCATCACGGGTTTGATCGGTGGCTGGTGAAGGAGGGGGTTGATGCAGTGCGAGGCAGATGGCGGTGGTGGCATAAGAGGCCATGGACGACATATTCGACGTTGCGGTCTGGTCCAAGGCGTCACGGCCAAGCCCATGACATACAAAACCTTCTACTTGGTCATCAAAAACCAATACTACTGCTTTAAGACATCAGCGCCCTACAAAATATATTGAGGGGGTAAAATGAATGGGATATGTACTGCAAAATAATAACTGAATGATTATCAGCGCAAGAAAAGAAATCAGTTTCCTTTGGATGTTCACTTTATTCATATGACAAATATGGGTTTAATCAGCAGTAGCAGAAACTTGTGTGAATTAAAATACCAACTTCACTATGGGAAGTATAGTTTCTCCGTATGTCATTGTGTCAAGATAAAGCATGTTATTTCACACCCACTTAGAATCGTAAGTTCCAGTGAACTTTCCGTGCAGCAATAGAAAATAAGAAGTCCTTTCATCTTTACCTTTGACAGAACAGGCAAGTGGTTGAGCCTAGCCCTTGCATGATGTGAAACTGTCGATTGTACTCCCTCCGTTCCATATTAGTTGTCGCTCAAACGGATGTATCTAGCACTGAAATACGTCTAGATACATCCGTTTCAACAACAACTAATATGGAACGGAGGGAGTAGAACTGAAGCGCTATTAAAAGTAATTACATCTGGAAACAAGAAGTAGAATTGGCAAGATACTAAGAAGCACAACACAAACTGATCAGCGGTATAATCGTTACAAAGTGAGAAGCAAAAATGACATTATTGGAACAAAAAGAGATGCAATAATCTTAATGAAATAACCACATAGTAGACCGAATATGATGTTCTACAGGCTTCAGCCGTCTTGTATTTCGTTTGTTCCACGAAAGAATCAAATCATTAAATTGTTAAAATTCAAATGAAAGTAAAGCACCAAGTCAGCTACGAACATATGTGTTTTAAAAGTATATATATCAGAGAAATAGTCATCCTTTATTATCTAGCTAGCTATATTTCTAACAAAATGACAAAGACCAATATACCAGGTGAAAAAGGAAGCACAATTTTCAGTGAGTCATTGATCAAAGTTTTATATGCATGCTTTACTTTTTTTCTGTAAAGAAATAGGAACATGGTGTCTCTAATACACCCTTCATTTTAGTTATATCGAATGCAAAACAATACAACTGCCTATAAAAGAAAAAAGGATCTTCCAAGACAAATAATCAGAAATAACAGAAAACTAAGATATGTGACCTACTTACATGTTGCGGTAATTACCTGTTGACTTGATGGTGTGAGGTCGAGGCCCCTAGATCAGAGTCCTCTAGACACCTGATTTCTCAGAATCATTCTTGTCACTATTCAATAGTATGAACCTGGCATAAATAGTCTGTGAGATACATAACATAGAAGTGACTTTGTGAGTTGGCAGGTAACATGAACCTGGCATAAATGATCACTAGTTTATTCTTGCATATCTACCGAGGTAAAGTAATAATATGGTTTTCACTAATTTTTATTCCCGAATATCAGACTATAATACTTGGTATGGAACCATTAACCATTCATGCAACGAATACATTAGTTGCAAAATCAAACATTTGCCTTTCTAACATGGTGTCCAGATTACCTATACTACAATCAGAAGTATGATATACTGTGATAGATATGCATACACCTCAATGTCTTATCACAATTATACATAAAATTAACCAATGAAATGAGGCTAGGACCTAGCGGCTGTAGCAAGGGTTTCAATCGAACAGGCGTTGGGGCTAAACACTGGTCATTGGGGTTGGTGAATGGAACAGGAAGGTTATTCCATCCATTAACAAAGCTACTCCAACCTTCTTAATCACGACAACATATAAAGGCAGGAGGCTCACCTTGTTGTTGTAGGTTGGCGATGAGGCAGTAGCTGCAAGATCAGAGGAGGCCGTTAGTTGAGGAGAGGAGGAGGCCAAAGCGAGCTTGTTCCGGTCGGTGGCAACGGGATTTATCTGGAAGGCAGCTCCTGGGCGCCTTGCACGGCGTATCAAAGGCTGCTCACTTCTGGCCATCCGGGCCATCCTAGGAAGAGCAAAACTGCACTGGCATTAGTATTCGTACCTTTGCTTGTTCAGAAATTTGGATCAAAATATAATTGCACCTGTCGCAACAATATAACATGAATACACATGTGCATTTGTGTCTCATATATTTGTTTAGAGCATAACTTGTCACAGACACGCGCGCGCGCGCACGCGCGCACACACACACACATTGGAAACAATGGCATTTAATTTGGTGGCACTGAAAATCAAGGAAAATAGCGCTACTAACAGAGGCTATAAAATCATTCCAATCAAAATCAAAAAGCTGGGACAGTCATCAAATTATCATGGCATTGGCATCTCACAGAGACATGGCATCTCAGCTTTCAATCCATAAGAAAATCGAGATTGAGAGACAGATGGACATGCAAGGTTTGTGAGTCGCGACTTGGCGAGTCACCGCGAGCCCTGCGGCTCGGTGTATAGTCGACGAAAGTCGTTGTATAGTCACCATAAGTCACTGTATAGTCGCGAGTCACCCTGATTTTTGGAAAATGACCTGGCGATTAGTCGGCGACTATATAGCGACTAAAAAACCATGCGGACATGTACGTCATCGGCAGTCACTTCAACGAGTTCTACATGGAAGTTGTCTGTCTCTTGGGTGTGGTGGAGGTTGTGCCTCTCCTGCTGAGCACCAATTGGCATAATAAGGTTCATGATTTTTTGAACAGTAATACAAGTAGATTTTGCATAATATGACAGGGCACCATATCTCACAATTAGAATACATTATAATATTGAAAACAGAAAATGAGGTGACCAATTAGACTACTCCCATTTAGGTGACCACATTCTATAGTTTAAATTCAAAAGTTAGGCTTCTCCCTAAAGCATACACTCAAATAGGGGGCCTTTAAAAAGAATCTGGATGAAACGTATACAAAACCGCAAAGTTTTTTTTTTCCGAAACACATAAAGGTTATGTAGAATATCAAGTGATCTAACCTCGATTTATTTTGCTGCAAATAACTAAAAACAACCATTATACTATGCAACATAAACGACATTTCTTCACACACCTAAAAATCTGAATCCACGACAACAGGAATATTGGAAGCAATAACATTTAATCTCTATTCGGGTGTGAAGTTCAATAGATAGATAGAAGCACCTTAAGTGATAGAAAAAAATTAGACACTAACAAAATGGATTCAATTGCATATGTAAGGTGATCAGGTGCAGCCTAAAAAAATACTCTTGAGATGTCAGCAGGTGACATTTTTCTATGGAAATAAAAATAATCAAATAAGCTAACGGTGAATTACACGAAATAGGAATGGATCTTAAAAATAGAACTGAAAAGGACGACTGATTTAAAGAAGAGAATGAAGGCAGACCTCAGTCCCTGTAATGCCCATCGCAATTCTAATATCAGCAAATTTCAGAGCCGATGCATCATTCACTCCATCACCGGTCATTGCAACAACTTCACCATCTTCTTTGAGCATCCTAACAATTTCTTGCTTATGTTTTGGCTCTGCCCTTGAGAAGAGAAGGCCGCATGTTTGCCTCAACAGCTTCTTCTTATCAGGAAGAGCCATAAATTCCTTCCCTGCAAAGCTCTTTGAGCTAATGTTTTCACTGGGAAACCCCAATCTCACGGCATATCGCCTCTGCTATTTCTTTGTTATCACCTGTTATCACCATAACACGTATACCAGCAGCCCTGCAATCTTCAATTGCTTTGTGGACTTCTTCTCGTGGAGGATCCTGTGGTAGTATAGCCCTGTAATGATTATGTTAAAGATACATGCAGTTGTCAAATTAGGACCGCATATTTATTTACCAAATTAGTATGGAGTGAGAAGGTCTCACCCTTAGACCAACAAAACCACAGAATATCAGATATACTCTCTATGGAAGAGTAGTATGCAGGATCAAGTAGATATTTGTGATCGGGATGCTCTTCACCACCATATGTTATAAATTCTGCCAGATCTTCCTTGTATGCAAAGCTCAAACAGCGCAATGCACTGCACTGCCAAACATCTCACGAAGTGTTGACAATACGAGTGCCTTGGCACCCTCATCCAAGAGAACGGCGGATCCATCGAGCAACTGAGTATACACACCTCTCTAGCAAATTTTCTACTGCTCCCTGCAAGAGTACACTTTTACCATAAATATTCGTAGGAAAGAAAATGACATGACCAGAAACATTGGAAGCAACAATATGACATGAATACATGGCACTTGCTACTCAAAGAAACAAATAAGAAACTCAATGCCACATTGTAGCTGAATCTATAACTAACTGACTGAAGGAAATTAACATTTGATTAAAAGGTAAATGTAAACTAATGCAAGTTTATACCTTGTAAAGATTAAGAACGTCTATTGTCAACTTGGTGGCATCAAACCATGCTCGTCGATTGATCACCTCAGTGATTTCAGTACGTACAGGTGGGCACACCATGTGCTTTTTCCTCAGAGGAGTATGCAGGAGTATACGAGCAAATGAAGGAATCACTTCTCTCGATAAGCTTACGCCTATAAGAACAACTCCCTTCACTTCGACCTGGGAACACGCAGGGGAAATTTTAATTTAATATGATCATTACAATGACGACAAACTTCCATCCAAAAATTATGATGGGTTGCTGATTTACAATGGACGAAGAAAGTTCTGGAGGCCATGATCCACCCACAACAGAATCCCCGACCTTTCATGCCCCAAAATTGAACAGACTATTATGCACATAATCATCCAAATTGCTACTAAAAGCTACCAGCCAACAGCAAGAAGAACAAAAAGAATTTCTTAGTCTTCTATATATAAGTGTTTAAACAGAACTTCTACTGGCTTTTCAAGGGAAAAAGGTAAAAGAAAGGATGTAAGCTAGTACTTTAGCACTAAAAAGCAATGTTGCATTACAATTGTAGGAGTACAAAAAAAATAGAAGAACCATCTCAATAGCAGAATTTTTCTACCATCAGAATTCTCACTACCATCAAGATCAAAAGCTCAGCTCAACAAACTGATTTAACTAATGCTAAATAAATTGATGATTTTCTAAAAAAAATCTCCAAGTAAACAACACACCTCTTGCAACTGTAGTTGTCGGCTTGAATGGAATACTCGCAGCAGTCGACATGCCCGTTATATTCCCGCTATGACCATTCACCGACCAACCTGCTGCAAGCCCACGACGGATCTGCGAGATTGGGAGATTGCAGACGGATCTGCGAGTCAACCTGTGCTCCAAGTGCATGTCTGCAGCTCCATGTTGTTCCGTTATGTTGACAGCATGTGCTTAGCTCAAGAGACGGAGACATTATCAAGGGTGAGTGAATCATCATTAATTTATCTATACGCCATGATAACATAAAAATGACATCACATTGCTGGAGGCATGAAACCAAGTGCCAGATTATACAGTTTCATATACAATTTTGTGGTTTCATTCATATATCATATGGTGTGTCGACAAATGGCACTACTGCATGAGATGCATTAATTTTGAATATGCAAGTCTAGGACAGTATGCTGATGCTCCAGTAATAATATATGTCACTATGAGCTAATTTCCAGCATATTCAGTTAGCAGTTGGATGAGTGCTATTTTCTATCATCTCAGATTCCTATCAATATGTCATCCATAGTCCCTGTTCCTATTACAATGTGATTCTTCAGATGGACACTAAAATGATGAATTTTCTACCTGCCCACAATTGTAACATGCCTTTATATTAGTATATATTCAAGGATGGAACATGCCTTCAAATGCATGCAAGCTTTACGTTGCTGACCTTCAGGTCGCAAATGAAAACAGAACATACTGCTCGTTAACACAAAAAATAATTTGCATATTTAGGAAACGTCCACAAATAACAAATTTTCTAATTAACTGGGAATAGAAGATTCGAGTAGGTAGGAGTAGATACGTATCAGAGTGATAAAGATTGGCATCTATAGACTATATATGCTGCAAATCCTTTGTTTGAAGATCTGAAGTCAATTCAACATCAAAAGTGTGACCATCTAGACAACGTAATAACGCTGGGCAGTGTAATATACAATCTAGACATAGGTTTGATGTACTTCGAAAATCAGAAAGTCCAAACCTTGAGGAGCTGCAGGTCCATGGCCACCGGATCCGACGCGCCCGAACTTGCAGCCAACGGATCCACGTGAGTGGATGAAGTAGCATCGGGGGTCGGGCGGGCAGGACGAAGGAGATGGCGGCGGCGCAAGCACCCACCACCGTCTGTTGCACGTCCAGACTCGAGCACTCTGTGGGGTCGGAGCAGGAGGGCTCAGGAGCCGCCGCCGTGCCCGAGGACCAGCTCGCGGACAGGGAGGGCGGGCGCCCACTCGCCGTCTCGCAGCATGGCGGCGTGGTCGGAGGAGAGGAGACGCCTTGCCCTGCTGCTGCGCCGCCTTGCCCTGCTGCTGCTCCTTCCCGCTGCTGCCGCCATCGTGCTCCTCGTCCTCCCTCCGCTGTTGCTCATCGTCGTTGGGGAGGGAAGGGGGGCTTTGCTGCGGTGGATCTGGCCACCAACGGCGCGGGGAGGTGGGTGGCGACGCCGGCGGCGGCGATGTGGGTGGGAGGAGAGGAGGCACACGGGAGGGAAGGGAGGGAGGCGGCTGCGGGCAGGGGGCGAGTATGGGGAGGATGCGGCTAGGGCTTGCCACGGGAGCTGCTGGCTTTTATAGGTCTCTATGTGAAATGACCGAAATGCCCTGGTGGGGGCATGTTATTTACATTTTATTGCCATTACTATTCATTCCAGCAGTGTTCATCTAAGATCCAACGGCCCAGGTTCATCCAGATCTTGATCCGACGCCCAGAAACGCATCAAGCAAACTGATCCGACAACCGAGAGTCGCTGATCTCTAAAAAGCCATGTAGGAGGCTTCATCTCTTATTTCTTGATTCAGTACTAATGCGCGCCACACGCTTTTATACCTTGTACACCCTACCGCCTAAGACTGTGGCGGTAGGGTGTTTTCAACATCACGGCACCGTCAAGTCCTACTGCTGTAGCCCTTGGCGGTAGGCTGTATTCACCTACCGCCAAAGATGATACCGGTAGGAAAAGGGTCAGATTACGATTTTTTTTCAAACCGAGGTCAAATCGCGCTAAAGTTTACAAAAAGGGTCAAAACAGTGAATTCGGCCTCATCTAGATGATAGTATCATACGGTTTGAAGGGGGAACAAATGGTAGTGTGATACAATTTAATGTAAAATGATACTTGAAAAAAAGGATAGTACGATACAACTATAAATTCTGCTTTCGGCCTCATCGTCATAGATTTACATAGTAGTTTAAGATATCTGCAAGATCTCAACTAATACAGATTAAGTCGCTACGTATCGGTTGTGCTGCATGCCGGATACTAAGGGCATGTACAATGGAGGCAGCAACAAGGTGCTGACCCAACAATTACACGTAGACTTATGGCACTGAAACCACCGTCCCAAACTCTAGTACCCAATGCCATGATAGCCTCAGCGGGCCCACCTTCTCCTCTTCTTGTGTTTCTCTCTCTTACTTTACTGAATCACAACCAATCCTACGAGCTAGAGCGCACGCTGTGCTGCTCATCTTTCTTTCTTTTCCAGTGCTCTCTCTTGCATCTTCTTCTTCTTTGCTTTTCTGTCAGGGAAGTGGCGGTCTCCTTTGCAAGCATCCGCTTTTCTCTGCAAGCTGCATACTAAGCGGTCCCTGGACCATCCGAACCTACGTGGAGGCTGGGGCACCGGTCCAGCTTGTAGCGTTGGGCATGCCCTAAGAGTGTACCATCTTCAACAGCGGTCGACCAAGCTCCCAAAAAAAAGAACTGCTATCGACCAGGTCAGTCGTCAGCGGCGCCGGCAAAGAAGGAAACACGAAGATTCCACGCATCAGCACACGAGCAATGCTACACACACAGGGGAAGTTTTACCGAATCAACGGGATAGCTTAGGTGCGATCTATTGATTTGATAGAAATCAAGGTGAGGGCCCCACCCCCACTGAAAATCACGGGGGAGAAGATTAGTTGGGAGAGAGACCCATAAAAGGCCTGTAAAACCCCGTGTGTTTAGAATTATCGTTAGCACACAGGCGGCATAGCACTTAGCCCCAAAAGCTAGATATGCGACTGTACATAGCGGGAGTAATTTAAGCAGTAACCTAAGGTTCAACTCAGTTAATTTACTTATGTGCCAACATTTTAATCAGAAGATACTTGAATTGAGTAATATAACTAGTTATTCATACTATGGGTAATATCACATATACCAAAACAAAATAAGTATATAACATAATAAATAAAGTATTGTATAACATCACATATATGTTACTCCCCACTATAAAGACCAGTGGCAAGCCACGTTATACGTGTGCAGTCGCTTGACTACACAGGAATTCTGGTAGAATTACGCTCATTGACCTCCAGGTCTACATACCACGCTGTAACCAGCAATATTTGGCCCAACTATCCTCTTATTCTTCTCTCCTTGTGTAACAATTAGTTGGGCCACTACCGGGCCATATAGCATGAAGAAGTCCAAAATCCCTTACGCGATCGCACTGTATCGGTCGATCGCCCAAATTACGTGATCTCCTTAACTCCTTCAACTTACGTATTACGCATGCCTCTCCAATGGACGTGGCCGGCCGCCGCAGCTAGTCCTCTTCTCACCTCTCGGTCCTTCGGCCTTCGCCCGGCACCGACGATCTTTGGCTGGACTCTGGACGTGAAACGTGACAACGTGCACCTCGGGCCGTCCTGCGAGGCGCGAGTGGCGCACCGGCGGCTGCACACGAATTTTCCCTCTGAAACTCTGAGTCAATCCATCAATACTACTGTACTAGTCTGCACTCTGTATCTGATCCAACACAAGGCAAGGCCCTCCACTCTTTCACTTGCCTTGTTTATTTTATGTGCCAACACTGCAATACAATTCTTTATTTTCCATTATTTTTTCTCACTGGCAATATTAGGATTTACTAGGATGTAGGATATTATTTTATTAATAATATAAGAATTCTATATTTCCCTTTTCTTAGCAATAGATTTATTTTGTCAAGTCTTTGGTTTGATAAATGGATAAATTTGTGAAGAAACAAACGTTGGAATTGATAAATGCAGCACTAGTACCATGCATAGATTTTTTTTTATGTAGTATAGTATGGTATTTTTGTTCCGTTTATGATATAAAAAAAATCATTAGTAAAGCTTGACATCACAAGTTTTTGATTCTGGCACCGCCATTGATAGAGGCAGTAACATAGACCACTAACATATGCATGTTATTAGTCTAAGTTACTCCCCACTATGGATAGTCTACCTATAGCGCGCGTCCCCGTCAGCGCATCCAGCGGTAGCAGCGGTCGCGGCGGATTCTTCTGTGCCCCGTTCGTTTGTCCACGTCGCTACGTCACCGCTGACTACTCCGGTTGCCGTTGCCGCCGTCTTCTTCACCCGGCGTTCAGCCGTTGATCGATCGAAGGAGACGGGGTTCTCATGCATGCATGCATGCATGCGACCTCGACGTGGGGAGATGATGCGACATGATGTGAGGGAGAACTCTATCGATCGACCATGCATGTTTTTTTTAGGAAATGGCAGTTTTCTGGCGATATATTAAGAGGGAGCAAATAGCAGCAAACAGTCTGTTACACATCAATGTTGTAAGCAATAACAGACTGTTTGCTGCTATTTAAGGAAATTGAGAACAAAGAAGGAGGGATCTTAGTCTTGCTCAGGTGGAGGTTCAATCTCACAATCTGAGGTCCAATGCATAGTGACAGTTGGCTGTAAAATGTCCTGCTTGATGAGGTGGAAAACGCTTTCTTCATTCTTGTTCGAGGATTCAAAAACTCTCTGGTTGCGCTCCTTCCAAAGGTCCCAGAATGTGTAAATTGCAGCGGAGGTATCTTTAGAGCCTGTTCGGCAATCTACCAGCTCCGTGAAATACCGAAGCACATAGACCAACACTCTGACGACTCCGTGAAAATGGCCTGCGGGCCGCTCTGCTCCGGGATGAGGACCGACCGCTCCGGGAGTAGAGAGCTGCCGAACAGGCTCTTAGTGTCTAGCAGGCCAGAGAAGTTCCACCAATGGAATAAGGATTCAGCCTGATCAGCTGAGGTGCACAATGAGCTGCAGTTCACACACTGTGCAACAAGGTACCAGACCGACCGGGAAAAAGAGCACTAGAGAAGCAGATGCGAGTGCGGCGTTTTGGTACTCAGGCTCATCTACATCCGTCCAGAAAAAAAATCAAAACAAATACTAGAAAATTTCAAAAAATTCTAAATATTTTTTGTGTGGTGGATAATTTGATTCGTGGAAGCTTGCTATGGACAGGGGTGCGTGGAAGCTTGCTATCCATGTGCCAGAGCCATGAGTTGGTTGCGAGATCTTATGAATTTCACCTCTAGCCTACCCCAACTTGTTTGGGACTAAAGCTTTGTTGTTGTCAAGGAGGCTGATCACCGATAATGCCATCATTGCCTTTGAATGCTTCCATAAGATCAGCCACTCCAAAAGCAAACACAACACACATTGTGCTTATAAGTTAGACCTGGCCAAGGCCTATGACCGAGTGGACTGGAGTTACTTAGAAGGGGCCCTACTTAAGTTGGGCTTTGACATTGTCTGGATCAAGTGGGTAATGGAGTGTGTCAAATCAGTAAGGTACTCAGTTAAATGGAATGGGAAACTGCTCAAGGCTTTTTGTACCGTCAAGGGGGCTCAGGCAGGGCGACCCACTAAGCCCGTACCTGTTCCTGCTAGTAGCGGGTGGGCTGGTTAATATTCTGAAAAATGAGGTGAATGAAGGCAAGCTAACACCCATCAAAGTGGCAAGGGGGAGCCCAGGCATATCTAACCTTTTGTTTGCAGATGATAGTCTCCTTTTCTTTAAAGCAACTTCCCAAGAAGCCGCTGTCATCAAGGAGGCTTTAGACTGCTTTCAACGGTGCACCGGCCAGTTGCTTAGCCCCGCCAAATGTTCACTGCTTTTCAGTGAATTTTGCCCACCAGAGAATCAAGATAATATTAAGAACATCCTAGGAGTAGTGGCCGCCTCCTTTGAGAGCAAATATTTGGGCCTACCAACCCCAGAGGGGAGGATGAAGAACGGGAGTTTCCAACCGATTATGGAAAGATTCGCTAAGAGATGCTCAGATTGGAAGGAGAGGTACATGTCTTTTGCAGCAAAAGAGGTAAATGTCAAGTCAATGGCTCAATCCCTTCCCACCTACCCAATGAGCGTCTTCAAAATGCCGATGGGATTTTGTGAGAAAAGGGTATTAGGTAAACGGGGTACCCTAAATATTTTGCTTGCTTTGAGATTCGTTTCTGCACGTGTCACGCGATGGAAAGGGTCTCACGATCGGCAGCGTGCGACCCGGGTCGCATAAGATTTTTCTCCCTTGCAGATCGTGATCCTGTTTCATGTTAGACCATGCAGACAACAAAAAAAAAATCTTTTCAAACTCTATGTTAGTTGCTTATTACTAGGTACTCCCTCCGTCCAGAATTACTTGTCGTAGAAACATATAAAAATGGATGTATGTAGAGCAAAAAGTATGTCTACATACATCTATTTCCGCCGCGAGTAATTACGGACGGAGGAAGTATACACTATTGCTGCGTTGTGAGAGCTTTTCAGTTTCATTTGCCTTCTTCGCTCATGGCGGGGCTCTGCCTTGTGTTCGCGAGGTGTATACTTGTCAGGATCGCAACATAGGATTCATCCGTCACCGCCGCACTAAGTTAGGCCGAAAATCCAGAATTCCCTATCAGTCTTTGGATCACATACTGGTATCTTTCCATTGCGAGCAAGGATCCACTTTGGATTTTCGTATTTGCTTGCAGGTTTGAGCCAATGCACGAGGCTCTTTTGTACTGTCAGTCTTTCACCCAACTCGACAGGTAGTTCTTCCACATCGTTTTCTTGTCCCGCAACAATATCAACATCATTGCAAGTAACTAAATGGCCTGTGCAAATGAGGGGCAACATCTTTTAATCGTCCATTATATTTTATTATTGAACTTCTCTTGTATGAAGTGAGGTTACATAAATCTTAAGACCCATTCAGATTTATTAATTTTTGCATATTTTTTCTTAGTTTTATCACATACTTGTTGGTAACATGAGTCAAACCCCGAAGGAATGAATTTAATGCAAATTTAGCATTTCAAGCCCAGTTCTGCCAATATATCGTTGAAATTTAATTATATTATATCCTATGATATTAGAAAGGAAAATAGTGAAGATGATTAAATAATCTAAAATTGTAATTGGCACAAGAGATGCACATGCTAACAACACATGATTATAGCAAAAGAGAATACCCTCCACGTTATGTCCACACTAATGAAGGAATATATTTAACCAAAATTGCAATCTGTAAAAGGGTGATGCTTGGATCCTTCATGTGGTTTGGAATACTGATGGAGAAGTACTAAGCAAGACCAGTGCATCATTTTAGAATGATCGTTTCCTTTATTCATTTGCCATGCAACATGGAGCTAATTTGTGTTATTGCTACATCCGACTCAGCGGCAAACTTACAACACACAAACAATAGATGCACCATTTTTTAGGGAGAAACAGATGCAACATCTCTCAGTTATATTCATTTTGTCTAGTTGCAAGGTAAAATGTGATTGCCGTAGACAAATATGTAGGTGGATAACTTGCTTCAATTTGGTTGTCATATTTCAAGTAGGGAATGTGTATATATTTAATGGTTTCCATGCTACAAAAAATTATCAATTATAATTTATTGTATGGCAGGTCCAGAAAGAAGAAAGTAAACTACTTAAATCCCCCGTTCAATACACGTCCAATATTGGACTGAAAATGCATGCAATTATTTCTCATATCCGGCGATCATCTAGCAACTGAGGCAAAAATGAGGACTCAATGACACGAGTTGTGAAGAAGTAAGTTGTGCCCTGCTTCAGAAGTGCTTCTAGATAGATTATTTAAGAGGTGGTATGAACATATTCATTCCTTTCTAATTCAATGTCGCTTCATAGCAACTGCATAGCACGTAACAACCTCCTTTAAGTATACTACCTACTAATATACCATATGCAAGAATAATTTGTACATCTGTATATCTCATATACAAATAAATAAGTTATAGTGAATTGAAAGCACACATGTATTTACTAATATAAATTAAGTCAAAAATATGACTGGAGAACAGTATTAAAATCCAAATGCTGACATGAACACAAATATCCAGGTAGTTTATTACTAGTTAATGGCAATAAAGGCAACAAATATAATCATCCATACCCATGTAAACAGGAGTGTCGAGATTTTTATTTTAATTCTATCCAAAAGTATCAAGAAAAATCATGGCGTAGGCTCCAAAAGTCAGTATTCATCATCAATAGTGTGGCGATCTAATGTAAGGTGACAAATGAAAGAAAATGGAGTGCATGATTATGGGATTAGGTCTACAAGAGAGAGACTTTCAAGTAGGCATACGTTGTTGGATGACCTTGGGCACGTGTAGCACAAAGATATGGTGACGAAGATCGTGGAAATAACGAACATCACTATACTAACAACTCGGCAATCTCTAGATCCAGTAACACTGCCTTGTTGTGGAAAATAACCGTGAAGACCATCTTCTAGCAGCGGGTGTCGATAAAGAAAAGATGAGTCATAGCCTTCAGGGTATACCAAGGAAGGGGATCATTCATTTGAAAGGAGATCTTATATGATGATGATTGATTGAATAGTTCATCCCTTGGGATGAAGCAAATGTTGCAACCATATACTATTCATGATTATGAACCATGATTCTCAATACGTGCTATAGTTTTTGGTTAGTGCCATGCTGGTTTAAGCCTCCTATTCAGGAGAACACAAATCAAACTATATTACAAACTAAAATAATTTAGCTATCCAAATCAAGAAAATGTGAGAGAATTAATCTAGAAACACATATTAGAGGATGTGCATTTTTAGAGATAAACCATGCAGCACCGCAACCTCATCAATATTGTTGTTTGAAGCCCACATGATTTGTTTTTCTTACTTGTTTGTATGTACCCTAGATTTCTACATGTATTATCCGACAAATGGTATATATGATGCATCACAAGAAGTTGAGACTTGAGTTGTAATCGGAAGAGCATCGTTATTTCTTTGTGATATATAAGTATGTCGTACAACTTGTTCGTTGTAGCGAAAATCACATAAACTATAAATATTAAAATTCTTACTCCAATTTGAAACCGAGACAAATAATTAGGTTATTGCTTAAATCTCTAAATATTCATATGTGCACAATGGAAGGCACAAATTAATTTGATGAGAACATATTTAAATAAGATTGTTTTACCATGAGCAATCTACACAACTTACTGTTGTAGCTTATGGATACACTTCTGAATGTTCATCTGTGCATGATAAAACGCATAAAATTAACAATTTGGTGAAAATTGGTTTAACTAACGTTATTTGCCTTTATATTATATTCGTTCTGAAAATATGGATTTTTTGCCTTCATAGATGTCAGTAATGGTGACCTTCTCAATCTAGAGCATTGTCCTATCAAATGGCCAGCCACATGTCGTACAAGAAGGCCTATGACACACTATTGATTTCCAGAAAATATTTTTTTAATATAGCAGGAACGTTCGCACGGTGGCTCACTCTAGCATGTTCTCTATCCAACTACGCGCGACTCACTATCCACACGTTCGCAAGAAGGTCCACACGTCCAGGGCCATCTCTCTATCCAATTACGCGCGGCTCATTCTAGAACGTTCTTCGATCAAATGGCCAATCACATGTCATACAACAACAAAGTGTTTCTTTCGAGAGAGTTGGAGGCAGGGAATGGGAGTTTCAACAAAGGGAGATTTAACATCTGTTAGAGTTATTGTCGCTAGGATCAAGAGGAGTGTAATTTATGGTGTCTCGCTGGAGCAAAGCATTTGTGTAATTCAATGCCGCGAGAGTGATGTTTTATAATTCGGCCTTTTGGCCACAAACTCTAAAACCTTCTTCCGTATTCAATGACAATTGCAAATCTTTGCCGAGATTCAAAGAAACATCAGTTGAATTGTTGTAGGGCATGGGATTTTAGATGGGAACGGGAAAGGGAGTTGGCATGGCAAATTTATATACTAGTGCAAAAGAAATTCAAGTTTATTTTAAAAAAAACTTCCAAACTGTTTTGACTTTTTAAAAATTATTTTTTTCCCATATGAGGTGTATGTAGACCCAGGAACCAAAGGGTATTTCCCCTTGAATGCATGTTCTTTCTCAGACGAAAGCCTTGCATGCATGCATATACCCAAGCATCTATTCCAGGGAGCTTTTTCGCGACGAGGATTGCCCACTTGGATGAAAATGACGCATGTTGTATTACATATTTGACGCGTGGTATTAATTTGGTACCTGGCTGTGTACAAATGAGTTGTGGATTCGGTGTTTCATTTGAAATTTTTTGAACGTGTGTGCAGGTTGGTTTGGTTGGTTTAGTATTTTCTGTTGCGTGTGGGCCAGTTTTTGTGGTGAATTTCGTCTTCCGACAGCCCTTTTTGCTTCGAGGCTTCTTTGGTTTTGTGATTGGTCGTTGTCCATCTCTGCCGCTGTTGGCCCGGGTCGCTTTCTGGCTTCTGATGCTTCTTCGGTTTTGTGATTGGTCGCTGTCGATCTCTGCCGCAGTTGGTTCCTGTCGCTGTCGTTGCGTGCGTGGCGCTACTGGTTCGGTTGTTGTTTCTTGGGGAGCTGGTCAAGATAGTGGTTTCTGGATATCTTGATGCTGGCTCGAGACTTCTCCCCTTCTCTCGCGAAGACTCCAGCGATCGGCCGCTGCTTGCCGCTCTGCCATCGGCCGCCGCTTGCCGCTCGCCGCTTTGCCACCGCCCCGGCGGTCCATCAGATCACTATATAAGCAGGCCCCGGTTTCGCCCATGCACATGAGGCCGCAACTGCGTAGGGACGGCTCCGCCGAGCCGATACCATGAGGCGCACCTGGGGAGCTGCCTCCGCCTAGCCGCCCAAAGCATCATGCATCATCCCCTCTAGCCGCTCCGATCCCCTTGCCATCCCCCAGCTCCAGCCCAACTCCGAGAGTGTTACGCTAATCGCCCCGCCGGCATGGCCATATTCACGCCGCTGCTCCCTTGCATCCTGTGCGCCATCGACCTCTCCTCGGAAATCTACAACGTCGATGGCGGGGGCGCACCGCCGCTGCCTAAGATCGACCCTGCGTGTGCCACCCACACCCCGCGTACAACGGTCGGGGCCTCCACCGGCCACGGCAGTCCGAGCGCCCCGGCCTGGCTCGCCATGTGCCGTCTCCCCCTACAACCTGAGGGTGTGGTGCGGACGAGGTTGGGACGGCTCCAATGTTCTTCATCGACGTCCACGGCTCCGCGAGGCCAACCAGGAGAAGCTGGCATCCATGGAGGGATTGAGCCGAGAGCGCTGCCTTTGTCGCTCTCTGGCTCTCCTGCCAATCTCCGCTATCCGGTGCCATTGTCTGACCCTCAGCAGGCTCTCTTTCCCTCCTCCGTTCTGTACAAAAAAAAGATAATCATTTGCCTCTCCGTTCTCTTCTGTACAATTCAGTAACTCTTATGATGTTAAGATAAGAAAGTGAGGAACATATTATGGGGTATTGCTGGTTGGTCGATTGTTTAAATCAGATGCTGGTTTGCAAGTCTGCCATGTGTATACGAGTATGAGTACGAGACTACGATCAATTGATGTTAGTGAATTTCAAGGCTATGAGATACTAGAAAATTGATGAGCTAATTGTAACTGCACCATCCCTTTGAAATCGGAATCACATCTTAACATGATGCATACCATAACTGATGATAAAAAAAATTGTTGCAGCAGTTGCTGGGTTTGTGGATTTTTTTTCTGAGCGGATTGTGGATCTTATTGTAGATTCAGCACTTGGAAGCTGAAGTAACACTACAAAAGTTCTCTACTCTTTTACTCTTTCTAATGCCCTTCCATCTGGAGCAGTTTAATTTATTCAGTACACGACTTGTCATTTTCTCCCTATGTAAATCTTCAGCCTGGCCATTCTATTTTGAAATGAGTTACAATATCATGGACTTGCATATTTAACCCCATCGGTAACATGTTGGGTTTATGGGATTTTGCTTGCCTTCTGTGAGCAAACTTCAGATGAAAAGCAGCCACAAAATGCATCAGATCAAGTGTTGATGGAGATTGTACTAAAGAGGTAATCTGTTTGAACTTCAAATATACATATTGCTGTGGTCTTGAACTCTTGATTGCCATGGGCCATATGTTAATTTTCCCCAGTTTTCTGTTTTGATTTCTCTTGCTCAAGGCTCGAGAGCCAAACATGTGATGTTGTTTGCAGATATCGTTTGCATGATCAACTTTCACTGGATAAGGGCATGCTTATAGACGATCTAGATTCAGGTTGTCAAGCAGGAGCACTCAAAGTTGTAAGTAAGTTACTGAAACAATACCATGTGTTTGGCACTTTCTCTAATAAGCACCCTTCTTTTCCAGGTGAAGTTGATGAAGAAATGGAAAGAGAAGACTCATCCATACAGGAAAAATTGGATATGGGGCTGCAAGATTTAAATAAAGGACTTCAGCAAAAGGAGGTACTATTTTCCTTCCATTATGATTGTAATTGTTCATATACGAAATTAAAACTTATCTGGCTCGACCTGGACACTTTGTTCACATGTATTGAATAATCTTCCATTCTGCCATCCATAGTAAACTCATGTTCAAAGATAACCACACTTTTGCCCATCATAACCTAAATCGGATTTCCATCTCCTCAATGTGTAGGGTGGTTCATGCCCAGCTTCTGCTCGGGGTGCAGCAATAGATGCAGCTGAATCAACAATGACAATTTGTGGTGATTCATTCACAGTTCATATTCTAGACCAAGCCCCGGACGTCACTCACCTTACTTATAGTCTATACAAGGCCTTCCTTGCGGTCACCACTGCTGAGCCTCTCCATATAGCAAATTTATATGGCCAAGCACCTTTGGTGTGGAAGCCACGCAGCTGAGCCATTATATGTTGCAGATCTTATATGGCCAAGTTTGGTTCTGGATTGAAAGAAAAGAAGTGCTCTTAATTAAGGTAATGGTGTCTTCCAAGAAGGGAACATGCAAGTGCATAAGCTAGGTAGAGACACGTTAATAACAGTAGGCATAAAAAAGATCCATTGAAATATAATCCACAAGCTGGTGCCCTGGTGAAGAAATTAGTGTAAGTTAAGGAGATACGGTATATGTTGACCATTAAGTGCTTAAGGCCAACTGTAGGACATCAGATTTGGCAGTGGATCAACACTGATTTGCTTCTTGGTGTTTGTTTTTCACTGTTGGCTGTTCACAAACGCAAGATCGTACTTCATACAGAAGCTCTTCTATAATATGTAGGATTAGCTGATTCTCTGATTCAGATGAAGCTTTTTTAGAATATGCAGGCTTAGCTGATTCAGAGCGAAATGAGATGTCAGGTGCACCTTATAATAAGCCTGCTTTAATCCTGCTATCCTTTTATCCGTTTCTTGGACCTCCATGCTAAACCTGCTACTAACGTACCATTGTGAACGTTTTCTCAGTTTCTTGGATGTTCATGCTAAGCCTACTACTGACGTAGCATTGTAATCAGTGACCTGCTAAACCTGCTACTGATGTAGAATTGTAATCAGTGATCTAACGCGTGATCCTTAATCCATCTGGTTATTCCTGATACAATGGTAAAACCTATTAGCTCACATTTCATATTTTGTAGCTTCATATTTTTACATAGAAACGTACACTATAAAAACCTCTACAAGCTTGAATATGAGAAACAGGTCGGTGTGGGCGAAGCAAAATTGTTGTAAGCCCCAGATTGCACACATACCATTTTTGTCTTAAATCCAAATTAGTCAAAGAAGAAAATAAAATTGCAACCCAGCACTACTATCATGCAACACATTCTGTCATATGACTCATCAACGGGGCGCGGCGTGCCGCCGCGCGAGCACCGCTAGTATAAAGCTAGGCATGAACATGGGAAGTGGATTTAGCACATAGGGGCGGGGCATGCAAATTATGGGACATCGATCTGCACCAAGATTCGGAAACTCGTTTGTGTATAAGAGTTGGTATATATGTGTGATGTCATTGTAAATTGAAGCGGTATACCTTCCTTGTGGGGTAGCGTAATTGTTCTTTTGGGGCAGCCTAACACACGATTACTGAATCTAACATAGACAAGTAGCAGGGATGAGCAAAACGATTCATTCAGACTCCTTTGCCCCGGCCTTCCTGTTGCTTGCTCTCTATTCTTCAAGTCCACTCTCATCCTACAAGAACAATCACCATGGAGCAAGATTTTGTTGTTTTCTGCATCGACTGAAGTACATCAAGGATATCAACAACTACTAGAGTTAAATCTGAATATTTTGGTAAGGTTTGGTGTTCTTATATATTTCATGTCCATAGCTATTTGTTCTTGAAGAGTTTGTTGTTCTTGTATATTTCCTGTCCATAGCTATTTGTTCTTGTAGAGCTCCCTAAAATCTGTAATGTTAATTGAATTTCACCGTTGTTGTTTTTGTTTTTGGTATGTATTATTCTACATGCTTCATTAGTTTGTAATACCTATTTGTTTGAAATATTAATTTGTTGTGCTACGAAATATTACGATCTTGAATCTTACAACGGGAATAGAACTGCTAGGCGTATGGCTAAAAAGAGTTGTCTTAAGTTACACAGAGCGAAACTTAATATTTTGAGTTTTACGTCGGTAGTTCATATTAATGAAACTTAAAGTATTTAAATTTTTATTTAATTTATTTGTTTGTCTACATGACTAATAAGATTACAATTATAATCGCATGTTTATTTTGTAGTACCTAGCTATGTATTGGACATATTAGTTCTATGTGCTATGAAATTTACGATGTTGAATCTTACAACGGAAATAAGACTGCTAGGCATGCATCTTGCATCTTACACACTCAGCCATACATTGCACATTGATTATATAGAGATATGCACCTCTGATGAATGGACGTACTTATAAAATTAAGTGAGATTTATCTCCAAATCTTCAATAATATCACCAACATGGCAATGAAAATTACTCAAGGATATTGCTGCTAATCCACCACTATGTGCAACAAATACATAAAGATCAAAAAGAACGAAGAAAAAAGAGAGGAAATATCTATGTGCTAGACATGCATGCGTGCAACCTGTTCTGCACCAGACATCTAACACTCTGCTCTTCCATGCCCGTGTAACACCGGAGACTCATTGGTGTTGCTGCTTATCCTGGAGTTGGAACACAAGTCACTGGAGTAGGTGTCGTTCTTGGAAACGGAATTTGAAATAGGGATGGAGAGGTCGATCTCCTTGATGTCCAAGCTAGAAGAGCGGAGATGCGCGAGGATCTTGCTGAATTTGGGCCTGCGTCGCGTGATGGCGATGGACACATCGTTAGGGAAGAGGTCTTTGCGCACGAAGGCATGGTACACGGTAGTGGCCAACACACCGGTGATCGTGACAGAGGCAATCCCTGACAGCCCAACCGCTAGTGCCCGCATTAGCACATTGTCCACCTTCGACGCATACAGCACTGTTGCCACGGCCACACTCGTGATGGGGAATGTGTAGGCCCACCACGACAATGAGAACCTGAACCCCCGAAAGAGGTTGACACGCACCACCAACGATGTGTAGAGGAAGAGCGAGATGAAATAGAGGAGCTTGGCGCCATTGTTGAACTCACCGGAGATGCTTGCCCAGGCCATCGAGGCGACACTAGGTGCAGCGATGAAGAAGAAAAATACCGGGTGGAGTTCTTTGGGTAGTTGCACGTTGGTGGGGAGCCTTTGGTAGAGGGTGACGAAGAGTACAACATAGTGCGCTAGCCCGACGGCGAAGAAGAAAATGGGCAGCTCTCGGAGACCCATCCTGGAGCCGAGAAGCGCACCGACAAAGTTGCCGACAATAGCGAGGTGGTTGGACGGGTTAGCTACCTTGGAGAGTCGGCGCTCGCCGCTGGACATCCACTGGCCATAGATCTTAATGTCGAGGCAGAGGATGGGAGCCATGAGGAGGTACCACACGATGTGGTGGATCTCCCACACCGGGTGCGGCACGCCCTTGACGAGAAAGAGACAAGCGATCCAAGGTGCAAAGAAAAAGTTGACGCGCACTGGGTGGTGGAACTCCCGGCGAACGGCCTCAAAGTAGAAGATAACCTTGAGGAGGTAGGTGATGGAGACGATGGCGGTGAGGGCGACAGAGGCCCACCAGAGGACGTGGTTGACGGCAGGGTGCACGTGGAGGAATGCCGTTGAGGGCTCCGACTCGAGCGTCTTCCACAGCATCGCTTGGGTGCTCATGCCAAGGCACATCCCGAACGCGCTAATCGGGAACCGGAGAAGGAACGGCCATTGCTCATCCTCAGGCAGCACTGCCACCTCCGTCGACTGCATACCCATACTGTTGTTAGAGACTGGCGATTATGCTTGTTATAAGAAGGTGAAAGTTTTGGTCGGAATGTGGAATACCTACCCGAAGGGTCTCGAGCTCGGGGCCTTCGAGGGCGGCGAAGTAGCGACCGGCTGAAGGGACTATGTTTTCCTCGTCGGTGTCCTCGATGGAGATATTGGGCGCGGCACCATGCTCGATGTCAACTGGTGGCAGCCCATGCTGCATACCTCGGAGGCTGGAGAGCTGCCGCTCGAGGCGGCCCGAGAAGGTCTTGAATTGGTCAAACCGGCGGTCCAGCTCCCGCGCGCTGTCGCTCTCCGACAGTGCTGGTGCGTCGCCGCCGCCTACCAGGGATCGCCACGAGTGGTGCTGGGTCTGCTTCATCAGCCGCGGCTCGGCGGGGATGTGACCTTCGAGCTTTGAATCGCTCGGCAGCACCCGGGCCGCGCCCATTTCGGGGTTGCACGAGCGAATCGACGGCGGCATGCCAAGCTGCGCCTGTGAGAGGTACAGCCCCGACGGCGAGCCCGGCAAGCACGTCGTCTCAACGTGAGCAGCCACGGCCGCGTCCTTGATGGCCAGCATCCTGGTGCCGCCGACGACAACGGCGGCCTCCATCACAGAAGCGGCATGAGCTTGCTCACTAGCGTCGGCGGCCTGCGACGGGACACGAACGAGAAGCTGCTCCGGGGACAGAGCACACCCCGCCTCGCCGTTCAGTACCCCTGCCATCTGGATGCTGGTCTCTCTGGACGCCATGGAAGCAACTCAAGCTCTCAAGAGCTAAACACGACGCTGGCAGCAGGGGGTGGTTCGTCGTGGATGTACTATGTGTATCCCGTTGTGGCTGCCTTATATATACAGAGGATCTGCAAATCGATGGGTGCAAGTGGCACGCCGGTAATCACATGGACTGGAACACGTACGTACGAAGGTTCCACGCATCACTGCACGTTGCAGGCATCTCCCAAAAGATAGCTATATTGTTTTTTAGAAAATAGTACAGATACACTCGTCCTGATGACGGCCTGGCAATCCGCCACACCTAAAATTTGAAGCAAATACACTCGTGCACCTACGTGCTGAGCATGGGCTGGTACTGTACGTAGCTGTTGGGAGTGATCTACTTAAATTTTGGATTTTAATTGTTTTGCATAACACAAAGAATAGTGAATTTGGACAGCTGCATTATAGATGTTTTTTCCCTTCACACATCAGAAAATTATTCCTGCATTTGCCGATGCTCACCCGTACGCACGCACACTCTATCCCTTTGAGCACCTTCAAGAAACTAAGGGCCTCTTTGATTCATAGGATTGTAAAAACACTGGAATAAAAAAAACGTAGGATTAAAATGGCACGTCCATTGGATCCCTATAGGATTTAAGTTTGTTTGATTGTGTCACTGAAAAAACAAAGGATTTCTTTCAAGAGGTTGAAATGGATGTTAGAATTCCTGTGAAACGTAGTACAAATGAATCCTTAGGAAAAATCCTACGGGATTCAATCCTACGAATCAAACGATCAATGTAGGAAAAATTCCTAAGGATTCTAATCCTTCAAATATCCTATCAAAATCCTTTGAATCAAAGAGACCCTAAGTTGGCACAACATCTTAAGATTGACAAAGTCACCATAGACGCATTTATAATTGACGGAAACGTCTCCTGGCATAAATCCAAAAAGATACGACCAACAATGTCAAGTCTAGGACTTAACCCTAGTGGGCTCGCTCAACCATAAGGAACCTAACCATCTAAGTACACTTGGCTGTATTCGATTATATGCCAGAGATGCAACAACATGTTGCAGTGCATGAAGTCAAAAGGTTAAGCCTGCCTTTGTTGTCGTGAGGCTTGACCAGTTGACCTAGCGAGCCAGGTAGCTCGTGTATTCCGTCATTAGTCGCGCCACATGCCGCGCATGCATGCAAGCAAAGGCCGACTTGCTCTTGGTTCCCGTGTTGACAAAGGCCTGGTGCATTTGTGCCCCGACCACTACATGACATGCATGCAAAGGGCGCCCTTTCGTGCATACGTGGAGCCAGCTTTGAGTGATCGCTTGACTAAGGAAAAGTAGGTGGAGTAGTACGTTTACTCTCACTCAACTACTGTCTCGATACGGACAACACTTGACTTGTCATGTGCCAAAAGTCTTTAGATTTGATCGTTTATCTATTAAAATAGACAGGTTTTGATGATAACTTGGCGATGAGTTCAGCCACGTGGCATGAGCTGGCAGGTCAGCACAAAAGTTAAAAAGAAATCGTCAAGTAAAATGTGGAGGACAAATGATGAAGAGACATAATGATCGAGAGCTCGGAGAAAGATCATCCGTGTATAATAGGAGTAAATGTTTTACCGCTGTTCTTTCCGGTAGAACTATGTTTTACCGCGCCATAACATGTACCGATCACGTATAGTGACTCATGTCGACATGGAGATACATGTGAAGATCATGGGGATGCGCTACACATGTAGCGCGTCTAGTACCATCGAGGATCTTCTTAGTAGATGACCGCGAAGTATTTTACTCACGCGACCAGGTGATATTGATCGATGTACGTGAGCTCTATTTTTTATCAGCTCGATCAGTTCGTGTCTTCGTGATCAAGTATCTTTATAATACTTTTCTTTTGCACTACTCAGGCGCATGCACGTGCGTACACGTCGATGCATGCATGCATGTACGGTCCGTACATTCGTTTATCAGGAGTCAACTAGTGTGGAGTTTGTGTCCGGGACGGCCATTTTTGGCTCTTGGGGCGCTGGAGAAGCCATTATACCGATGATAATAACTGCCTCGAGATCGATGCTATGGCATAATCGGGGGATGGTCAGAAATGATATAATACATAGCGCATACATTTTCTTTTTGAGGGGAACATAATAGTACATGGAAGGATGGCAGTTTTGGCTCTGCAGAGCATATGCTCCTGGATGAACAAATAAATACTCATTTACAATGAATGTACTAATATATTGGTTGTAATAGCATCTTATATTATGGAACGGAGTAAATGAATTTTAAAATTCTGATTTTTATAGATGTTCATGTTAGTGTAACAAACGTGCTTAAAAAAATTCATGCGAAACAGGATAGTAGTGTTTTGTCAGTGAAAAAATAGAATTAAGTGTAACATTCAAAGGTAGCATTTGGCGTTCTACTTGCTTCTTCTTCTTTTTTTTGCACAGTTCAAAATGTTTAAGCTTTCCTCCTAAAAATTTGCAGACAGCATTTGCGTGTCACAATGAACACATCTACTTTTGTTCTTGAAACAAATGTATCTGGCGCTAACGAGATGCTCCCAAAAGACGAATTGGATTTCCGATACATGGAATGGAAGTATAAATGGATAACTCACACCTGGGCCATACAAATAATTCCTCTCCTTGGGTCAAGCAAATACATGACCTAGAAGAAAAGGCGAACAATAAGTGACATTCTTATCGTGAGAGGTATGTCTTGCTTACTGCATGACATATTTTCCTCTGACATTCAGCGATCTTTTGAGTGGGCCTGCCCATATGAGCTATATACTAGCCGTATGAACAATTTTGGAAAGGTTCTAAGAACAGGTGACAAGGGTTGGTTTTGGAAACCTTTTGCTAGGTTTTATGAAGGTCTCATCTGTTTTTTTCTTTTGTTTTTCCTATGTTGTTTCTACTGGTTTATTATTTTTATTTTATTCTTTTGTTTTATGTTTCCTTTTTATGTTTTCCTTGTTTCTTTATTCTTATTTTTTATTTTAAAATACATGTTTTTGAATACATATAAAAAATTGTTGATACATGTTGAGCATTTTTTGAATACATTTTGAACATTCATCGGATGCACATTGAACATTTTTTTAATACATGATGACCAATTTTTAAATACAATTGAAATTCTTTCGTATACGTCATGAACACAGTTTTTAATGTGAACATTTTTTAAATGTCATGATCATGTTCTTGAATGGTACAGACATGTCTTAATGTTATGGAAAACAATTTAATTGATTTCATGAACATTTTTTGGAAAATGTGATTAACATATTTTAAACATGTGAGGGATCTTGTAAAAACATTTTTGAGGAATGGGGCAGGCCCGGCCATTTTGCAAGAACGCTAGCTAAGGACCCTTTAATTTACCCGTTGGATCTAAAACATACATACTAATGCTCATAATTTCAATAGTCATAATGGTGATTTAGAGGAGCTCGAAGGACCTTCAACAAAGGGTACCTATACCCAATCCCGACATAGGTGTGTAGGTAGAGAATACCTAGGGGAACGAGACAACTCTCTCTAAGGAACTTGACAAAATAGCCCCATAACTTTGGGACAAGGGTTGCTCCCAGATGGACAGCAAGTGATTGATATTATACATCTCGGACCATAATATCTTGTTTTAGAGGTGGGGGCGGGGGTCCATCAAGCTTGATCAATCATTAAGAAAGCAATCCAAATTGGGGAGGTTCTCGCTTTTGGCGTACTAGGCCTCACTATGGGAGGCCCGCACGATGGGCTATAAGCTCATTCGTAGAGCACGCCCCTAATAATCGCCGCGAGTTCCCAAAAAATTATATCAATTGGACCTTGTAACCAATCCTAACATGGAAGTATTTAAAAAACTTATAAAAACATCAAGTAATTTTGAAGATTCGTGCCAGAATGTCCAGTTTACATTTTAAAGAAATAGGTACAAAAGCATATTTATTCTGAATCAGACGGCAAAATGCACGGGAAGTAAAGCATTGCCCCTACATTCTAACAAATTGGGAGATAATCAATACACTCCTTTTCGTGTTTTGTTAATTATTACACATTTTTTAAATGCTCTAAAGATTTTTCTTTCTAAAACTAAACGGAAAAATTATGTGCACTAAATATTTTAATGGTGATTAACATGTAAATAATTGAGTAAGTAACTTTTTTACAAAATATATATTTATTTATTTTGAAAACTAAAATAAAAGTAAAAAGGACAAAAGAACGAAACTTACCTGCATAACGAGCCAACAAGAGAAGAATTCTTATTGGGTCGGCCTACTAGAGTCTCCCTTGAGGCGACCCGGCCGGCGCTGTCACAAATCCTATTTGTCGTACATGGCGATAGACTGTCGTTGTTTCGGAGATGGATGAAGACCCAGCAAGTAAGTTGGCCAGCCCATTAGCGCTACAAAGAGGGTTCTTGTTCCGGTTTTGGAGACGTTCAATGTACCAGGGCCGTCTTTTTTGTGTTTTTATGTTACTGTTTTTTGTTTTTATTTTCTTCTTTCAAAATTTAATTCTTTCGGATTTTTTAAAATTTGGTTTTTCAAAAAAGGCTCAAACATTGTTCACAATTTCTACAGTTTTTTTGGATATTTCAGAAAGTGTTCACTTTTTCAAAAAAAAATTTGGAATTTTTAAAACTTGTTTACTTTACCAAAAAATGGTCTCATTTTTTGAAAAAAAATATCAGTATAGTGACAGGTTGATGTGATTTAGTATGCTACAGTGACTCTGTCCAGAGCAACAGTGATTGTTTCTCCCACTCGCTTCACTACACTACTAATGGCCCGGCCCAATCAGCGCACTTCATTATTCGGCCGGACTATTTTCGCCGATCGTCCAATGTTTGTTTTCTTTTTCTTTTTGAAGTAAATCCCTTGCTTTATTCAACTAACATGAGATTACAATTTGACTGAAGAATTCTATTCAGGAATCTAGGAATTACATCGAAGCAAGTAAAAGATAAATTGTTAAGAGCTTCTTTTACGCAAAGATGCGCCGCCCAGGTTGCCTCGCGTGGAGTCCAAAGAAGCCTGGAACCCAGGAGTGATTCCGTCATCCTTTTAATTTCCATCATAATCTGTGCGTCGTTGATATGATTAATTAGGCCTCATATCCTGCCACATATCAGCAAGTCTAGAGCAATCCACCTGGGCCATGATATATTGATCTCCTCTTCTAATCGTGACATGTACACCATCAACATGCCAATAGTTCGCTCAGGAATGGGTGCTCGATGCCCTTGTGATGTTGCAGTCTGGCTTCAAAGAACACACCTTGGTGATCTCTAATCACATAGCGCGAGCCAACCACATGGTTGGATGTGTCAATTGTGCCGTTAGAGTTCACTGCAGCCCAGTCAGCCATCGGAGGGCGCTAGCTATGCGGGGTGATGTTCCCCTTAGGTGCAACCCGACTAGGAGGAAGCTTAAGCGCTTCCCCATGAGCAAACTTGTTTCTACTGGACCAGATCACCACATGACTGTAACAAAGATAATTGTGTCCTCCTTCTTGATAAACTCAGAGACAATGACGTCTTCTGCCCATGTTAGATGATGCAACCGTGGGATTTTGGGTCCTCTTTATTTTAACAGAGGCACCCAAAACTGTTTTGCATGATCACATGTGATCAAAGCATGATAGAGGCTTTCTTCCACAAAACCACACAGTTTTCATGTTGCATTATCAGCAATACGGCGATGAGAGAGAGCATTGTGAAATGGAAGGAGGCCCCTGAGAACCCTCCACCAAAAAATCCTGATCTTCGGTAATACTTTAAGCTTCCATAAGGCTCGTGTATGCCACATGGATCGACATTGGAGCTGCTGGCACATGCTTCATTATTCCGCGTGTTCGCTACCAACCATCTATAGGTTGATCGTACAGAATATTTGTCCCGGTTGCTCAGTAGACCAGGCCAAAAGTCTTCACCGCTCTGCCTTGGTTGAGGCATAGCTAACACAACATGCACATCCAGCGGTAACAAAACTTGTTTAATAAGTTGTTTTTCCCACTCGCCAGTATGGGTTTCAATGAGGTCTTCCACCCGATCAACTGGAAGGCCCGACAACCGACCCGTAGGTCGCATAGTTGGAGTGTCAATGATCCATTGTTCATTCCATATACTAGTATCTTCTTTGTTACATATTCTTTTAATAAGGCCTTGTTGAAGCACACTACATCCACATATGATTGCCTTCCAAGTGCGGAAGCACTTTTTGGGCAGCCGGCCCATAAGAAATCGGTGTTTGGATAGTATCTTCCCTTCAGTACTCGGGCACACAGACTTGTAGGGTTTTTAGGCAATCTCCGGGCCTGTTTTCCGAGAATTGCATCATTAAACACTAGTAGAAAAAGGGCCTATAGTCCCGGTTCATAAGGGCCTTTAGTCCCGGTTCGTGAACCGGGAAAAATCGTCTTAATATCTCCTCCTCACCCTTTAGTCCCGGTTCTATTCGAACCGGGACAGATTCTCCACGTGGCCTGTCCGCTGAGCCCAGGCGGGGAGGGCTGGTCCCGGTTGGTGGCACCAACCGGGACCAATAGGCATCCACGTCGACATTTCTTTGGCTCTGGTTTTGTTTTTTTCAAAAGAGGGGGGTTTGGGGGTTTTGCGGGGTTAATTTAGGTGTTTCATATATTATGCTATAGCTAGCTAATTAATAGAGAAAAGTGTCCTTTCTTTTGTCCGTGCTTGGTCGACGCTCATTACTATACATACGTATAGAGAGGACTAACTAGACATGCTAGCTAGCTAGTAATTAAGCAAACAGAAGATCGTCATGAACATATATATGCATACAGAGAGAAGTGATATCGACCACCTCTCCTTCTCCAAGAGATTGGTCGAACAACAAGTTCTCGTATATCTATCCGACGCTACCGGCTACATATATACAATAATTATCTTTTAAAATACGGACGCGTGGTCCACATGGTATTCCCCGTCTTCAGCGATCACATAGTCAAGAAAGAATGCCGCCAATTCCTCTTGAATTGCTCGCATGCGATCTGGTGCTAGGAGTTCATCCCATGCGAAACATCTAATTTTAAGAAAGGGTCAATACATATATATATATATATATATATATATATATATATATATATATATATATATATGAATGAATGAAACTCAACACAAATGATGGTAATAAAATAAAATTGTGAATATTTTTATTTACGCCTTCAAATTGTTTGTCGGAGTAGCCCCTCTCACAGGTCGTGTGGCGGATGGACTGCAAACGTAGTATCCACAGAAATCATTCCCTTGTTCCTGCCACAACCACTTTACAAGAAACAGAGGTCAATCAAACTGATAATTATATATAGCAAGCACATGCTAAATGGTATTGATGAAACTAGCGCTTGAAGCACTAGGAGATCTTGGCGTGGAATATGCTACTATATAGTACTTACTTTGGTGTCTAAATTGCAGCTTCTTGGTAGTCCCGGAGCTTTTTTGGTGAATTTTCCCCAAGCCCTGCCATACAAAGAAAACAATTACTTGATATCAGAAATGAACAAAGTTGCTGATATGGTGGATAATGATCGATTTAACTTACTTCTCGAGCATTTCAGTCATTTCCGCATACTCCTTGGGATCTTTTCGTCTCGAGTCTAAGACAGTTACTACTCCCTGCTCAAGCTTAATCTCTAGGAGAATATAGTGGAACCTGCGCACGCATGCATAACTCATCAATATTACATTTCAATATTACATTTCTATAACCTATACTCCTTGGGATCTTTTTCTTCTACTTCCTCTTCTTATTTTTTTTCTCCTCTTCTTCTCCTTCTTCCTTCTTCCTCTTTTATTCTTTTTCCTTATTTTCCTTCTTCCTCGACGACCCTAACTCTAAACAGTACAACTTCCTCGACGTCCCCGCCTCTCTCTAATGAACAAAATAAAATCTATGAATAAAAAAACATCATATTCTATGAACAAAAAAACATCATATTCCATCCACATCGATCCATGCATACATCATATATATGATCATATCTATGAACAAAAAAAATTCATATGATCATCTATGAACAAAAAAATCACATATATATGCATAAAAACAAACATTAGATCAACACTTCAAAAAAGCATCATACATATATCCATACATCAATATATATAAATTTATGAAAACATCATGAACATCTCTGGAAAAAAATCATTGCGGCGGCGGCAGGGGGGCAGGTGCGCGCTGGGGCTCATCAGGCGGAGGCGACGGCGAGGTCGCGGCGACGGAGGCGGCAGGGGAGGCGGAGGCGACGGCGAGGTCGGGGAGGCGGAGGCGACGGCGAGGACGGGGAGGCAGGGGTGGCGACGGCGAGGTCGGCGAGGTCGCGGAGGCGGGGGCGGCGACGGGCGTAGGGCGCGCGACGGGCGGGACGGCGACGACGAGGCAGGGCGACGGCGTTAGGGGCAGATCGGTGCGGCGACGACGGCGGTGGCGACGGCGGCGACGACGGGCGCGGCGACGGCGGCGATAACGGGCGCGGCGACGGCGATGGTGACGACGTGGGCGGCGGACGGCGTCGGGCGGCGTTGGCAACTGGCGGCGTCGGGGAGGGAAAATGCGCGATGAATCTGAAATTTCCCAAGTGCTTTTCTTATATAGCAAGGGCATTAGTCCCGGTTCAGTAGCACGACCGGGACTAATACGCTTTAGTCCCGGTTGGTGCCACCAACCGACAAAGGCCAAATTTCAGCAGCCCAAAGGGCGGGAAGCGGCGACCTTTGGTCGGTTCGTGGCTCCAACCGGGACTAACGGGGGGCATTTGCCCCGGGTCGTGCCACCAACCGGGACTAAACCCACCTTTAGTCTCGGTTGGTGCCACCAACCGGGACCAAAGGCCTTCTGCCAGCCAAATGTTTATTCCCACCTCGCTAGTTGAAGGGCGGGCACTGGTTTATAAGCGCTGGTGTGCGTCCCCTTTCGAGCTCCTCTCAAATGCAGGCTTTCGGGCCTAATCATGCTACTGCCTGTGGGCCTATTGGGCCTCTGCGGGCCTGAATCCTGGCCCATGTAGGGTTTCTATTAGTGCCATTAGTTTTAAAATTTGAAAACACTTTTTTTGTTTTCTTTGTTGCTTTATTTATTTTATTTTGTTTCTACTTACAACAAAATACTTATTGTTGCTATTTTTATTTTTTCAAGTTTTTTGTTTTGTTTTCTGCATTATTTATTTTCTTTTGGTTTTTGCTTTATTTTTTAATTCTTTTTGCTTTTAGGTCAGCAAAATTATAAACTTTCTGTTAGTGCTTTTAGTTTTAGAAAAATATAAACTTTCTGTTTGTGCCATTAGTTTTAAAATTCAAAAACACTTTTTTGTTTTCTTTGTTGCTTTATTTATTTTATTTTGTTTCTACTTACAACAAAATGCTTATTGTTGCTATTATTATTATTTTTTCAAGTTTTTTGTTTTGTTTCCTGCATTATTTATTTTCTTTTGGTTTTTGCTTTATTTTTTAATTCTTTTTTGCTTTTAGGTCAGCAAAATTATAAACTTTCTGTTAGTGCCATTTGTTTTAGAACAATTATAAACTTTCTGTTTGTGCCATTAGTTTTATAAAATTTGAATTCTTTGAAATTTGTGTGAATCACAAGTTTGTGAGCTCAACAAGGCATAGAGGGACGGGCTTATAAACCGGTGTGAGCGCCCTTCGGTTGGCGAGGTTCTCAAAGTTGGCATAGTATGTTCATGAATAAAACGGACAATGGTATCATACTCGTGTGTTACAAAGTTGGCATGGTATCATCATAATAGTTGCGGGAGAAAGTCTTTACTTTTTCTTCGCTTGTGTCGTTTGCTTATTGCGCCGTAACCATGGATAATCTTCATCTTTTATCAGGATGCTTGGGTCAGCCTTGACTTTGAAGGGGGAAATTTCATGAAACTTTTCATACTCTTCAGACATGTCATCTTGCCCTCCACTCCCAGGATGTCCCTTTTTCCTGAAAAGAACTATGTAGGCGCTTTGGCTCATTGTATGATGTATTCGCTTCCTTATCTTTTCTTTTCCTCGATGCAGTAGACATGTCCTTCACATAGATAACCTGTGCCACATCATTGGCTAGGACCGCTAAACCTAGACAAATATTGAGGAAAATGGAGGTTAGAGGTCGAGCTTGGAGAGGAGAAAGCTTAAATAGTGTGGCTCGGGCATTTCATCGAACACCTTGTGTGCATGGGAGGTGAGCTAGAGCACCACCAAGCCCCCTCCCCCTCGGCCAGAAAAAACAGAGCAGTGTGCTCTGCTCTTGCTGAGGGCTATATATAGGCAGCACCATTAGCCCCATTGATGGCATGAGCCGGGACTAAAGGAAGCCTTTGGTGGGTTCACGCCACCAACCGACCAATAGTGGTGGGCGAGAGCCAGGACCATTGGTCCCGGTTGTCGTCCCAACCGGACCAAAAGGTCCGGACGAACCGGGACCAATGGCCCACGTGGCCCGGCCGGTCCCCAGGCTCACGAACTGGGATAAATGCCAGATTAGTCCGGTTACAATTGAACCGGGACTAATGGGCAAAACAGGCCTCAACGATAGCCCTTATTTCTACTAGTGAAAGGATGGGAGGTCACGAAAGCGCAGCCCTCCATGATTTTTTGGGATAACAAGCTTGTCCCAGGATTGCCAATGCATTCCTCGTTTATCTAATGATCCGGCCCACCAAAATTTGACATAGTTGTCGTTAATTTGGAGCACAACTGAAAGCCCCTTCGAGAGCCCGAAACAGCTCATTGAGTGGGCTGGTAGTGCTTGGACCACTGACTTAAAGAAGACTTCCTTTGCAGCATAAGACATCAAACGCTCACCCCAACCTTGGGCACGGGACCTTACCCTTTCATTTAAATGTTCAAATTGGCGATCACTAAGGCGTCCAGTCGCCATAGGAATCCCCAGGTATTTTTCAGAGAACGCTTCTTCATCAATTTGCAGAATATTCCTTAAGGCAGCCCTAGCTAGCAAAGAACGGTTTGGGCTAAAGAAAAAGTTGTGATTTTCTGCTTATTGAGGTGGTGGGCACTTCGTTCATCAGCTTTCATTGGGTGTTCGTTTCTTCCTGTTTCTTCGTAATCGCTAGGCTAACATCTTATTTTAGACGAAAGTTAGGCTACATCTAGCCGCTTGTATGTCACTGAAGCACTGTACGGTGGCGCTTGTACATCCATTTTAATTTTGGTGTACTCTAAAGGCTAACGTGCATGTAGAATTTTTTTCATATATAATATTTTTACGTTTGGACAAAAATGTTTGTACCAATTAAAAAAGTTCACAAATGTAAAAAAATAGTTCATCTGAAAAGATATTTGTACCATTGAAAATATATTGACGCGTTTAAAAAATTGTTCATGACAATAGTTCAAAAGTTCATGAAATCTAAATTTTTTGTTCATGAAACTTTTGGAAAAATGACCATAGCATATAAAAATGTATGAAAAAAAATTCATCATTTCTTCAATAAATGTTCACCATGCATTCGAATAATGTTCGACATGTACATAAAAATGTTTGTGTGGAGTAAAAATATTTTTAAAGTGTACCTACAATATTTAATCCGAATTCAAAAAATAGTCAAAGTGTGTTTGAATAAATTTCTTTCTATATTTAAAAGTGAAAATAACAGGAAAATAAAAATCCAAAAATGAAACAACTGAAAAAACTGTTTAGGCGTTAGAGAAAAGACATCTGTACTACTACCTCCGATCCAGATTAATAGATGCTGCTTTAGTACAAAATTTGTACTAAGGCAACGTCAATTAATTTAGATCAGAGGGAGTATATACTTAAATCCAATACTAGTGTTCTTTTTCCTCGCAGGCATAGTGCTTCATCCAATCTTAAGTACGTTTCTCCCTCCCTCTCTCCTGGTTGGATTTTTCCCTCCTATCTCTGGTTTTTCCCCAGTTTTTCTTATAAATCGTCTTAACTGTCCCACCTTTATTGACTTACCAAATGAAATTATGTTTGTAAGCCAAAAAGTCCTTACCATATAAATTCCTTATTTTAGGTAGGTAAATCATATGAAAAAAATTGATAAACATTTATTTACACACTCACATTAATATGGTCAGAGAAATCATAGGCTAGCGTGCTCAATGTTTATATTCGGGTGCAATGCACAGGAAATTATCTAGTAAAAATAAAAGAAAAAATGAAATATTCCCAAAACAGCATGGAAGGTTCCTAAAGCCACACCAAACAGGTGCATCCACCTCATCGGGAAATGAGCAACGGCCGGCATTGGATCGCGAGAGGCGAATATGTCCGCCATGCTGTGGGCGTAGCATCTGCGCATTCTTAGAGCCTTATTGGAAATGGCTAGACTTGTTGGCTGTTGTAGATGAGTGCAGTGGTCCTAGCCTTTTTGTTGTTGACACGAGCTTCACAATTGTGTTGCACAGTGGAAACAATAAAGGGCTCCTTTGATCCAATGGAATTTCCTAGCATTTTTACGATTAGAATCCTTAAAAAATTCATGTGCGAGTTGTTTGATTCGCAGGATTGGATCTTATAGGATCATTTGTACTATATTTCATAGAAAACATAAGATCCATTCCCACGGTTTTTTTATTTTTATTTTCTTTGTGGCATCAAACACATGCTGGTGTCCTATAGGATTCACGTAGACATGACACTCCAATCCGATATTTTCCTGTTCCCATGTTTTGAAATTCCTCTGATCAAAGAGACCGTAATGTGAGCCTCATTTTGATTTTGCTATTTTATTCCATCTATTTTTGCCCATGTTTTTTGGATTTACCAAATAAATCATATTCCTTTTTGAAAGTCAATAAATAGCGATTAGTCGACAACGAAAATCTGGTTTCATACACAATTACATATCTACTATTAAATGAGAGTTGGTAGGTTCTCCTCAGATCCTCCTCTGGTTCTTTCTTCCAATGCCCCCTCCCCACCTTTAGTTTTCTGTTGATTGTTTTGGTAATCGCAACCGATGTTGAACAAAATAAAAATGTAAATAGAGTAACTTAGAATAATATAAACCAAATCGGTATTTTTCCAAAAGCACATCCTGCATTAATGCAATCAAATAAAATCTTATAAAAATCTCAACTAAATCAAAACTTTCCTTGCCTTCCCTACCCATAACCAAATAAAATCACCCTAGTATATATACAAATCAAATCAAATTTTACCAAAACCTCAACTAAATCAAAGCTTTTCTTGTCTTTCCCTACCCATACTCAAATCAAATTAAATCTTATCAAAATCAGAAATATGGTGGGTGCAAGGTGCAAGGTATATGTAGGACAAGATTAATGGGAAAGGAAATTTATACTTTCCACAATAAAAAGTGGTGCATTTTAGCCCTAAAGAACTAACATCCCGGTAGAAATACTCACTCGATCACTAGTTTTAGACGATTCCTCCACTTAGGAATAATGGGGGTTCGACCACTAGAATAAATATATGCCCTCACTGCAACGCACGCACAATTAGCTATGTATAAAAAAATGGCAAGTAAATTACAATTGCTTAAGAAAATGTTGTGTCTTTGTTGTACGTAATGCTTGGATAGTTAAGAATAGTTATCTAGTAGAAGAAGAAAAAGGTGCGTGCCCGAGCATGTTAGAACAATGTCAACACTCACACCAACGTGTGCCTATGGGAGTGTTTGGGCCTTTGTGAGTAACATCGAAGTTTTTCTACGTCTACGGGACGATTCCCATGGGCCGGAGGGGACTAATGGAATGATGTCGGCCGGTTAAAATCATGGGCGAGGAGGGGGGTGGGGGGGGGGGAGATTTTGGTGGTAGGGAGGAGGAGGTCCCTCCATAGAATCCATCTGTAAATCTTTTTCCATAAGTGTAGCATTTTTGCTCTCGTAGACTTAAGCAGTACAAAAGCAAAAGACATAGATATATTTTTTGGAATAAATAGTTATCCCTGCGTTGTAATGGGATATAAGTATTTTAGTAGGTTTTCCTTGATTTAGTTGGTCATATTAATGTGAATCTTGCAATAAATGTTTACCAAATCATGCTCGTGATCTAACTTATTGGCTTACCCAAAAAATCATGAACTTACCTACTAAGTCAATACAAGTCAGGACATTTAAGGCAGTTTTTCAAGTAAAATCTGTGAAAAAAAAAACCAGAGATAAGAGGGAAACAAAATCAAAAGGGAGAGAGGGGGTGGGAGGTACGTAAGGTTGGACAAAGGACGAGGTGGGTGACAGAATATTAAGTTATTTTTAAGTAGGAGAGAAGATATATTTTGTAATCACTTGTTTGATCAAAACTTATTGCCTTGAAACATAATTTTACCTGAAAAGTCAATAAAATGATTAACAATTAGGGCGGTTGTCAAGTAAAACCATGAAAAAGACCAGAGATAGCAGGGAAATAAATTCAAAACAAAGAAAGGAAGGAGAACATACGTAAGATTGGATGAAGGACGACATTAGAAGAGAAGATTTATTATTCTCGTGGAGAGCCTTCCTTCAGTACTATAGGACAAGTAGATCCTCTCTCGCTTATACAGTAGGCAACTATGGGGAGACATGTTACGTCCATGTTCTTCCTCAATTTACTACTTGTGAATGCGTGATTGATGACAATGAAATGTAGATCTGTCTGTTGGAAGAAGTCAACCTTAGACCAGCAAGATCGAGACAGAGATGGAGAAAACAAATTTGTTGTCATTGTTGTGACCACTGTACATATGCAGAGTAATAGACTTTAATTCGTTTGATGCAGCGAATATTTACTCGGATTGCTAAGAAGCTAGGACACCAATATACATCGGACACTAGCTCAGGGATAAGCCGAGCGAATGATCGTTCCTCCAAGCAGGGAGGAATGAATGAACGTTTTCATTCGCTCGAAAACCCATTCCCAATGAACGTTCTAGAATTATCATGCAAAAACAGATAAAATTGACATGTTGTTGTAAAGGATTTGACATATTTTAAAGTAAAATTGCAATGCTCAGGAATCGCCATGCCGACTGAAGACAATTGCATGCTACATCAACGAAAAAAATCTGAAAATTGTTATGCTTTAGAAACTAAAATTGTCATCCCAAATGTGTTAGTTCAAATTGCCATCCCGAGCAAACCTTTTTTACTGCCAGCTCGTATTTCGCTCAGCGGGATACATGAGAGAGAACGCTTTAGGATTCAAGATCCAAAGTGCCAGAGGGCATTCTCACGAATTGCTTAAAAATCTACAAGCCATCAGCTTGTAACTCAGAAGAGTACATGGTAGAATTCGTGCATAGGATTTGATGTGCCTAAGAGCGTTCGCACGAATTACTTAAAATATGATGTCACTATCCGCTTTACAACTCGTCGCTATACATCTAGATGTAATTTTTACTTCTGATGTTTCTTGTACTACCTTAACAGTTGATAAATAGATTGAAAGTTTATCCAAAAAAATCAATCCGATGATGGCTACTCCTGCGATCTTAAGCTGTTTTATTCCTCCTCCCCTACAATACACAAACATGTTTGAAATATTAGCATATTTTTGACTAATCTAATCCACGAGTAAATAATAAGCATGGCAAATACGGTATGCATCTCATACCGATACCTAAGCATGTGAGCACGTACAGTATATAGTATCGAAACATCTATGAATAACATATATACGGCCAGCACATGTACGAGCAAGTAGGAGATGAACGAGTCATACCCTCAGGTTGGCTAGGTCAACGCGCCGCGGCAGCGGCAACCTCGGCATCGGCCGAGGCCTTCTTCTTGGCGACTTTGTCGTCAGCCATGGAATCGATGCAGGGGAAGTAGTGGAAGCAGAGGCGGACGGAGACAAGAACAGATCGGGAGTAGCCGCGTGGAGACGCTCCCGAAAACCTTGTTGCCGTTCTCCCGGGCAGGATCTCGAAAGACAGGGTTCCGGAGGCGCCTGCGCCCCGACCAACCATGCACGTGTCCGTCGGGATGGGAATGCCGAAAGCAACACAGAGAGAGGAACAGTAGATGACGGCTAGGATTGTGCGAAAGGGAGTGAGTGAACTGAGTTATGGTTCACTTCACTGGTCAGCGCCTTCTTATATAGGCCGTCGGATGGGTCTGGGCTCCGGCCCATGACAGAGTCCAATGTCTCGGACAGTTGCACTTCTTAAGCGACTCATTAATTAATCTGAGATTAGTTAACCATTCCTGACCGGCAAAAATAAGTTTTAGCTCAGCTCATTCCCGCAACCAGCAGCGCACGCGCGCGTCGTGACGAGGCGGGGCGGGCGGCGGAGGAGGAGGAGCACGTGTGTACAACTCCTATTCCCAAGCTCTCAATAGCAAGTAGAGGGCAACCCTTATAAAGAGGTCTCATTCTTCTTATTGTAGCAGTATGATACTAAACTTCCCATACTTCCTATCACTTACCGTGCACATTAATGGCCTTAGAAATTAACCAAGGATTATTGTCTTATATAGGCCTAAGCTCATCCATAATCCATCAACCCCCCACCAGATCTCGCGGCACATAACTTTGTCAACTATTTCAAACAATGTTTGACATACCAGAATTTTCAGTGGAGACTGTTAAGTTAAAATTCCACCTAGAGCAATAGGATTGGACTTCTTCACAACTGAACAATGGACTATGCCTTGAGTTGTCAGTTTGGTGTGCGGAAGTTTTGCCTATTGTCAGCGGATACGTGGCTGTCGAAGGCTAAACCCCACGGGTGGAGCTTATTAGTCATACTCTGTACCTTCTAAAGAGCTTCCTGGAGATCACCCAATCTCATAGACTGTGACTAGCAGTCGGGCTCACATAGGTGTGTTCCTCCAAAGAATACTATGTAGGTTAGCATCTTGCTTACATAAGATTTGGAGCACATTAAGACAAAAGTCAGCCTGCCTTACAGAATTGCGAGTATTATTGCATCTTCAACGAAGTGGGTTAATAAAGGATACTCTCCTCAGTTGACCGCTGGATTGTTTTCACATGTCCTAATTCACGGGATCACCGATCACATAGGTTGGGTTACCCCCATGGCAACTTACGTGGGTCTCATACCCATCTACCTCGATGCATTTTCTATCACAATCCGTGATAGCCCTTCCATAAAAGGGTCTGCCAGATTTTTAGCCGTCTGGATATAATCCAATGCTATCACTCTGGAGTTTCTTGATTTTCTGACAGATTTTAATCTTCTTCTTATGTGCTTTGTGGACTTCATGTTGTCCTTTGAACTCTTAGCCTAGGCAATCACAGTTTGATTGTCACAGTTCATAAGGACAGCCAGGACTAGTTTATCAACCACCGGCAAATCCATCAAAAGCTCTCGAAGCCATTCTGCTTCGACGCATGATGTGTCTAGGGTGTGTTTGGTTGAGGAACCAACTGTCACGGAATGGAATGGTTCCATTCCAGAGGAACGGGTCGGTTCCGTTCTTGTGTTTGGTAGGTGCAAAAAATTAGAACGGGTTGGTTCCATTCCAGTGTTTGGTTTGGAAGAATGGAATGAAGAATGGAAGAACAAAAATTCAAATTTTCGGCAGCATTTCGTTTGTATTTTCAAGAAAAAAACAACATAACAACATATATTGACAAAGAACACAATTTCCAGCAATATCATAAGATGGCAATCATGTAGCAAGTTCATTTGGTACATCCAAAAGCAATCAACACGTACATGTCTTTCACATACAAATAGGCAGTACATGTCTTTCACATACAAATAACCAAGGAAAATGCACTACAACCATACATGTTCACATACCAAACATCCAAAAGCAACCCAATGGCACTACAGCCATACTAAGATGTGGACTATCTTCTAGCAAGTTGCGATCCCTCAATATGCCACACAAGCGAAAGAACGCTGCTCTTTCAAACCTTAGCATGTTTTTGCATAACACATCGCTTTGCCAAATTTTCTGGTTTAGATAGTCATATCTGATTCGATCTCTTTCATGCATTGGGCCATAGGTAATACGTGGTCTCCTCTTCCTTATAATTGCCCGAACAATTACTGCCATTGCAGCTAGTGCAACAAAAACAGCTGCTCCCCTAGCCATCCTTTTCCTTTTGTTCATCTTGCTGACCATCTACAAGTGATGCATACAGTCAAAAATATATGACTACTAATGACTCGTAACCATGGATCTGGTGAGTACACAGCATCACTTATTAAATTTTTTTGGGTAATCATAGATCTACACAGTAGGCAGCAGCACATATATATGGAACAAATAGAGGAGGAACATGGCACACACAGGAAATAAAAATCTGCCATCAATCCATTGTATCCATCAAGCGTATACAAAGGAGTAGGAACCATACCTTGGCTTCGTTGCTAGCCGCCAATCCAGATCCGTAGGCACACCTCCGGCCGCTCCTTCCTCTCCTGCCGCTGCCAGGTAGGTCTCCACCCGGTCCTAGGTCGCCGCCGAGCTGCAGATGTGCGCCATCTAGGGAGAGACGACGGGGAGGAGAGGGAATCGATGCTGGAGAGGGAAGAGACGACGGGGAGGAAAGGGAATTGGCGTTGGAGAGGGAGGAGTGGCAGATCGAGAGAGGGAGAGATGCGGGAGGTTGGCGGCGCTGAGATGCGGGAGGGAGGCTGCGTGCGAGGGGAACAAGGGCTCCAGGGCTCGTTCTCTGTCGTCCGGCCGATTTGGAGGTATGCATCGGTTCCGCATAATCACCGAATATTCAGTTTTCTGGGACTGGTGAGTTCTGGGCCCTTCGGCTAACTGAACACGAGAATGGGATTTTGGAATGGGTCGGCCCATGACATTCTATCCCATGACAGCAACCGAACACACCCCTAATGCTGTGAGTTCTGCTTCCATAGTCGATCTCATTAAGATTGTCTGCTTGCAAGACTTCCAGGAAATAGCACCACCACCAAGTGTGAAGATATATCCACTTGTGGCTTTCATCTCATCAGCATCATATATCCAATTCGAATCACTATACCCCTCAAGTATCGTAGGGTACCCAGAATAGTGAATTCCATAGCTCACAATATCTTGCAAATAACGCGTGACTTGCTCAACAACATGCCAATGCACATCTCCCAGATTGAAAACAAACCGTCTCAGTTTGCACATAGCAAATGAGATCCAGAATGAGTAGCACAAGCTAGGTACATCAGTGAACCAACCACTTGAGAATATCTCAATTGATCTATAGCCTTGTGACGCCCGGATAATCAAGCTACAATAGCCTCTGCTAATGATGCCACGTCAACATGATTATTGTTGCTAATCTCGCGTCAGTTCGAAACCCAGTTCAAATTTTTAAAATAAAGTCAAACAATAAAAGTTTCCAAACATTAAAACTAAAATGCTCTAGACGAACCAGATATTGCATAGGTAATTATGGTCGAGAAAACATATTTTTATAAAATAGTTGACTGCACTAAATTAATTAAAACAACAGTAAGACTAATATTTAAATGCCTTTAAATACTAAACAAATATAAAATAATTGGTTAATGCCAAGTTAATTACGACAGTGTTATTAGTATTAGCACTAATTTAGGGGCTAGGCTTATAGTTTGCAAAACTAAAGTAAAATAAATAGAAAATAAATAAAAGGAAAGGGCAAAACAAAGCCACATACCCCCGGCCTACTGGGCCAAACGGCCTAGTCGGCTAGCCCTACTGGCCCCAACCGGCCCAACCCGCACTCTCCTTAACCCCCACCGACAGAACCCTAGGTTCCAACCACTACCCAGTCGCCCCCCCACGATCCCCTTCTTCCCTCCCCGTGCAATCTGGATCGGGCGCACGCCCTGCGCCAACGCGGTCGCCCCCGTCGTCGATCCTCACCTCCTTGTCTGGCCTCGACCAGCGCCTGCCTCCGCCACCACTGTCGAGCCGGCGCTTCGCCGTCTCAGTCGCGTCCGCCGCGGCTCCCATGACCCAGCGCTGCGCCGCGCCCGAGTGCTGCCGCCTCCGCCCGCTTGACTTCTCCGTCGTCGAGCGCCATTCACCGGAGCCGTCAACCGTCGCAGCCGTCATCCTCATCTCCCCCCGAGCCACTTCACCAAGCCTCGCCGCCCCTCGTCCCTGCAACGCTGGTGAGGCCACCGGTCTCCTCTCCCCTCGATCTCTGTCGCCGGCTCCGTCCACCCGCGCTCATGGCTGCGGCCTCGTCCAACGCACGCCCGGGGCGGCCTCGCCTCCGTCCCGTGCCCACGGCTCGCCATGCCTCCCCTCGCCCCTCAGTTGCGTGCTGCAGGAGGCGCCGCTCCGCCCAGCCCCTGGCCACCGGCGCCTCGCGCCCTTAGCATCCTCCCCTACTGCTGCAGCCTCGAACCGCCGGGCGCCGCTTTTGCGCCCGCGCCCCCTTCCGCCCGCTGCTCCACGGCTCACCGGAGCCTACCTCCCTGGTGGCCTCGAAGCACGCCCGCGCCGTCCCTGCGCTTCGCCGTCGCCACGAACTGCGGCCCCGGTCGGTCGGCGCCGGGTTTTGGCCCCACAGGTTCCGTCACTTTTGGGTCGACCTCGACAGGTGCCCACGCCTGCCGCTTCCCGTTACCCAGCGCCGTTTGGCCCCTAGGGCCAATGACATTGAGGCCCCACCCCCTGAGAACGTTTTATAAAAAAAAGGGGAAAATATATAATAAAAATAAAAATAATTAATTAATTAATTAATTAATTAATTAATTGAAGAATTAATTAGCTTAATTAATTTTGATTAATTAAACTGAACAACTAATTAAACTAGTTAACCTGTTTATCTAGTCTTAGCCAATGATAGTAGGACCCACACGTCAGTTGACGATCAACACCTCTGTTGATCTTGGCGTCATCTTGATGTCAAGAAACACTGTTCTGGATAATGTTGAATTAAAGTATTTAAATTAATCCTAAAATGATTTAAATCTTTTAAAATTAATATAAAATAAACCGTAGCTCGGATGGAAAAACTTTGTACATGAAAGCTGCTCAGAACGACGAGACGAATCCGGATACGGAGCCCGTTCGTCCGCCACACATCCCTAGCATAGCAAACACGCAACCTTTCCCCTCCGGTTCATCTGTCCGACAACGCGAAACACCGGGAATACTTTCCCGGATGTTTTCCCCATTCGCCGGTATCACCTCATACCGCGTTAGGGCACCCCTAGCACCGTTACTTGACTTGTCATGCATCGTTATGCATCGGTTTGCATTGTATTCATTGTTTCTTCCCCCCTCTTCTTCCGCTTAGACACCGAGACCGACGCCTTGCTACCCAAGATGACTACGGAGTTGGCGACCCCTCTCTCTGCCAGAGCAACCAGGCAAGCCCCCTTTGATCACCGGATATCGCCTACTCTTCTCTATACTGCTTGCATTAGAGTAGTGTAGCATGTTACCGCTTTCGATTAATCCTATCTTCTTTGCATAGCCTGTCCTTGCTACTACTGTTGTTACCTTTACCTGCTATCCTACTGCTTAGTATAGGATGCTACTGTTCCATCAGTGGCCCTACACTCTTGTCCGTCTGCCATGCTATACTACTGGGCTGTGATCACTTCGGGAGGTGATCACGGGCATATACTATATACTTTACACTGCTACATTACATGTGATATTGTTCGGAGATGGGGGCTGAAAGGACAGGTGGCTCCATCCCGGTAGAGGTGGGCGTGGGTTCCCGACGGCCCCCGGCTGTTACTTGTGGCGGAGCGGCAGGGCAGGTTGAGACTACCTGGGTGAGAGGTGGGCCTGGCCCTGGTCGGCGTTCATGATACTTAACACGCTTAACGAGATCTGGGTATTTGATCCGAGTCCGCCATTTGGTCTATACGCACTAACCATCTACGCGGGAGTAGTTATGGGTATCCCGCCGTGGTATCGGAAAGCCGTGGCCTTGACAAGCTGGCCCGGCCTTGCGCGGATTGGAGCGTAAGCACTGCTCTTGTATTAAGGGGCTAGGTACGCTTTGGCCGCCCTGCATAGCGTCTTGAGGTGTGCTAAGGCGATGGGCCCGGACCCATGTGCGCTTAGGTTTAGACCGGCGTCTTGGCCTCTCTGTTGTGCCTATGTGGGGCTGCGACGTGTTGATCTTCTGCGGCGGGCATGACCCAGAAAGTGTGTCCGCCAAATGGGATCAAGCGTGTTGGGTTATGTGGTGCACCCTAGGTGAAGTTAATCTATTCGAATAGCCGTGATCTTGATAATGTGACGACTTGGAGTTGTACCTTGACCTTATGACAACTAGAACCGGATACTTAATAAAACACACCCTTCCAAGTGCGGATACAACCCGGTGGTCGCTCTCTCTCCGGGTTACGAGGAGGGATCGCGGGTAGGATTATTGCTATGTGATGCTACTTGGAGGACTTGATCTACTCTCTTCTCTGTTGCAAGGCGGAGGCTGCGAAGCGTAGTCTTTGACAAGATTAGCTATCCCCTCTTATTACGGCATTCTGCGATTCGGTCCACCGATATGGCCCTTTACACATATATCCATGCATATGTAGTGTAGCTCCTTGCTTGCAGTACTTTGGATGAGTACTCACGGTTGCCTTGTCCCCCTTTCCCCTATCTCTACCCGATTGCTGCGACTAGATGTCGAGCCAGAGCGACGCCATCGTCGGCGATTTACTACTACTTTGGAGGTGCCTATTACTACGTGCAGCCCACAGACGACGATCGAGTAGTTAGGAGGATCCTAGGCAGGAGGCATGCGCCTCTTTCGATCTGTATCCCAGTTTGTGCTAGCCATCTTATGGCAACTTGTTTAACTTATGTTTGTACTCAGATATTGTTGCTTCCGCTGACTCGTCTATGATCGAGCACTTGTATTCGAGCCCTCGAGGCCCCTGGCTTGTATTATGATGCTTGTATGACTTATTTATGTTTTTAGAGTTGTGTTGTGATATCTTCCCGTGAGTCCCTGATCTTGATTGTACACGTTTGCGTGCATGATTAGTGTACGATTGAATCGGGGGCGTCACAAGTTGGTATCAGAGCCGACTGCCTGTAGGAATCCCCCTTCCAACTGCTTGGCTGAAGTCGAGTCTAGACTTTACAAAACTTTTACTAACATGGCTGTGCGGCCCATGGGCCCACGTCGCCATTGGGTGGTATTGGGATCTTTTACTCCTCGATCTTTACTCTGGGACTCTGAACTCTCTTCTACTCGGGTTAAATGATTTTTACTAACTCTGACTCTAGGTTCTCGATAATACTTTCTCCCGGAGAGCCTCTTCAGTCCGGATGATTACTTGGTGCATCGAAGGATTCTGAAGATACCTTCCGATATTCTCTCGAGACCTGGTGCCCATTGCTTCTGCAATTCCCTATGGATAAATACTTACTACTGTCGTTCTTACTTTATACCTAGTCGATCTTGTTATTACAAGATACCCCGAGAATATTTTGTGCCTACTGCCTTGCAGTTCCTTGCCACCTGAATACCCCTAAGAGTAATTTCTCGCACTTTCCGAGTATCCGCTCATCCCCCGTTGTTCAGGTGTTTCACAAAAGTCTTTGAAATACTATTCAATCCTCCGAAAATCCTTAGCAGCTTTATTGCTCTGCAAATACTTGTCTACTTGCATTATGGATGCTTCCCATATATCGGCAATATTCGCTAGTATCTTTTGACACCGTCATTTTGATCCTATTGATTCAACATGTGCGCGAATGCACACAATCATCTATCAACCCTTCTAAATTATCTTTTCGGCTCAGACGTCATTTTGAACATGAGCTGGTTCTCGACCAAACTAATTGTCGTCGATTGTGCCCCTAAGTATTGAACTTATCCATCCTTGATCAGAGTGTCTGCTTCTGATCCTTTGTTTTGGAAATCATAATTCCTTTGTTATCTAAGCATCTAATTATTCAGATGTTCTATAATATGATGCCCGTGCATTCTTTCTTCCTCTGATTGAGTACCGATACTCACAACAGCTCCATTGTGGATCGCCCGATCCATTGTTAGATTATTATCCGACAGTGTCCTTCATAATTAATCACCTTGTGAGTTCTTTCTCCGATACATAATGCCTTTGGTAAATTGTATCCTCTCCTTTTGTCAACCATGCTCTATTTTCGAGCTTGTGTTAGTACTCCTGAAGCTTGTGGTATATGTTTCCACGATACCCTGACGGGTTGAACCTATGCCTTCCTTAATATGTGTGAACTCGGAAATTTTCACGAGTCATACTCGTCTGGATTTTGCTAGATAAAATTTCAACACTACGACTTCTTCAAAAGTGAGAGGTGAATGGAAGGTTATACATTGAAGAAGTGGGAGTCGACCTTGAACTTTGTGTTCATGCCCATGGACACGATGTAGATCCTGCCATAGAAGCTTCTTGTGATAATAACTATTTCGTTGATACAATATCATCCGTATCTGTGAATTTATCCTATGCAATCGTGGTTCGACCATATTTTCTCCTTGATCCCATTTCTCGGGCAAGTTTAATGACTTGTCTTCTATAGAGCAATACCCCCAGTCCAACCTCTACTTTGATTCGTCGTCGAGTATTACCCCCTGGTATCTCGAGATTATCATAGAACTGCATAACTTCTTATGAGTTCTTCATCAAGTACTACATTCTTGCCGATTTCAAATTTTCCTCGGGTTCTGAATTATTAGTCACTCAAGAACACCGAACAGTGAATCGAGTCCGCACTCCGATTCAATAACTCTAAGTAATTTCGTTGCTTATGAGTTTATTAATCCTTCCAGTCATTCCTAACCTGATCGACTATATCATTATCATGCTAAATTTTAACTCTGCTACCTGGTCCTTTCCCGAGCACAAATTTTTGACGATGAGCTAAGCTTACGTCGATATTCCTCATCTTATCATTTCACCTCAAACAACGAGCTTGATTTCGAGCTTGTGTCGCATTCGTGGTTCCAATAACCTTTTGCTTCATCATTCCTTTTGCTTGATGTCGTCGCTGTTCGTTGGCCTCTTCATAGTACCTCGATAAAATTTGTGATGATCATCATCAACATTATGTGTTCTTCCAGGATATCAATAAAATTCATGATGGGAAATACCATCCTTGCCCCTCGATGATTGTGTTATCATCGACAACATTCTTGCCTTCCCCCAACCCAAACTTGTTCATGTTATGGATGGTACTTGCTATCCAGCTTGTATGATGTTCTACCTTGAAGTATTATCATCTGTTATGTCAAGAATGTCGTGAGGATTACTCCACCTCTTATGAATTCTTGGTATAGTGATACTTCTCACCATCACCATTCTTTCTTGGTCCGCGCGTTGATTCCAACCGGGGTACCAACAAGTGAGCGGTGTTGTTTGGACTCCGCCCATCTAGCAACCCTATTGCTTTGAAGTTAATGGTCGGCCGTTCATTCTTAGACTATTGATTATTGAATCACCATTCCAATGTTGGCCGTGCAACCCAGCCCATATTTCGGGTGCACATGTCAACCAATGTTTAATTGTGTATGTTTTCCTCGAGCATACATCATTATACCGTTTGATCTGACAAATGCTATCTCCTTGTTCACCTAATTGTGGAAATCCACCTTTTTGGAAATCTCAAGGATTGTCGCTGAGTTCATCAGCTACCTCCTTATCCCTTCATTGGTTTAATGATGAGCTCTTGATTTAGAACTCGGTTCCACAGTTCTTTTCCTTGAGAACCTTGCAATGTCATCTCGACAATTTGTGTTGCACCTTCCTTCTCAGGCATCCTGAGTCTGGGGTATCCTTCCACCTATCAGAACTGAATCTCGGTCTGATGTGATGGTTTGAACATATTTCCAAGGATTATAACATTGGTATTTAACCCAATAAGGTGATGTCATCCTAGTACACCTGGCCGGAGGACCTATTGTTATAGTTTCCTTTTAGCAAGGTTTTCTATTCTTCCATGAGGGAATGGTAAGACGTATTCTTTAAGTTGTTCCTGATGAATCCTTCGTGTATCCAGAGTCTGACCTTTTGCTTGAAGACCATGTCAATGCTATCCTAAAGCATGTCCATGGTACTCCGATGTTCAACAAAAACATTTGAAGCCCAATGCTAAATGTTTCCTGCTCGATTATCCAAACACATTTGTATGGGTAATGTCATGAAAATTCTCTCCCCTACCTAAAGAGTTTACTACATTATATCCTGTCATGGATATCATGCTCTGCTAAATCCTTTCAAGGATATACCTTTGAAATATGTGTTTAAACACATTTTTCTTTCCATTGTTCTGATTAAATCTGGTAATCACCTTTCCTTTCCATTGGATTGCTTAACCCTACTTGTGATCTTTATTATATAAGCAGTAGTATTCTTCTGCTTATGTAAACACCTCGGTGTACAATTCTGTCAGCAAGACCCTGTTACTATAATTGATGACATTTCGGTAACCCCCGATGGATGAGAACTTTGCCTATTGGTCCGCCTCGTTCAACGAGCAGGAAAATGGTTCTCTTCGTCCCTCTCCCTTGGTACCAACGTTGTTGCCAACATAACTGACAGGCTATCCTCTGCCATGCCTTGCTACCATGACCGTGCAATATGTCGGTGTCCTTCCTACTTTTGGACCACATGGTGGGCCCATAACCCACAGTTCCACAGGATCGAAACCTGACTCTCCTGCACCCCCCTGTTCCCAAGGTTGTTCCTCACGTGTGGCCTCGTATGTAATTCACGAGCCATCTTCCGAGGGATCATCAAATCTGTTACCGGACACAATACTTATTCCCGATTGCTTTGAGCCCCTTTCACGCCCTGTTTCGGGCATCGAACGGTTACCTGCTCGCTCGAAACTTCTTATTGCACCTTCTTACCTTGATCTCGATATTTTCTTCAGTTTCAATTTGAGAGTTACTTTCTGCCACCTTCCCCGATGTTATCGACCAGGTAGTCAACCTTGTAGAGGTCTGCTCTTTCAGAATAACCACCCTTTATTCTTTCGTAAGAACGATGGAGATCCTGAAGAAAGGACGACAATTTCATCATGATGCGTTGAAGCGTAAGACCAAGACACCAATGTAATGGATCGACCTCTTCGAGAAGAGCAACCAAGACTGAGAAGATTCGTTAGAAATTTCGTAACAAAACCTTTCCCCCTTACTCCCCTCCTAAATCTCGGGACGAGATTTCTTGTAGTGGAGGAGAATTGTGATGCCCGGATAATCAAGCTACAGTAGCATCTGCTAATGATGCCACGTCAACATGATTATTGTTGCTAATCTCGCGTCAGTTCGAAACCCAATTCAAAATTTTAAAATAAAGTCAAACAATAAAAGTTTCCAAACATTAAAACTAAAATGCTCTAGACGAACCAGATATTGCATAGGTAATTATGGTCGAGAAAACATCTTTTTATAAAATAGTTCACTGCACTAAATTAATTAAAACAACAGTAAGACTAATATTTAAATGCCTTTAAATACTAAACAAATGTAAAATAATTGTTTAAGGTGCCAAGTTAATTGCTACAATGTTATTAGTATTAGCACTAATTTAGGGGCTAGGCTTATAGTTTGCAAAACTAAAGTAAAATAAAAACAGAAAATAAATAATAGGAAAGGGCAAAACAAAGCCACATACCCCCGGCCTACTGGGCCAAACGGCCTAGCTGGCCAGCCCAACTGGCCCCAACCGGCCCAACCCGCACTCTCCTTAACCCCCACCGACAGGAACCCTAGGTTCCAACCACTACCCAGTCGCCCCCCGATCACCTTCTCCCTCCCGTCTGCGATCTGGATCGGGCGCCACACCCGGCAGTGCGCCCGTCGTCGATCCTCACCTCCTGTCGGCCTCGACCAGTAGCCGCCTCCGCCACCAGCATCGAGCCGGCCGCCCGTCTCGGTCGCGTCCGCCCCTTGGCTCCCGGCGGCCCGGCCGAAAGCCCGCGCCCGAGGGCTGCCGCCTCCGCCCCGCAGCTTCTCCGTCGTCGAGCGCCATTCGCCGGAGCCGTCAACCGTCGCAGCCGTCATCCTCATCTCCCCCCCGAGCCACTTCACCAAGCCTCGCCGCCCCTCGTCCCTGCAACGCTGGTGAGGCCACCGGTCTCCTCTCCCCTCGATCTCTGTCGCCGGCTCCGTCCACCCGCGCGCTCATGGCCGCGGCCTCGTCCAACGCACGCCCGCGGCGGCCTCGCCTCCGTTCCGTGCCCACGGCTCGCCATGCCTCCCCTCGCCCCTCGGTGCGTCTTTGCGAGGCGCCGCTCCGCCCGCCCACAGCCACCGGCGCCTCGCGCCCTTAGCATCCTCCTCTGCTGCAACCTCGAACCGACGGGCGCGCTGCTTCACAGCGCCCGCGCCCTCCGCCCGCTGCTCCACGGCTCGCCGAACTGCCTCCCCTGGTGGCCTCGGGCACGCGCTGATACGCCGTGCCGTCGCCATGACTGCGGCCCGGTCGTCGGCGCCGGGTTTGGCCCCACAGGTTCCGTCCGCACTTTTGGCTCAGCCTCGACGGGTGCCCACGCCCGTGCCCGTTTCCCGTTACCCGCGCGCCCGTTTGGCCCCTAGGGCCAATGACATGGAGGCCCCACCCCCTGAGAACGTTTTATAAAAAAAAGGGGAAAATATATAATAAAAATAAAAATAATTAATTAATTAATTAATTGAAGAATTAATTAGCTTAATTAATTTTGATTAATTAAACTGAACAACTAATTAAACTAGTTAACCTGTTTATCTAGTCTTAGTCAATGATAGTAGGACCCACACGTCAGTTGACAAGTCAACACCTTTGTTGACTGCTGACGTCATGCTGATGTCAGCAAACACTGTTCTGGATAATGTTGAATTAAAGTATTTAAATTAATCCTTAAATGATTTAAATCTTTTAAAATTAATATAAAATAAACCGTAGCTCGGATGGAAAAACTTTGTACATGAAAGTTGCTCAGAACGACGAGACGAATCCGGATACGCAGCCCGTTCGTTCGCCACACATCCCTAGCATAGCAAACACGCAACCTTTCCCCTCCGGTTCATCTGTCCGGAAACGCGAAACACCGGGAATACTTTCCCGGATGTTTTCCCCATTCGCCGGTATCACCTCATACCGCGTTAGGGCACCCCTAGAACCGTTACTTGACTTGTCATGCATCGTTATGCATCTGTTTGCATTGTATTCATTGTTTCTTCCCCCCCTCTTCTTCCGCTAGACACCGAGACCGACGCCGCTGCTACCCAAAGTCGACTCACGGAGTTGGCGACCCCTCTCTCCTGCCCGGAGCAACCAGCAAGCCCCCTTTGATCACCGGATATCGCCTACTCTTCTCTATACTGCTTGCATTAGAGTAGTGTAGCATGTTCTTGCTTTCGATTAATCCTATATCGCTGCATAGCTTTGTCCTTGCTACTACTGTTGTTACCTTTACCTGCTATCCTACTTCTTAGTATAGGATGCTACTGTTCCATCAGTGGCCCTACACTCTTGTCCGTCTGCCATGCTATACTACTGGGCTGTGATCATTTCGGGAGGTGATCACGGGCATATACTATATACTTTACACTGTTACATTACATGTGATATTGTTCGGAGATGGGGCTGAAAGGACATGTGGCTCCATCCCGGTAGAGGTGGGCGTGGGTTCCCGACGGCCCCCGACTGTTACTTGTGGCGGAGCGGCAGGGCAGGTTGAGACTACCTGGGTGAGAGGTGGGCCTGGCCCTGGTCGGCGTTCAGCGGATACTTAACACGTTTAACGAGATCTGGGTATTTGATCTGAGTCCGCCATTTGGTCTATACGCACTAACCATCTACGCGGGAGTAGTTATGGGTATCCCGGCGTCGTGGTATCAGCCGAAGCCTTCGTGACGCCAGCAACTGAGCGGCGCGCGCCGGATTGGAACGTAAGCCTGCTCTTGTATTAAGGGGGCTAGGTCTGCTTTCGGCCGCCCTCATAGCGTCTTGGTGTGCTAAGGCGATGGGCCCGGACCCTGTCTTGCGCTTAGGTTTAGACCGGCGTCTGGCCTCTCTGTTGTGCCTAGGTGGGGCTGCGGCGTGTTGATCTTCCGCGACCGGGCATGACCGAGAAAGTGTGTTCGGCCAAATGGGATCAAGCGTGTTGGGTTATGTGGTGCACCCTCAGGGAAGTTAATCTATTCGAATAGCCGTGATCTTCGGTAACAGGACGACTTGGAGTTGTACCTTGACCTTATGACAACTAGAACCAGATACTTAATAAAACACACCCTTCCAAGTGCCATATACAACCCGGTGGTCGCTCTCTCTCAGGGTTACGAGGAGGGGATCGCCAGGTAGGATTATTGCTATGTGATGCTACTTGGAGGACTTCAGTCTACTCTCTTCTACTGTTGCAAGACGGAGGCTGCCAGAAGCGTAGTCTTCGACAGGATTACCTATCCCCCTCTTATTCTCGCATTCTGCAGTTCAGTCCACTGATATGGCCCTTTACACATATATCCATAGCTCCTTGCTTGTGAGTACTTTGGATGAGTACTCACGGTTGCCTTGTCCCCCCCCCCCTTTCCCCCTATCTCTACCCGATTGCTGCGACCAGATGTCGGAGCCGAGCCGACGCCATCATCAACGGCATTTACTACTACACTGGAGGTGCCTACTACTGCGTGCAGCCAGCAGACGACGATCGGGGAGTAGTTAGGAGGATCGAGCGGGAGGCCTGCGCCTCTTCGATCCGTATCCCGGTTTGTGCTAGCCATCTTATGGCAACTTGTTTAACTTATGTCCGTACTCAGATATTGTTGCTTCCGGCTGACTCGTCTATGATCGAGCACTTGTATTCGATCCCTCGAGGCCCCTGGCTTGTATTATGATGCTTGTATGACTTATTTATGTTTTAGAGTTGTGTTGTGATATCTTCCCGTGAGTCCCTGATCTTGATTGTACACATTTGCGTGCATGATTAGTGTACGATTGAATCGGGGGCGTCACAAGCCTTGCCTTTGAACTTTCGAATCCATACGCTAGGATCATATGGTGTTGCAGAAGGTTTGCAGTCTGAATATCCAAAATGGCTAAAAATCTTCTCAACATAGTGGAATTGAAAAAGTGTAATTCCACCCTCAGTGTCTCATAGTAGCTTGATGTTCAAGATAACGTCAGCCATGCATAGGTCTTTCATCTCAAAATTATGAGATAAAAAGGCATTGACCTCCTCAATTACTTTGAGGTGGGTCCCAAATATCAGGATGTCATCGACATACAGACACATTATAACTCCTTCGCCCCCACCATAGCGATAGTATACACATTTGTCAGCTTCGTTAACAAAAAAGCCAGCAGATGTCAAAGTTGTATTAAACTTCTCATGCCATTGCTTAGGCGCTTGTTTCAGGCCATACAAAGATTTCACTAGCTTTCACACCTTCCTTTAAAGTCATTTGGCTGTTGCATGTAAATTTCCTCGTCTAGCTCTAACGTCCATCTGATAAACGAGAATACCATGCGAGGCAGCCAAAGTGAGTAACACTCGAATGGTTGTCAGTCTAGCCACAGATGAGTAAGTATCAAAGAAATCCTCTTCTTCTTTTTGGATATAACCCTTGGCCACAAGCCTAGTCTTATACTTCTCAACAGTACCATCGGGCCTAAACTTCTTCTTGAGCACCCACTTACATCCCAATGGTTGGCAACCATAAGGACGATCAATGATCTCCCATGTCCCATTAGCCAAGATGGAATCCATCTTGCTACAGACCGCATCCTTCCAGTAGTCAGCATCCGGAGATGCATAAGCTTCTGAAATAAAACTGGGAGTGTCATTATTCATGAGGTACATGAGCAAATCATCACCAAAAGACTTCCAGTCCTTTGTCTCTTGCTTCTAACAGAAGCTTCCTCGTCATCCTTCGTGGAATTTTCATCACTTTTGTGTTCATAATATTCCATCGGAATGGCAGGTTCAGGAGTCTCATCAGATTCCAGTCTAGAAGTGCTTTGCATATCTCTCATGGGGAAAATATCCTCAAACAATGTAGCATCCTTAGACTCTGTAATTGCACCGACCTTCTGATCAGGTACCTCAGATTTCACTACTAGAAATCTATAGCAAATGGTGTTCTTAGCGCAGTCCAAATTAACACAGTCCATGATCTTTGGTCCAAGCTTGCGCTTTTTGGGGATCGGCACATTGACTTTTGCTAATCATCCCCAAGTGCACAAATAAGAGAGTGTAGTTCTTTTTCTTTTCCCATTGCTCATAGGGAGTAGTCTCATTATCCTTCGCGGGAACTTTATTCAGGACATGACATGATGTCGCTACAGCCTACCCCACCATGCCTTGGATAAACCCGTTGAATCTAACATGGCATTAATCAAATCTGTTAGAGTACGGTTTTTTCGTTCGGCAACCCCATTTGACTGGGGTGAATAAGGAAGCATCCTCTCATGAATAATACCATGTTTTGCACAGAATAAATTGAACTCAATAGGAAAGTACTCTCCACCACGATCCGACCGGACTCATTTTATTTTCTTCTCAAGTTGGTTCTCAACTTCAGCCTTATAGATTTTAAAGTAGTGTAGAGCCTCCTCCTTTGTATTTAACAAATACACATAACAGAATCTAGTGGAATCATCAATCAAAGCCATGAAGTAATATTTTCCACCTTTAGTCAACACACCATTCATCTCGCAGAGATCTGAATGTATGAGCTCTAATGGTGCCAGGTGTCTCTCCTTTGCAGGCTTGTGAGGCTTACGAGGTTGCTTAGCTTGCACACATGCATGGCACTTAGAGCCTTTGGCTAAAGTGAAACTCGGAATTAAATCCATCTTAGCCAGCCGCGTCATACAGTTGACATTTATGTGACAAAGACGTGAATGCCAAACATCAGATTCGTTCACATTAGAACGAATTTGATTCACAACTTTATTACATAAATCCTCCAGGGAAATGCGGAACAAACAACCACAATCATATCATTTTTCAACAAATATGCATACCGAGATACGACTAATTGTTGGACTCAGATACTAACTTAAAGCCTTATTTACATAAAAGGGAGCCACTAACGAGATTCTTCTTGATGGCATGGACATGTTGCATGTTCTTCAGTTGCACGATCTTTTCCGAAATAAACTTCAGATCTACCGTGCCAACACCATGAACATAAGCATGCGATTCGTTCCCCATCAGGACGGAACAATCTCGTGTGACCTGGTAAGAAGAGAACAAAGATACATCAGCACACACATGAATATTGGGCCCAGTGTCAACCCACCAATCGGTGGACTGACAAACTGAAAGTACGATAAGCAGATTACCATACCCAGATGCGCCATCATTGTGGCTCAGAGTGATATTGACATGTTGGAAATATGCCCTAGAGGCAATAATAAATTAGTTATTATTATATTTCCTTGTTCATGATAATCGTTTATTATCCATGCTATTAATTGTATTGATAGGAAACTCAGATACATGTGTGGATACATAGACAACACCATGTCCCTAGTAAGCCTCTAGTTGACTAGCTCGTTGATCAATAGATGGTTACGGTTTCACGACCATGGACATTGGATGTCGTTGATAGCGGGATCACATCATTAGGAGAATGATGTGATGGACTAGACAATCCTAAGCCTAGCACGAAGATCGTGTAGCTCGTATGCTAAAGCTTTTATAATGTCAAGTATCATTTCCTTAGACCATGAGATTGTGCAACTCCGGATACCGTAGGAATGCTTTGGGTGTACCAAAGCGTCTGGCAACGTAATTGGGTGGCTATAAAGGTGCACTACGGTATCTCCGAAAGTGTCATTGGGTTGGTACGAATCAAAGGCTGGGATTTGTCACTCCGGTTGACGGAGAGGTATCTCTGGGCCCACTCGGTAGGACATCATCATAATGTGCACAATGTGACCAAGGGGTTGATCACGGGATGATGTGTTACGGAGCAGTAAAGAGACTTGCCGATGCAGATTGAACAAGGTATTGGGATATCGACGATCGAATCTCGGGCAAGTACAATACCGATGGACAAAGGGAATTGTATACGGGATCGATTCAGTCCTTGACATCGTGGTTCATCCGATGAGATCATCGTGGAACATGTGGGAGCCAACATGGGTATCCAGATCCCGCTGTTGGTTATTGACCGGAGAACGTCTCGGTCATGTATGCATGATTCCCGAACCGTAGGGTCTACACATAAGGTTCGATGGCGCTAGGGTTATACTGAGGAAGTTTGTATGTGGTTACCGAATGTTGTTGAGTCCGGATGAAATCCCGGACGTCACGAGGAGTACTGGAATGGTCCGGAGGTAAAGATTTATATATGGGAAGTCCTGTGTTGGTCACCGGAAAAGTTTCGGGTTTTATCGGTAACGTACCGGGACCACCGGGAGGGTCCCGGGGGTCCAGCAAGTGGGGCCACCATCCCCGGAGGGCTGCATGGGCCAAGTGTGGGAGGGGACCAGCCCGGGTGGGCTGGTGCGCCCCACAAGGGCCGAGGCGCCTAGGGTTGGGGGAGGCGCACCCACCTAACAGGGGCAAGTTTCCCTCTCCCCCTTGGCCGCCACCCTAGATGGGATTGGGGCTGCCGCACCCCTTGGGGTGGAAAACCTAGAGGGGGCGTACCCCCATCCCTCTCCCCTATATATAGTTGAGGTCTTGAGGGCTGCCAACACATGAGTTTTCACCTCTCCCTGGCGCAGCCCTACCTCTCTCCTTTCTCCTCATATCTCGCGGTGCTTGGCGAAGCCCTGCTGGATCACCACGCTCCTCCACCACCACCAAGCCGTTGTGCTGCTACTGGATGGAGTCTTCCCCAACCTCTCCCTTTCTCCTTGCTGGATCAAGGCATGGGAGACGTCACCGGGCTGTACGTGTGTTGAACGCGGAGGTGCCGTCCGTTCGACACTAGGATCTCCGGTGATTTGGATCACGGCAGTGCGACTCCTTCAACCCCGTTCTCTTGAGCGCTTCCATTAGCGATCCACAAGGGTATGTAGATGCACTCTCCTTCCCTCGTTGTTGGTTTCTCCTTAGATAGATCTTGGTGACACGTGGGAAAATTTTAAATTTCTGCTCGTTCCCCATGATGGCATCATGAGCTAGGTCTATTGCGTAGATTCTTTGCATGAGTAGAACACAAAGTAGTTGTGGGCGTTGATTTTGTTCAATATGCTTACCGTTACTAGTCCAATCTTGTTTCGACGGTATTGTGGGATGAAGCGGCCCGGACCGACCTTACACGTACACTTACGCGAGACAGGTTCCACCGACTGACATGCACTTGGTGCATAAGGTGGCTAGCGGGTGCTAGTCTCTCCCACTTTAGTCGGAACGGATTCGATGAAAAGGGTCCTTAGTAGTTGTGGTTTTGTGTAGGTAAGAAACGTTCTTGCTAGAAACCCATAGCAGCCACGTAAAACATGCAAACAACAATTAGAGGACGTCTAACTTGTTTTTGCAGGGTATGCTATGTGATATGATATGGCCAAGAAGAATGTGATGAATGATATGTGATGTATGAGATTGATCATGTTCTTGTAATAGGAATCACAACTTGCATGTCGATGAGTATGACAAACGGCAGGAGCCATAGGAGTTGTCTTAATTTATTGTATGACCTGCGTGTCATTGAACAACGCCATGTAATTACTTTACTTTATTGCTAACGGTAGCCATAGTAGTAGAAGTAATAAGTTGGCGAGACAACGTCATGGAGACACGATGATGGAGATCATGGTGTCATGCCGATGTGATGATGATCATGGAGCCACGAAGATGGAGATCAAAAGGAGCAAAATGATATTGGCCATATCATGTCACTATTTGATTGCATGTGATGTTTATCATGTTTATGCGTCTTATTTGCTTAGAACGACGGTAGTAAATAAGATGATCCCTCATTAAAATTTCAAGAAAGTATTCCCCCTAACTATGCACCGTTGCGAAAGTTCGTCGTTTCGAAGCACCACGTGATGATCGGGTGTGATAGATTCTTACGTTCACATACAACGGGTGTAAGCCAGATTTACATATGCGAAACACTTAGGTTAACTTGACGAGCCTAGCATGTACAGACATGGCCTCGGAACACAAGAGACCGAAAGGTCGAGCATGAGTCGTATGGAGGATACGATCAACATGAAGATGTTCACCGATGATGACTAGTCCGTCTCATGTGATGATCGGACCACGGCCTAGTTGACTCGGATCATGTAATCACTTAGATGACTAGAGGGATGTCTATCTGGTGGGAGTTCATGAGATGAACTTAATTATCCTGAACATAGTCAAAAAGCCCTTTGCAAATTATGTAAATGGCTCGCGCTTTAGTTCCACTGTTTAGATATGTTCCTAGAGAAAATATAGTTGAAAGTTGACAAGATGGCGATTATGCGGATGTAAGAAAGCTTATGTCCTTAATGCACCGCTCGATGTCTTTGAACCCCAAGCGTCGTGCATGGATGTTGCGAACATCGGACATACACGTTTTGATAACGCGGTTTAGAGTTGAGGCACCAAAGACGTTTTCGAAATGTCGCGGAACATATGAGATGTTTTGAGGGCTGAAATTGGGATTTCAGGCTCGTGCCCACGTCAAGAGGTATAAGACCTCCAACGATTTTCTTAGCCTGCAAACTAAGGGAGAAAAGCTCAATCGTTGAGCTTGTGCTCAGATTGTCTGAGTACAACAATCACTTGAATCGAGTGGGAGTTGATCTTCGAGATGAGATAGTGATGTTTCTCCAAAGTCATTGCCACCGAGCTGCTAGAGCTTCATGATGAACTATAACATATCAGGGATAGATATGATGATCCTTGAGCTATTCGCAATGTTCGACACATGAATGTAGAAATCAAGAAGGAGCATCAATTGTTGATGGTTAGTGAAACCACTAGTTTCAAGAAGGGCAAGGGCAAGAAGGGGTACTTCATGAAACAACAAATCGATTCTTTGCTCGATTGAAGAAACCCAAGGTTGAACCCAAACCCGAGACTATGTGCTTACGTAATAAGGGGAACAACCTTTGGAGCAGAATTACCCTAGATACTTGGTAGATGAGAAGGCTGGCAAGGTCGATAGAAGTATATTGGATATACATTAAGTTATTGTGTACTTTACTAGTACTCCTAGTAGCACCAGGGTATTAGATACGGTTCGGTTGCTAAGTGTTAGTAACTTCGAAATAAAAGGTTCTGGAATAAGCGGAGACTAGCTAAGGCGAGGTGACGATATGTGTTGGAAGTATTTCCAAGGTTGATGTGATCAAACATCGCACGCTCCCTCTACCATCGGGATCGGTGTTAAACCTAAATAATTGTTATTTGGTGTTTGCGTTGAGCATAGACATGATTGGATTATGTCTATCGCAATATGGTTATTTATTTAAGGAGAATAATGGTTACTCTGTTTATTTGAATAATAACTTCAATGGTCTTGCACCTAAAATGAATGGTTTATTGAATCTTGATCGTAGTGATACACATGTTCATGCCAAAAGATATAAAATAGTAATGATAGTACCACTTACTTGTGGCACTGCCATGTAAGTCATATTGGTGTAAAACGCATGAAGAAGCTCCATGTTGATGGATCTTTGGACTCACTCGTTTTTGAAAAGTTTGAGACATGCGAACCATGTCTATTGGTGTATACGCATGAAGAAACTCCATGCAGATGAATCGTTCAGACTCACCTGATTTTAAATCGCTTGAGATATGCAAATCATACCACATGGGCAAGATGACTGAAAAGCCTCGGTTTCAGTAAGATGGAACAAGATAGCAACTTGTTGGAAGTAACACATTTTGATGTGTGCAGTCCAATGAGTCTTTGAGGCATCTGATGAATATCGTTATGTTCTTACTTCACAGATGAGTCAAGTAGATGTTGAGTATATTTACTTGGTGAAACACAAGTCTGAATTATTGAAAGGTTCAAGTAATTTCAGAGTGAAGTTAAAGATCATCGTGACAAGAGGATAAAATGTCTATGATATGATCATAGAGATGAGTATCTGAGTTATGAGCTTTGGCACGCAATTGAGACATTGTGGAAATTGTTTCACAATAAATACCGCCTGGAACACCATAGTGTGATGGTGTTGCACCCTACTGGATATGGTGCGTACCATGATGTCTCTTATCGAATTACCACTATCATTCATGGGTTAGGCATTAGAGACAACCGCACTCACTTTAATAGGGCACCACGTAATTCCGTTGAGACGACACTGTTTGAACTATGGTTTGGAGAAACCTAAGTTGTCGTTTCTTAAAAGTTTGGGGCTGCGATGCTTATGTGAAAAAGTTTCATCATGATAAGCTCGAACCCAAAACGGATAAATACATCTTCATAGGACACCCAAAACAGTTGGGTATACCTCCTATCTTAGATCCGGAAGCAAAAGTAATTGTTTCTAGAAACGGGTCCTTTCTCGAGGAAAAGTTTCTCTCGAAAGAATTGATTGGGAGGATGATGGAGACTTAATGAGTTTATTGAACCATCACTTCAACCAGTGTGTAGTAGGGCACAGGAAGTTGTTCATCTGGCACCTACACCAATTGAAGTGGAAGCTGATGATAGTGATCATGATGCTTCGGATCAAGTCACTACCGCACCTCGTAGGTCGACAAGGACGCGTACTACTTGAGTGATGCACGCAATCACATCTTAGAGGTCATGTTGCTAGACAACAATGAACCTCTGAGCTATGAAGAAGCGATGGTGGGCCCAGATTCCAACGAATGGCTCAAGGCCATAACATCCGAGAGAGGATCCATGACTTTGGAAGAAATACTTGATGGTCGTGGGGCGTTGGGTAAAGATGGATTTTAAAAGGAAGACAGACAATGATGGTAAGTATCACCATTAAGAAAGCTCGACTTGTCATTAAAGATGTTTTCCCACAAGTTCAAGGAGTTGACTATGGTGAGGCTTTCTCACTCGTAGCGATGCTAAGAATCTGTTGGAATTGGATTAGCGATTCTTGCATTATTTATGAAATCTTGCATATAGGATGTCAAAACATTGTTTCCTTGACAGTTTTCTTGAGGAAAGGTTGTATGTGATACGACCAGAAGGTTTTGACAATCCTGAAAGACGCTAACAAGTATGCAAAGCTCCAGCTATCCTTCTAAGGACTGGAGTAAGCATCTCGGAGTTAGAATGTACGCTTTGATGAGATGATCAAAGATTTTGGGTCTATACAAAGTTTATGAGAAACTTGTATTTCCAAAGAAGTGAGTGGGAGCACTCTGAGAATTTCGATGAGTATATGTTGTTGACATATTGTTGATCGAAATGATGTAGAATTTCTAGAAAGCATATAGGGTTGTTTGAAAAGTGTTTTCAATGGAATACCTGGATTAAGCTACTAGAACATTGAGCATCAAGATCTATGAGGATAGATCAAAAACGCTAAATGGTACTTTCAAATGAGCACATACCTTGACATAATCTTGAAGGTGTTCAAGATGGATCAGTCAAAGAAGGAGTTCTTGCCTAAGTTGTAAGGTATGAAGTTAAGAGTTAAAGCTCGACCACGGCAGAAGACAGAGAAAGGACGAAGGTCGTCCCCTATGCTTCATCGTAGGCTCTATAGTATGCTATCTTGTGTACCGCTTTGAAGTGTACTGCCATGAGTCGATCAAGGGTACAAGAATGATCCAGGAATGGATCATTGGACAGCGATCAAAATTGAACTTGGAGTAAATAAGGACATGTTTCTCGATTATGGAGGTGATAAAGAGTTGGTAATAGCAGGTTACGTCGATGCAAGCTTTAACACCTATCTGAATGACTCTGAGTAGCAAACCGGATACGTATAGTGGAGCAACAAGTTGAAATAGCTCCAAGTGGAACGTGGTAGCAGCATCTACGATATGACATAAAGTTTTGCGAAATACATAGGGATCTGAATATTGCAGACCCGTTGACTACAACCACTCTCACAAGCATAACATGATCAAACCCATAACTCATTGAGTGTTAATCACATAGTGATGTGAACTATATTATTGATTCTAGTAACCTCTTTGGATGTTGGTCACATGGCGATGTGACCTATGAGTGTTAATCACATGGCGATGTGAACTAGATTATTGACTCTAGTGCAAGTGGGATACTGTTGGAAATATGCCCTAGAGGCAATAATAAATTAGTTATTATTATATTTCCTTGTTCATGATAATCGTTTATTGTCCATGCTATAATTGTATTGATAGGAAACTCAGATACATGTGTGGATACATAGACAACACCATGTCCCTAGTAAGCCTCTAGTTGACTAGCTCGTTGATCAATAGATGGTTACGGTTTCCTGACCATGGACATTGGATGTCGTTGATAACGGGATCACATCATTAGGAGAATGATGTGATGGACAAGACCCAATCCTAAGCCTAGCACAAGGATCGTGTAGTTAAATGCTAAAGCTCTTATAATGTCAAGTATCATTTCCTTAGACCATGAGATTGTGCAACTCCCGGATACCGTAGGAATGCTTTGGGTGTACCAAAGCGTCCTAGCGTGGCGGGTGGCTATAAAGGTGCACTACAGGTATCTCCGAAAGTGTCTGTTGGGTTGTACGAATCGAGGCTGGGATTTGTCACTCCGGTTGACGGAGAGGTATCTCTGGGCCCACTCGGTAGGACATCATCATAATGTGCACAATGTGACCAAGGGGTTGATCACGGGATGATGTGTTACGGAGCGAGTAAAGAGACTTGCGATAGCGAGATTGAACAAGGTATCGGGATACCGACGATCGAATCTCGGGCAAGTACAATACCGCTGGACAAAGGGAATTGTATACGGGATCGATTGAGTCCTTGACATCGTGGTTCATCCGATGAGATCATCGTGGAACATGTGTGAGCCAACATGGGTATCCAGATACCGCTGTTGGTTATTGACCGGAGAACGTCTCGGTCATGTCTGCATGATTCCCGAACCCGTAGGGTCTACACACTTAAGGTTCGATGGCGCTAGGGTTATCTTGAAGTTTGTATGTGGTTGCGAATGTTGTTGAGTCCCGAATGGGATCCCGGACGTCACGAGGAGTTAGGAATGGTCCGGAGGTAAAGATTTATATATGGGAAGTTTTGTTTTGGTCACCGAAAAGTTTTGGGTTCTATCGGTAGCGTCTGGGACCACCGGAGGGTCCCGGGGTCCACCAAGTGGGGCCACCATCCCGGAGGGCTGCATGGGCCAAGTGTGGGAGGGGACCAGCCCCAGGTGGGCTGGTGCGTCCCCCACAAGGGCCCAAGGCGCCTAGGGTTGGGGGAGGGGGCGCACCCACCTAACTTGGGGGGCAAGTTTCCCCTCTCCCCCCCCCTTGGCCGCCACCCTAGATGGGATTGGGGCTGCCGCACCCCTTGGGGTGGAAACCCTAGAGGGGGTGCACCCCCTCCCTCTCCCCTATATATAGTTGAGGTCTTGAGGGCTGCCAACACATGAGTTTTCACCTCTCTCTGGCGCAGCCCTACCTCTCTCCTTTCTCCTCATATCTCGCGGTGCTTGGCGAAGCCCTGCTGGATCACCACGCTCCTCCACCACCACCACGCTGTTGTGCTGCTGTTGGATGGAGTCTTCCCCAACCTCTCCCTCTCTCCTTGCTGGATCAAGGCATGGGAGACGTCACCGGGTTGTACGTGTGTTGAACGCGGAGGTGCCGTCCGTTCGGCACTAGGATCTCCGGTGATTTGGATCACGGCAATCTGACTCCTTCAACCCCATTCTCTTGAGCAGCAGCTTAGCGATCTACAAGGGTATGTAGATGCACTCTCCTTCCCCTCGTTGCTGGTTTCTCCTTAGATAGTTCTTGGTGACACATAGGAAAATTTTGAATTTCTGCTATGTTCCCCAACATGACAGACTTGGAGTCCTATCCTGGCTTCTTGTACATGTTTGGGCACTTGTTTGCCTAGTGTTCCTCTGAACCACAAGTAAAGAAGCCATCTCTCTTTTTGTCTTTCTTCTTACCCTTCTTCTTAAAGATAGTATTCTCCTGGACAGAGTTCTTTTTCTTGAACTTGTGGGAATTCTTCTGCACCACATTGGCGCTAGAAGAACCCTCTGCCCCTTTCACGTGTGAGTCCTTTGCTCCCGAGTTCTGCTCAACACTTAGATGACCGATGGCATCCTCAACAAAGAATTCACGTCTCAAGTGCTTGAGAGAAGTAGCAAAGTTCCTCCATCCAGGAGGGAGTTTTGCAATAATGCAACCCGCAAAAAACTTGTCCGGTAACTCACACTGCAGGAGCTCCAGCTCCTTTACGATGCATTGTATCTCATAGGCCTGGTCCAATGCAGAACGGTTGTCAACCATTTTGTAATCATGAAACTGCTTCATAGCATACAACTCGCTTCTAGCATCGGTTTCCGAATTTAGCTTCAAATGCATCCCACAAACTTTTGGCAACACGCATATGGAAATACGCGTCAACTAGTTTATCTCCGATCACAGTAAGAATGGCTCCCACAAAGATGGTGGCTGCCTCCCTAAATGCATTCTCCTGTTCTAGAGCAATTGTTACTGTGGAAGACACAGCACCAACCTAGAACACGTTCATTCATGTGAGCCACAAGGTAGTCCTCGTCTACCAACGCTTAAAATGCGCCCCGGTAATTTTTTCGGTTTCAGAGTAGCGGCGAAGCCATTAGTCGAAAAGTGCCTAACTTAAGGTTTTTGAATTGTTCAAAATATTAGCACATTTTTGACTAATCTAATCCACAAGTAAATGATAAGCATGGCAAATACGCTATGCATCACATACCGATACCTAAATATGTGAGCACGTAAAGTACATAGAACGCAAACATCTATGAACATCATATATACGGTCAGCACGTGTACGAGCAAGTAGGGGAAGAACGAGTCATACCCTCCGATTGGCCAGGCCAACACGGCGGCGGCGGCGGCGGCTTCGGCATCGGCCGAGGCCTTCTTCTTAACGACTTCGTCGTCCGCCATGGAGTCGATGCAGGGGAAATAGTGAAAGCAAAGATGGACAAAGACGGAAACGGATTGGGAGCAATCGCGTCGAGATGAGGCGAGGCGGGCAGTGGAGTAGGAGGAGCGCATATGTACAACTCCTATTCCTAAGCTTCCATAGCAAGTGATAGAGCAACCATTATAAAGAAGTCTCGCTCTTTACTGTAGCTGTATGATACTAAACTTCACACATTTGTCACCACTTACCGTGCACATTAATAAGCCTTAGAGATTAACCAGACATTATTGTCTTATATAGGCCTAAGCCCATCCATAATCCATCAAAACACAATGCTTGTAAACGTTGCACGTAGGAATAGGATTTCTGAGAAAGAAGCCCCGCGTCTCTATTTTCTTCGGGAAACAAGAACATCTCTGTTTTCTCTCTCTCTCTCTCTCGTCCTCTGCTTCTCCCTACTGTTTTGTCGTTCGTGTCACTAAAAAGGTTGATGCGACAGCTGTTGAAAATAAACAAGGAGATATACCGTTGAAGATGTTCTTAGCAACTGCGTACGCCACTATAGATGCTCTGTTTTCCCTGCATCAACGATACGTGATCTAAAAGATATTTTCGGGACTCATTCTCTCCAATTGAAGGAGTCTTCGTTAATTTACTGCCGAACGCGAGTCTGATGGCAACAAGCAGATCTTTGCTGATCACCGAGACCCCGGAGCATCTTAATTTGACGAAATTTACCGAGACAAAGCGAAAGCGGAAAGAAATCCGAAAATATTTGTTCTCATTATTGCGGCGACCGTAGAGTACAGGCATGCGGATGCGGAGCAGGGCTAGATGGAGCTTATGATGGCTAGGCGGTGGCCTCCTCGGTCTTGGCGGAGCCGCCGAAGAAGTCGCTGAGCGTGGGCAGCTTGAACTCGCCGGCGGTTTGAAGCGGGATGGTGAAGTTGCCGATGATGGGGAGGTCGATTGTGAGCTTGACGAGGAGCTCGTAGTCGATGTCCCAGTCCCTACCCAGGTCCTTCATGAGCGAGATGAGGAAGTCGTAGGGCACCTTGGCCGGCACCTCCAGCTTGGTGATCTCGCCGCTGTCCTCGATCCACCCCGGGTCCGGGATCGTGCCGCTCGCCACCTCCCTGTGGTTATTCACAGGATCGCGCCGTCAGACTCAGATCCATGGATCTATCTCATCGTGCAAATTAATGGGAGGAGGAAGAAGAAGATGGTACGGGGGATGGAACTTACTTGCCGCCGCACTTGAGGGTGAAGGCGATGTCGCAGATGGGGATGCGGTGGGAGTAGGGGTTGGTGACGTTGACGTGGCTGTGCACGGTGATGGCCTCGCGGGTCATGCCCTTGAAGGTCACCTTGTCCAGCGACGCCTCCGGCTTGGGCATGTGCGCGATCTTGTCGGCGACGAACCCCTTGGCCTTGTCCATCAGGCTCGCCATGGCCGGCGCCCCCTAAGCTTCTTCCTTCGGTCTCTTCCCGCTTCTTCCTAGCTTGATCGCTCGGCTTCTGGTTTCGATCTGGATGTGATGGATGAAGAACGCAAAGGAAATATCGCGGTGCGCCTGTTTATAGGTGGATGGAGGAGGAGCAGAGCGCGGTGCCGACGCGGCGTGGGCACCACGTGCAGAGGCGCGTAGGAACCGAGTGAGATTTTTTAAGATTTTTGCTAGTACTACGTGCAACTTGGCGATATTTCGGGACGCCGACGCGTGGTTCAAGTTTCTGGGTTGCGTGAGTCCGAGCTGCGGCGAGGGGAATTTGATAACGGGAAAGGGAAAGGCACGAAGCTTCGGCTGGGTGCACGCGCGACCCCACGCGGCGCGAATCCCCGGATGGACGGTGCTGGGTCGGCATCTCCTGTCGTCCTTTTCTCTCGGTTGCACTGCACTGCACCGATCGCATCGCGCCGACCAACTGACGCAAGTCCAAGCGCTCTTTGTCTTGTTTATTTATTATACGGACAGATACTTTCTTTTTTCGATAGCAGTGTGGATGAAAAAAAACACAGCATTACCGTAAGCACGTTTAATTATATACTCCCTCCTTTGCTTTATGTAAGTTGTATTTGTTTTTTTAATAAAATTTCACAATATAAGGTGCATTTTTTGTAATTTCTCATAATTTCAGTTTTAGCCCTTAAAAAAAAAGGAAATTATCTCTCTCCCGATTTAATGTATCTCTCATTTTAGGAAAAGAAGGAAGTATATCTTCCCGATTGCATGTATCTCCTCATTTCATGGCCTAATTGATTTACTTGCTGCTAGCCAACGAATTAGCTAACATAAATTCTTAAAAATTACTCCCTCTGTCTGAAAATACTTGTCATTGAAATGGATGTCTAGATGTATTTTAGTTCTAGATACATTCATTTTCATCCATTTTGATGACAAGTAATTCCAGACGGAGGGAGTATATGCCTTGGTCAACATGCCAGAAAAAGTACACCTTACATAAAGGAATGGAGGGGGTATATACTAGCAATTTTTCCATGCGCTACAATGGGGCATATATATTCTAGTGGTTGAATATCGATATTGTATGATATAACTTATACCCATCAAATTTATAGATTTTGATAACATTTAATTTCATTTGAGTATGGGAGGTGAAGACAAGTAAAATTATGATATCGTTGAGGTTTTGGTAAGATTTGCTTTGATTTTATTCGAGTATGGCTATCGGAGCGCAATAAAAGTTATGATTTAATTGAGATTTTGATAAGATTTGATTTGATTTAATTTAGGACGTGGTTGTGATAAAATATTGATACATTAAAATTACCGAAAGAATTATTTTATGTTGGTTTTATTCAAAGTTACGCTACCTATGTTGGTTTTTATTTTATGCGGCATTTGTTGAAATTACCGAAAGAATCAATAAGAAACCAAATGAGAGATGACCTATGGAGGAAAAATCAGAGAACTACCAACTCCCCTTTAATAATAGGGTTACAAGTTGAGTATAAACAACCACCACATGTGAGGTTAGATTTTGAGAACCAATGCATTCTTTTTTTTGAAAAAACCAATAAAAAAACACCGATCCCATGTAAATTTATTTATCGCTTTGTAGGAGCGGAGTCGCTCTATACCTCGAAACTTTATGAAAAACAACTCTAGCAGAGTTGCTATAATATCAAATGTCATCCATCATATGAAACATGCTCCATAATAATAATATGAAGACTGCAAAGGCAACGTGTAAACTCAATATCGCCATAAACATAGTCTCCAAATATTTCTTACATGTAGGTCCCACTTGTTATTTACTACGTCATTTTCCTCCAATTTCACACCTAGAGCTACAATTCAAAAGCACAATTTGCTAGTATTACTCACAAAAAACATACCCTAGCACGACAAATGAAGGTTCAAGCTTGATTTCATATTTGTTTAAAATTATATTAAACATACAGTGGAGCATCTAAAGATTTCAATGGAGTGCTCCATCTAATCCTTTTTATAATTTTGAATGGCGCTTCAAGGAGATACGCTCCTCCTTCGAGAACGGTTGGGGACGGGAGGGATATAAGCTATCGAACACGACAACTACTATTTTATAGCGGCGGGTGGCAGGAAAACTTGGCGGACGAAGGAAGAAATGGACGGGAAACGTGGCGGAAAGGTTGTGGCAATTCGCACGTGGCGCCCGCCATTAATTGACAAACACGAGAATAGATGAACTGCGTAGGCAGCTGAGGAGGGGTGTGAAACTTCCCCGTGGTAGGCGGATGGAGCACCTTCCAACTAACGCCCGCATGAGCCTCCAAATGTAGAGGCTCACAGACTGGATTGGTAGCGGCCTTCTAGCTATGGCCATCCAGATCCATATGATAACGTTATTATACTATTGGGAGCGACCTGCTAGAGTAGCCTTTTTAGCCAAAATTGCCATATCAGCGGTTATTATACTGATCGGAGACATATGGCAACTCTGGTAGAGTTGTGCTAATAACTGTCAATATGGAGGCTGTGGGAAAAAAGAGCATCATAGCAGATACACCATGTGATGCCCCATGGCCATAATTCATGAAACACTCTCAAAATTTTGTCTATCAGCCTCCATATTTAGCGTCTAAGAATCAATTTTGGTGCACACTTCATCTAGCAAAACCGTTGGCGAAAGGAACTTCACGTGGTCCCCCATCGCATGATGGGGATGAAAGGGAGATTGAGAATAAAAAGATGTCCCACTGAAGAGTGGGTCCCCCAAGACAAATTTGAAGGCTAGAATATAGCGGTTCCGATTTTGCTAGCATTTCATACTGCACAATTTTTGGCGATCATCGTTTTGGTAGTTTTGGCAATTCAACTTTTGTCGAATCTGCTATAGTGGCAAGGTTGATTTAGGGCTGACATGCCAGTCCACACGTGCTCTCTCTCTCTCTCTCTCTCTCTCTCTCTCTCTCTCTCTCTCTCTCTCTCTCTCTCTCGTTCTTCTCGCGTGCCATATAGGCCATAATGTAAAAAAATTCTCCACAAGCAACTTCTTCTCGCGTGCCATATAGGCCATAATGTAAAAAAATTCTCCACAAGCAACTTCATGAGAATACGCTATTGCTTCCATGAACCCTTTCGATGTCAATGCCTAAACACATTTCGACATCGCACATTAAATAAATAAGTGTCTTTTGCGAGGATAGAATTAAGTTATTGAGATCGGTGCACCGGTAGGCATATAACCTCACAACCCATAGGCTCCTAAGATTCCCGTCCAACCCAATAATAGCACGCATACTAAAATGGTCCAGCCTGTTATCGCAGCTCTGTGAAACTATAAATAAGTGGAAGCTTGGCAAGTTGGCTTTAGGGGAACTCCTATACGATGCTTATTGCATACAATAACAATGTGTTGCACAGGGGCAACCTGGTTGGGCCACCAGCAAATTATCGTTGTATCGAATGATCACAGCAGCGGACGTTCAAGATAATGATGTTTACGGCAGCGATATTCACTGTACAACCATTTTACTAGAGCACGGGAATTGTAGCGCCCGATCCTAAAATTTACGAACAAATAGATTTTTGCCAAAACCAAACAATTTTAAAGTTTATGAATATTTTAGAAACACATGCATTTAAAAAACACGCAGAATTTATGTTTTTTTACTTTTTTGTAATTTACAGAATTTCTCATAAAAATAAACTAATTCTTGAAATTCGAACATTTTCCAAACTATAAGGCAAATCTGAATTTTTTTAAAAAAATGATTTTTCTAGAAATAGCATTTTTTAAATAGGAAAAAATATTTTTTTAAAGGGAACAGTTTTTGAAATTTTGAGAAATTTTTTTATAATACAAATAGTGTTGAAAATCTTCCTTTTAAAAAACAGTGAACAATTTTCAAAATTCCGTACACTTTTTAGAGATTATGTTAAAAAGTTGGAAATTATGGATTTTAGAAACAAAAACCAGAAGAAAAATGAAGCTAGAAAACGAAATAGAAAATGAAATGGAGAAAACCAAAACGAAAACCAGGAAATCTAGTACTCCATACAAGATAACCAGACAATGGGAAAAGATTCCACTTAACCGGCTGATTTCTTGGAACACCACCTCGCTCGCGCAACATATGTCCCACGTGACACGACACTGGCTCCTGACGATATTTTTGCAACTTCTGCAACATCACCAATGTGGCATAAGTTTCTTCCGTAACATTAGCTATGTCGCGAAAACACGATGACAAAAAAAAAATCTGCAAGAAAACATCTGTTGCAAAAAAAATCTGCAACAAAAACTCAATTGCAAAAAAGAAATGCAAAATGATGAAGAGGAAAAAAGTAATTCTGCGACACAGGATGAGTTGCAAAAAAAAAAATCTACAACAAACCACAGTTGCAAAAAAATTATGCAACAAGACCTCTGTTGCAGAAATTCTCTGCGACAAGACCTATGTTGCAATGATGGAGGACGCCGATGTGCTAGATCTGATGGCCTGCGAGCCGACCGATGTTTTAAAAAGATCATCCGGCGGACACGTAGTAGTCCCCCCGAAAATACTCAGTTACGAAACTTTCTAGAAGGGTCCCAAAACTGCTAAAATTGGACTGTTGAAATGGGTCGGCTCGATATTATAGATCACTTGTTCGTATGTGTGCTCTGTGTGAGAGGGCACCCTTTGAACCCAAAGGGAATATGCACCCATCTTTCAAAAATTGTGCTTTAAGCATGTTTTAAAATGTCAAGAAAATCAAAAGAAAATATTACGCATACATGTTTGCAAATGTGTGTACGCAGCACAAAGTTTTGTGAAAAAAATGGTTTTTTGTTTTGTGAAAAAAAGACAAATTTCAGTGCTTCTAAATAGTGTTCCACGTGACATGACACTGGCTCCTGACGATATTTTTGCAACTTCTGCAACATCACCAATGCGGCATAAGTTTCTTCCGTAACATTAGCTATGTCGCAAAAACACGATGACGAATTTTTTTTGCAAGAAAACATCTGTTGCCAAAAAAATCTGCTATGACACCTCGATTTTCGGAAAGGTCATTAAAGATAAGGATCCGTTTAGATATGTTGGATATTGTGTAAAATTAAATGGTAGATGACGTCATGGCGGGTTACCACAATCCCAGGAGGTGACGTCATGGCGGGTTATGAGTTCTCGCACAAATGAAGAAGGGAAGATTTTTCCTAAGTGTTGAAGATTGACATGAACAAGTTCAAATCAACCTGGAGCCTAATATTGAGATATAACTATGACCCGCCCAAGAGGGGGCGGGTTATACCTATAGCGTTCATCAATATGAAGCCCATGGGGATACTGAAAATGGCGGTTCACAGGCAAGGGCCCTTAAGGCCCATAGGAGAACAAGTTTTATCCGGTTTGGTGTGGTAATATAATAGGTCTAGATTTAAACGGGCGATCAAGGTAGCCGGGTCATAGCAAAGTTCCCATGCCAACACGCAGGACCTAGCTATAACTAATCCATCATCGTTCCTCCCCCTCACGAAAACAAGTCCTCCTCGATCTCGATCGGAAGTAGCTCGGCCTACTCAACCTAGCTACGTCTACGTAACGGTGGGACATCATGGACATGGTGCACATCGACCTTGTGCTGGAGATACTCCGCCGCCTGCCCCCGCGCAGCCTCGCCGTCTCCCGCTGCGCCTGCACGGCCTGGCGCGCCGCCATCGACCACCACCGTCTCCTGCGCGCCGACCTTCTCCCGCTCTCCGTTGACGCCGCCGTCTACGACGAACGCAGCAGCCAAGAGCCAGCGAGGCTCTTCGGGCGCCCCTCCACCGCACGCCACATCACCAGCAACCTTGACTACCTCGCGGACAACCGGTTAGACGTTCGCGGCGTACAGGATCACTGCAACGGCCTCTTCTTGACCCACGGCTGGATGGATGAATTTAGGGTCAAGGTTGTCAATATCGCCACGCGGCAGTGGGCGCCGCTGCCCCTACTGCCGTGCGCGTGCTCATGGCCACCGGCCATGTGCGGGCGCTGCCGCAACAACCGCTACCTCGTCTATGACCCCACCATCTCACCACACTACAAGGTGTTGTACATCCCTCGTATTCTTGCTGACACCACCTGCTCCGAGTGGCCGCCTACGCCGTATGTCATGTATGTCTTCTCGTCAAGGACAGACCATTGGAAGGAGACGTCATTTGTTCGAGAAGGTGCTGCCGCTGGAACCGCTGACGATGTAAACTCCTGTAGCTATGAACCTGATGAGCACATGCACTACGCCGCTTATTGGCAAGGGTCCCTCTACGTTCCTTCCCCGCGCATAAAGGATGATTTTCTTTTGAGGTATGTATGTAATGTGTTACTCTCACGCTCACACACTCGACAATGCATGGTTACTTTAGTTTTATTTTTGTCAATATAATTTGATTAATTCGTTTGAGGTAGTATTACTCACACTCAGGCACTTTGATTTATTCTTCTTATATAGTATATTATGTAAAAAGAAATAATAATTCTGGCAATTAATCTTAAGCGGTGATTATCTTCTTACAGAATAAACTTGTCGAGTGACAAGTACCAGCTAATTAAGTTGCCAAAAGGACGAGTAGAATCACATTTTCGTCTAGGCAAATCGAAGAAAGGGGTCTATTGTGTAGTGAATACCAATGTGCAATGGACGTTTCGAGTTTGGTTTCTTCATGAATCGTGTGGTCTGACAGACTGGATTTTGAAGAATGAAATCAACCTTGAGCCGGCATTTACTAAACAAGATTGGCACTGTGGACCATGGATCCCACAGCCGCCTGAGCATATCCAGTTGTTGTTGAAGAGTAATATCAACCTTAAGCTTGCAGATGAATACAACGAAGCAGTAGCGAAAGATGGTTTTGATTGGGACTCTGACGACGAAGATCTTGTTAGCATTACAGACTGGCCTAAAAAGTGTGATGCTTACATTGAGGGCCCTTATTGTCTTGGTTTTCATCCCTATAAAGAAATTGTCTTCTTTAATGAAAGAGGGGTGTCCCCTTGTTCAATGGTAGCCTACCATTTAAACAGCTCAAGGATACGGTACCTGGGAAATATGAGGCCCCGCTGTCACTATTCAATGGAAGAGGTTTCTTTTGCGTACACACCATGTTGGATGATGGACTTACCTGGAAGCAACTAATAGGCGCCATGTGGTTGAAGTATTTCATTTTTAGATAATCTAAATATTTTTCAGCGAGGATCAATGTGAGCGACAATATAATGTCTTATTTAGTTTTTCATGGTACACTTTTTTGTAGTGGTGCTCGTATGTGATTGATTTGTGGTGCTGGTGCAATCAAGTCAATTCTGTTATGCCACTATTTTATTTGTTTCTCCGTGCATCTTTTCTACATACCTCGATCTGTTATTCTCTTTTTCATTTGTCTGTCTATGCACCGTTTCTAGGTAGCCTGGTTTTATTCAATGTTAAGGAGGCGCTCACACGTTTCCGTTTGGTTCATTAAAAATTCTTTTTTCAATGCAAGTTGCACCTCATTTTTTGATCCATGATGTTAACTATTTCAGAAATAATCGTTTTGAAATCATCGTGGATATTCAATATGATGTCTTATTTCAGAAATAATCGTTCTGAAATCAAGCAACACCTTCACACATGATGCATCACAATAATGCACAGAACAACTATATAAATTCCCTGAGTAGTACAAGTGCATAATAAAAGAAAAAAACAAAGAACAGGACAGAACATCTACTTCTAGAGTACATTTGATCAGCAAAGCATTCAGAAATATAAGGCAGGAACTTAGTTTTGTAACAGAACTGCATATATAAAAGAACCAAAAACTACAGGTTGTGTACGCCTAGTTCCAGAGAAGAAAAAGACAGTGCATTAGAAGGCAGTGAGTACCTTAAGGTAGTGGGCTTTACGGTGAACACTGGTGCGCTATCACCACCAGCACGCTCTCAAGGTCACCGGTGTTCTCTTTGCAGCTGCAGACCGTCCTTTGTACCGACAGAAGCCTTGCTTTTTTGCATGGACAGAAGCCTTGCTTTATCACCTGGTTTACCTTCTTACCTGAGAGATCACAAAAAAGAAAGATAAATAAAGTTATTATGGATAATTTCTTAGCACAATGTATTATATTATTGGTCGATTAGTTTCCCATATTCATACTATGCCTAATACAACAAAGCAAAATATGATTCATGCTTCTTTAGAAGCAAACCACTCAACAAGTTTATATGGAAAATTAGAGATCATTGTATCTACGTATTTAAAAATTTCAAAATATATGAGTATAATAGACAATGACCTATGGACGATAATCACAAAAACAACCTTTTATTATTATTTAGTATTCCAAATTATTTTAACAAGTGAGGGAAGTTGGTGAACAAAAACCAAATTTTAGAACTACTACTTCCAATTTGTTGATATTAATACCCCCAAGACTAGGGTAAAAAATGATTCTACAACTAAAGGAGGTTTGACTAGGAAAAACCAGATTGTTAATTTGGACTACTACTTTAAATTGTTGATGGGCATGTATATCATCCATAACAAAACGATTGTCACTAGAATTAGATTTATAATTATGGTGTGGAGATGCCATTGGCATGCTTACCACAAAGAAATCAATAGAGCACAAACATGAAGCATATTAAAAATATATATGAGATTGAAGTCCTTTTGTGTCAATTTACATAGAAATTTTGAAAATTCAAATTCCAACACCAATTTGCATGTTAAAATTTGTTTAATGTCGAAAAATTTCAAGATCATCCCATAGAGAGAAACCTTAATTCCCTCACATATTAATCAAGAACTTTTTGGAGAAAGTAAAAAAAATGATGAGTATAACTTGAAATTTGGCATGAAGAAAAGTTTACTCTCTCTCTCTCTCCTCTCCTCTCCTCTCTCTCTCTCTCTCTCTCTCTCTCTCTCTCTCTCTCTCTCTCTCTCTCTCTCGTTCTTCTCGCGTGCCATATAGGCCATAATGTAAAAAAATTCTCCACAAGCAACTTCGTGAGAATACGCTATTGCTTCCATGAACCCTTCCGATGTCAATGCCTAAACACATTTCAACATCGCACATTAAATAAATAAGTGTCTTTTGCGAGGATAAATTAAGTTATTTAGGTCAGTGCACCGGTAGGCTTATAACCTCACAACCCATAAGCTCCTAAGATTCCCGTCCAACCCAATAATAGCACGCATACTAAAATGGTCCAGCCTGTTATCGCAGCTCGGTGAAACTATAAATAAGTGGAAGCTTGGCAAGTTGGCTTTAGGGGAACTCCTATACGATGCTTATTGCGTACAATAACAATGTGTTGCACAGGGGCAACCGGGTTGGGCCACCAGCAAATTATTGTTGGATCGAATGATCACTGCAGCGGACGTTCAAGATAATGATGTTTACGGTAGCGATGTTCACTGTACAACCATTTTACTCGAGCACGGGAATTGTAGCGCCCGATCCTAAAATTTACGAACAAATAGATTTTTGCCAAAACCAAACAATTTTAAAGTTTATGAATATTTTAGAAACATGTGCATTTTAAAAACACGCAAAATTTATGAATTGTTTTTACTTTTTTGTAATTTACAGAATTTCTCATAAAAATAAACTAATTCTTGAAATCCAAACATTTTTAAAACTATAAGGCAAATCTGATTTTTTTAAAAAAAATTGATTTTTCTAGAAATAACATTTTTTAAATAGGAAAAATTAATTTTTTAAAGGGAACAATGTTTGAAATTTTGAGAAATTTTTGTATAATAAAAATGGTGTTGAAAATCTCCCTTTTAAAAAACAGTGAACAATTTTCATAATTTCGTACACTTTTTAGAGATTATGTTAAAAAGTTGGAAATTATGGATTTTAGAAACAAAAACCAGAAGAAAAATGAAGCTAGAAAACGAAATAGAAAATGAAATGGAAAAAACCAAAACGAAAACCAGGAAATCTAGTACTCCGTACAAGATAACCAGACAATGGGAAAATATTCCCCTTAACCGGCTGATTTCTTGGATCGCCACCTCGCTCGCGCAACATATGTCCGACGTGACACAACACTGGCTCCTGACGATATTTTTGCAACTTCTGCAACGTCACCAATGTGGCATAAGTTTCTTCCGTAACATTAGCTATGTCGCGAAAACACGATGATGAAAAAAATCTGCAAGAAAACATCTTTTGCAAAAAAAAATCTGCAACAAAAACTCAATTGCAACTAAGAAATGCAAGAAGATGAAGAGGAAAAAGGTAATTATGTGACAAAGGATGTGTTGCAAAAAAACTGCGACAAAACCTCAGTTGCAAAAAGATTATGCAACTAGACCTCTGTTGCAGAATTTTTCTGCGACAAGACCTATGTTGCAATTGTGGAGGGCGCCGATGCGCCAGATCTGATGGCCTGTGAGCCGACCGATGTTTTAAAAAGATCATCCGGCGGACACGTAGCAGTCCCCCCAAAAATACTCAGTTACGAAACTTTCTAGAAGGTTCCCAAAACTGCTAAAACTGGGCTGTTGAAATGGGTCGGCTCGATATTATAGATCACTTGTTCGTATGTGTGCTTTGGGTGAGAGGGCACCCTTTGAACCCAAGGGAATATGCACCCACTTTTCAAAAAATGCATTTTAAGTATGTTTTAAAATGTCAAAAAATCAAAAGAAAATATTACGCATACATGTTCACAAATGTGTGTACGCGGCATAAAGTTTTGTGAAAAAAATGTTTTTTGTTTTGTCTCCGCACAAAAGACAAATTTCAGTGCTTCTAAATAGTGTTCCACGTGACATGACACTGGCTCCTGACGATATTTTTGCAACTTCTGCAACATCACCAATGTGGCATAAGTTTCTTTCGTAACATTAGCTATGTCGGAAAAAACACGATGACGAAAAAAAATCTGCAAGAAAACATCTGTTGCCAAAAAAAATCTGCAACAAAAACTCAATTGCAAAAAAAAGGCAAAAAGATCAAGGCAAAAAAAGTAATTTTGCGACAAAGGATGTGTTGCAAAAAAAAATCTGCAACAAAATCTCAGTTGTAAAAAAAGTATGCAACAAGACCTATGTTGCAGAATTTTTCTGCGACAAGACCTATGTTGCAATGATGGAGGGCGCCGATGCGCTAGATCTGATGGCCTGCGAGCAGACCGATGTTTTAAAAAGATCATCTGGCGGACACGTAGCAGTCCCCCCGAAAATACTCCGTTACGAAACTTTATAGAAGGTTTCCAAAACTGCTAAAAGTGGACTGTTGAAATCGGTTGGCTCGATATTATAGATCACTTGTTCGTATGTGTGCTTTGGGTGAGAGGGCACCCATTGAACCCAAGGGAATATGCACCCACTTTTCAAAAAATGCATTTTAAGCATGTTTTAAAATGTCAAAAAATCAAAAGAAAATATTACGCATACATGTTCGCAAATGTGTGTACACGGCCCAAAGTTTTGTGAAAAAATGTCCTTTTATTTTGTCTCCGCAAAAAAAGACAAATTTCAGTGCTTCTAAATAGTGTTCCACGACATATTTTTTTTGTCTTTTTTTGCACAGGCCACAAAAAAAGATATGTTTTCGTGATACTTTATGCACGTACATAGAACATGGAGACGTACCAGTGCAACTTTTTTCACGGTTTTTTAGCATTTAGTAATATGTTTTCAAAATGGGTTCATATATACCCGGGTTCATCAATACACTTGCTTTGGATCGTATTTGATGCAACGCACATCAAATAGGAAACATCTGTTCGGGAGCTATGTTGAGATCTACTGATGGATACACATTGCGTTAAGCACCAGGCTTATATCCCGGTTATAGCAGGATGTATGCCTACAGTATAGGGCCAGTCCGATCATTCGCTCGCAGCTTTCGTCTGTTCGCCCTAAAAAAATGTTCGCCCACTAGTTCGCTTCAAATTTTCCTTTTCCTTTTTTATTTTCTACCGGTTTTCGCAATTTCTTCACCGGTTCTCCGTAATTTTCCTTTTTCCCCCTTGTTTTATTGTTTCCACTGGTTTTCTCCATTTAGTTTTGCTTTTTCACTAGTTTTTTAAATTGTTTTTTCCTTTGATTTATTAGTATATTTATTGATTTTTTTCTTCATAAGTTTTCCTTTGTTATTCTTTTTTTTCTTTCTTGTAAATTTGGGTTTCATTTGTATTTAAACGGGTTTCTTTCGTTTTTCATTATAATTTGGTTTTGTTTTTTCTTTTGTATTCTTTAATTCTTCTTTTTTTTTCTTTTTTTAGATTGTCATCGGTTTCCTTTTTTGTTTAACATATGTTAAATTATTCTAGAAATAACTAAAGATTTTGTGTATACATCAAAAACAATATTTTATACTGCTTAAATTTTTTTGAAACCATGATTTATTTTAAGATACCTAATCTTTTTCATACACATTGTATATTTCAAGTATATATCTAACATATTTTTCTTCTATACGTTTAACATTTTTTAATACAAGAATAACATATTTTGAATACATGGTCAAAAAACATTCCATACATATTGATAAAATATATATATTTTTCTTCTATACGTTTAACCTTTATAAATGATTGATAATTTTTTTTCAAATAAGGATTAAACTTTCTTGAATACATGGTCAACATATTTGTATAAAAATTAACATGTTCAAATGCTTGACTAACTTTTTCCAAATAGAAGATTAAATTTTTATAATTCATGGTCAACATTATTTTTATACATATTTAAAATAATCAAATGCTTGATTAACATTTTTCAAATACAAGATTAATATTTCCTGAATACATGGTCAACATTTTTCGAATACATGCTCAACTTTTTTCTATACACATTTAAATTTTTTCAAATGCTTTATTAACATACTTCAGATACAAAATTAACATTTTTGAAATGCTTGATTAAAAAACTTAAATACATGATCAACGTTTTTCATCCACACTTTTATTCTTCTGTATACATTTTCTTATACATGAGGAAGCATTTTTCAATATACTCATCTATTTTTTCAAATGTTTGGTTTACATTTTTTCAACTGTTTTCCAGTAATATTTTAGTATATAATTATTTAGAATAATTGGGGGTATTAGCAGAAGTAAAATAAATAAAGAAAAAACCAATATAAAATTGAGAAGAAAAAACAAATCTGGGGCCTCCCGCGCGAGAGGGCCGTCCCATCTCGCGCCTCGCTGGGGCGAGGCTTACCTGTGCCTCGCTACAAGCGAGAAGCGAGGTAAAACTCCGTGCGGCGTCAAACAACGGCCCTACCGCAGAGGGGTGTCCGGGGTGGGCCGACTCATTTGCAGCAATTCCTGGCCCACATTGTTACAACAGTAAAACGTATTTTTTAAAAACGGATATTTTTAGAAAACAAAAACGTCTTTAAGCACGAACATATTCAAAATCATGAACTTTTTTTAAGAAAGGAAAAATTTGAAATTACGAACGTTTTTAAAAAATCGTTGTGTATTAGGAAAGAATTTCACTATATATTAAAAAAGGTCATTGTACATAAGAAATGTACATCATATAATAAAAATGGTCATTGTGTATCTGAAAAAAATTTAACTGTGTATTTGAAAGAAATGTTCACGTCGTCCCATATTCGTTCACCTGATTATAGTACAAAAACTATTAAAAATATAAAGTGAGAAAATAAATTATCAAAAGAAAAATTAGAAAAACCCAAGATGAAAAAGGTGACAAAGAAAGAAAAACTAAAAAATGAAAAGAAAGGGAAAGAAGAACCCGAAACAAAAATATATATAAAACCTGAGAAAAAAAAGACCTTTGCACAAGCGAAAACCTTAAACTGGGCTGGTCTATGACGCGCCCCCGCGGGTGTCGGCCCATCCATTTTCCACTCGTGGGCAGTAATTAGCTCCACCAGATATGTCTTATTTACTGGGAGACCTGATCTGGGGTTTCTCGCGTCGCCGCCGTCACCGCCACCTGAGAAATTTAGGTCCCCTCGCCTCCGACTGTCATCTTGACGCTGAGAGGGGGAGCCTTGGATCTTCAAGACATCTATGTTTCTTCGCCATCATCTAGTGATCATCATAGTTTTGTGAGAATAAATCCCCTCTCGTTCTTTTGGCGGTGCCATGAGGTTAGAGAGTTTTCTGCCATCTCAGATCCAATTATTCAGATTTGATGAGTTTATGTTGTTGTGTCAAGCCTTTTTTGTCGGTCTGATTCTTTATGGAGGTGAAATCTTTCATCGGCAACATGGTAAAGATATAGTGACTTGACGGTCTGCACTTCTAGCGGATCATCGCCGGCCCAAGTACGTTCATCGATCAAGGCTTCCCATCTTTTTGATGGGTGACTCTAGGCGCTTTCAAAAACCACTATTGGCAATGTTCGTGCGGGGGAAAGAGTGACAATATTGTTGCTCCAGTCCAATTGCAGCCTCTATACCGAAGTCTTTGGAGTATTTTTCCGAGCAGAGAATAACGCCGTGAAGAAATTGTCTTCAAGAGATTTCACTGTAGTTCTTAGAGCATCTCCTGCCCCCCCCCCCCCTTCCCCGAGTGCCACCCCCAGGCGCCTTTTCTTTTGCCGGCAAGCTAAAAATGGCAAAAAAGGCCCAGCCATGCCCCCCAAGACCTCAAAAAGGTGTCGGCGAACCCAGGCCACACCCAACGCGCTGGGGGGCTGCTGGGGGCGCCGACGAAAGCAACAACCAATCATATTCCTCCATGTATCCGTTTTCTGGCCCACTCATTCACTTTTTGCCTGGCGACTGTCCTGGGGGGCACCAACGGCTGGGAAACCGTCCTCGCGTTTCATTCGGCGAAGGTGTTTTGCCCCCCAGGACGTGCTATTTTTGGCCCGGCGATTGTCCCGAGGGGCTCCAATGGCTGGAGATGCTCTTAGTCATAGGAGTTACTTTGTATTTCCTTGGATCTTGGGTCCAAATCAGTGTACCTTTAATTGTGATGAGTATGAATAAAGCTACAAGTGTTTTTTTAAGTTACTGGGAGACCTAAGCTCGCCTCAATCTGGTGCTTCTGTGCCCTTGTATTGCATTCCTGCTGGTAGTTTCTATGAGAGATTTTCAAAAGTTTATCTGGTCCTGTTCAACTCAGTTTTAGAATATTTCATGCGGCTTTTTTCTTATCAGTTTTCATCATTTTGTCCCTTTTGATTTTTTAATGTTTTATGTTTTTCTTCATTTTGTCAAATACCTGCAGGCTTTTTTCATAAGCGGTTAAAACATTTTTAAGTGCACATTGGATATTATTTGAATAAACGGTGGAAATATTTTTAAGATGCATTTAATATCTTTCATAAACTTCATGAATAATTTTAAAAATGTGCAATCATTGAAGTGCCAAAACATTTTATTAAATGTAACAAAGATATTTTTAGTGGTAGGAAACAGTTCTGTTGAATTATTTGAGCATTTGTTACATTGTATAATATATTTTTAATAATGTTATGAACATATATTTAAAATGTCTGAACATTTTTTTATGTGATGAATAATGTTTTTGAATGACATGAGCAGTTTTTGCAACCTACTAGCACAAAATTTTCACATTTTTTATTGTTTTAAATGTCATGAAAAAACTTTAGAAACATTTTTCCATATTTTAAATTTGAGGAACATATCTGCAATAATACAAAAATTTCTAGAAATTCCGAGAACAAACATTTTTTGCACTGCTTTAACTTCTCGTAATGTGCAACGAGCGCTTTTAAAATTTGAAGGAAATTAATTTTTAAAATATATGTATTTAGAATATTTCGAAATATAAACAAATTTAAAATTTTAAAAGTAGAGTAGTGAAAAAGAACATATGAATGAAAGAAGAAAAATCGAATGGGAAGATCACTAATGGGCCGGCCTACTACGGAGGCTGCTTGACGGAGCGCAAAGCAGCTCGGTCCAAAATGGTGGCAGCGGTACGCAGGAACGTACTGACTGTAGTGGTCGTGTCCATGTCAACCCGTGGTCGACTGCAGCGACGCGAGCGGTTAGCGGTGCCCACCGCACTTCATTGACCGAATTCAAGCTCGCCATACGAAAATGGCGTCCCGAGTGCGACCTCCAACCACCAGCGGCCTGCGACGGCTACCCGCCATAAATCCCCCAGCGCCCAACCGCCCCGCCGTTCGGGTATTGCCACTTCGCCAGTGGCCCGGCGCCATGCCACGCCACACACGCCACTACCCATGGCGGCCGCCACGCCCACGAAACCCAGTAAGAAAGTTTCTTCCGAGGCCGCCGCCCTCTATGACGGCGCCAAGGCCAAGGCTAAGTCCAAGGCCGTCGTCCACGCCGACGCCGAGGACGGGCATGCCGGCGATGCGGCGAGTCCTGCTCCTGCCCACCGGACCCGGCTGCTGCGGTGCGCGTGCTGCGGCCTGGCCGCGCTCGCCGCGTTGGCCGCCGTGGTGATCCTGGTCCTGTCGCTCACCGTGCTGAGGGTTCGGGACCCGGACCTGACCATGGACTCCGTCACCGTGGAGCGCTTCCACGTGGGGTTCGCCGCCGTGCCCGACGGCCGGCCGCCGCTGCGGATCAACGCGACGCTGGCCGCGTGGATCATGATCCGGAACCCCAACTACGCGTCCATGTGGTTCGGCGGCAGCACGACGGAGATTTTCCTCGACGGCGTGCCGGGCCGCGTCGGCCTAGGTAGCGCGCCGCCCGGGGAGGCGTCGGCGCGGGGCGCCAGCCGGGTCCGCGGCGGCATGGACGTGTTCGTCGACAGGGTCGCCCCCGCCGTGGTCGGGGAGGTGCTGTTCGGCCGCGGCGAGGTGCGGCTCACGAGCCGCACGGCCATGGACGGCAGGGTCAGCGTGCTTGGCGGGATATACGGGCGCCGCACGGTGCGCGTTGCCATGCGGTGCCACGTCGTGCTGCATGTGTCCGCCGTGGTCGTCGTCGCCGGCTCTCCTTCATGCGTCGCGGAGTTCGGTCGTTGATGTAGTCCAGATGCGTGAGGATGCGATCATATGCCGTTGCGCTGCTCGTACTAGCTGTTTCTCTTCTGTCTCTACCGCGCGAGACGAATCTGACACCATCTTATTTTCTTCTAATTTGTATGCTGAACGTTTATTCTAACTTTCGGCGGAGTAATATATGATCAAAGTCGTATTATTTTCCATCAACCCCTTTTGTATACACAACTGGATGTTTTCATGACCTGGTTGATTTAGTTGCCGGAGAATTGGCAAGTCCGACTAGATAAGTATAATCTTTCAAATTTCTTTTCACTTCATGACACCATTATTACAATATACAGTGCAGATGGACATTTATTTATGTATTTCAAGTTTGTCAAGTCACTTGATAGTTAGCTAATTCTCCGTTAATTGAGGTGGTATAACAATGGGAAACGCTAACACTCTGCCTTCTGATCACGCGGAGAGTTCCGTCACCCACGCAGCCATTGGATCGTCCTTTATCCACGCATCCACAAGCACGCTTGCACACGCTCTTGATTTCGCCTACCAACCACGTGCCCCTTAGAGCAACTCTACCATTTAGCCGAATTATAAACTGTATTTGCAGTTTGCACGGGACGCTTATGCAGATTCAAAATCGCGGCGACAGAACAGAAACTGTATTCAAACCCATAAATTTTAAAAAAATTGTTTCGCGTGAGAAATTTAAGCAAAAGCTTGCCGGAGCTCGCTCGCATAGATAGTTCTTCGCATAGTTAGTTCTTCTACACATAAAGTTCATACACAGCATGCATATATATTGGCCGGTGCTAGACCGGGGCTACGCTACCGTACCACTACACAAAAATGAGCTCACCGGAGCTCGTGCAATAGCTGCCCAGCGGCGGCACTCAATCGTCGGAGGAGTCAGAGGAGGCGAGGTCGATGTAGAGCTTCGCATGCTCCGCCTTCATCACTCGCAGGTTAGCCTCCTTGGACGCGTGCGTCTGCGACGCGCCCGTGTGGAGGAAGAGGCGCTCGTACTGGAGCTCGCGCCGGATGCGCTCTTCCATCTCCTCTTGCTCCCTCTCCGACCGCTCGAGGACGAAGCGCTCGAGGAGCTCCTCCTGCCCCGGGGGGAGGTAGTCCCCGGGCCCGATAACGCCTCGGCGCGGCGGCGCATCGGGCACGGCATGAGGAGAGAGCTCCCTTCCGGCTCGCTCTTCACCGGGATGAGCCGCGAGCTCGATGCGCCCGCAGATGAGCTCCCCGTGGACCAGTTGCCGAAGGAGGCGTGGCGGCAGCGGGCGAGCTCACGATCGAAGTCCTCAAGCTCGCGGCGGTCGAATGTCGGCGGCGGCCGGCTACCGCGGTTCAGCCACCGACGCGCCCCCCGCTTGCGCGCAACGTCAGATCTGGCGCGGCGGCGGCGCTCCACCTCATCCCCAGAGTCGTCCATGGCTTGCGCAGGCTTGCCGACAGCGAGAAATCGAGCGGCGCGGTGGTGAATTTGGGGGAAATGCGGCGGCGGGGGGATAGGGTTTCGATCCGCATCTGCCCCGCAAACCCACAGTTATACTGCTTCAGGGATAACGTTTGCGGGCTGCAGCAAAAAAATTTACGGGCCGGACGAGTATACGGGCTCTGCTCTGCCAAAAAATTGGGCCGAGCCCGTATACTCGCCGGAATTATGCGGGTTCGCGCGTTATGCGGAGTCTGCTAGAGTTGCTCCTACCTTATCTTGCAACAACAAACCACACAATAGCGAACCCCTTACCTTATCTTGCAACAGAAAACCACAAGAGCAAACGACGGCGGCAGCTTAGACAAGATTTTGCAATGTCACCTCTCTTAAAAAAAATCTACAACCTCTATGAAAAAAAATCTACAATAAGAATTTTATTGCAAAAAAAAAAAATCCCGCAACATAACCTATGTTGCAAAGAAATACATGACATGAAAATAATGCATATACAATGCTCTATATGGATGGCACTACAATTTTTTTTTCATAATTATTGATTTTGAGAATTATTTTTCTTTTCAAATTTGCATAATGGTATCCCTAAATTCGGCACATAAATAAAGATCTTTACCATGCATAAAAAATTTACATAAAATTAAAGTGATGAACATTATCATCTAACATTTCAAATGTCCGCTTTCTGTCGAGGCAGACTAAATTTATTAAAAAAAATACTGACATGTCATTCTTGTCTTCGTCCCTAACTAAAATATTTGTTGTGCTCCTCTTACTAACAACATCTGCGATAATCTTTGTTGTGACCATGTTGCTAATGATACCCCTAATAAATGATTGTTTTCACTACAAAAAGAAAAATACTAAACCTCTATGCGAAGATATTTATTAGTTATGTACACTCCAGAGCTCTCTACTAAGTTATTTAACGATTATGGAAAATAAGTGAGCACTGTAAATACTTCATAGTCCATAGTCGCGTAGTTGGAATAATTCAATCCACTGAGTAAAAAATAATTGCATATTTTTTGTTTTCTTAGATCTAAACTTGAAATAACTCAAATTGAATTTAAGATAAAAGAGCGAAAAATTTAGGTACAAATTTATTTTAGTACAAGCGTATTTGCAATGGTACATGTTAGAAATGTAACATGGAACATAAAACCAATATATTTAGTAAATATTTTTATGCAATGATTTTTTAATCATAATAAATGTGCATGTAGGATTTAAGATCCGATATAAGTAAAAGAAATTGGTATAAATAATTAATTTTCAACCTAACTATGTGCCTGATGGCCGGCCGCCGCTGCGGATCCTAACTTGGAACCCAAATTAAGCGTCAATGCGGTTCAGTGCCAGCACGATGGAGATGTTCCTGAATGGCGTGCCGAGCCACGTGGGCCTCGGGAGTGCGCCACCCGGCGAGACATCGGCACTGGGCGGTTGCGTGTCAGCATGGACGTGTTCGTCCATAGGGTCACCCCCGCCGTGCTCGAGGAGGTTGTTCGGCCGCGGCGAGGTGCGGATGGCGAGCCACATGACCACGGACGACAGGGTCAGCGTGTTTTTATGCGTTGCTGCGTGATGCACATATCCATAGTAGTTGTCTTCACTGGCTCACTTTTATGCGTTGCGGAGTTCGGCCGCCGACATCATCTCAATGCACAAGCAAGCGACCATGTGCCGCTACTGTCGTACTAGCAGTTTATTTTTTTGGTCATCCAATCCTCTCTGCCCCGTGCGAAAAATCTGACACCATCCTTGTTTTCATTAATTGCAGTAATATGTTGAACGTTTGAAAGAACATGTGGTGCACCCATGTTTGGTTTTGGTAATTGATGACAATCTCTATGGACTAATTGTTGTCTTGAGTTATATTTGAAGGGGTTTCCATAGGTATTTCTTGAAATCCATATGTTGGTTTCAAGGAGCTTATGAGATGACCAAGGTGCTATTAAAGGAATTATCCAAAGATGGTCATGTAGAAGACATGATACAAGGTTGATCAAGACTAAGTTAAAGTGTGAATCCAGTTGATCAACACGCAAAGCATAGAAGATGTGCCAAAAGAGATCAAGTGATCCCATAGTATGGTAAGCATTGTTCATTACACTTTGTGTACTAACTCATGGTCTACGTGATAGTTCTTTGTGGGGTTAGGTATGTTTCCATTGGCTTGTGTAAAGAGAAAGATCTCATACAACCCATGGAGGATAACACAAGTTCAAGTGGAGCATCACGAAGAGATCTTGCTTGAAGCTTGTCGTCCATTATGGTGATAATGGACTTGTGAATATGTTTCGAAGAATGGCTCACCCATATTGGAGTATGGGGGAGCAATCTACTAGTCTTCATCGAGCCAACACAATAAAAAAAGGTGGTCCAACTTGAGGGAGTCAAGATCGTCATCATCTAGCTCAAGTGGACTATGTGCAAGGAAAAGGTTTGCCCTTGATAGGTTTTCTATTTTACCGATCTCATGGTGGTAGTTGGGAGACCGATCTATAGGATAGATTGTCGTTCTATCAAGGGGGGCTCCCAAGTGAGTAGCTTGACCGTGTCGTTCGTAGAGATCTCAAAACATTGCATCCTTGCATCATCTTTCTTGGTTGTTGTTTGGTGTTTCCCTTTGTGACTTTAGAGGTTATGATCATCTTCATGACAGTCTCGAGTTCATCGAAAACGGAGTTCCTATATGCATCTTCATGATGTTTTCGATGTTGGACTTTTTGTCGGTTCTTCTCTCATAGAGGTTTCACATCTCTATATCTTAGGCATACACCCCCTGTCGTTGTTGGATAGTATTTGTCGTCATCTATCCAACAAGCTTGAGTTTGGTCAAGTCGGAGCTCATTTGCAGAAGTTATGGCAGTTCTGGTTTCCCTGCTTCCATCTATATGCTTGGGCTATTTTGAAGCTCACTAGCAGTAGTACCGTCCTAAGAATCAGTAGTACCGCTTGCGCGGTACTGCCCGTGGTCCAGTGCCGCATGCACAACCGCTTGTTTTTGGGCTTCTGGACTCACTTTCGCTTCGACGACAGTTGGGCACGGTAGTATCGTTTCAGACGGTAGTACCGCACCTGCCCAATGGTACTATCGCTTGCCGCGGTACTTCCGCGCCCGACTACCGTCACGCTTCCGCTTATATTTTAGCCTCTGGATACGTTTTTCCTCTGCACGAAAGTAGAGTGGCAGTAGTGGGCGGTAGTACTGCCCGGTGCAGTAGTACCGTGCTGCTCTACTCTTCTAACACGGTTTCACCTATACTCGCAACAGCTAGCGGTAGTACCGCTCCGACGACACTACTGCCTCCTTGAGTTTCTCAGTTGCACATTATGGCTGAAACTACCGTGCCATCGGAAGTAACCTCGCCCGAGCGGTACTACCGCTTGAGTGCGGACTGAGGGCATAACTGTTGGATTTGGGGGTACCTATAAAAAGGGGGTCTTCTTCCCCATTCAATTTAATCCCTTCTTTGAGCTTGCTATCTCTCAATCCCTCCACAGATTCTTGCTAGTTCTTGAGGGAAAAGAGAGATGAGATCTAGATCTACATTTCCACCAACCACTTTGTCCTCTATGTGAGGGGAACCCCTTGGATCTAGATCTTGGAGTTCTTTGTGTTCTCCTTCTTCGTTCTTCCTCTCATTTTCCTCCATAGCATTAGTTGTTGTGGTGGGATTTGGGAGAGAAGGACTTTGGCACTCTGTGTGCCCTTGCAAATTGCATTTGGTGCATAGATTTGAGTTCTTCATGGTGGTACGTGAAAGTGAAAGTTGAGAAGGTTATTACTCTTGGGTGTTTGGGCACCCTAGAGCTTGCCCCTCTTGGGTGCTTTCGTTCCCTAGACGGTTGGTGCGTTCGGAGCTCGATCATTGTGGTGTAAAGCTCCGAGCAAGCGTCGGGGTCTTCAATTAGGTTGTGGAGATTGCTACCTCTTGAGCACTGCGTTGGTTTTCCCTTGAAGACGAAAGGGTGATGCAGCAAAGTAGCGTAAGTATTTCCCCCAGTTTTTGAGAACCAAGGTATCAATCCAGTAGGAGGCTCCACAGAAGTCCCCGTACCTACACAAACAAACAAGAACTAAAGGAAATATGCCCTAGAGGCAATAATAAAGTTATTATTTATTTCCTCATATCATGATAAATGGTTATTATTCATGCTAGAATTGTATTAACCGGAAACATAATACATGTGTGAATACATAGACAAACATAGTGTCACTAGTGTGCCTCTACTTGACTAGCTCATTGATAAAAGATGGTTGAGTTTCCTAACCATAGATATGAGTTATCATTTGATCAATGGGATCACGTCATTAGAAGAATGATGTTATTGACTTGACCCATTCTGTTAGCTTAGCACTTGATCGTTTAGTATGTTGCTATTGCTTTCTTCATGACTTATACATGTTCCTGTGACTATGAGATTATGTAACTCCCGCTTACCGGAGGAACACTTTGTGTGCTACCAAATGTCACAACGTAACTGGGTGATGATAAAGGTGCTCTACAGGTGTCTCAGATGGTACTTGTTGAGTTGTCATAGATCGAGATTAGGATTTGTCACTCCGATTGTCGGAGAGGTATCTCTGGGCCCTCTCGCTAATGCACATCACTATAAGCCTTGCAAGCAATGTAGCTAATGAGTTAGTTGCGAGATGATGCATTCTGTAACGAGTAAAGAGACTTTCCGGTAACGAGATTGAACTAGGTATTGAGATACCGACGATCGAATCTCGGGCAAGTAGCATACCGATGACAAAGGGAACAACGTATGTTGTTATGCGGTTTGACCGATAAAGATCTTCATAGAATATGTAGGAGCCAATATGAGCATCCATGTTCCGCTATTGGTTATTGACCGGAGACGTGTCTCGGTCATGTCTACATAGTTCTCGAACCCGTAGGGTCCGCACGCTTAAAGTTTGGTGACGATCGGTATTATGAGTTTTTATGTTTTTGATGAACCAAAGGTAGTTCGGAGTCCCATATATGACCACGGACATGACGAGGAGCCTTGAAATGGTCGAGACGTAAAGATCGATATATTGGATGACTATGTTCGGACACCGGAAGTGTTTCAGGAGGTTTCGGACATATACTGGAGTACCGGGGGGTACCGGAACCCCCCCCCCCCCGGGGGGGGGGGGGTTTAGTGGGCCTCATGGGCCTAGTGGATAAGAGGAGGGGCAGCCAGGGCAGGCCGCGCACCCCTCCCCCTCTAGTCCGAATAGGACAAGGAAGGGGGGGGGGGGTGGGGGCGGCGCCCCCTTTTCCTTCCTCTCCTCTCTCCCTTCCTTCCCCTCTCCTACTCCAACAAGGAAAGGAGGAGTCCTACTCCCGGTGGGAGTAGGACTCCCCCCTTGGCGTGCCCTCCTCCTTGGCTAGCCGCCCTCCCCCTTGCCCATTTATATACGGGGCAGGGGCACCTCTAGACACAACAATTGATCATTGATCTCTTAGCCATTTGCGGTTCCCCCCTCCACCATATTCCACCTCGGTAATATCGTAGCGGTGCTTAGGCGAAGCCCTGCGTCGGTAGCATCATCGACACCGTCATCACGATGACATGCTGACGGAACTCTCCCGCAAAGCTCTGCTGGATCGGAGTTTGTGGGACGTCATCGAGCTGAACGTGTGCTGAACTCAGAGATGCCGTACATTCGGTACTTGATCGGTCGGATCGTGAAGACGTACGACTACATCAACAGCATTGTGCTAACGCTTCCGCTTTCGGTCTACGAGGGTACATGGACAACACTCTCCCCTCTTGTTGCTATGCATCACCATGATCTTGCGTGTGCGTAGGATTTTTTTTTTGAAATTACTACGTTCCCCGACAGTGGCATCCGAGCCAGGTTTATGCGTAGATGTTATATGCACGAGTAGAACACAAGTGAGCTGCGGGCGATACAAGTCACACTGCTTACCAGCATGTCATACTTTGGTTCGGCGGTATTGTTGGATGAAGCGGCCCGGACCGACATTACGCATACGCTTACGCGAGACTGGTTCTACCGACGTGCTTTGCATATAGGTGGCTGGCGGGTGTCAGTTTCTCCAACTTTAGTTGAACCGAGTGTGGCTATGCCCGGTCCTTGAGAAGGTTAAAACAACACTAACTTGACGAACTATCATTGTGGTTTTGATGCGAGGTAAGAACGGTTCTTGCTCAGCCCGTAGCAGCCACGTAATACTTGCAACAACAAAGTAGAGGACGTCTAACTTGTTTTTGCAGGGCATGTTGTGATGTGATATGGTCAAGACATGATGCTAAATTTTATTGTATGAGATGATCATGTTTTGTAACAGAGTTATCGACAACTGACAGGAGCCATATGGTTGTCGCTTTATTGTATGCAATGCAATCGCCCTGTAATTGCTTTACTTTATCACTAAGCGGTAGCGATAGTCGTAGAAGCAATAGTTGGCGAGACGACAACGATGCTACGATGGAGATCAAGGTGTCGCGCTGGTGACGATGGTGATCATGACAGTGCTTCGGAGATGGAGATAACAAGCACAAGATGATGATGGCCATATCATATCACTTATATTGATTGCATGTGATGTTTATCCTTTATGCATCTTATTTTGCTTTGATTGACGGTAGCATTATAAGATGATCTCTCACTAAATTTCAAGGTAAAAGTGTTCTCCCTGAGTATGCACCGTTGCCAAAGTTCGTCGTGCCGAGACACCACGTGATGATCGGGTGTGATAAGCTCTACGTCCATCTACAACGGGTGCAAGCCAATTTTGCACACGCAGAATACTCGGGTTAAACTTGACAAGCCTAGCATATGCAGATATAGCCTCGGAACACTAAGACCGAAAGGTCGAGCGTGAATCATATAGTAGATATGATCAACATAGTGATGTTCACCATTGAAAACTACTCCATTTCACGTGATGATCGGTTATGGTTTAGTTGATTTGGATCACGTGACCACCTAGATGATTAGAGAGATGTCTATCTAAGTGGGAGTTCTTAAGTAATATGATTAATTGAACTTGAATTTATCATGAACTTAGTACCTGATAGTATTTTTCTTGTCTATGTTGTTGTCGATAGATGGCCCGTGCTGTTGTTCCGTTGAATTTTAATGCGTTCTTTGAGAAAGCAAAGTTGAAACATGATGGTAGCAATTACACGAACTAGGTCCGTAACTTGCGGATTATCCTCATTGCTGGACAGAAGAATTACGTCCTGGAAGCACCGCTAGGTGCCAGGTCTGCTGTAGATGCAACTGACGACGTTAAGAACGTCTGGCAGAGCAAAGCTGATGACTACTCGATAGTTCAGTGTGCCATGCTTTACGGCTTAGAACTGGGACTTCAACGACGTTTTGAACGTCATGGAGCATATGAGATGTTCTAGGAGTTGAAGTTAATATTTCAAGCAAATGCCCGGATTGAGAGATATGAAGTCTCCAATAAGTTCTATAGCTGCAAGATGGAGGAGAATAGTTACGTCGGTGGACATATACTCAAAATGTCTGGGTATAACAATCACTTGATTCAACTGGGAGTTAATCTTCCGGATGATAGTGTCATTGACAGAATTCTTCAATCACCGCCACCAAGCTACAAGAGCCTCGTGATGAACTATAATATGCAAGGGATGAACAAGACAATTCCCGAGCTCTTCGCAATGCTAAAGGCTGCGGAGGTAGAAATCAAGAAGGAGCATCAAGTGTTGATGGTCAAAAAGACCACCAGTTTCAAGAAAAAGGGTAAAGGGAAGAAGAAGGGGAACTTCAAAAGAACGGCAAACAAGTTGCTGCTCAAGAGAAGAAACCCAAGTCTGGACCTAAGCCTGAGACTGAGTCCTTCTACTGCAAGCAGACTGGTCACTGGAAGCGGAACTGCCCCAAGTATTTGGCGGATAAGAAGGATGGCAAGGTGAACAAAGGTATATGTGATATACATGTTATTGACGTGTACCTTACCAGAGCTCGCAGAGCACTGGTATTTGATACTGGTTCTGTTGCTAATATTTGCAACTCGAAACAGGGACTACGGATTAAGCGAAGACTGCCTAAGGACAAGGTGACGATGCGCGTGGGAAATGGTTCCAAAGTTAATGTGATCGCCGTCGGCACGCTACCTCTACATCTACCTTCGGGATTAGTTTTAGACCTGAATAATTGTTATTTGGTGCCAGCGTTGAGCATGAAAATTATATATGGATCTTGTTTAATGCGAGACGGTTATTCATTTAAATATGAGAATAATGGTTGTTCTATTTATATGAGTAATATCTTTTATGGTCATGCACCCTTAAAGAGTGGTCTATTTTTATTGAATCTCGATAGTAGTGATACACATATTCATAATGTTGAAGCCAAAAGATGCAGAGTTGATATTGATAGTGCAACTTATTTGTGGCACTGCCGTTTGGGTCATATTGGTGTGAAGCGCATGAAGAAACTCCATACTGATGGACTTTTGGAATCACTTGATTATGAATCACTTGGTACTTGCGAACCATGCCTCATGGGCAAGATGACTAAAACGCCGTTCTCCGGAACTATGGAGCGAGCAACAGATTTGTTGGAAATCATACATACTGATGTATGTGGTCTGATGAATATTGAGGCTCACGACGGGTATCATTATTTTCTCACCTTCACAGATGATTTGAGCAGATATGGGTATATCTACTTAATGAAACATAAGTCTGAAACATTTGAAAAGTTCAAAGAATTTCAGAGTGAAGTGGAAAATCATTGTAACAAGAAAATAAAGTTTCTACGATCTGATCGTGGAGGAGAATATTTGAGTTACGAGTTTGGTCTACATTTGAAACAATGCGGAATAGTTTCGCAACTCACGCCACCTGGAACACCACAACGTAATGGTGTGTCTGAACATCGTAATCGTACTTTACTAGATATGGTGTGATCTATGATGTCTCTTACTGATTTACCGCTATCGTTTTGGGGTTATGCTTTAGAGACGGCTGCATTCACGTTAAATAGGGCACCATCAAAATCCGTTGAGACGACGCCTTATGAACTATGGTTTGGCAAGAAACCAAAGTTATCGTTTCTTAAAGTTTGGGGCTGCGATGCTTATGTGAAAAAGCTTCAACCTGATAAGCTCGAACCCAAACCGGAGAAATGTGTCTTCATAGGATACCCAAAAGAAACTGTTGGGTACACCTTCTATAACAGATCCGAAGGCAAAACATTCGTTGCTAAAAATGGATCCTTTCTAGAGAAGGAGTTTATCTCGAAAGAAGTGAGTGGGAGGAAAGTAGAACTTGATGAGGTAATTGTACCTGCTCCCTTATTGGAAAGTAGTTCATCACAGAAACCGGTTCCTGTGACACCTACACCAATTAGTGAGGAAGCTAATGATATTGATCATGAAACTTCAGATCAAGTTACTACCGAACCTCGTAGGTCAACTAGAGTAAGATCCGCACCAGAGTGGTACGGTAATCCTATTCTGGAGGTCATGTTACTTGACCATGGCGAACCTACGAACTATGAGGAAGCGATGATGAGCCTAGATTCCGCAAAATGGCTTGAGGCCATGAAATCTGAGATGGGATCCATGTATGAGAACAAAGTGTGGACTTTGGTTAACTTGCCCGATGATCGGCAAGCCATCGATAATAAATGGATCTTCAAGAAGAAGACTGACGCTGATGGTAATGTTACTGTCTACAAAGCTCGACTTGTTTTGAAAGGTTTTCGACAAGTTCAAGGGATTGACTACGATGAGACTTTCTCACCTGTAGCGATGCCTAAGTCTGTCCGAATCATGTTAGCAATTGCCGCATTTTATGATTATGAAATTTGGCAAATGGATGTCAAAACTGCATTCCTGAATGGATTTCTGGAAGAAGAGTTGTATATGATGCAACCAGAAGGTTTTGTCGATCCAAAAGGTGCTAACAAAGTGTGCAAGCTCCAACGATCCATTTATGGACTGGTGCAAGCCTCTCGGAGTTGGAATAAGCGCTTTGATAGTGTGATCAAAGCATATGGTTTTATACAGACTTTTGGAGAAGCCTGTATTTACAAGAAAGTGAGTGGGAGCTCTATAGCATTTCTAATATTATATGTGGACGACATATTATTGATTGGAAATGATATAGAATTTCTGGATAGAATAAAATGATACTTGAATAAAAGTTTTCAATGAAAGACCTCGGTGAAGCTGCTTATATATTGGGCATCAAGATCTATAGAGATAGATCAAGACGCTTAATTGGACTTTCACAAAGTACATACCTTGATAAAGTTTTAAAAAAGTTTAAAATGGATCAAGCAAAGAAAGGGTTCTTGACTGTAATACAAGGTGTGAAGTTGAGTCAGACTCAATGCCCGACCACTGCAGAGGATAGAGAGAAATTAAAAGATGTTCCCTATGCTTCAGCCACAGGCTCTATCATGTATGCAATGTTGTGTACCAGACCTGATGCGTGCCTTGCTATTAGTTTAGCAGGGAGGTACCAAAGTAATCCAGGAGTGGATCACTGGACATCGGTCAATAACATCCTGAAGTACCTAAAAAGGACTAATGATATGTTTCTCGTTTATGGAGGTGACAAAGAGCTAGTCGTAATTGGTTACGTCGATGCAAGCTTTGACACTGATCCAGAAAATTCTAAATCACAAACCAGTTACGTGTTTATATTGAACGATGGAGCTGTCAGTTGGTGCAGTTCTAAACAAAGCGTCGTGGCGGGATCTATGTGTGAAGCGGACTACATAGCTGCTTCGAAAGCAGCAAATGAAGGAGTCTGGATGAAGGAGTTCATATCTGATCTAGGTGTCATACCTAGTGCATCGGGTCCAATGAAAATCTTTTGTGACAATACTGGTGCAATTGCCTTGTGTCGGTGTCAAAACCGGCGGATCTCGGGTAGGGGCTCCCAAACTGTGCGTCTAGGCGAATGGTAACAGGAGACAAGGGACACGTTGTTTTTACCCAGGTTCGGGCCCTCTCGATGGAGGTAAAATCCTACTCCTGCTTGATTAATATTGATGATATGGGTAGTACAAGAGTAGATCTACCACGAGATCAGAGAGGCTAAACCCTAGAAGCTAGCCTATGGTATGATTGTTGTTCGTCCTACGGACTAAAACCCTCCGGTTTATATAGGCATCGAAGAGGGTTAGGGTTACACAGAGTCGGTTACAATGGTAGGAGATCTACATATCCGTATCGCCAAGCTTGCCTTCCACGCCAAGGAAAGTCCCATCCGGACACGGGACGAAGTCTTCAATCTTGTATCTTCATAGTCCAGGAGTCCGGCCAAAGGTCATAGTCCGGCCATCCGGACACCCCCTAATCCAGGACTCGCTCAGTAGCCCCCGAACCAGGCTTAAATGACGACGAGTCCGACGCGTAGATTTGTCTTTGGCATTGCAAGGCGGGTTCTTCTCCAAATCCTGTGTACCTGTTGAAAAGTGTCCGGCTTCTCATAATTATCGCGCTCCTTGGCTTCCATGCCCAATAATGACCGTCTTCCACGTGTTGAACGAATGTGAAAAGCCAGGGTGTTTTTACATTTACCCCCCTAGCTGCGCAAATGAGCTGCCCATATAAGAGATGAGGATCTAGATCCGAATCACACCATCTTCCCTTCGCGAGCTTTCATCGGAGCGCGTCTGACAGAAATCCATTCCATCATGGACAGTCGACGCGGCTCCTCCTCTCGCCCTCCCAGTCCTCAGCCTGGAGGTTGGGAGAGATGCTCCGTCCCGCACAACGAGCAAGTGACGCTCCAAACCAAGGGACTCCTTCCCCCAGCCTTCATGGTTCCGGTTCAAGCTGGACTCGCCACCTATAAGGGCGGAAAACAAGCGGAGAGCGTCCCCAGTCCCTCCCAAGGAGAGCAGGTATGCCTTATCTCTTATTTGATAAGAGGGCTCGAATTTCCAATTCATCCATTTCTTCGGGGGCTCCTTGAGTTCTACGGCCTCCAGTTGCCTCCATTCTGCATATTGCGGGCTTCGTGGCCCTTTGCGAGTTGTTTTTGGGCATCGAGGCTCATTTCGCGCTGTGGAAGAGATTCTTCTGCCTCGTACCCCGTTCTTAGGAGGGGTTGATATATCATGTGGGCGGAGCCGAACTATGGCGCATCGCCGGAACCGGATACCTATCCGGAACCCCGAAGAAGGCGTCCGAAGACTGGCCTTCGGAATGGTTTTATATAGAAGATGTCCCCCTACCGGACCCTATTCGGATCGGCCTCCCGGAGTTCAATAATGCTCCTTTGAAGAAACGCCTAAGCCGGCGTCCACGGAGCCCTCAGAGGGAAAATGACAGGGACGTCCTTTACCTGATGAGCCGAATAAGGTTGTTAGCTCATTCGGCATCGACCATGATTGGGGTCATGGCCACATGCATTATGCGGGGGGTGCAGCCGCTCCAGTATAGGGGCCACCCCATGTGGGATTTCAACGGGGAGGATGATGCCACCCGCCATGGCCGTAAGGGGCCGGGATCGGTTGCCGATCTGATGAAGATCTTGTCCACATTGTACAAGGGAGAAGAGGAAGAATTTCTTCGCGTCAATCCATAGGATGGGTTTTCTATGAACAATCCTCCAAGCTGGGTAAGCGGACATTTCTTTTTGTCCATCCGATCCATATTCCCATAGTCAAGTATCTCATTTTGTGATTTCGACGCAGGAACTGCGCCAGGCCGTAAAGGATATAAACAGCCTGCCTCCACAACGCGAAGATCCGGAACGGTTCCTCGATCCGGCCTCCCAAGAGGATCCGTACATATCGGTGGAGCTGATCGATGGGGTATTTCACCAGCTGAGCATTGATAATGCCCTGGTTGCCATTATGGCCGATTACCCCGGAATACTTCCAGCCTCGCAGGTAACTGAGACCGAAGCCCCAATACTTTGAGAATGATTCATCCTTGCTTATTTTTGATCACCGTACACCAACGGTGTTTTGCAGGGGGAGCCCTTGAGGCGGAAGGCCGAGCCTGCGGCGGCTAGCCAACAGGGGGCAGCACGGCCCAACAGGCTAAAAAGAAGTGCGGTCCGGATTGAAGCGCCGGCGCAACGGTATGGCGCGTCGCCTTATTCCTAGGTTTTATTCCGGAAGGCATACTAACGCTCGTGCTCTCTTCAGAAAAAGCGCCGCCGGACTATATCCGGAGAGGTTGCCAATCGAGCCTCCGCCAGCCGGGCTTCAAAGCGGGCCGAGAAGCGGAGGCGAACACTAGCCGTGCGTCGGATGCTCCTCCGACAGAGGATGCCGACAGATTGTCCGCCACCAACTCCGAGGTGGAGAGTGCCATGAATCATAGGCGCCGCCGGACAATTCTCCGTGACACATGTTTCTCCCAAGAGGCATTGAATGCCTTCAATTCGGGAGATGCGCACCTCCGTGCCGCTCAAGATGGTCTAGCCAGAGCCACGGAGTAGTATGTAAAAGACATACGAGTGAGGAAATTTAATGATTATATATGCCAAGAGCCCACGAGACTTGAAGTAGTTAGAATAACTGATTTAAGGATCATTTATTGTGCAGGATCTTCTGAGAAAGAATACCCAACTGTCCCGAGAGCTTGAAGAGTGCAAAGCCCAACTTGAGGTCAAGACAAGCCGCCGCCAGGAAGCCAAAGAGACCCCCTCTGGTAATATACGCTTTAAAAGATAAGTATGTTGTAAAGTGCGACGTGTGTATAAATCTGACAATAACATTGCAGATGGCGCCGGGATGGATCCGGACAAGCAACAACTCTTGCGCCGGTTAAAGGCCGGCGAGAACGTGCTTACGAGGGTGAGGCAGGAGAAGAATAATCTCCAAGATGCCAACACCCACCTGGGTGAGGAACTAAAAGATGTTCGAGCCCAGCTGTCTGACTCCGTTAAGGAGAATCGGCGGCTTCGTCGCGGCATTTTTAGTAAGTGCTTAAACGAACTTTGAAAAAAGAGTTCGGTGAGGAAGTCGACTAACAGAGTTATGTCTGTAGGTATGCTCGCAGGCCGTCCTGCAGAGGAAATGCCCGGTTCTACGGGTGACCTTCTTCCCGAGCTCTTACAACTGCACGAACGAGTTCGGCAGGTGATGAAAGGCGTTGCCCAGGCCTTGTGGCCATCTGTCTCCCTGCCCGAAGGCCTTGGGGAGCTTGTAGAGAGGCTCCAGGGAGCGTGGCGGCGCTTCCGATTATGGAAGACATCGGCCTGCCATCAAGGCTCCAGGGAGGCCTGGGCCACGGTGAAGACGCGGTACACGAAGGCTGACCCAAACCACATGGCCGAGGTCGGACCTGTGGGGCCCGATGGGAAGGAGATCCCTGTGAGCTTAGTGTACGGCCAGGTAGAATTGGCTGCAAAGTATTCCCAGCAGGATCAGAACTAGACAGCCTGTTAGATGGCATTGAAGAGGAATACAATCACCAAATTGACTATGTAATTTAAAGTGACATGTAAAATGCCTTCTAGCCGGATTGTAGATCGTTTGTCATAGTGGACCTTTTCGCTTCAACCTCGGGACCCAATAGTCCGGAGTGTGTCCGAATACCCTCGCGTTATAAAAACCGGGCATGCATGAAGACCAAAGCGTAGGGGTCATTATTGCTTTATCGGACAAGTGCCCAACTAGTTATGTTATATTACATGGTTAATAAGAAACATCTTCCAGGAGAATAGTTCCGTTAGGGGTTCCTTTCCACAGGAGGCATGCCCTAAAGTGCATGTCCGACTGCGAAAAAGCGTAAAACATCCGGGGCAGATAAATAAATAGGTAAGAAATCTTCTTTTAGTTCACCGACCGAATATTCTCTTAAGAACGCTTAGCTTTCGGCTTCATCCAGTCTGAGGTACACATCCGACCCGGCAGTAACAATCGCAGAGGTGCTCCCTTTACCACCTAGCCGAACAATCGGGAACGTAGGGGTAAGCACAGGAGCCAGGCAACCCAGCTTGGCCAAAACTTAAGTCATATCGATGCATATAATGGTGAATAAAAGGTACATGCGGAAGTGTGACACTTGTATTGGGCATGAAGCCTTATAAATAAGCTTCTGTGAAAGAAGCCCCCAGGTATAATGAGCGCGGATAGAGCGTCAAGTGTGTGCGAACAATGCGCCAACCAGCCTTGAAAGGCTGGGAAGAGAGAAAAAAGAAGGAGGGAGAAGGAGAAAAATAGAAGACAGCTAAAGTGTAAAATATGGACAGAGGAAGGAGACGAACTCAGAATCCGGCGCTAGGCGTAGAATCTTCGGAGACGGGCTGCGTTCCATGGGTTCGGCTTGAGTCGGTTATCCGATGCATCTCGCAGATGGTACGCTCCACCGGTCAGGACTTGGTCGATGATAAAGGGACCTTCCTATTTGGGCTTGAGTTTGTCCTTTTTCTTGTCCGGCAGGCGTAGAACTAGCTCGCCAACATTGTAAGTTTTGGCCCGTACTACTCTGCTTTGATATCTTCGAGCCTGCTGTTGATAGAATGCGGAACGGGCTTTTGCTACGTCACGCTCCTCCTCCAAGGCATCCAAACTGTCCTGCCGATCGAGCTCGGCTTCTCTTTCTTCGTACATGCGCACGCGAGGTGAGTCATGAATTATGTCGCAGGGAAGAACTGCCTCTGCGCCGTATACCATAAAGAATGGTGTAAATCCGGTCATGCGATTCAGAGTGGTCCGCAGCCCCCAGAGTACGGAGTCAAGCTCCTCTACCCAGTGCGTGTTAGATTCCTTGAGGGACCACACTAATCTGGGTTTGATGCCGCTCATAATTAGACCATTTGCTCGCTCAACTTGACCGTTAGTTTGAGGGTGATAGACTGAAGCATAGTCGAGCTTAATGCCCATGTTTTTGCACCAGAGTTTGACCTCGTCGGCCATGAAGTTCGTGCCGTTATCGGCGATGATGCTTTGGGGGACACCGTAACGGTGTACGACCCCTGAAAGGAAGTCTATCACCGGTCCGGATTCGGCCGTCTTGACAGGCTTGGCCTCTATCCATTTGGTGAATTTATCCACCATGACCAGTAGGTATTTTTGCTTGTGGGCTCCCCCTTTAAGGGGTCCGACCATGTCAAGCCCCCAGACCGCGAAGGGCCAGGTGATGGGTATAGTTTTGAGGGTGGTGGGTGGCATGTGGCTTTGATTAGCAAAGAGCTGGCATCCGACACATCGTTGGACTAAGTCCTGAGCATCTGCCCGGGCCGTCGGCCAATAAAATCCTGTACGGAAGGCCTTGCCTACAAGGGCCCGGGCTGCGGCGTGGTGCCCGCCGAGTCCGGCATGAATTTCAGCCAGAAGATTCCGCCCTTCCTCTTCGGAGATACACCTTTGAAGGACTCCGGTTGTGCTTTTCTTGTAAAGCTCTCCCTCATGGACTTTATAGGCTTTAGATCGCCGCACTATGCAGCGGGCCTCATTTTGTCCTCGGGAAGTTCCTGCCTAGTTAGGTAGGCTAGGAATGGTTCTGTCCATGGGGTAATGACTGCCATTATTGCGTGGGCTGAGGGTGTTATTTCCTTGGCAGAACCACCAACTGTGTCAGAATGTTCGGTGTGGGGCAGTGCGGTTGGGTCCGGGAAATTATTTCCGGACTCTCCCTCCCATAATACGGATGGCTTGAACAGCCTCTCTAGGAATACGTTGGGGGGGGGGACGGCATCGAGCTTTGCGCCGATGCGTGCCAACACGTCTGCTGCCTGGTTGTTATCCCGGGCTATATGATGAAATTCGAGCCCCTCAAATCGAGCTAACATTTTTAGGACGGCATTGCGATAAGCTGCCATTTTCGGATCCTTGGCATCAAAGTCTCCATTTATTTGGGATATCGCGAGGTTCAATCCCTCACAAGACCTCTAAGCGTTGAATGCCCATGGAGACTGCCATTCGGAGGCCATGTAGAAGGGCCTCGTATTCGATCGCGTTGTTGGAGTCCGTATACATTATCTCGAGTACGTATTGACCTGTATCTCCGATTGGGGACGTCGAGCAGCGCCAGCTCCCAGGCCAGCCAACATTTTGGAGCCATCGAAGTGCATTATCCAGTTGGAATATGCGCCGTACTCTTTAGGGAGTTTGGCTTCGGTCCATTCGGCGACGAAGTCGGCCAAAACTTGCGACTTAATAGCTCGCTGTGGCTTATAAGTTATGTCAAATGGGAGGAGCTCAATGGCCCATTTGGTGATCCGGCCCGTTGCATCGCGGTTGTTTATAATGTCGTTAAGAGGTACTTCGGAGGCTACTGTTATCGAACACTCTTGAAAGTAGTGTCGCAGCTTCCGAGATGCCATAAACACCGCGTACACTATCTTTTGATAATGCGGGTACCGTGACTTGCATGGAGTTAGGACAGTGGACACGTAGTAAACTGGTTTTTGAAGAGGGAACTTGTGTCCGTCCGCTTCTCGTTCGACAACGAGCACCGCGCTTACAACTTGATGAGTTGCCGCGATATATAATAGCATTGGTTCGCCCATGTTGGGCGCGGCCAGGACCGGGTTTGTTGCCAATAATGCCTTTATTTCTTCGAGTCCGGCCGTGGCGGCATCCGTCCACTCGAAGTGTTCGGTGCGTCGGAGGAGGCGATAAAGGGGTAATGCCTTTTCTCCCAAGTGGTAGATGAAGCGGCTTAGAGCCGCCACGCATCCAGTCAATTTTTGTATTTGTTTGAGGTATTTTTGGATATCCAATTGTGACAGAGCTCGGATCTTGGCTGGGTTTGCTTCAATTCCTCTACCGGATACAATGAAGCCCAAGAGCTTTCCGGCTGGTACGCCGAAAACGCATTTTTTCGGGTTGAGCTTAATGTCATATGTTCGGAGATTATCGAATGTGAGCCTCAGGTCGTCTAATAGAGTTTTGATGTGCTTCCTTTTGATGACCACATCGTCTACGTATGCCTCCACTGTTTTGCCGATCTGGTTTGCCAGACATGTCTGAATCATGCGCTGATATGTTGCTCCGGCGTTTTTGAGCCCGAAGGGCATTGTGTTGAAGCAGAATGGTCCGTATGGAGTGATGAATGCCGTTGCGGCTTGGTCAGGCTCTGCCATCTTAATTTGGTGGTAGCCGGAGTATGCGTCGAGGAAACACAATGAATCGTGTCCTGCGGTAGCGTCGATGATTTGATCGATGCGGGGGAGGGGGAAGGGATCCTTTGGGAAAGCCTTGTTGAGGTCCTTGAAATCGACGCATAGGCGCCAGGATTTGTCCTTCTTTGGTACCATCACCAGGTTTGCTAGCCAGTCCGGATGTTTTATATCTCGATGAATCCGGCCTCCAATAGTTTGGCTAGCTCCTCTCCCATGGCCTGTCTCTTGGGTTCGGAGAACGCCAAGAGCCTGTTGACTGGCTTGAACCCTTTTAGGATGTTTAGGCTGTGCTCGGCCAGCGGCGTGGGATTCTGGCATGTCCGAAGGGTGCCAGTGCAAAAATGTCCCAATTTTCGTAGGAATTCTCTTAGTCTTGCGCGTCTACATCGATTTAATTGTGCCCGATGGAGGCCGTTTTTGTAGGGTCCGTTGGATGGACTTGGAATTTGACTATTTCGTCCGCTGGTTTGAAGGAAGTGGACTTGGATCTCTTATCGAGTATCACATCGTCCCTATTCACCGTGGAGCGCAGCGTAGTGAGTTCCTCGGCCGCTAGGGCTTCGGATAGTGCCTCAAGGGCCAATGCGTCTGTCTTATTTTCGACGCGGAGTGCTATGTCCGGGTCACTAGCAAGAGTGATGATTCCGTTGGGCCGGGCATTTTGAGCTTCATGTACCCATAATGGGGTATAGCTTGGAAAATTGTGAATGCCTCTCGCCCTAATAGAGCGTGGTATCCGCTGCTGAACGGGCCACTTGGGCGTGACCTCCTCGGACCTGTAATTATCCGGCGTCTTTGAACACCACATCCAGTGTGATTTTTCCTGTACAGCGCGCTTCCCGACTGGGGATTATTCCTCTAAAGGTTGTGCTGCTTCGCTCAATGCGGCTCCGGTCTATTTCCATTTTTCGGAGGGTTTCCTCGTAAATGAGGTTCAATCCACTGCCACCATCCATGAGTACCTTGGTAAAGGCGAAGCCGCCCACTATCGGACCGAGGACCAATGCGGTGGTGCTCGGGTGCTCGGGCTGTTCGAATTTAGGTTAAATCACGGCATTAAAGGTAATAGCCGTGTCACTCCATGGGTTTATTGTTGCTACTTGGTAGACTTGACAAGGCTACGGAGTGTTCGTTCTGCATATTATTTGATGCGAAAGTCTCGAAGACTGTTAATACCGTACTGGTATCCCTGGGTTGGTGCTCTAGAGCTAGAAGTTCTTCGCCCCTTTTGGCCACCTGCAGTAGTATCCAACATGCTCTAAGGCTATGAGTTGGAGTGGCGCCCTCTGTACTATGAATTTTACAGGGTCCATTGAGCCTTCCCTCCAGTACGGTTCCATGCCCTATAGAGGGTTTTTGCTTTTTGGTATTTAACCCAGGTGCCTGGCGATGATGCACTCTTTTATTTCGGACTGGGGTTGTATTCAAGGCCGGATTGTCCCATAATCTTGCTTCGGTTTTCCAGGCGCTTTCCATCGCATAGTACTTTCGTACTATGGACGCCAAATCGGCAAAGCGTGTAATGTCACGACGACTTATAGCGTTGAGGATCCCGTTGTCCGTGCAATTATTGCAGAAGAATGAGATTGTGTCCTCCTCGCGGCAGTCCTTTATCCTGTCCATAACCAGGAGGAATCTGGCTCAGTAATGGTGTACTGTTTCTATGGGCTCTTGCCGAATTTGAGATAGGTCGCTTATGTTTGGGTGGGCGGGTGGAATTAAATCCAGAACCGCGCCCAATCTGGGACTTAAGGGCCATGGAGCTTCCGAACTTGGAAGCTTGGATTCTTGGATGTTGTCCAATGAATCTAGCTCGCTGCCTGACTTTAGGTTCAGGGCTTGAGTGACATCCTCTCCTCCGCGGGAATCCGTCATGGAGGGATTGGGAATCCGGACGTAGCTAGTCCTTAAGATGGAAGAAGAGTCACCGTATTGTTCCTCTACCACAACAACGTGGTGGGTAACCTGGGGAGAGTTAATCTCTCTTAGATCGGGTTTAGGCCCAATCTGATCATAGTCTGTAGACACTCCCAGGGCGGCGATGTGATCCAAGAGCTCGTTTAAGGAAGAGAGCTCCATCGGATCTAACTGCTCGGCGAGCTCCGAGTTAACGTGAAGATTGCTTTCGATGACCCGAGAAGTCATCGTCGGCGCGGCGGCCGAACAGGCGGTCATAAGAAAACCGCCTAGCCGGAGAGTTTGGCCGACAACCAAAGGTTTTTTTAGCAACAGTGCCGTCTTTAAAGACGGGATGAGGCATCCTTCCTGACGGCGACGACACAGAGGAACTCTCAATGAAAGCACCAATGTCGGTGTCAAAATCGGCGGATCTCGGGTAGGGGGTACCGAACTATGCGTCTAGGCGGATGGTAACAGGAGACAAGGGACACGATGTTTTTACCCAGGTTCGGGCCCTCTCGATGGAGATAAAACCCTACTCCTGCTTGATTAATATTGATGATATGGGTAGTACAAGAGTAGATCTACCACGAGATCAGAGAGGCTAAACCCTAGAAGCTACCTATGGTATGATTGTTGTTCGTCCTATGGACTAAAACCCTCCGGTTTATATAGGCACCGAAGAGGGTTAGGGTTACACAGTGTCGGTTACAATGGTAGGAGATCTACATATCCGTATCGCCAAGCTCGCCTTCCACGCCAAGGAAAGTCCCATCCGGACACGGGACGAAGTCTTCAATCTTGTATCTTCATAGTCCAGGAGTCCGGCAAAGGTCATAGTCCGGCCATCCGGACACCCCCTAATCCAGGACTCCCTCACCTTGGCAAAGGAATCCAGATTTCAGAAGAGAACCAAGCACATCAAGAGACGCTTCAATTCCATCCGGAACCAAGTCCAGGTGGGAGACATAGAGATTTGCAAGATACATACAGATCTGAATGTTGTAGACCCGTTGACTAAGCCTCTTCCACGAGCAAAACATGATCAACACCAAGGCTCCATGGATGTAAGAATCATTACTGTGTAATCTAGATTATTGACTCTAGTGCAAGTGGGAGACTGAAGGAAATATGCCCTAGAGGCTAGAGGCAATAATAAAGTTATTATTTATTTCCTCATATCATGATAAATGTTTATTATTCATGCTAGAATTGTATTAACGGGAAACATAATACATGTGTGAATACATAGACAAACATAGTGTCACTAGTATGCCTCTACTTGACTAGCTCATTGATCAAAGATGGTTGAGTTTCCTAACCATAGATATGAGTTATCATTTGATCAATGGATCACATCATTAGAAGAGTGATGTGATTGACTTGACCCATTCCGTTAGCTTAGCACTTGATCGTTTAGTATGTTGCTATTGCTTTCTTCATGACTTATACATGTTCCTATGACTATGAGATTATGTAACTCCCGCTTACCGGAGGAACACTTTGTGTGCTACCAAACGTCACAACGTAACTGGGTGATTATAAAGGTGCTCTACAGGTGTCACCGAAGGTACTTGTTGAGTTGACGTATTTCGAGATTAGGATTTGTCACTCCGATTGTCGGAGAGGTATCTCTGGGCCCTCACAGTAATGCACATCACTGTAAGCCTTGCAAGAAATGTAGCTAATGAGTTAGTTGCGGGATGATGCGTTACGTAACGAGTAAAGAGACTTGCCGGTAACGACATTGAACTAGGTATTGAGATACCGACGATCGAATCTCGGGCAAGTAACATATCGATGACAAAGGGAACAACGTATGTTGTTATGCGGTTTGACCGATAAAGATCTTCGTAGAATATGTAGGAGCCAATATGAGCATCCAGGTTCCGCTGTTGGTTATGACCGGAGACGTGTCTCGGTCATGTCTACATAGTTCTCGAACCCGTAGGGTCCGCACGCTTAAAGTTTGGTGACGATCGGTATTATGAGTTTTTGTGTTTTGGATGAACCGAAGGTAGTTCGGAGTCCCAAATATGATCACGGACATGACGAGGAGTCTCGAAATGGTCGAGACGTAAAGATCGGTATATTGGATGACTATGTTCGGACACCAGAAGTGTTTCGGGAGGTTTCAGACATATAACGGAGTACCGGGGGGTTTAGTGGGCCTCATGGGCCCTAGTGGAGAAGAGGAGGGGCAGCCAGGGCAGGCCGCGTGCCCCCTCCCCCTCTAGTCCGAATAGGACAAGGAATGCGGGGCGGCGCCCCCCCTTTCCTTCCTCTCCTCTCTCCCTTCCTTCCCTTCTCCTACCCCAACAAGGAAAGGAGGAGTCCTACTCCTGGTGGGAGTAGGACTCCCCCCTTGGCACGCCCTCCTCCTTGGCCGGCCGCCTCTCCCCTTGCTCCTTTATATACGGGGGCAGGGGGCACCTCTAGACACAAGAATTGATCATTGATCTCTTAGCCATGTGCGGTGCCCCCCTCCACCATATTCCACCTCGGTAATATCGTAGCGGTGCTTAGGCGAAGCCCTGCGTCGGTAGCATCATCGACACCGTCATCACGCCGTCGTGCTGACGTAACTCTCCCGCATGCTCTGCTGGACTGGAGTTCGTGGGACGTCATCGAGCTGAACGTGTGCTGAACTCGGAGGTGTCGTACGTTTGGTACTTGATTGGTCGGATCGTGAAGACATACGACTACATCAACCGCATTGTGCTAACGCTTCCGCTTTCGGTCTATGAGGGTACGTGGACAACACTCTCCCCTCTCGTTGCTATGCATCACCATGAACTTGCGTGTGCATTTTGAAATTACTACGTTCCCCGACAAGAACTTCGCAACCAACGTGATAAAGGGGTTGTCAATCCCTTCACGGTAACTTGCAAAAGTGAGATCTGATAGAGATAATATGGTAAGATAAATAATTTTGGTATTTTTATAATATAGATTGGAAAGTAAAGATGCAAATAAAAGTAGATGGGGAACTTATATGATAAAATATAGACCCGTGGGCCATAGGTTTCAGTAGTGGCTTCTCTCAAGATAGCATAAGTATTACGGTGGGTGAACAAATTACTGTCGAGCAATGCATAGTTATGAGAATATCTAGGCATGATCATGTATATAGGCATCACGTCCGCAACAAGTGGATCGAAACGATTCTGCATCTACTACTATTACTCCACACATCGACCAACTCCTGCCTGCATCTAGAGTATTAAGTTCATGACGAACATAGTAACACATTAAGAAAGATGACATGATGTAGAGGGATAAACTCATGCAATATGATATATACCCCATCTTTTTATCCTCGATGGCAACAATACAACACGTGCCTTGCTGCCCATGCTGTCACTGGGAAAGGACACCGCAAGATTGAACCCAAAGCTAAACACTTCTCCCATTGCAAGAAAGATCAATCTAGTAGGCCAAACCAAACTGATAATTCGAAGAGACTTGCAAAGATAACCAATCATACATAAAAGAATTCAGAGGAGATTTAAATATTTCTCATAGATAAACTTGATCATAAACCCACAATTCATCGGATCTCGACAAACACACCACAAAAAGAGTTACATCGAATAGATCTCCAAGAAGATCGAGGAGAACTTTGTATTGAGATTCAAAGAGAGAGAAGAAGCCATCTAGCTAATAACTATGGACCCGAAGGTCTGTGGTAAACTACTCATAACTCATCGGAGAGGCCTTGGAGATGATGTAGAGACCCTCCATGGTCGATTCCCCCTCCGATGGAGCGCCGGCGAAGGCTCCAAGATGGGATCTCACGGATACAGAAGGTTGCGGCGGTGGGAATCGTTTTTCGTGGTGCTCCTGGATGTTTTCAGGGTACGTGGATATATATAGGCGAAGGAGGTAGGTTAGGGGAGCCACGAGGGGCCCACAAGGGTGGGGGGCGCGCCCTCCTGCCTCGTGGCCGCCTCGGCTGCTTTTTGACGTCCACTCCAAGTCTCCTGGATTGCGTTTGTTCCAAAAAGATCGCTCCCGAAGGTTTCATTCCGTGTGGACTCCGTTTGATATTCCTTTTCTTCGAAACACTGAAATAGGCAAAAAAAAAACAACAATTCGGGCTGGGCCTCCGGTTTGTAGGTTAGTCCCAAAAATGATATAAAAGTGTAAAGTAAAGCCCATAAGCATCCAAAACGGGTAATATAATAGCATGGAACAATCAAAAATAATAGATACGTTGGAGACGTATCAGAGATCGCCACGAGCAATTTGTACAGGTTCCGGTGACCGCCCGAAGGGTTGTCAAAGTGTACAGGTTCGGTGACCGCCCCCATGGGTTGCTATTGTATGGGTCTGGTGACCGCCCTCAAGGGACCCTTAGTGGAATCACGATATCTTGCATTGTGTGAGGGCGTGAGGAGATTATGGTGGCCCTGTGGCTTCTTGGGGAGCATTGTGTCTCTACACTGCTTCAAACAAAGATTAGCATCCGCAAGGGTGTGAACTTCGAGATACATCATCATCTCCACGCGCCTCGGTTATCTCTTACCCGAGCCCTTTACTTATGCACTTTACTTTGTGATAGCCATAGTATGACATGATATATCTTGCTATCACTTAGTTGTTTATCTTACTTAACATATTGATGCACATAGGTGATCCTAGTTGATTTAGGTTTTTTGCTTGACAAATTGAACGCTTGTTTTGTTCCGCATTTGTTCAAGCCTAAACAGTAGTTATTTTAAAGCACTTATTCACCCCCTAGGCGACATCCACAATCTTTCAACGTTTATTCTAATTTTTGGTTGAGTAATTCTTGTATGATCAATTCTCTCAAAATATTATTTGCGGAGCTCGGTCATGTTATTAATCTATATATTCATATCCCTTGCAATAAAATCTCATTATTGCAACCAATTCCTGCAAATGCGTGTCATATCATCTAGTTTTTAAAGGATCATACAAAGAAATTTGTAAAGCTGAACCAGAACTATAGTTAATTCTTGGTGCACCAAGGCAATATTAAACTTTTTACTCGATGAACCTTTCAAAGCAAGACGAATAAGTTTATGATTTCTATGTACAAATTTGTAAAAGTAGCTTAAAATGAGTTAATCTATAGTCGAGTAAGACACATATGACAAAATATCCAGTTTTGCTAATTCGTAGGCTCCTCGAAATATGTTTTCTTCCTTTGTTAGATATTATAATATTCCTAACTTTGTCTGAATCAGATGTACATAGAGGAATTTTAGTGTGTTTGTTCACTCATTCCAAGTTGTATGTAGTTTATATATTAAAATACTCAAAACATCTTGTAATAATGAGCGAAGAAAATAGTTCTTTGTCTACTAGTTGATCCGACGCTGAGACGGTGGCAAACTTCATAATTTCCATCCTTTCCATCCCCCTCCCCTCGCGTCGTCCTCCCCAGTGCGACCTGAGGTCCCCTAGGGTTTCCCTAGCGCCGCCCCCTCCACTCCTCCTCCCCTGCCGTCACCGGAGGGATTCGTCAGGCTGGGCGACTGCCGATGAAGGTGGCGGCGGGGCTTTCATCGCTTCGCTTGCTGGCGAAGGACCCTGGAGCCTGGGCGGCGGCCCGATCGGTGAGGTGGTGCCGTCTTGGATGGCGGCGCGCGGAAGGTGCGGGCCGGCCCCCTCGGCTGCTCGGGCAGCGAGGCCCTGTCGGGCAGTGGTTGCGGCGAGGCAGGATTCCCCCTCCTCTGCTCCAGATCTAAAGAAAAGGTTCTTGTCTCTCTCTGCTCTCCCTCCGTTGGATTCGCCTGATTTCGGACCTCTGGTCGCTAGATCCGGTGCCGGCGGGGTGCTCCCTGAGCTGGTGGTGCTGGACGAGCAAGGGGAAACCCCTGTTGGTATTCCCAACGTGGTGGCGGCGGTGCCCTTTTGTGCTGTTCTACTTGCTAGAGTCGCAGCCGTGGGATCTCCTCCACACCCCGGCCATGCCTCCCAAGCGAAAGCTCGAATCACGGCTTGGGATGGGCAGCAACGGCGCCTGGTGCATCATGTCCTCCTTGGAGGATACATTTGCGGAAGTTTGGTGCTTTGGGGCGTGTAGCAGTTGTAGGTGGGCGCCTGGTGTCTGTGGAGCCTGTGGTGTCTCTTCTATGCAGGTTCAGATCCAGCCACAAGTTGCTCTACGGTGGTGTTGCAATGTCCAGGTGGGTCGGGCCCCTCGAGCCTGGGCGGAAAGAGATCGGGTTCCCCTTCCAGGTAGAAGCAGCACCGCAGGTGCCGATTCGGCTGGTTCATGTGTTCCTCGGTCCTAATCTTCGCCATGTGGCTCGGCAGCTTCTTGATACGTCTCCAACGTATCTGTAATTTTTGATTGTTCCATGCTATTATATTATCTCTTTTGGATGTTTAATAGGCATTTATATGCTATTTTATATTAGGGTTTTTTTTATTTCTGTGCCCCTGGTTCCTTAGCTCTACTCATTCATCCCCACTCTGTTAACTTTTGCTCAGTTTTCCCCACTCCCTTGCCCAAAACCCTCAGAACAGGTTACAATGGACGTTGCCGTCGGGTCAGTGCCTTTGACCGTTAACTCTGACGAGTGGGGCCGCGTAGGGACGAGTACACCTTTGACAGTTACCCGTATAGTTGTTTCATATGCTGACTGTACAGGTATTCGTATACGTGGGCGCATGCAACGGACCGTGGTCATGGGGTAGCACGTGTCCATGGGACATGCCTGAGATGTCCCATCGTATAAAGAGGGGTAACCACCTCCATTGCCCCCTACCATTTTCCCCAAAATCCCCTCCCTGCCGCATCGTCTTCCTCTCCCCCACCGGCTGTTGGGGAACATAGCAATACTTCAAAATTTTCCTACGTGTCACCAAGATCAATCTAGGAGATGCTAGCAACGAGAGAGAGAGAGGGAGTGCATCTTCATACCTCATGAATATCGCTAAGCGGAAGCGTTACAAGAAGGCGGATGGTGGACTCGTACTGCGGCGATTCAAATCACGGAAGATCCGATCTAGCGTCGAACGGACGGCGCCTCTGCGTTCAACACACGTACAGCCCAGGGACGTCTCCTCCTTCTTGATCCAGCAAGGGGAAAGGAGAAGTTGAGGGAGAGCTCTGGCAACACGACGACGTGGTGGTGGAGCTTGTGGTTCTCCTGCAGGGCTTCGCCAAGCTCTACGAAGGAGGAGGAGGTGTTGGAGGAGGGAGGGGCTGCGCCAGGGAAGGGGGTGCTGCTGCCCTCCCACCCTCGCTCTATTTATAGGGTGAAGGGGAGAGGGGTACGGCCCCTCTATGTCCCATCTAGAGGGGGGGCCAGGAGGGGGAAACTTGCCCCCCAAGCAAGGTGGAGGCGCCCCCTCCCCTAGGGTTTCCTAACCCAAGGCTCCTTGGGCCCTTGGGGGGGGGGGGCGCACCAGCCCACTAGGGGTCTGGTTCCCTCCCATATTCAGCCCATTAAGTCCATTGAGTCAGGTGGCCCCACCTGGTGGACCTCCAGACACCTTTCGGTGGTCCTGGTACAATACCGATAACCCCCGAAACCATTCCGGCGACTGAAACTGGACTTCTGGTATATAAATCTTCACGTCCGGACCATTCCGAAACTCCTCGTGATGTCTGGGATCTCATTTGGGACTCCGAAAAACCTTTGGTAACCACATACAATTTCCCTTAACAACTCTAGCGTCACCGAACCTTAAGTGTGTAGACCCTACAGGTTCGGGAACCATGCAGACATGACCAAGATATTCTCCGGCCAATAACCAACAACAGGATCTGGATACCCATGTTGGCTCCCACATGTTCCAAGATGATCTCATCGGATGAACCACTATGTCGGGGATTCAATCAATCCGTACACAATTCCCTTTGTCCGTCGGTATGATACTTTCCCGAGATTCGATCGTCGGTATCCCCGTACCTCATTCAATCTCGTTACCGGCAAGTCTCTTTACTCGTTCTGTAACGCATGATCCCGTGGCTAACTCCTTAGTCACATTGAGCTCATTATGATGATGCATTACCGAGTGGGCCGAGAGATACCTCTCCGTCATACGGAGTGAGAAATCCCAGTCTCGATTCGTGCCAACCCAACAGACACTTTCGGAGATACCTGTAGTGCACCTTTATAGCCACCCAGTTATGTTGTGACGTTTGGTACACCCAAAGCATTCCTACAGTATTCGGGAGTTGCGCAATTTCATGGTCTAAGGAAATGATACTTGACATTAGAAAAGCTCTTAGCAAACAAACTATATGATCTTGTACTATGCTTAGGATTTGGTCTTGTCCATCACATCATTCTCCTAATGATGTGATCCCGTTATCAATGACATCCACTGTCCATGGTCAGGAAACCATAACCATCTATTGATCAATGAGTTAGTCAACTAGAGGCTCACTAGGGACATGTTGTGGTCTATGTATTCACACATGTATTACGGTTTCCAGTTAATACAATTATAGCATGAACAATAGACAATTATCATGAACAAGTAAATACAATAATAACCATTTTGTTATGGCCTCTAGGGCATATTTCCAACAGTCTCCCACTTGCACTAGAGTGAATAATCTAGTTCACATCACTATGTTATTGTAATGAATCCAACACCCATGGGGTTTGATCATATCTCGCTTGTGAGAGATGTTATTAGTCAACGGGTCTGAACCTTTCAGACCCGTGTGTGCTTTACAAATCTCCATGTCATCTTGTAGATGCAGCTACCATGCGCTATTTGGAGCTATTCCAAATAACTGCTCTACTATATGAATCCGGTTTACTACACAGAGTCATCCAGATTAGTGTCAAGTTTGCATCGACGTAACCCTTTACGACGAACTCTTTTACCACCTCCATAATCGAGAAAATTCCTTAGTCCACTAGTTACTAAGGATAACTTTGACTGCTGTCCTGTGATCCATTCCTGGATCACTCTTGTACCCATTGACTGACTCATGGCAAGGCACACTTCAGGTGCGGTACACAGCATAGCATACTGTAGAGCCTACGTCTAAAGCATAGGGGACGACCTTCATCTTTTCTCTCTCTTCTGCCATGGTCAGGTCTTGAGTCTTACTCAATACTCACACCTTATAACACAGCCAAGAACTCCTTCTTTGCCAATCTATTTTGAACTCCTTCAAAATCTTGTCACGGTATGTATTCATTTGAAAGTACTAAGAAGCGTTATAGATCTTGATGCTCAATGTTCAAGTAGCTTAATCCAGGTTTTCCATTGAAAAACTCCTTTGAAACAACCCTATACGCTTTCCAAAAATTCTACATCATCTCCGATTAACAATATATCAACCACATATACTCATCAGAAATTCTATAGTGCTCCCATTCACTTCTTTGGAAATACAAGTTTCTCATAAACTTTGTATAAACCCAAAATCTTTGATCAGCTCATCAAAGCGTATATTCCAACTCCGAGATGCTTACTCCAGTCCTTAGAAGGATTGCTAGAGCTTTGCATACTTGTTAGCATCTTTTAGGATTGACAAAACCTTCTGGTTGTATCACATACAACCTTTCCTCAAGCAACTCGTCGAGGAAACAATGTTTTGACATCCTATCTGCAAGATTTCATAAATAATGCAGTAACTGCTAAAATAATTCGGACGGACTTCAGCTTCGCTACGGGTGAGAAAGTCTCATCGCAGTCAACCTCTTGAACTTGTCGATAACCCTTAGCGACAAGCCGAGCCTTATAGATGGTCACATTACCATCCGCACCAGTCTTCTTCTTAAAGATCCACTTATTTTCTATGGCTTGCCGATCATCGGGCAAGTTTGTCAAAGTCCATACTTTGTTTTCATACATGGATCCTATCTGGGATTTCTTGGCTTCAAGCCATTTGTTGGAATCCGGGTCCACCATCGCTTCTCCATAGCTCGTAGGTTCATTGTTGTCTAGCAACATGACCTCCAAGGCAGGATTACCGTACCACTCTGAAGTAGTACGCGTCCTTGTCGACCTACGAGGTTTGGTAGTGACTTGATCCGAAGTTTCATGATCACTATCATCAGCTTCCACTTCAATTGGTGTAGGCACCACAAGAACAACTTCCTGTGCCCTGCTACACACTGGTTGAAGTGACGGTTCAATAACCTCATCAAGTCTCCACCATCCTCCCACTCAATTCTTTGAAGAGAAACTTTTCCTCGAGAAAGGACCCGTTTCCAAAAACAATCACTTTTGCTTCCGGATCTGAAATAGGAGGTATACCCAACTGTTTTGGGTGTCCTATGAAGATGCATTTATCCACTTTGGGTTCGAGCTTATCAGGCTAAAACTTTTCCACATAAGCCTCGCAGCCCCAAACTTTTAAGAAACGACATCTTAGGTTTCTCTAAAACATAGTTCATACGGTGTCATCTCAACGGAATTACGTGGTGCTCTATTTGAAGTGAATGCGGTTGTCTCTAATGCCTAACCCATAAACGATAATGGTAATTTGATAATAGACATCATTGTATGCACCATATCCAATAGGGTGCAGCTATGGTGTTCGGACACACCATCACACTATGGTGTTCCAGGCGGTATTAGTTGTGAAACAATTTCCACAATGTCTTAATTGTATACCAAACTCGTAACTCAGATATTTATCTCTATGATCATATCATAGACATTTTATCCTCTTGTCACGACGATCTTCAACTTCACTCTGAATTTACTTGAACCTTTCAATATTTCAGACTTGTGTTTCATCAAGTAAATATACTTAGCATCTACTCAAATCATCTGTGAAGTAAGAACATAACGATATCCACTGCGTGCCTCGTGATCATTGGACTGCACACATCAAAATGTATTATTTCCAACAAGTTGCTTTCTTGTTCCATCTCACTGAAAATGAGGCCTTTCAGTCATCTTGCCCATGTGGTATGATTTGCATGTCTCAAGTGATTCAAAATCAAGTGAGTCCAAACGATCCATCTGCATGGAGTTTCTTCATGCATATATACCAATAGACATGGTTCACATGTCTGAAACTTTTGAAAATGAGTGAGTCCAAAGATCCATCAACATGGAGCTTCTTCATGCGTTTTATACCAATATGACTCAAATGGTAGTGCCACAAGTAGGTGGTACTATCATCACTATCTTACATCTTTTGGTATGAACATGTGCATCACTACGATCAAGATTTCAATAAACCATTCATTTTAGGTGCAAGACCATTGAAGGTATTATTCAAATAAACAGAGTAACCATTATTCTCCTTAAATGAATAACCGTATTGCGATAAACATAATCCAATCATGTCTATGCTCAACGCAAACACCAAATAACAATTATTTAGGTTTAACACCAATTCCCATGGTAGAGGGAGCGTGCGATGTTTGATCACATCAACCTTGGAAACACTTCCAACACATATCGTCATCTCACCTTTAGCTAGTCTCTGTTTATTTCGTAGCTATTTATTTCGAGTTACTAACACTTAGCAATCGAACCGGTATCTAATACCCTGGTGCTACTAGGAGTACTAGTAAAGTACACATTAATATAATGTATATCCAATATACTTCTGTCGACCTTGCCAGCCTTCTCATCTCCCAAGTATCTAGGGTAGTTCTGCTTCAGTGACCATTCCCCTCATTACAGAAGCACTTAGTCTCGGGTTTGGGTTCAACCTTTGGTTTCTTCACTAGAGCAGCAACTGATTTGCCGTTTCATGAAGTATCCCTTCTTGCCCTTGCCCTTCTTGAAACTAGTGGTTTTACTAACCATCAACAATTGATGCTCCTACTTGATTTCTACTTTCACGGTGTCAAACATCGCGAATAGCTCAAGGATCATCATATCTATCCCTGATATGTTATAGTTCATCACGAAGCTCTAGTAGCTTGGTGGCAGTGACTTTGGAGAACCATCACTATCTCATCTGGAAGATTAATTCCCACCCGATTCGAGCGATTGTAGTACTCAGCCAATCTGAGCACATGCTCAATGATTGAGCTTTTATCCCTTAGTTTGCAGGCTAAGAAACTTGTCGGAGGTCTCACACCACTTGACGTGGGCACGAGCCTGAAATCCCAATTTCAGCTCTTGGAACATCTCATATGTTCCGCGATGTTTCAAAAATGTCTTCGGCGCCTCAATTCTAAACCATTTAACATTACGCACTGAACTATCATGTAGTCATCAAAACGTGTATGTCAGATGTTCGCAACATCCACGGACGACGCTCGAGGTTCAGCACACCAAGTGGTGCATTAAGGACATAAGCCTTCTACGCAGTAATGAGGACAATCCTCAGTTTATGGACCCAGTCCGCATAATTGCTACTGTCAACTCTCAACTAAATTTTCTCTAGGAACATATCTAAGACAGCAGAAGCAAAGCTTAAGCTACAACATAATTTGCAAAGACCTTTTGACTATGTTCATGATAATTAAGTTCATCTAATAAATTATTTAATGAACTCCCACTTAGATAGACATCCCTCTAGTCATCTAAGTGATACATGATCCGAATCGACTAGGCCGTGTCCGATCATCACGTGAGACAGACTAGTCATCAACGGTGAACATCTCCATGTTGATCGCATCTACCATACAACTCATGTTCGACCTTTCGGTCTCTCGTGTTCTGAGGCCATGTCTGTACATGCTAGGCTCGTCAAGTCAACCTAAGTGTTTTGCATGTATAAATCTGGCTTACACCCGTTGTATGCTAATGTTAGAATCTATCACACCCGATCATCACGTGGTGCTTCGAAACAACGAACTTTCGCAACGGTGCACAGTTAGGGGGAACACATCTCTTGAAATTTTAGTGAGGGATCATCTTATTTATGCTACCATCGTTCTAAGCAAATAAGATGTAAACATGACAAACATCACATGCAAATCATAATGTGACATGATATGGCCAATATCATCTTGCGCCTTTGATCTCCATCTTTGAGGCGCGGCATGCTCACCTTCGTCACCGGCATGACACCATGATCTCCATCATCATGATCTCCATCATTGTGTCTTCATGAAGTTGTCTCGCCAACTATTACTTCTACTACTATGGCTAACGGTTAGCAATAAAGTAAAGTAATTACATAGCGTTTTCATTAACACCCGGGTCACACAATAAATTAAGACAACTCCTATGGCTCCTGCCGTTGTCATACTCATCGACATGCCAGTCATGATTCCTATTACAATGATCAATCTCATACATCACATATATCATTCATCACATCCTTCTGGCCATATCACATCACATAGCATACCCTGCAAAAACAAGTTAGATGTCCTCTAATTGTTGTTGCATGTTTTACGTGGCCGCTATGGGTTTCTAGCAAGAACGTTTCTTACCTACGCAAAAGCCACAACGGTGATATGCCAATTGCTATTTACCCTTCATAAGGACCATTTTCATCGAATCCGATTCGACTAAAGTGGGAAAGACGGACACCCGCTATCCACCTTATGCATCGTGCATGTCAGTCGGTGGAACCTGTCTCAGGTAAGCGTATGTGTAAGGTCGGTCCGGGCCGCTTCATCCCACAATGCCGCCGAATCAAGATAAGACTAGTAACGATAATCAAATTGAACAAATCATCACCCACAACTACTTGTGTTCTACTCGTTATAGAATCTACACATAGACCTAGCTTTGATAACACTGTTGGGCAACGTAGCAATAATTCAAAATTTTCCTATGTGTCACCAAGATCAATCTAGGAGATGCTAGCAACGAGAGAGAGAGAGGGAGTGCATCTTCATACCTCTTGAAGATTGCTAAGCGGAAGCATTACAAGAACACGGATGATGGAGTCGTACTCGCGGCGATTCAAATCGCGGAAGATCTGATCAGTGCCGAACGGACGCCTCCTCTGTGTTCAACACACGTACAGCCTGGGGACGTCTCCTCCTTATTGATCTAGCAAGGAGAGAGGAGAAGTTGAGGGAGAGCTCCGACAACACGACGGCGTGGTGGTGGAGCTTGTGGTTCTCCTGCAGGGCTTCGCCAAGCTCTACAGAGGAGGAGGAGGTGTTGGAGGAGTGAGGGGCTGCGCCAGGGAAGGGGGTGCTGCTGCCCTCCCACCCTCCCTCTATTTATAGGGTGAAGGGAAGAGAGGGCCGGCCCCCTAGATGCATCTAGAGGGGGGGGGGGGCGGCCAGGAGGGGGAAACTTGCCCCCCAAGCAAGGTGGAGGCGCCCCCTCCCCTAGGGTTTCCAAACCCTAGGCGCATTGGGCCCTTGGGGGGGGGTGCACCAGCCCACAAGGGGGCTGGTTAACTCCCATATTCAGCCCATTAAGTCCCTCGGGGCAGGTGGCCCCACCCGGTGGACCTCCGAACACCTTTTGGTGGTCCCGGTACAATACCAATAACCCCCGAAACCATTCCGGCGACTGAAACTGGACTTCCCATATATAAATCTTCACCTCCGGACCATTCCGAAACTCCTCGTGACATCCGGGATCTCATCCGGGACTCCGAACAACCTTTGGTAACCACATACAATTTCCCATAACAACTCTAGCGTCACTGAACCTTAAGTGTGTAGACCCTACGCGTTCAGGAACCTTGCAGGCATGACCGAGACGTTCTCCGGCCAATAACCAATAGCGGGATCTGGATACCCATGTTGGCTCCCAGATCTTCCACGATGATCTCATCGGATGAACCAATATGTCGGGGATTCAATCAATTCCGTACACAATTCCCTTTGTCCGTCGGTATGCTACTTGCCCGAGATTCGATCGTTGGTATCCCCGTACCTCGTTCAATCTCGTTACGGCAAGTCTCTTTACTCGTTCCGTAATTCATGATCCCATGGCTAACTCATTAGTCACATTGAGCTCATTACGATGGTGCATTACCGAGTGGGCCCAGACGTACCTCTCCGTCACACGGAGTGACAAATTCCAGTCTCGATTCGTGCCAACCCAACAGACACTTTCGGAGATACCTGTAGTGCACCTTTATAGCCATCCAGTTACGTTGTGACGTTTGGTACACCCAAAGCATTCCTACGGTATCCGGGAGTTGCACAATCTCATGGTCTAAGGAAATGATACTTGACATTAGAAAAGCTCTTAGCAAACTAACTATACGATCTTGTGCTACGCTTAGGATTGGGTCTTGTCCATCACATCATTCTACTATTGATGTGATCCCGTTATCAATGACATCCAATGTCCATGGTCAGGAAACCATAACCATCTATTGATCAACGAGTTAGTCAACTAGAGGCTCACTAGGACATGTTGTGGTCTATGTATTCACACATGTATTACATTTTCCAGTTAATACAATTATAGCATGAACAATAGACAATTATAATGAACAAGTAAATATAATAATAACCATTTTATTATTGCCTCTAGGGCATATTTCCAACACCGGCGTCGTCTCGCTCTCCTCCACTGCCTTGACCGCACTGTTTCGCTCTCCCCCATCGCATCCTCTTCCTCACCTTCAACGCCTTCACCCAGAGATGATCGAAACCCGTGGCGACGCCGACGCAGCAGCCAGAGATGTGGTCGAGCTGCAGGGCGCGGTGACCGCAGATGTCGGCGGCGTCCACGGCGGTGCGGGGAAACTCGCAATCACTGCCAATGTGGAGAAGGAGTGGCGGGCTCCACCTCAGCGCTTTAGAAGGTGACGGTTTTGAGCGGCACAGTCAATCCCGATACCCCCCATGCGCAGCCTGGCGAGCAGAAGGAGGTAACTTGCTTTGCTTTAGGATATTAGCTTGTAAATTTTGTTGGATTGGTTAGATTGCAGATTCATACCGCAGTTCAGATGGTTAGAGTAGTTTGTTTGACAGATGGGTCAGGGTTTTCTGTACTGGGGGATGGGGTTTTTTATACTAGGGTTTGTTGGATAAATTCGTTGCAAAAATGCTAGATAGATCTATTTATTAGATGTGCTTAAATGCTACACAGATGTATGCTTATTAGATTTGTTTTTAATGCTCACAGATTGGGTTTTTTAATGCTACAGACATGTATGCTTATTAGATTGGGAGATTGAGCCCCTATTAGATTTGTTTTTGAATGCTATCCAGATTGGGGTTTTGAATGTCAAATGCCCAAATGGAATCCATTGATTAAGAAATTATTTGATTCATTAGTATATAAATTTGTCCACAATATGTAGTTATATTAGCTCTGTTTTCTTCAATGTGTGTGCATGACCAATGACCAATGTGTTATTTGAATGTCATATTGGGGTTTTTGATCAATGTGTATACAAATCTAATACATTGATATACTAGTGATGGATGTGGTTTTTGAATGCATAGAGCTAAGGGGCACAAAAATAAAAATAAAACCCCACTTCTAAAACATTTATGATATTGGGAGTATATTAGCCCTATGATCAATGTGTCATGTGTGCATATCTAAGTTTTCAATTGGCTACTAGTGATGGATGTAATTGTATATTCAGGAGGATGATGGTTGGGAGGGGGGAAGAGGAAGCTGGCTGACTACGACCCGTACAAGGGGGCGTTTAGTGATGATTCTGAATATGAGGTAAGCCTATCCCTTGTTCATTTAGTTCCTTCGACATGGTGTATATGAATCTATAATGTAGTAATGCAATTCATTCATGTGTGTAGTATGATTCTGGAGATGATGTGTTGAAGGCCAACGTCGCGTCCTTCACAGCCAAGGAGGTGGAGAAGATCAAGGCCAAGGGAGTTGCTTCCTTCTACAACCGCAAGTTCAAGAGGTGGCACTGCCCCTACTGCACCACCAAGCCAAAGCCCAAGGATGGCCGCTTGATCACCTTCATGCATCATGCAGAGGATGTAGCGATCCCCAGGGAGGACTACATGATCAGGGGGCAGCATGCTGCGCTCGCGAAGGCCCTGAATCCGACGTGAAGTGATGTGATGATGCTGTGATGTTGTGATGCGTGAACTGAATCTTAATCTTTTGGGTACTTAGGGTCCGATTACTTATGGTAAACTTAATGTGGTTGTTTATGGTGTGAACTTAATCTATGGTGATGCTAGTAACATATTATTCTATCTATATTTGGCTGTCCTTATATTTGCCTGTGGTGTATAGTTAGTTCTGTTTAGATGTTGTGAACTATGAGTTTAGGTGCTGCAATGATCAAACATGTTGTTTCAGTGTTGCTTCACTGATCAGACATGCTGTTTCAGTGTTGCTTCACTGATCACTTTAGTGTTGCTTCACTGATCACACATGTTGTTTTAGTGTTGCTTCACTGATCACACATGTTATTGATCTCATGTTTATTAATCAAATCAAATGCATGATTTTTCCCACCAGCAAATTATCTATGTATCTTTGTGTAAATTCAAGAAAATGCAAAAAAAAAACCTTGGCAAACTATCTATGTTTGTGTAGGAGATCATGTGTGCAAAATTTGAGGTGATTTAGAGGAGGTCAAAGAAATTTACATTTGAGAAATGTGCTCCAAATGAGCTCCCATGCTAGGGTAAATAGCCCATTTGTAATCAAGTTTTTTTGGACCTACTCTAAATGAGCCAAATGTTTTTTATTAATACCTATTCAATCTATATAGTGTAGATTCAAAGTCTCACTTTTTTTAATTAATCTTCATATTTTTACATTTTCTTTTGAAAAATATGCTTTAATATAAAAACTATTAAAACACGTTTAAAATATGAAAATGGAAAACTAAGTTCAGATCCTTCTTATTCACTTTGAAATAAAGCTTTGGTGATTTTTTTGATTTTTTAAAATTTTTCAAAAACAGAAGGTAACCCTACCTCATCTCCTTGAACTATATGAAATCTTGTAGGTGATAGCTCATATGTGTGAAGGTTTTCTCATGAAAATGACCATAGACCAAGTTTATGATTTTTGGTTAGTAACATGTCACATAAGACAACATTGTGCGCAGGTTTCATATTTTTCTGTTTTTTTAATTAATGGTGCTCATTTGACCTCGATCGTGCCAGCTAGGGTTTTTTCATGAAAATGACCATAGACCAAGTTTAATATTTTTACTCGTTAGTGTGTCTTATAAAACGACGAACGGTGAAGGTTTCATATTTTTTTCGATTTTTTTAAGTTAGTTATGCTCAGTCAAAGCTTTCTTAACCCCGTTGACCAGCACAAAACCCCTCTAAATCCCGCGGGGCTTCGCCTAACCCTAGCTCCGATCGTCAGTCGTCGATCATACCCTGGCGCCAAGCGACAACCCTCAGATGTGGTCTTCTAGAAGGAATTCGGTGGGTAGGCTGCGTGCAGGCTCCGGGCCGTTGGATCACCAGGACGGCTCCGCATCATTGGATCGTGGGGCGATCCGCGAGAGGCGATCCTGTTGGTTGTGCTCGGCTGCTCGCCCACCACTGACTCCGCGAAAAAAACATTGTTATTGGGCCCGAAAGGAGATCAAGCTCTGGTTGGACCGTCGTATTGCGACGTTTTTTTGTGAACGTGTTGGCTCTGTTTTTTGTGAGCGTGTTGGCTCTGTTTTTTTTTGCATCGTTTGAAATTACACAACAATTGAAATTGTAGAAAATTTAGTTCTTTTTGTTCTATAGAAATGCAAAATGACCAAATTTATAAGGGCTAAATTTATTTTTTATCATGCAAAATGGCCACAAACTATTAAAAAATGGGTCATTTTGCATTTGTATAATGGCCACAAGCCCTCTATCTTTTTTTATCATGCAAAATGACAAAATTTTTAAATTTGTTTTTATCATGCAAAATGGCCACAAGCTCTTCAAAAATTGTCTCTTTTCGTTCATATATATATATATATATATATATATATATATATATATGACCACGGATTCCCACGCGTGCAATTAGCTTCTTTTTCTTCTTCTTTCAAACCATCGTTTCCCACACGTGTATACTCCCGATGCTGCGGTGGGTTTGACAAACGGGCTACTAACTTCACATTTGACCCCGTTATTGCCACGACCAAATAACACGTAGCACTACGGCTATTTAAGCCACACTCTGCCTCTGCCATCTCCCACCCTCTGCCTCTGCCATCCCTCATCCATCTGCCCTTCTTGCCCTTCTCCTTCTTCTGCACATCCCTCAACCATGCAGTACACCGGACCAACCTACTTCTTCGCACCCACCATGCCGGAGAGGCTCTACCCTACTAGCGTGTACGTTGATCGCACACTACGTGTGTGGGCGATATCAAGGCCGAGGACCTCAAGGAACTTCACCGAGTTCTTCCTTGCGTCCGGCCACCACCACCTCCAGAGGGGATCTCCAATGATGTTCCGCGTCGAGGAGGTCATCCAAAACCGGGTGGTGGTTGCTCTCCTTACCCACTTCACCAACACATTCGACGCCTTCTACCTCCTCGGTCGTGTGTTTTGGTGTGGCTCGGAGTTCATCGCTTTCACCACCCACAACAAGTTCACAGAATACACCAACATCTTCCCCACCGCGAGCGCATGCACACTCTTCCGTACCCCATCGACAACGCCCCGGAGGAGCAGTGAAAAGGGTGCCCAGAGGAGGAGCGAGGTGGAGAAGGCGGCGGCTAGGGTTCTGAACGCTCTATCTTTTTTTAGTCTATGTTATGTTAAGTTGTAATTGAACTATGTTGGAGTTGCTATGGGCTTGTTGGCTTATGTTTTCTATCTATTCTATTATTAAGTTCTTCCTAGTTTGAACTATGTGATCTTGCTATGGGCTTGTTGGCCCTATCTACATATTGGGACTACATATTTGTTGATTGTTTCCTAGAGAGCTCGACTTGTTAGTAGGGTTCCCTTGTTAGTAACCACCTAGTGCATGCAAGCAAGCTTTGTTAGTAGGGATGAATGAGTAGAGCTAAGCAAGGGAGTGGCTCTTTTTTTACACAAGCCACAAATATGTAGCCATCTAGCTAGAAGAGAGGAACCAGCGGCAGTGACCATCGCAGATGGCGTGCAAGAAAGCTGCTCGGTCAGTGCATCGTTGCGGACGCATCGGCGCATGTAGGCTCAGTCGGCGCATCATGGGATCATGGCATCGGCGCATGTAGGCTGGATCGACACATGCAGGCAGGCTTTGTTGGGTGCATGCATAGCAGGTTTCTGTCCTAGCGACGCACAGACGTTTAATGAAGGGACGGCCCAACGAAACCACGGCCCAACGGTCGAACAACGACACCACCCAACGCGGCCCCACTTGTCAGGTCGAACGGACGACACAGTTCAGCGTGGCCCCACTAGTTAGAGTTAATATAACGGTTAAGCCTTTGACCCAAAGTCAACGTCCGTTGTGCCAAGTTATGAGGGTTTCTGGTAAGGGAGTGGGAAAAATTGAGCAAAAGTTAAGAGCGCGGGGATGAATGAGTAGAGCTAACGAACCAGGGGCACAGATGTAAAAATCCCTTTATATTATTTTTGGGACTAACCTATTAACCGAGGGCCCAGTGCCAGTTTCGGTATTTTTTTGCCTATTTTAGAGTTTCGCAGAAAAGGAATACCAAACAGAGTCCAAACGGAATGAAACCTTCGCGATGATCTTTCTTGGACTGAAAGGAAACTAGAAGACTTGGAGATGAAGTCGAAGACGCAACGAGGCAGCCACGAGGCAGGAGGGCACGCCCAAGGGGGTAGGGCGCGCCCCTACCTCGTGGGCCCCTCGTAGCTCCCCTGACCTAGTTCCTTCGCCTATATATACTCTAATACCCTGAAAACATTCAGGGGAGCCACGAAACCACTTTTCCACCGCTGCAACCTTCTGTACCCATGAGATCCCATCTAGGGGCCTTTCTAGCGTCCTGCCAGAGGGGGATTCGATCACGGAGGGCTTCTACATCAACACCATTACCTCTCCGATGAAGCGTGAGTAGTTTACCACAGACCTACTGGTCCATATTTATTAGCTAGATGGCTTCTTCTCTCTCTTTGGTTCTCAATACCATGTTCTCCTCGATGTTCTTGGAGATCTATTCGATGTGATATTCTTTTGCGGTGTGTTTGCCGAGATCCGATGAATTGTGGATTTATGATCAGATTATCTATGAATATTATTTGGTTCTTCTCTGAATTCTTATATGCATGATTTGATATCTTTGCAAGTCTCTTCGAATTATCGGTTTAGTTTGGCCTACTGGATTGATCTTTCTTGCAATGGTAGAAGTGCTTTGCTTTGGGTTCAATCTTGCGGTGTCCTTTCCCAGTGATAGTAGGGGCAGCAAGGCACGTATTGTATTGTTGCCATCGAGGATAAAAAGATGGGATTTTCATCATATTGCTTGAGTTAATTCCTCTACATCATGTCATCTTACTTAATGCGCTACTCCGTTCTTTATGAACTTAATACTCTAGATGCATGTTGGATAGCGGTCGATGTGTGGAGTAATAGTAGTAGATGTAGATGTTGGGAAACGCAGTAATTTCGAAAATTTCCTACACACACACACAAGATCATGGTGATGCATAGCAACGAGCGGGGGAGTGTTGTCCACGTACCCTCATAGACCGTAAGCGGAATAGTTATGGCAACGCGGTTGATGTAGTCGTATGTCTTTACGATCTGACTGATCCTAGTACCGAAAGTACGGCAGCTCCGCGATCTGCACACGTTCGGCTCGGTGACGTCCCATGAACTCACGATCTAGCAGAGTGTCGAGGGAGAGCTTCGTCAGCACGACGGCGTGATGATGGTGATGATGAAGCTACCGGCACAGGGCTTCGCCTAAGCACTACAACGATATGACCGAGGTGGATTATGGTGGCTGGGGGCACCACACACGGCTAAGAGATCAATGATCGACTTGTGTGTCTATGGGGTGCCCACTCCTCCGTATATAAAGGAGTGGAGCAGGGGGAGGGCCGGCCATCCTATGGCACACCCCATGGGCAGTCCTACTCCCACCGGGAGTAGGATTCCCCCCTTCCCTAGTTGGACTAGGAGTGGAAGGAAGGGGGAGAGAGGGGGGAGGAAAGGGGGGTCCGGCCCCCACCCAATTCGGATTGGGCTTGTGGGGGGCATGCCCCCTCCTTTGCCTCCCTCTCTTCTCTCCCACTATGGCCCAATAAGGCCCATATACCTCCCGGGGGGTTCCGGTAACCTCCCGGTACTCCGGTATATGCCCGAACTCACCCGGAACCATTCCAGCGTCCAAATATAGTCGTCCAGTATATCGATCTTTATGTCTCGACCATTTAAAGACTCCTCGTCATGTCTGTGATCATATCCGGGACTCCGAACTACCTTCAGTACATCAAAACACATAAACTCATAATACCGATCGTCACCTAACGTTAAGCGTGCAGACCCTACGGGTTCGAGAACTATGTAGACATGACCGATACACGTCTCCGGCCAATAACCAATAGCGGAACCTGGATGCTCATATTGGTTCCCACATATTCTACAAGGATCTTTATCGGTCAAACTGCATAACAACATACGTTGTTCCCTTTGTCATCGGTATGTTACTTGCCCGAGATTCGATCGTCGGTATCTCAATACCTAGTTCGATCTGCTCGCCTTCTCCCTGGAGGTGGAGGAGAGCGGCATCGTAGGGCCGGCGTGCTTTGGCCCACGCATCTGGGAGGAGCCCTTTCCGGAAGGGTTGACGCTCCCCTGCGACACCCTCAAGTACAACAGAACCGTGAAACCGGAGGACTAGCTCACCGACTACACCACCGCCATCGGCATCACCAGCGGCAACCACCGGCTCGCCATGCGCTACACGCCGCTCATGCTCCAAGGGTCAGCCCGCACCTGGTTGAACAGTCTGCCGGTGGGCAGCGTCAACACGTGGGTTGACTTCGAGTAGGCCTTCGTCTGCAACTTCATGAGGACTTACCGGCGACCCGGCTGCCCCTGCCAGCTCGCCATGTGTGTGCAGGGGCCGACAGAAACTGTCCGTGAGTACCTCGCACGCTGGACTAAGCTCCAAAACAGCTGCGAGGGCATCCACGAGGTTCAAGCGATCCAGTACTTCGTTAATGGGTGTCGGGATGGCACCCTCCTCAAGCACAAGCTCTTGCGCTCCGAGCCGACCACCATGGCCGCGCTCATGGTGACGTCGGACAAGTACGCCAACGCCGACTCCGCCATGAAGATCCAGGTGGCGCTGGAAGCCGGCAAAGCGAAGCCGGTTCCCCCTCCAAAGCCGGCCGGCGAAGGCAGCCGGTGGCAGCACAACCAGCATAACAACAAGCGCAAGGCCGACCAACCGGCTCAGCGCTACGAGAACCGGCTCGTCGCGGCCACCGAGCCCGCGGCCGACCTGGCAGCCAAGTGCCGGCAGACCGGCAAGATGGCGTGGCAACCCGCCATGAGCTTCGAAGAGATGCTCGACGCCCCCTGCAAGCACCACAGTGGTGCGAGGCCGTCCACGCACATGCTTCGGCAGTGCGGCATCACCAAGCGCATAATGAGAGGCGACGTCCCGCCTCCTCCGGTTCCAGCTTCGGGCTCGGGCCAACCGCCTCCGGCTCCACCGCCGCCACCGGCCGGCGGCGCGATGCGCGACGATGCTTAACCAGACCAGAACATGGCCTACGTCGTCTTCACCAGCCTCAGCGACAACAAACGCAGCGAGCGCGTCCTTCGAAAGGAGGTGAATGCCGTCGTCCCGGCCAAGGCGGAGTACTTGCACCGGTCGGACCGCCCTGTCACATGGACCCGGGAGGACCACCCAGCTGTCATGCCGAATCTGGGTGGCTATGCCCTCGTCCTGAACCCCACCATTGTCGCATGGTGCACGTGCAAGTTTTCCCGAGTCCTCATTGACGGCGGCAGCAGCATCAACATCCTCTACCGCGACACCATGACCAAACTCGGCCTCGAGGCCAAGGATCTACAGCCAACCCGGAAAATCTTCCACGGCATCGTTCCCGGCCTCTCCTGCTCTCCCATCAGCCGGGTCCGTCTCGACATCCTGTTCGGCGACAACAATCATTTCCGGCACGAACCGATCTTGTTTGAGGTGGTGGACCTATCCAGCGCGTACCACGCACTGCTGGGCCGACCCGCGCTCGCCAAGTTCATGGCGGTCCCCCACTACGCGTACCTGAAGATGAAGCTGCCGGGTCCAAAGGGCCTCATCACCATCACCGGCGACTATCGCAAGTCCCTGGAGGCGCCCGAAACGGCGCCAAGCTGGTCGAGTCACTGGTGAAAGCCGAGGAGCGGCGCCAGCTCGACCGGATCGTCGCCCTGGCTAACGAGACATCAGCCGCGCCGATCCCGGCCGAGGAGCCGGCAGACGAGGCCGCCTTCAAGCCCTCCAAGGAGACCAAGAAACTGAAGCTGAATGATACGTCACCAACGTATCTATAATTTTTGATTGTTCCATGCTATTATATTACCCAATTTGGATGTTTATAGGCTTTACTTTACACTTTTATATCATTTTTGGGACTAACCTACTAATCGTAGGCCCAGCCCGAATTGCTGTTTTTTTGCCTATTTCAGTGTTTCGAAGAAATAGAATATAAAATAGAGTCCAAACGGAATGAACCTTCGAGAGAGTTATTTTTGGAACGGAAGCAATCCAGGAGACTTGGACACTACTAGGGAAAAGCCTATACACAGAAAGTTACTAGTAGCGATGGTTAAAAACCCTCGCTCGCTACTTACCGATGGCGCGGGTTTTAAACCTCGCTACTACTAAGTTGATAGCGATGGCGGGTTTTAACCTTCGCTACTGCTGAGCGGTCTCTACCGTGCCCCCCGGGACATGCCATAGTAGTAGCGGCGGGTTTTTAAAACCTCGCTACTACTAAGTTTGATAGCAGTAGGGTTGGTTTTTAGCCCTCGCTACTACTAAGTGGTGCCATAGTAGTAGCGAGGGGGTAAAAAACCGCGCTACTACTAAAGGTCCCATTTTAAAACTCTACCCCCGCGATCGCCTTTTCAGTTTTAAAAAAATAAAAGAAAATGATGAAAATGTCAAAAAAATAAAAGAAAATAAGTTTCCCATGTGATATGTGGTCTAGTTGTTAGGAAAATTTGCAAATATGAATTTCGACTTTATTTGCAAAATATCTAGATAATTTGTAAAATGGGCATAACTTTTGCATACTAACTCGGATGAAAAAGTTTTTTATATGAAAAATCATCTACTCGAAAAGTTACATCCAAATTTAACAGGGGGAACCCCGTTAAACATTTTCAAAATCCTCAAAAACCTAACAGAAAAAAGTTACGGGGCTTTTAAGATCTAGAGTGGAAAAAATCGAAAAAATTTCAAACTGTGTGGTCAAACTGTGGTCAAACAATGGTCAAACTAATTATTCTAGAATATTAGTTTTACTAAATAATTATTTTAGTTTTTCGAATTTTGGTCAAATCTGGTAAAACTATGGCCAAACTGTGGTCAAACTGTGGTCAAACTAATTATTCAAGAAATATTAGTGTTACTAATTTTTTTAAACAATAGTTTCAAACTCAAATAATGAAATGTGTGACTTCATGCTCAAGCTAAATTCCTGAGGTTAATAGGATTGACATCTTACTATTGTCAGGAAAACAACAAGTGCAGACTTGGAAACGAGGGAGAATAGAACCCGGAAGTTAAGCGTTCTCAGGCTGGAGTAGTGAGAGGATGGGTGACCGTCCGGGAAGTTAGATGATTTGGAATGATGAGGGGTGATTAGAGATTAAATTGAGCAGCGATGAGGGGTGAATAGAGATTTGTGGTTAAAATAATTCAGAAATTTGAAAATTAGGGGAAAAAATGGAATATTTTTTCAAAAAAATTCAAAAAAAAACCCGCGCTGGTAGTAGTAGCGCGGGTTTTTACCCACGCTACTACTAAAGGACGTAGTAGTAGCGCGGGTGGCACCCGCGCTACTGCTATACGTTAGCTGTAGCGCCTTATTAGTAGCGCAGGCCCCCGCGCTGCTAATAGGCCCAAAACCCGCGCTGCTGCTAGGCTTTTCCCTAGTAGTGGGAGTTAACGTCAGGGAAGCAACGAGGAAGCCACGAGGCAGGGAGGCACGCCCTACCCCCCTGGGCGCGCCCCCACCCTCATGGGCTCCTCGTAGCTCCCCTGACCGACTTCTTTCGTCTATATATGTCCATATACCCTAAAACATCGGGGAGCACCATAGATCGGGAGTTCTGCCGCCGCAAGCCTCTATAGCCACCAAATAGCTCTCGGGAGCCCGTTCCGGCACCCTGCCGGAGGGGGCATCCGTCACTGGTGGCCATCTTCATCATCCCGGTGCTCTCCATGACGAGGAGGGAGTAGTTCACCCTAGGGGCTGAGGGTATGTACCAGTAGCTATGTGTTTGATCTCTCTCTCTCTCGTGTTCTTGATTTGGCACGATCTTGATATATCGTGAGCTTTGCTATTATAGTTGGATCTTATGATGTTTCTCCCCCTCTACTCTCTTGTAATGGATTGAGTTTTCCCTTTGAAGTTATCTTATTAGATTGAGTCTTTAAGGATTTGAGAACACTTGATGTATGTCTTGCCGTGCTTATCTGTGGTGACAATGGGATATTCACGTGATCTACTTCATGTATGTTTTGGTGATCAACTTGCCGGTTCAATGAACTTATGCATAGGAATTGGCACACGTTTTCGTCTTGACTCTCCGGTAGAAACATTGGGGCACTCTTTGAAGTACTTTGTGTTGGTTGAATAGATGAATCTGACATTGTGTGATGCATATCGTATAATCATGCCCACGGATACTTGAGGTGACATTGGAGTATCTAGGTGACATTAGGGTTTTTGTTGATTTGTGTCTTAAGGTGTTATTCTAGTACGAACTCTATGATAAATCGAACGGAAAGAATAGCTTCGTGTTATTTTAATACGGACTCTTGAATAGATTGATCAGAAAGAAAAACTTTGAGGTGGTTTCGTACCCTAGAATAATCTCTTCGTTTGTTCTCTGCTATTAGTGACTTTGGAGTGACTCTTTGTTGCATGTTGAGGGATAATTATATGATATAATTATGTTATTATTGTTGAGAGAACTTGCACTAGTGAAAGCATGAACCATAGGCCTTGTTTCCTAGCATTGCAATACCGTTTACGCTCACTTTTATCATTATTACCTTGCTGTTTTTATAATTTCAGATTAGAAAAACCTATATCTACCATCCATATTGCACTTGTATCACCATCTCTTCGCCGAACTAGTGCACCTATACAATTTACCATTGTATTGGGTGTGTTGGGGACACATGAGACTCTTTATTATTTGGTTGCAGGGTTGTTTGAGAGAGACCATCTTCATCCTACGCCTCCCACGGATTGATAAACCTTAGGTCATCCACTTGAGGGAAATTTGCTACTGTCCTACAAACCTCTGCACTTGGAGGCCCAACAACGTCTACAAGGAGAAGGTTACGTAGTAGACATCAAGCTCTTTTCTGGCGCCGTTGCTGGGGAGGTGAGTGCTTGAAGGTATATCTTTAGATCTTGCAATCGAATCTTTTTTTTTCTTGTTTTATCACTACTTTAGTCTATAAAAGAAAACTACAAAAAATGGAATTGAGGATGCCTCATATGCTTCATATTTTTAATATCTTCCGTGAAAATAAGGATTCCGAAAATTGTGCTCAAGTACTAGAAGAAGAATTACATATAATGCTTGGAATAAAATATGTGAATGATGAGCATGATTGCAATGTTGTTAGTATGAATTCTTTGAATACCCATGATGCTAATTATATGCAAAGTCACAAGCTTGGGGGTGCTATGTTTGATGAATATGATATTTTTTGTCCCCCAAGTTTTGATGAGCAAATTTATTATGATGAAAGCATGCCTCCTATTTATGATGATTATTGTGATGACACGTATGCCATAAAGAATAAACATAACCATGAAACTTGTCATCATTATTTTAATGTTCAATTGGATTATGCTTCACATGATAGTTATTTGTTGAGTTTTCTCCCACTACTATTGATGAGAATAAATTTGCTTATGTGGAGAGTAGCAAAATTTTTATGCAAGTAGATCATGAAAAGAATGCTTTATGTGCTGGTTATATTGTTTAATTCATTCATGATGCTACTGAAAATTATTATGAGGGAGGAACATATGCTTAGAGGAATTGCAATAATATCAAGTTTCCTCTCCATGTGTTGAAATCTTGAAGCTATGCTTGTTTTGCCCTCCTATGCTAGTTGATTATGGTTCCCATAAGTTGTTTGCTCACAAAATCCCTATGCATAGGAAGTGGGTCAGGCTTAAATGTGCTAGTCATATGCTTCATGATGCTCCCGTTATGTTTCAATTCTTATCTTTTATGTGAGCATCATTGTCATCATCATGCCTAGCTAGAAAGGCATTAAAGGAAAGCGCTTGTTGGGAGACAACCCAATATTTACCCTTACTGTTTTTGTGTGTCCACATGATTATGATACTGTAGTAATCATGTTTTGTAGATTTTGTTTCAATAAAGTGCCAAGTAAGACCTTTAGGATAGCTTACGGTGATAGTTGTGTTGATCCTGCTGAAAATCAGAAACTTTTGCACCCAGTAAATTAGTTTTGATAATTCACAGAAATGTGCTTTTGATCTGATTCGTTTTGATGTGGATTGGTATACAAATTTCTTATGACTTCCTAATTTGTTAGAATTTTTGTAGATAAAGAAATATTCGAATGATATAGATTACTAAAGACTGTTCTGTTTTTGGCAGATTCTGTTTTCTATGTGTTGTTTGCTTATTTTGATGAATCTATGAGTAGTATCGGAGGGTATGGACCTTAGGTAGGTTGGAATACAGTAGATATTACACCATATGAATTTAGAATGAGTTCACAACAGTACCTAAGTGGTGATTTATTTTCTTATACTAACGGAGCTTACGAGTTTTCTGTTGAGTTTTGTGTTGTGAAGTTTTCAAGTCTTGGGTAAAGATTCGATGGACTATGGAATAAGGAGTGGCAAGATCCTAAGCTTTGGGATGCCCAAGGCACCCCAAGGTAATATTCAAGGACAACCAAGAGCCTAAGCTTGGGGATCCCCCGGAAGGCATCCCATCTTTCGTCTTCATCTACAGGTAACTCTACTTGGAGCTATATTTTTATTCATCACATGATATGTGTTTTGCTTGGAGCGTCTTGTATGATATGAGTCTTTGATTTTTATTTTACCACAATCATCCTTGCTATACACACCTTTTGGGAGAGACACACATGATTCAGAATTTATTAGAATACTCTATGTGCTTCACTTATATCTTTTGAGCTAGACAATCTTACTCTAGTGCTTCACTTATATCTTTTTAGAGAACGGTGGTGGTTTTATTTTGTATAAATTATTGATCTCTCATGCTTCACTTGTGTTATTTTGAGAGTCTTTCAGAACAACATGGTATTTGATTTGGTTATAAAATTGGTCCTAATATGATGGGCAACCAAGTTGGGTATAATAAAAACTATCATAGAAACTGCATTAAACACTATGATCAATTTGATGCTTGATAGTTGTTTTGAGATATAAAGGTGGTAATGTTAGAGTCATGCTAGTTGGGTAATTATGAAATTGAGAAATACTTGTGTTAAGGTTGGCAAGTCCCGTAGCATGCACGTATGGTAAAAGTTGTGTGACAAATTTGTTGCATGGGGTGCTCTTTTAATTGTCTTCCTTATGTGTGGAGCTCGGGATCACGCAATGGTTAACTCCTACCAACCCTTCCCCTAGGAGCATGCGTAGTAGTACTTTGCTTCGAGGGCAAGTAAACTTTTGCAATAAGTATATGAGTTCTTTATGACTAATGTGAGACCATGAATTATAAGCACTCTCACCCTTCCACCATTGCTAGCCTCTATTATGCCGCGCAACTTTCGCCGGTATCATGCACCCACCATTTACCTTCCTCAAAATAGCCACCATACCTACCTATTATGGCATTTCCATAGACATTCCGAGATATATTGCCATGCAACTTTCCACCGTTCCGTTTATTATGACACGCCCCATCATTGTCATATTGCTCTTTGCATGATCATGTAGTTGACATTGTATTTGTGGAAAGGCCACCTCCATAATTTTTCATACATGTCACTCTTGGTTCATTGCATATCCCGGTACACCGCCGGAGGCATTCACGTAGAGTCATATTTTTTTCTAAGTATTGAGTTGTAATTCTTGAGTTGTAAATCAATAAAAGTGTGATGATCTTCATTATTAGAGCATTGTCCCAAGTGAGGAAAGGATGATGAAGACTATGATTCCCCCACAAGTCGGGATGAGACTTCGGACTTTATAAAAAAAGAGGCCAAAGAAGCCCACCAAATAAAAAAAGAAATAAAAAAAGAAAAAAGAAAAAAAGAGAGAAAAGAGAGAAGGGACAATGCTACTATCTTTTTTCCACGCTTGTGCTTCAAGGTAGCACCATGATCTTCAGGATAGAGAGTCTCCTATGTTGTCACTTTCATATACTAGTGGGAATTTTTCATTATAGAACTTGGCTTGTATATTCCAATGATGGGCTTCCTCAAAATGCCCTAGGTCTTCGTGAGCAAGCAAGTTGGATGCAAACCACCTTAGTTTCTTTTGTTGAGCTTTCATATATTTATAGCTCTAGTGCATCTGTTGCATGGCAATCCCTACTCACTCACATTGATATCTATTAATGGGCATCTCCATAGCCCGTTGATACGCCTAGTTGATGTGAGACTGTCTTCTCCCTTTTTGTCTTCACAACCACCACCCTATTCCACATATAGTGCTATGCCCATGGCTTATGCTCATGTATTGCGTAAGAGTTGAAAAAGCTGAAGTGCGTTAAAAAGTATGAACCAATTGCTTGGCTGAAACCGGGGTTGTGCATGATGGGAGTATTTTGTGTGATGAAAATGAAGCATGGCCTAACTATATGATTTTGTAGGGATGAGATTTCTTTGGCTATGCTATTTTGATAAGACATGATTACTTGTTAGTATGCTTGAAGTATTACTATTTTTATGTTTTATGAATTTTTATCTTGAATCATTTGGATCTGAACATTCATGCCACAATAAAGAAACTACATTGAGAAATATGCTAGGTAGCATTCCACATCAAAAATTCTGTTTTTATCATTTACCTACTCGAGGACGAGCAGGAATTACGCTTGGGGATGCTTGATACGTCTCCAACGTATCTATAATTTTTGATTGTTCCATGCTATTATATTACCCGTTTTGGATGTTTATGGGCTTTACTTTACACTTTTATATCATTTTTGGGACTAACCTACTAATCAGAGGCCCAGCCCGAATTGCTGTTTTTTTGCCTATTTCAGTGTTTCGAAGAAAAGGAATATCAAATGGAGTCCAAACGGAATGAAACCTTCAGGAGAGTTATTTTTGGAACGGTAGCAATCCAGGAGACTTGGAGTATACGTCAGGGAAGCAACAAGGAAGCCACGAGGCAGGGATGTGCGCCCTACCCCCCTGGGCGCGCCCCCCACCCTCGTGGGCCCCTCGTAGCTCCCCTGACCCACTTCTTTCGCCTATATATGTCCATATACCCTAAAAACATCAGGGAGCACCATAGATCGGGAGTTCCGCCGCCGCAAGCCTCTGTAGCCAACAAAAAGCTCTCAGGAGCCCGTTCCGGCACCCTGCCGGAGGGGGGATCCCTCACCGGTGGCCATCTTCATCATCCCGACGCTCTCCATGACGAGGAGGGAGTAGTTCACCCTCGGGGCTGAGGGTATGAACTAGTAGCTATGTGTTTGATCTCTCTCTCTCTCTCTCTCTCTCTCTCTCTCTCCCTCGTGTTCTTGATTTGGCACGATCTTGATGTATCGCAAGTGACGGAGTCCTGGATTAGGGGGTATCCGGACAGCCAGACTATATCCTTTGGCCGGACTGTTGGACTATGAAGATACAAGATTGAAGACTTTGTCCCGTGTCTGGATGGGACTCTCCTGGCGTGGAAGGCAAGCTTGGCGATACGGATATGTAGATCTCCAAAGCAGAAGCTGCTGCCCGAGTTCGATGACGAGGCCTTCGAATCCTCACAGCCAAAAAACAAAACCGCCGATCGGTCGGACGACGACCTTGTGGCCGCGATAGGGTGGCCAGCGAGGCTGCACATAAGTCAGTACATGACCAACGCGAGGACCCGCATCAACGGGTCGGCGCAACCAGATCCATCTACGGATCAAGGAAACATGCTCCAGCACTCTGCCAACACCAAATACCACAACCGTCTGAACGCCATGGCACAGCCAAATACAGGGGTGCCGCACACCCCCTATGCTTCTCCGACGAGGTATTAGACCATGAATTTCCAGAAGGGTTCAAACCAGTTAACATAGAGGCATACGACGGAACCACAGACCCTGGGGTCTGGATTGAGGACTTCATCCTCCATATTCACATGGCTCGTGGAGACGATCTCCACGCCATGAAATACTTACCCCTCAAGCTCAAAGGACCAGCTCGGCACTGGCTGAAAAGCCTCCCCCGAAAATTCCATTGGAAGTTGGGAAGAGCTCGAGGACGCTTTCCGGACTAACTTTCAAGGGACTTATGTCCGACCCCCGGACGCTGATGATTTGAGTCGTATAGTTCAACAGCCCGGAGAGTCAGCCCGAAAGCTTTGGAACAGGTTTCTCACTAAGAAGAACCAAATTGTCGACTGTCCGGACGGTGAAGCCCTAGCAGCTTTCAAGCACAGCGTTCGAGACGAATGGCTTGCCAGACACCTTGGCCAGGAAAAGCCAAGAACAATGGCAGCCCTAACAAGGCTCATGACCTGCTTTTGCGCAGGCAAGGACAACTGGTTAGCTCGCAGCAGCACCAGCGACCCAAGCACATACAAAGTCTGGGACGGTAATGGAAAACCGCGACGCAGTAAAAACAAGCGTCGAAATAAAGAAGACAGCCCAGACAACACAGCGGTAAACGCCGGATTTAGAGGCTCTCGACCGGGTCAGCGGAAAAAGCCCTCTAAAGGCAACAGAGATGAACCAACCGGCCTAAACAAAATTCTAGATAAACTATGTCAGATCCACAGCACCCCCGGCAAGCCTGCAAATCATACCCACAGAGATTGCTGGGTCTTCAAGCGGTGGCAAGCTAAACACCGAACACAAGGGGAGGACACTCCGGCGAGGGCGAGGATCGCCTACTTGACAAGACACAAGGGGGCAGAAAAAATTCCCGCCAGAAGTCAAAACAGTAAATGTTGTCCACGTGACAAAGTGGAGAGGCAAATATGCACTCCGAAATACACGAGCCATAGAGCCCGTCACCCATGAGTCCCGCCACTGGTCGGCCTGCTCGGTCACTTTCGATCGCAGGGATCACCTAATAGGTATCCGGCAGGAAGGATCAGCCACCTTGGTGCTGGACCCAATAGTAAACGGATACCACCTTACACGAGTCCTTATGGACGGCGGCAGTAGTCTAAATCTGATATACCAGTACATTGTCCGCAAAATGGGGATAAACCCAACAAATATCAGCCACAGTAATACTACCTTCAAGGGAGTAATACCAGGCACAGAGGCTCACTGCACGGGCTCTCTAGCGCTAGAGGTTGTGTTCGGCTCGTCCGACAACCTCCGGAGCGAAAGGTTAACCTTCGACATTGCTCCATTCCGAAGTGGCTATCAAGCACTACTCGGATGAGAGGCTTTCACCCGTTTCAATGCAATACCGCATTACGCTTTACTCCAACTTAAAATGTCCGGTCCGCACGGCACCATCACAGTACATGGAAATGTTGAGCGTTCGTTCCGAGCAGAAGAACGCACGGCTGCTTTAACAGCCGAACACTAGACGGCCTCATCACCAGAGACGATGACCGGTCATTAGGACTGCGGACACGGTTAGACGAGTCCGGCCAATCATTGATAGATATTGGTTCGATGGTTACACCTGTATAGATGGTACCAGGGGCTTCGCCGCAATAATTCGGCTCATCTTTACCCATCTCGAATTTTTCATGGTTTATTTATAATAACCAAATTTTTGCACAACAACTTTTCACTAGGCACCTCTCTTTTACAGATGACGATCGTGCTACACCCGTCCAGGATACGGCACAACAGAGACACAGGCGCAGACGTGCAGCAGGGACCCGTACAAAGGTTTCTCTTTAGATTAAGACCCTGCGTAAACCTTTTTTACTGTCTTTTGTTGTTGACATCCTCCGGATTCTCAATACAACCGAGAAGGATGCTGACGTCTTGGCATGTGGCCACGTCAGAACATTGCTCGTACCTGGACACTATGGGTTCATTATCCAAGGGCATCACCTAAGCCGAGTATATGTTTCAAAGACCGAGCACCTTAGGGAGTGTTCGACATCCCGAGTTAGGCATCAGCTCCGAATAATGTCTTTGGTCCAATGTTGGGTTTGCCCGGCTCATGTGTTTTGCTACCTTACGTTCCGCTCTATCGGCTAAGGTGGCACCAGGAGAACTACTGCGATTGTGCCCTGGCTAGCCCGGACGAGCACCTCGAGAGAAAGCCGAAAACCGACCGTCATGATAAAGCGAGAGACTGGTCAACCACTCAATGACTTATCGGAATCTTGAGTTCCTCCGCATTAATGAAGGGCCGTTTCGGCCAGGAATGACCGCGCCCCGTATTCGGATGAGCGCGGAGCCACCAAGGGCTATATAGTAGCCCCACTGTCAAACTCCTATGGCTAAGTGAAAGTGTTAAAGCAATATAGTCTGATTGCCTAGTCGCTGCGCTATCACCTCCTTAATGGACCAAGATGTTGGATCAAGTGTGAACATGCGTCTTCTGCGAACACCCCCGTATTGTATGCGTGGGGGCTGAAGCCGACGACGGCAAACTTTCAGGTTATATAAACATATACATAAACGGCCGCACAGGAGGCATCATAACACTTTTAGGCAAAATTATAAAAATAGCCTTTATATAATTTCATAAAACATTGTTTTTCAATGGGAATACATGCCATTCGAACATAATATTCTTCGAGCACTATGCTTTTATTGAACGAGCGCCTTCAAGGACCTCATCAAAGTAGTGCTCGGCAGCTACTCGGCTAATTGCCGAACTAGGGGCTGCAATTGCGGTTGCTTCAATCTCCGCCCAGTTGACACGGGCAAGCGCCATCCGTGCACCCTCAATGCACGCCGACCTCTTCATAGCATCGATGCACGACACAGCACCAAGGAACCGCTGCACCAAGCTGAAGTAATGGCTTGTTTGGCCTTGGCCGCCTGGTGATCCACAACAGACCTCATGGCGAGACCGGACAACCTATGGAGCTCAGCCCATTCGACCATTCGCTCATCCAGAGGAAGCGGACGCGCTGGACCATTAAATTGCGACCAGAACAGCATCTCCACTTCGCGATCTCTTTGATCCTTGAAGAACTCGACCGCATCAGCAGCACTCGCTGCCAAATCCAGATAGGCGTATGCAGAACTCCACAGCCGGTCCAGAGGAGCATACTTAGGATCTCTGAACCGTCCGCAGCATAAAGGGCTTCCCACGCGATATCCCGGCGTGACGCAGCTCCTCCTTCATCGCTCTAATTGTAGAGCGGGATTCTTGGCTGCTACCATGGCCTTCTCCAGCTCCGCAGCCTTCGCTCGGCTTTCCTTCTCAAGAAGCCGGTATCGGTCGGCGGCATCACTTAACTCAACGGCCATCTTGGCCATCTTCTCCTTACTTTGGCAATGGGCAGCTTGTTCGGCCCTCAGCTCTTCAGCCACCTTTAGAGAGGCCGCATCACTTTTCCCGGCTTGCTTTTTGGCTCGGGCAAGTTCCGCCCGAAGGGTCTCCACCGCCGCAGCTCCATCTGCATTTCACAACATGTTCAAGATACTGGCATTACGCTCCTCTTACCATATGCTGAAATCCCGAGAAATTACATACCCTGTGCCTCGTCAAGCTGCTTGTTGACAAGCACGATGTCGGCATCTGCCGCATCAAGTCGCCCGCGTTAGCTCGGCAACCTCACAAGTCCGGCTAGCCACCGGACCTCCGCCACCTGCATATGAAGGCGCTGGATTATTACTGCGACTATGATCCTCTGTTCACCGCCGTTTCTGACGGCAACCAGAGTCTCAGGGGCTACTATCTGCACAGGGCACGTTTTAAACATGTGCAGTACTGTTAAAAATACACGTCACTTTGCGTACCTCAAAACCTTTCAGCAGACTCATAAAGCGTTCATGCAACCCACTTTCTGCGGATGAAACCCTCTCAACCACCGCGCCCATTAGCGCACGGTGCACTTATGAGATAGCCGCCTGCTCTAGCAGATCCTGCAGTGCATCCGACCGCATGACAGGCGGAGCCAGACCCTTCCGGTTGCTCTCTCCAAGAGCCGGATACTGAGGACTTCGGGTGGCCAGAGAATCACCCTCTGGCCTTGCCGGATCAGGAGGAGCCCTCCGAGACGACACCTCGGGGTCGCTCGCCTCGTAAGGCGGGATGGTGTGGGGAGGCGTTTCGCTCTCCATCATCTCTGGAGGAAGTTCCCCCGAAGACGAACTCTGCCGAGAAGGGTCACGATCCGGACTACAAGACGGATGTTTCGGTTATTTTCCTCAGAAGTAAAGCAGGATGTTTTTTTACTATTAAACCCTTTCTTTTACTTACAGCTCGATGGAGGGCTGATCCCCTTGCGGGCACTGTACGGCCGGGATATCTCCTGGGCCAGGACCCTCTGGCGAAGATTTCTTCCCCCGTTTAGAGACTATTGTCTCCGGGCCTTCAGAGGCGGTCTTTTTCCTTCCTTGGGGAGAGGGAGCTTTGGCTTCTTCTCCCCGGTTACCCGCCTTCGCAGAGGCGTCAGCCTCTTTCTTTCCACCTTTATCCTCCCCTAAGGGCGCTTGGTAGGGCGCAAGCTCCAACATCCGGACTAGTTTCGGATCCGGTGAAACCTCGGGGAGGGGGGCCGGACACCTGATCATCTTCGCCTTTGTTATCCAGTCCTGGTCAAAGAGCTTCTTTTCAGAATGATGTCATGATGAATAGAAATACAATGTTTTTGGCCATAGGGCGACTTACTTGGGTATATGGACGATTGCAGCTCAGACCCGCATCCTCCGTGGAATCCGAACACACTACTTGTGGTCCGAAGTACAATTTGTACATCTCCTCGGGCGTCATGCCGAGGAAGTGTTGAATAGCTCGCGGTCCCTCCGGATTGAATTCCCACAGAGGGGAGGGCGGCGTTCTGAGGCAGGGTTCGGTGAAGTAACATTACTTGCGTTACTGTGACCAGATCAATATCTCTTTCGAGAAGATCCCGGATGCGACCCTGCAGTATGGGCACGTCGTTCACTGGCCCCTAGTTTAGCCCCTTGTTGATCCATGACGTTAGTCGTGGAGGGTGACCCGAGCGAAAGGCAGGTGGGGCCACCCATTTGGTACCCCTGGGAGCTGTGACATAAAACCATTCTTGTTGCCATAAGCTGGACACCTCCTGGAAAGAACCCTCGGGACATGGGGCATCGGCGCTTTTGCTTATTACAGCACCTCCGCATTCTGCATACCTCCCCTCGATTGTCTTCGGCTCCACTTGGAAGTTATTGAGCCACAAGCCGAAGTGAGGGGTGATGCGGAGAAAAGCTTCGCACTCGATAAAAGACGAGATGTGGAGAATAGAATCCGGAGCTAAATCATGGAAGTCCGGCCCGTAATAGAACATGAGCCCCCTCACGAAGGGATCCAGAGCCAGGCCTAGCCCTCGAAGGAAGTGATATATGAATACTACGCTCTCGCCGGGTTTGGGAGTAGGTATGACCTGCCCTTGAGCAGGAAGCGGGTGCGCAATCTCGCCGGTCAAGAACCTGGCCTCTCTTAACTTTTTGACGTCTTCCTCCATGACGGAGGAGGGCATCCACCGACCTTGAAGGTTGGATCCGGACATGGTTGAAGGTCCGAAGCACCTGACCTGAGCTTTGGGTGTTGGAACTCGAGGCGGGGGAGGTATTCGATTTAGTTCGAGGAATAAAAAAGGATAGGCCTTGGTCTCTTTATAAAGAGGGTGAATACCAAGCGTCCTCCTCGTGGCCGTTTAGGACTTGCCTATAATCGAGGAGTCATACCAACGGGCGCGATTGGGATATCCATGCCCGTATTGATGAGAATCCCGTGATAAGGGGACATGATCTCCGCTTCGACAAGACGTGCCAAGGAAACTGCCTCGCGATATGCGCCAAGGCTGGTCGAAAAACACGGTTCGATAATAACCGGGCCATGGCATGATGTCATGGTGTCAAATACGTCAGCAGGTCAGATTTGTGAATATTATTCTCTCTACGGTGGAATGTGGAACTTGTTTTGCAGAGCCGGACACTATCCTTGTGTTCAAGATCTTCTATGGAGTATTCGGAGGAGGAACACGCCTTGCAATGCCGAAAACAATATGTGCGCCGGATTCATCATCATTGAAGCCTGGTTCAGGGGCTACTGAGGGAGTCCTGGATTAGGGGGTATCCGGACAGCCGGACTATATCCTTTGGCCGGACTGTTGGACTATGAAGATACAAGATTGAAGACTTCGTCCCGTGTCCAGATGGGACTCTCTTGGCATGGATGGCAAGCTTGGCGATACGGATATGTCGATCTCCTTCTGTTGTAACCAACTCTGTGTAACCCTAGCCCCCTCCGGTGTCTATATAAGCCGGAGGGTTTAGTCCGTACGACAACAACAATCATACCATAGGCTAGCTTCTAGGGTTTAGCCTCTACGCTCTCATGGTAGATCAACTCTTGTAATACTCATATTCATCAAGATAAATCAAGCAGGAAGTAGGGTATTACCTCCATAGAGAGGGCCTGAACCTGGGTAAACATTGTGTCCCTTGCCTCCTGTTACCATCCGCCTTAGACGCACAGTTCGGGACCCCCTACCCGAGATCCGCCGGTTGTGACACCGACAGAGAGCTTTGCTATTATAGTTGGATCTTATGATGTTTCTCCCCCTCTACTCTCTTGTAATGGATTGAGCTTTTCCCTTTGAAGTTATCTTATCGGATTGAGTCTTTAAGGATTTGAGAACACTTGATGTATGTCTTGCCGTGCTTATCTATGGTGACAATGGGATATTCACGTGATCTACTTGATGTATGTTTTGGTGATCAACTTGCGGGTTCAATGAACTTATGCATAGGGGTTGGCACACGTTTTCGTCTTGACTCTCCGGTAGAGACCTTGGGGAACTCTTTCATGTACTTTGTGTTGGTTGAATAGATGAATCTGAGATTGTGTGATGCATATCATATAATCATGCCCACGAATACTTGAGGTGTCATTGGAGTATCTAGGTCACATTAGGGTTTTGGTTGATTTGTGTCTTAAGGTGTTATTCTAGTACGAACTCTATGATAGATCAAATGAAAAGAATAGCTTCGTGTTATTTTACTACAGACTCTTGAATAGATCGATGAGAAAGAATAACTTTGAGGTGGTTTCGTACCCTACAATAATCTCTTCGTTTGTTCTCTGCTATTAGTGACTTTGGAGTGACTCTTTGTTGCATGATAGTTATATGATCTAATTATGTTATTATTGTTGAGAGAACTTGCACTAGTGAAAGTATGAACCCTAGGCCTTGTTTCCTAGCATTGTAATACCGTTTATGCTCACTTTTATGATTAGTTACCTTGCTGTTTTTTTAATTTCAGATTACAAAAACCTATATCTACCATCCATATTGCACTTGTATCACCATCTCTTCGCTGAACTAGTGCACCTATACAATTTACCATTGTATTGGGTGTGTTGGGGACACACGAGACTCTTTGTTATTTGGTTGCAGGGTTGTGATGACCCACAAGTGTAGGGGATCTATCGTAGTCCTTTCAATAAGTAAGAGTGTCGAACCCAACGAGGAGCAGAAGGAAATGATAAGCGGTTTTCGGTAAGGTTTTCTCTGCAAGCACTGAAATTATAGGTAATAGATAGTTTTGTGATAGATAAATTGTAACGAGTAACAAGTAAATAAAGTGCAGCAAGGTGGCCCAATCCTTTATGTAGCAAAGGATAAGCCTGGACAATTTCTAATAATGAGAAAGGAGCTCCCGAGGACACATGGGAATTATCATCAAGCTAGTTTTCATCACGTTCATATGATTCGCGTTCGGTATTTTGATAATTTGATATGTGGGTGGACCGGTGCTTGGGTACTGCCCTTACTTGGACAAGCATCCCACTTATGATTAACCCCTATTGCAAGCATCCGCAACTACAAAAGAAGTGTTAAGGTAAACCTAACCACAACATTAAACATATGGGTCCAAATCAGCCCCTAACGAAGCAACGCATAAACTAGGGTTTAAGCTTCTGTCACTCTAGCAACCCGTCATCTACTTATTACTTCCCTATGCCTTCCTATAGGCCCAAATGATGGTGAAGTGTCATGTAGTCGACGTTCACATAACACCACTAGAGGAAAAAACAACATACATCTCATCAAAATATCGAACGAATACCAAATTCACATAACTACTAATAGCAAGACTTCACCCATGTCCTCGGGAACAAATGTAACTACTCACAAAGCATATCCATGTTCATAATCAGACGAGTAATAATATGCATTAAGGATCTGAACATATGATCTTCCACCAAGTAAACCAATTAGCATCAACTACAAGGAGTAATCAGCACTACTAGCAACCCACATGTACCAATTTGTGGTTTTGATACAAGATTGGATACAAGAGATGAACTAGGGTTTTGAGAGGAGATGGTGCTGGTGAAGATGTTGATGGAGATTGACCCCCTCCCGATGAGAGGATCGTTGGTGATGACGTTGGTCATGATTTCCCCCTCCCGGAGGGAAGTGTCCCCGGCAGAACAGCTCCGCCAGAGCCCTAGATTGGTTCCGCCAAGGTTCCGCCTCGTGGTGGCGGAGTTTCGTCCCGTAAGCTTGCCCATGATTTTTCCATGGTAAAGCTCTGATATAGCAAAAGATGGACACCAGGGGGCCTAGGAGACAGGGCGCGCCCGAGGGTGTGGGCGCCCCCACCCTCTGGGACAGGGTGTGGGCCCCACGATGTATTTCTTCCGCTCAATAATTCTTATTAATTGCAAAAATAGGTTTAAATCGAGTTTCAGGATTTTTGGGCGGTCTGAATAGGTTTCCAATGTTTGCTCCTTTTCGGTAAAATTCCAGCTTGGCATTCCCCTCTTCATGGTAAACCTTGTAAAATAAGAGAGAATAGCCATAAGTGTTGAGATATAATGTGTGATAACAGCCCATAAGGCAATAAATGTTGATATAAAAGCATGATGCAAAATGGACGTATCACCATCTTCATCCTACGCCTCCCACGGATTGATAAACCTTAGGTCATCCACTTGAGGGAAATTTGCTACTGTCCTACGAACCTCTGCACTTGGAGGCCCAACAACGTCTACAAGGAGAAGGTTGCGTAGTAGACATCACTGAACCCAGAAGACCCCAGCTGCAGCAAGTACGTTGTCATAGGCACCCGCCTCGACAGCAAATAGGAAGGTGAGCTCGTCGACTTTCTCCATGAGAATCGGGATATTTTTGCATGGACCCCCAAGGACATGCCGGGTATCCCGAGGAAGTACGCCGAGCACAAACTCCACGTCCGCAAGGACGCCAAGCCTGTCCACCAACCCCTACAATGTTTCTCCAAAGATAAGAGAAGAACCATCGGTGACAAAGTCGCCAAGCTCTTGGCTGCCGACCTCATCATGGAAGTGTTCCACCCCGAGTGGCTGGCCAACCCAGTCCTCGTCCGGAAGAAGAACAAGACCTGGTGCATGTGCATCGACTACACCAGCCTGAACAAGGCCCGTCCCAAGGATCCGTTCGCCCTCCAGCGGATCGACCAAGTCATCGACTTGACCGCTGGGTGCGAGCTCCTGTCCTTCCTGGATGCTTACTATGACTACCACCAGATCAAGCTGGACCCAGCCGACGCCCTGAAGACGTCCTTCATCATGCCCTTTGGGGCGTATTTCTACATCACCATGTCGTTCGGCCTGAAGAATGCCGGCGCCACCTTCCAGCGCTGCTTGCAGAAATGCTTGCTGCCGCAACTCGGCCACAACATCCACGTTTATGTGGACGACATCGTGGTGAAGACCAAGCAGCACCTCACGCTCCTCGACGACCTGAAGGAAACATTCACCAACCTGCGCGAATACAAAGTCAAGCTCAACCCGGAGAACTTCGTTTTCGGCGTCCCGGCGGGAAAGCTACTCGGCTTCGTCGTCTCGGAGCGTGGAATTAAGGGGAACCTGGAGAAGATCAAGGCCATCGAACGCATGCGCAAGCCGGCTCGGCTGCGCGATGTCCATAAATTCGCCGGCTCCTTGGCCTCGGTCAGCCGGTTTCTCAGCCGGCTGGGCGAGAGGGCCTTGCCCCTGTACCAGCTAATGAAGAAGACGACACCATTCGAATGGAACGACTAGGCGGACGAGGCCTTCCGAGACTTCAAACGCATGCTCTCCACTGCACTAGTCCTAGCTGCACTGGACGAGAAGGAGCCGTTGTTTCTCTATATTGCCGCGACCTCACGGTCGGTCGACCTTTATCTTTGGTGGTTGGCGTCGAGAGAAGGGCAAGGTCCAAGCAAATCCGGCGCCGGTCTACTACACGGCGAGGTGCTCTCCGCCTCCAAGCAGAACTACCTGCACTACCAGAAGATGTGTTACGGCGTGTACTTCACCACCAAGAAACTGAAGCGGTACTTCCAAGAGCATGTTATCACCATGGTCAGCACGGCCCCCCTCGGCGAGATCATCGGGTGCCGGGACGCCTCCGGCCGGGTCGCCAAGTGGGCGCTTGAGCTAGCCGGCCACACCATCCTCTACGAGCCCCGCACCATGATCAAGTCCCAGGACCTAGCCGACTTCCTCGTCCACTGGACCGAGACCCAGTACCTGCCGCAGCCACCAGACTCAATGCACTGGCGCATGCACTTTGACGGATCCAAGATGTGTCTCGGCCTAGGGGCCGACATTGTGATGTCTTCCCCGAAGGGCGACCGATTTTGCTACGCACTCCATATCCACTTCGCCGCCTCCAACAACGTCGCCGAGTACGAATCCCTTGTGCATGGCCTCCGGCTTGCCAAGGAACTCGGCATTCGGTGCATCCAATGCCACGACGACTCGGATCTGGTGGTGCAACAGTGCTCCGGCGAGTGGGACGCCCGCGACTCCAACATGGCAAGCTATCGCTTCCTCGTCCAGAAGCTGTCCGGATCCTTCGAAGGCTGCGAGTTCCTCCATGTCCCGCACGCGGAGAATGAGGCAGCCGACACGCTCGCCAAGATCTCCTCGTGTTGGCAGTCCATCCCGTTCAGCGTCTCCCTCGAGCACCTGCACAAGCCCTCTCCGAACTCTGAGTCCATCCACGTCCCGGACGACCAAGCCGCACCTCCACCCAGCCCGGGGACTTTCGAACCTGGCCGAGGACTGCTAAAACCAGCCCGGGAACCGCCGAACTCGGCCCCGAGACCAAAGCCACCGACCCGGCCACCATCACCCTCGACCTGGCCGCCGCCATCCACGACCCGGGGGCTGCTCAACCCAGCACGAGGGCTGCCGACCTGGAACTCACCCTGGTGGCCGTCTTCGCCGTGGTGACGGCCCCATCTTGGGCCCTGCCCATCTCAGAGTTCCTGGAGAACGGCGTCCTCCCCATGGACAAGATCGAAGACTGGCAGGTGCAACACCGGGCATCCACCTACAGCATCATCAACAATGAGCTCGTCAAACGTAGCACCACCGGCGTGTTCTAGCGCTGCGTCGAGCAGGACCAAGGCATTGACATCCTCCTCGAATAGACCAGGGCGAGTGCGGACACTACACCGCGTCGCGGTCCCTGGTGGCCAAGGATTTCCGCCATGGTTTCTACTGGCCTACGGCCCTCCAAGACGCCAATTCACTTGTCCTCAAGTGCGAGGGATGCCAGCGCTTCAGCAAGCGCAACAACCAGTCGATGTCACCACTTCACACCATCCCGATCGGCTGGCCTTCACTGTCTGGGGACTCGACATGGTGTGGCCCTTCAAAACCGCCCGAGGCGGCATGACGCATCTGCTGGTGGCGGTGGACAAGTTCACCAAGTGGATCGAAGCACGGCCAATCAAGAAGCTGGACGGGCCAACAGCCGTCCAGTTCATCAAAGACGTCACAGCACGCTACGGCATGCCGAACAGTGAAGGAAATATGCCCTAGAAGCAATAATAAAGTTATTATTTATTTCCTCATATCATGATAAATGTTTATTATTCATGCTAGAATTGTATTAACCGGAAACATAATACATGTGTGAATACATAGACAAACATAGTGTCACTAGTATGCCTCTACTTGACTAGCTCGTTGATCAAAGATGGTTGAGTTTCCTAGCCATAGACATGAGTTGTCATTTGATTAACGGGATCACATCATTAGGAGAATGATGTGATTGACTTGACCCATTCTGTTAGCTTAGCACTTGATCGTTTAGTATGTTGCTATTGCTTTCTTCATGACTTATACATGTTCCTATGACTATGAGATTATGCAACTCCCGTTTACCGGAAGAACACTTTGTGGGCTACCAAACGTCACAATGTAACTGGGTGATTATAAAGCTACAGGTGTCTCCGAAGGTACATGTTGAGTTGGCGTATTTCGAGATTAGGATTTGTCACTCCGATTGTCGGAGAGGTATCTCTGGGCCCTCTCGGTAATGCGCATCACTATAAGCCTAGCAACCAATGTGACTAATGAGTTAGTTGCGGGATGAAGCATTACATAACGAGTAAAGAGAATTGCCAGTAACGAGATTGAACTAGGTATTGAGATACCGACGATCGAATCTCGGGCAAGTAACATACCGATGACAAAGGGAACAACGTATGTAGTTATGCGGTTTGACCTCGTAGAATATGTGGGAACCAACATCAGCATCCAGGTTCCGCTATTGGGTATTGACAGGAAATGAGTCTCGGTCATGTCTACATAGTTCTCGAACCCGTAGGGTCCGCACGCTTAAACCCGTATTATGAGTTTTGTGTTTTGATGTACCGAAGGTAGTTCGGAGTCCCGGATATGATCACGGACATGACGAGGAGTCTCGAAATGGTCGAGACGTAAAGATCGATATATTGGATGACTATGTTCAGACACCGGAATGGTTTCGGAAGGTTTCGGGCATATCTGGGAGTATCGGGGTTACGGAACCCCGGGGTTTATTGGGCCTCATGGGCCCTAAGTGGAGAAAGAGGAGGCGGCCAGGGCAAGCAGCCCGCTCCCCTCTAGTCCAAATAGGACAAGGAGGCGGCGCCGCCCCCCCCCTGTTCCTTCCTCTCCTCTCTCTCCCTTCCTTCCCCTCCTACTCCAACTAGGAAAGGAGGGAGTCCTACTCCCGGTGGGAGTAGGACTCCTCCCTGGCGCGCCTCCTCCTGGCCGGCCACCCCCTCCCCCTTGATCCTTTATATACGGGGGCAAGGGGGCACCTCTAGACACAACAATTGATCTCTTGATCTCTTAGCCGTGTGCGGTGCCCCCCTCCACTAGATTCCACCTCGGTAATATCGTAGCGGTGCTTAGGCGAAGCCCTGCGTCGGTAGCATCATCAACACCATCAACACGCCGTCGTGCTGACGGAACTCTCCCGCAAAGCTCTGCTGGATCGGAGTTCGTGGGACGTCATCGAGTTGGACGTGTGCTGAACTCGGAGGTGTTGTACGTTTGGTACTTGATCGGTCGGATCGTGAAGACGTACAACTACATCAACCGCGTTGTGCTAACGCTTCCGCTTTCGGTCTACGAGGGTACGTGGACAACACTCTCCTCTCTCATTGCTATGCATCACCATGATCTTGCGTGTGCGTAGGAAATTTTTTGAAATTACTACGTTCCCCAACAAACAGCATCATCATGGACAACGACACCAACTTCGCCAAGGGCGCGCTCGCGCAATACTAGTCCGTCTCTGGCATCCACCTTGACCTGGCCTCCGTTGCGCACCTGCATTCCAACGGGCAGGTCAAGCGGGCCAACAGCCTCATCCTATCCGGCATCAAGTCGCGGCTCGTCGAACCGCTTATCCGCTCACCCGGCAGCTGGCTCGACGAGTTGCCGGCCGTCCTCTGGAGTCTCCGAACCACGCCAAACCGGTTGACCGGGTCCACCCCATTCTTCCTCGTCTATGGAGCCGAAGCCGTCATCCCGACCGACGTCGAGTTCGACTCACCGCGTGTCGCAATCTACACTGAAGCCGAAGCGAAGGAAGCACGCGAAGTCGGCGTCGACCTACTCGAAGAAGCACGCCTCCTAGCACTCAGCCGTTCAACCATCTACCAGCAAGGGCTGAGGCACTACCACAACAAGAAGATCAAGCCCCTCGCATTCCGCGAGGACGACCTTGTCCTCTGACTCGTCCAAGAGCAAGCCGGCCAGCACAAACTGTCCCCTCCATGGGAGGGCCCGTTCATCGTCAGCAGGGCCTTGTGCAATCGCAATGCCTACTACCTCATCGACGCACGCAAGTCAAACAAGCGCAAGAGAGACACCGCCGGTGAAGAAACGACCCTGCCGTGGAATGCGGAACTCCTCCGCCCGTTTTAAAGTTAGCCGTACGAATGTATGTATCGCTGCCTTTTGTAAACGCATGAAACTATGGAGTCCCCGAACGATGCTCGGGGGCTGCCCTTTCTCGACCAAGTTATTGTGTCTCCTACATTTTTGCATCACTTTGCTCCTAAACCCGGCCACCAGTCCGACTCGCTCGACCCGGGGGCTCGGGGGCTGGCCGGCTTGGTCGCCACCCGCCGCCTTCCTTGGTGATTCCTGGCGCGCTAAGGACACCGTGGCCCCCCACTTCACCCTAGGCCACAGAACCGGCTTCGGTTGTCGGCTGGCAAGCACAACGAGCCAGAGCTCCAGCACGCCACAAACACTAAGTCAAAGGCCGTCGGTTTGACCAATCGGGCCCGTCACTTTAAAATAGTTGCACGACCAGGTGCTCGCCAACCGGCTCCGCCAGATTGCCGCCAGCCGGCCCAGTGGGTGTTTCACTCGCGCTCAACATTTTGAAAGCCTAAGTACTGCGCGCTCCTCTCAAAAAAATGAACTCCTTACCACGGATCGGATCCTCGGCCGTTAGACTCGCGGGGGGAAGGTTTGAGAGAGGAAAAACACAAGAAAAAGGCTCAAAAACGAAAAGCAAGAGCATAGGCATCCATGAAATATACACATCACAAAATATTTAAGGACGGGCCCATGGCCAGAGTTCATTACACCAAGAAACCCCCAGTGGGTGGCTGGACCTGCTACCTAACAGAAATTTTCACTAAGTCTAAACAGGACAGCCTCAGGCGTTTCCAGCGCCACGTCGCGCAGTTGACGGCTCCCCCGTGGCGGCCTCCGGGTCCGCCGAAGTGCCGGTCTCTTCCTCCTCGGCACCCCATCGCGGTAGACGTCCGTCTCCTCGGAACTACCCTACGGTTCCTACAGAAGTAGGCCGTAGTCATCGCCAAGCACGACTCCGCCATCCTCCGCCCGCTCCGGGTGGAACTCGTCATGGAAGGCGAACCCGGCGATGTAGCTGGCCCGGGAAGCAATCCGCCCGGCCTGCTCCTGCAGCTGCTCCTCCGAGCTGGCCCGCTGGCCCATCAACGTGTCCAGCTGCAGGTCTGGGTGCCAGGACATCGCGAACCTGAGTGTTATCTCGGCACCAGCACGAGTGGCGAAGACGCGCCACTCATGGAGCCGGTCTGGCCCCATCTCCAACCAGCGTGCCAGCCGCGTGAAGCTGCTCGGCGCAACGGAGCCCGGCCACAGGGCCACCGTCATTGCCGTGCCGGCTTGGGAGAGCCACCCCATCTGATCGCCCAAGACTCGTAGACGAGCCTCGACGGCGGTCATGATTTCCGGGAAAGTCCACTCCTTCTGTGGGTTGGTCCCGGAGCCAACGACCCCCAGCTGGTCGCGCTGGAAGCATACGGCCTCCTCCGCCAGCTGATGCTCTCCGGGAAGGCCCCTGTCAGAAAATAAAGCAAGTCAGAAAAAGGCACCAAGGACAAGAATCCGGGATCCCAACCCGGCAGAATTCAAGAAAAGCACTTACTGGAGAAAGATTCTTCCAGGTGCTGCGCTTCAAGCAACGTACAGCGCCACTCCCAATCAATGGTGTGGTCGCGCTCGTGGAGCGCCTTCTCCAAGTCGGCCACCTTGGCAAGGGCCGCCTTCAGCTCGGCGTCCTTGTCCTCGGCCGCCTTCTCGGATGCTTCGTGGCGGCGGGTCTCCTCCTAGCGGGCCTCCTCTGCCGTGGCCACCTGCCCTTTCAGGCGCTCCACCTCGACCAGGAGCTGGCCCTTGTCGTCGGCCAGCTTGTCGCGCTGCGGGTCCGCCTTGGCCAGGGCCCGCTACGCCTCCACCACCTTGGCGGCTTCCGCCTTGAGGTGCTCCACCTCGGCCAAGAGACAGCTCTTGTCGCCCGCCAACTGCTCCTGCAGCCGGCTGGCTTCGTCGAGCGACTGCCGGGCCGCCGCCGCCTCCGCCTTCGCCTGCGCCACCTCGGCTCCAAGACAGCCGGCATCGGCGTTAGCCGGTCGTAGTGAAGGCCGGCCTGAACCAGATGGGTCTGCCGTGAAAGCACCTCGGCTACAAAAAGAATATTCAAAAATGAAAAACCAGTTTTAAGATTCGACCCAACTGTTACACAGTTGGCCCAAATCTCGGGGGCTACACCCAGTGGGTGCGCTAGCGTGCCCCCACAAAAAGAGCACAAAGATACCTGTGGCCACGCGGAGCTCCTCCTCCTTGAGCTCCCGATACTTGCCCAGGACGCGGTTGAAGGCGCTAACCCGGTAGGCGTCCAGTTGCTGTAAAAAGCAACGATCAGCACAAAGACGACTCTCTAAAGATTCGACCCAACTACTACATAGTTGGCCCGAACCTCTGGGGCTACACCCAGTGCGTGCGCTAGCGCCACCCCCCCCCCCCCCATAAATAAGAAGCTACAAAGGAAGAAATATCAGAAGGCGGAAAAAGAGCTTACCAGCACGGCGCGCTCCAGCTCCCGCGTCCGCTCCACCTCGGCCTGGGCAAAGGCCTCGATCTGGTCTGTCCGTCCCCACAGACGACGGATGACGGCCTCCATCGTCGCCTCCTCCTGGGTTTGAGGCTCGAAGACTACGCCGGCCCCGCCCCGTGCCGGCAGCGACATGGCCGGCCGGCGTCCCCCTGGCCTGGGCACCAAGGCATGCTCGCCGCCCGGCCGCTCCCAGCGGCGGCGACTCCCGACGCCCTCTCCGGCGCCGCCACCAGCTCGGCAGCTGCGGTGACCTGCGGCGCCACCGCCGGCTTAAGAACCGGGTGGCCTGCGGCGCCACCACCAGCGGCGTCCTGCTCACCGACGCCTCGGGCGTCCCCTGTGGCGCCATTCATGGCGCCTCCTCCAAGACGGTGTCGTCGTCGCCTCCGTCGACCCCCGCCAGCTCAACGGTGTCGATCCGTGGTGGGGTGTCGTCCTCAACCTCCACGACCTCCCGGTCGAGGTCAACCACCTCCGCGCGGCCTCCTTCGCCACGCTCCCACACCGACGACGTCTCGAAGACCGTCGCCGCCACCACCATTCCCTCCAGCATCTCCTGCCTCGCCGGCTCGCGCCCACGTCGTCGCGGCGTTGGTCCAGGCCTAGACGATGCCGCCTCCAGCTCCGCCTCGACCCTGTTCCGGTCCCGCCAGGCCAAGCCTTCGGCATCGGCCGTGTCCAGGCCGAGATCCGCATCTGCCGGCTCCTCCTCCTCGTCCCGGTCAACGGTGCCGGACCGGCTCCTCCGGAACGCGTCACCCTCGGCGGCCGCGGCGTCGGCCGCCGCCGTCGCTAGTGCGATCGGCGACCTGAAGTCCAAGACAAGATAAATAACGAGCAGGGCTGACTCAGCCACTCGGATGCGGGTAAAAGAAAGACTCACCCCGAGAGCACCATAACGGCGGGCCTCGCCGGCCTCTCTTGCGGAGCGCCGCGCCTCCTCTTGCCGGCCGGCCTCGCGCCCCCTGCCGGGTTCGCCATGCGCTTCATGGCTGGGGGCCGCGGTGCGATGCTGTCCTTCCCATGCGGCCAAGACCCCCAAGTACCCCTCACAGAGGGTGACGAAGCCCGAGAGCTGCACGATGGCGCCGGCGCCAAGATGATGGGGCTGGAGCCCGAAGAACTCCAGGAAGTCGCGGAAGAAGGCGCTCGCAGGAAGGCCGAACCCACGCTTGAAGTGCGGGAAGAAGACCACGCTCTCCGTGCCCACGGGCAGCGGCCTTTGCTTGCCCTGCGGCAGGCGCACGGCAACCTCCGTCTCCCCCGGCAAGCGCCGGGTGGTGCGGAGGTAGGCAATATCGTCGGCGGCGATGGTCGAGCCCATGCACGAGCCGGCGACAGCGCCATCGATGGAGATGGAAGAAAAAGAGGGAAGATGAATGGCGATGGAGCTCTGCTCGAAGCGGCGGGCGTCGCAGCATGGCGGTCGCAGGAAGCAGAGGGAGGACGAAGAGGCAGGGGCGAGAGTGAGAATGATGTCCGCCGCTCCCTCGCCCCAACATGGGGGAGTGGGATCGTTTGCGCTCACCTTTCCCACTTCCCCGCAATAAGTGCGCATGTACGCGCGCAATAATTGCATGGGGAAGAGCAACCGACTTGCGGATGTCGCAATAAATCCGCGCGCGTGGGCCAAGGGCACGCGGCGGCGGGACCCAACACGTCGCCCAGTCCTGTCACGCGCGTGGTCTGTCAGGCCCCTCCGACTGCCAGGCGCCACGTAGCACCCGCATGAAGCCCGAGGGATTTCCCCAAGATTCAATGGACTCTCCGGTTTCCCGCCGCTGCCGGGATGTTGTGATCCGGTTTCCGAAAACCGGCACATAGTGGATGTTGCCGGACCCGGCGGCCGCAGGATTCGCCTCTTCAAGGGGGGAAACTTTGAAGGCCCTCCAATCTGAAGATGGCGGACCTTCACAGCTTCGAAGACTACTATCGGGGGGAGGAACCCCGGGCAGTCAACAGAACTCGGATCCTTTTCAAAAACAACGGGGCTAGCATCGCCCATCAAGTCGGCCCGCGCTTGGCCGTGTCGCTCAACCCAGACGAACTCTCCGACCCGGCCAAGATCCTCGACTCGGCCCCAACCACCAGCTCAAGGCAGCCGAACCCGGCACACCAAGACTTCCCCAACAAGCCAGCTCCACCCTTGGTGTGTTCCCCAACCCAGCCACGGGTTAGCTCCCGTCCCATCGAGGTCGTACGATGGGACGAGTCTTCATCCACCAATGACCGAGGAAACGGTACCCCGCCCATGCCTCTAGTCAGCCGGAGCGTGGCAACAGTGCCCCTCACCTACCTGCTGACCAGGACCGACGTGGCAACAGTGCCCCCATCATCACTGTTGACACCAGCAAGCGGCGACCTGATGGAGCGCCACTGTACCCGACTCGACTCGGCCACTCCCTGACGATCGACAAGACGGTGAACAGTTCCCCTAGGCAAGCGGGGGCCGCACCTAGGGGAACCCGGCGAACCACAGGCACCCGGCGGGTCCCAGCCCCGGGTCCCCAGACGTTGACGACCCGGCTCTACGGCCTTGTAGCATTACCCCCCCCCCCCCAGGAGCCCTCACGCATACGGGCAAGCACACAGGAAAATAGCCAACCGATCAGTAGAACACACATAGGAGAAGGAGCAGCCTAAGCCCTGGCTAGTCTTCCTTCTTCCTCCACACAACTCTAGGAGCAACTATGTACTATTACATATCAACCATACTCTGCAGGACTAGGGGTATTATCTCTCAGGATAGCCTCGAACCTGGGTATGTCTTGCGTCCCACGCTCGCTCATGCCGACCTCGCCTCTGGAGCCCACCAGTGCCCTCGAGCCTCCTCCTCTCTTTAGCCAGCCCATGGCATCTGTCGTGCGCCCACCACGACACATATGGCTCCTGCCAGTTGCCGATAACTCCGTTACAAAACATGATCATCTCATACAATAAAATTTAGCATCATGTCTTGACCATATCACATCACAACATGCCCTGCAAAACAAGTTAGACGTCCTCTACTTTGTAGTTGCAAGTTTTACGTGGCTGCTACGGGCTGAGCAAGAACCGTTCTTACCTACGCATCAAAACCACAGTGATTTTTTATCAAGTATGCATGTCTTGTTTTAACCTTCAACAAGGACCGGGCGTAGCCACACTCGATTCAACTAAAGTTGGAGAAACTGACACCCGCCAGCCACCTGTGTGTGAAGCACGTCGGTAGAACCAGTCTCGCGTAAGCGTACGCGTAATGTCGGTCCAGGCCGCTTCATCCAACAATACCGCCGAATCAAAGTATGACATGCTGGTAAGCAGTATGACTATTATCGCCCATAACTCACATGTGTTCTACTCGTGCATATAACATCTACGCATAAACCTGGCTCGGATGCCACTGTTGGAAAACGCAGTAATTTCAAAAATTTCCTATGCACACGCAAGATCATGGTGATGCATAGAAACGAGCGAAAGAGTGTTGTCCACGTACCCTCATAGATCGTAAGCGGAGCGTTATGACAACGCGGTTGATGTAGTCGTACGTCTTTACGATCTGACCGATCCTAGTACCGAAAGTACGGCACCTCCGTGATCTGCACACGTTCGGCTCGGTGAAGTCCCACGAACTCACAATCCAGCAGAGTGTCGAGGGAGAGCTTCGTCAGCATGATGGCGTGATGATGGTGATGATGAAGCTACCGGCACAGGACTTCGCCTAAGCACTGCAAGAATATGACTGAGGTGGATTATGGTGGAGGGGGGCACCGCATATGGCTAAGAGAGCAATGATCAACTTGTGTATATATAAAGGAGTGGAGGAGGGGGAGGGCTGGCCATCCTATGGCGCACCCCATGGGGAGTCCTACTCCCACCGGGAGTAGGATTCCCCCCTTCCCTAGTTGGACTAGGAGTGGAAGGAAGGGGGAGAGAGAGGGAAGGAAGGGGGGCGGCCCCCACCCATTTTGGATTGGGCTTGAGGGGGCGCGCCCCCTTCTATACCTCCCTCTGTTCTCTCCCACTATGGCCCAATAAGGCCCATATACCTCCCGGGGGTTTCCGGTAACCTCCCGGTACTCCGGTATATGCCCGAGCTCACTCGGAACCATTCCGACGTCCAAATATAGTCGTCCAATATATCAATATATTTATGTCTCGACCATTTTGAGACTCCTCGTCATGTCCGTGATCATATCCGGGACTCCGAACTACCTTCGGTATATCAAAACACATAAACTAATAATACCGATCATCACCAACGTTAAGCGTGCAGACCCTACGGGTTCGAGAACTATGTAGACATGACTGAGACACTTCTCCGGCCAATAAAAAATAGAGGAACCTGGATGCTCATATTGGCTCCCACATATTCTACGAATATCTTTATCGGTCAAACCGCATAATAACATACGTTGTTCCCTTTGTCATCGGTATGTTACTAGCCCGAGATTCGATCGTCGGTATCTCAATACCTAGTTCTATCTCGTTACCAGCAAGTCTCTTTACTCGTTCCATAATGCATCATCCCATAACTAACTCATTAGTCACATTGCTTGCAAGGATTATAGTGATGTGCATTACCGAGAGGGCCCAGAGATACCTCTCCGACAATCGGAGTGACAAATCCTAATCTCGATCTATGCCAACTGAACAAACACCATCGGAGACACCTGTGAGCACCTTTATAATCACCCAGTTACGTTGTGATGTTTGGTAGCACACAAAGTGTTCCTCTGGTGTTCTAGAGTTGCATAATCTCATAGTCATAGGAACATGTATAAGTCATGAAGAAAGCAATAGCAACATACTGAACGATCAAGTGCTAAGCTAACGGATGAGTCATGTCCATCACATCATTCTCCTAATGATGTGATCTCGTTCATCAAATGACAACACATGTTCATGGTTAGGAAACATAACCATCTTTGATTAACGAGCTAGTCAAGTAGAGGCATACTAGGGACACTATGTTTTGTCTATGTATTCACACATGTACTAAGTTTCCGGTTAATACAATTCAAGCATGAAATAAGGAAATAAATAATAAATTTATTATTGCCTCTAGGGCATATTTCCTTCAGCAGAATCGTTTCGGTCTACTTGACACGGACGTGATGCCTATGTTCATGATCATTGCCTTAGATATCATCATAACTATGCATTTTTCTATCAATTGCTCGGCAGTAATTTGTTCACCCACCGTAATATTTGCTATCTTGAGAGAAGCCACTAGTGAAACCTATGGCCCCCGGGTCTCTTTTCCATTATATTGAATCTATTAGCTTCCCGTCAACTTCCCAATTTCTGTCGTCGTTCCTTTAATTTGCAATTACTTTCCAATCTATAAACCAAAAATACCAAAAATATTTACTTCACCGTTTATCTATCTCTATTATATCTAAATTTTGCAAGTGACCGTGAAGGGATTGACAACCCCTTTATCGTGTTGGGTGCAAGTTGTTGATTGTTTGTGCAGGTATTCAGTGACTTGTGTGTTGTCTCCTACTGGATTGATACCTTGGTTCTCAAAACTGAGGGAAATATTTATGCTACTTTGTTGCATCACCCATTCCTCTTCAAGGGAAAACCAACGCAAGCTCAAGAGGTAGCAAGAAGGATTTCTGGCGCCATTGCCAGGAAGATCTACATCAAGTCAAGCCATACCAAGTACCCATCATAAACTCTTCTCTGTTGCATTACATTATTCTCCATTCGCCTCTCGTTTTCCTCTCCCCCACCTCTGAAATGATTTTCAAAAAGATTTGCCCTTTTCTTCACCTTCCTTCCGTTCGATCTTTTGTTTGCTTGTATTACCATGTGCCTTCTTTTTTGCTTGCATCTTCGCTTGCTAAAAGTTTATGGATCCTCATCCACTTGCTAATCTTTTTAAGAGATCCAATTATGATGAACCAATTTCTAGTGATTTGAGTTCACTAGATTATCTTTATGAGGTTTTGCTTGAAATTCGTGAATCTGAAAATTGTGATGAAGAGCTTTATGAAGTGATTCACAATAGATCTTTGAATAAAAGCATGATTGCAATGATGTTATTATAAATTCTATTAATGTAAATTACAATAATATGCAAAACCCTAATCTTGGATTCTTGGTGATGCTAGTTTTGCTATGTCTACTATTTGTTGCAATGATCATGATTGGGGTGATTCTTTTTATGATCTTGAAAATTTATTTAAGCCCCATGATGAATATGAGATTGATAATAGTGTTTGCAATATTGAAAGTGGGTTTGGAAGAGTGTGAACTTTAGATCCCACATATTTGAAGAATGTTCAATCTTATGAAATTTTTGAGAAAAGTGGGTTTGGAGAGGTCATGACTTTAGTTAATGTTAATCCCACTGTTTTGGAAGAGTGTCAACTTTGCATGCATGTGGATCGTGTTGAGAATATGTTCTGTCATAGCTATTTTGTAAAATTTTGTTATGATCCTACATGTAATTACTATGAGAGAGGAAAATATGGTTGTAGAAATTTTAATCTTAGTAAATTACCTCACTTCATGTTGAGATTGCTATCGCCCCTTTCTTCTCCCTTGCATATGCTAGTTTTTGCTTGCCTTGATTTATTTGCTTATAAAATGCCTATGCATAGGAAGTATGTTAGACTTAGATGTGTTTGTCATGTGTTTTATGATGCTCTCTTTGTGCTTCAATTCTTGTCTTTCATGTGAGCATCATTGAAATCTCAGTGCCTAGCTAAGGGCGTTAAACAATAGCTTGTTGGGAGGCAACCCAATTTTACTTTTGTTCTTTGCTTTTTGTTCCTGTTTAGTAATAAATAATTCATATAGCCTCTGGTTAGATGTGATTTTATGTTTTAGTTACTGTTTGTTCCAAGTAGAACCTTTTTTAGGATAGCTTACGGTGATAGTTGTGTTGATTCTGCTGAAAACCAGAAACTTTTGCGCTTAGTAAATTAGTTTTGAAAATTCACAGAAATATACTTATGATATGATTCTTTTTGCTCTGGATTGGTACACAAATTCTCAGGTTTTCCTAATTTGGATGGGATTTTGGATTTAAAGATCTATTCGATAGTTGCAGATTACTACAGACTGTTCTGTTTTTGACAGATTCTGTTTTTCGCGTGTTGTTTGCTTATTTTGATGAATCTATGGGTAGTATAGGGGGGTATGAACCATGGAGAAGTTGGAGTACAGTAGATATTACACCAATATAAATAAAGAATGAGTTTGCAACAGTACCTTAAAGTGGTGATTTGTTTTCTTATACTAACGGAGCTCATGAGATTTTCTGTCGAGTTTTGTGTTGTGAAGTTTTCAAGTTTTGGGTAAGGATTTGATGGACTATGGAATAAGGAGTGGCAAGAGCCTAAGCTTGGGGATGACCAAGGCACCCCAAGGTAATATTGAAGGACAACCAAAAGCCTAAGCTTGGGGATACCCCAGAAGGCATCCCCTCTTTCGTCTTTGTCTTTCGGTAACTTTACTTGAGGCTATATTTTTATTCACCACATGATATGTGTTTTGCTTGGAGCGCCTTGTATGATTTGAGTCTTTCCTTTTTAGTTTACCACAATCATCCTTGCTGTACACACCTTTTGGGAGAGACACGCATGAATCGTGATTTATTAGAATACTCTATGTGCTGTACTTATATCTTTTGAGCTAGGCAATATTGCTCTAGTGCTTCACTTATATCTTTTTAGAGCACGGCGGTGGCTTTATTTTTATAGAAATTGTTGAACTCTCATGCTTCACTTATATTATTTTGAGAGTCTTTTAGAACAGCATGGCAATTTTCTTGGGTTATAAAACTAGTCCTAATATGATGGGCATCCAAGATGGATATAATAAGAAAATTCATATAAAGTGCGTTGAATACTATGAGAAGTTTGATTCTTTATGATTGTTTTGAGATATGAAGATGGTGATATTAGAGTCATGCTAGTGGAGTAATTGTGAATTTGAGAGATACTTGTGTTAAAGTTTGTGATTCCCATAGCATGCACGTATGGTGAACCGTTATGTGATGAAGTTGGAGCATGATTTAATTATTGATTGTCTTCCTTATGAGTGGAGTTCGGGATCGCGCAATGGCTAACTCCTACCAACCCTTACCCTAGGAGCATGCGCGTAGTACTTTGTTTTGATGGCTTGTAGATTTTTGCAGTAAGTATATGAGTTCTTTATGACTAATGTTGAGTCCATGGATTATACACACACTCACCCTTACACCATTGCTATCCTCTCTTGTGTCGCGCAGCTTTCACCGTTACCATACACCCACCATTACCTTCCTCAAAACAGCCACCATACCTACCTATTATGGCATTTCCATAGCCATTCCGAGATATATTGCCATGCAACTTTCCAATGTTCCATTTATTATGACACGCTTCATCATTGTCATATTGCTTTGCATGATCATGTAGTTGACATCGTATTTGTGATAAAGCCACCATTCATAATTCTTTCATACATGTCACTCTTGAATCATTGAACATCCCGGTACACCGCCGGAGGCATTCACATAGAGTCATATTTTGTTCTAAGTATTGAGTTGTAATTCTTGAGTTGTAAGTAAATAAAAGTGTGATGATCTTCATTATTAGAGCATTTTCCCATGTGAGGAAAGGATGATGGAGACTATGATTCCCCCACAATTCGGGATGAGACTCCGGAAGAAAAAGAAAAAGAAAAAAAGGAAAAAGAAAAAAAGTGGCCATAAAAAAGAGAAGGCCCAAATAAAAAAAGAGAGAAAAAGAGAGAAGGGACAATGTTACTATCCTTTTTCCACACTTGTGTTTCAAAGTAGCACCATGATCTTCATGATAGAGAGTCTCTTATGTTGTCACTTTCATATACTAGTGGGAACTTTACATTATAGAACTTGACTTGTATATTCCAATGATGGGCTTCCTCAAAATGCCCAAGGTCTTCGTGAGCAAACGAGTTGGATGCACACCCACTTAGTTTCTTTTTGAGCTTTCATACACTTATACCTCTAGTGCATCCCTTGCATGACAATCCCTACACACTCACATTCATATCTATTGATGGGCATCTCCATAGCCCGTTGATACGCCTAGTTGACGTGAGACTATCTTCTCCTTTTTGTCTTCTCCACGACCACTATTCTATTCCACCTATAGTGCTATGTCCATGGCTTATGCTCATGTATTCCGTGAAAGTTGAAAAAGTTTGAAAATACTAAAGTATGAAACAAGGGCTTGTCTGAAACCGGAGTTGTCACTAGTAGAAAAAGGGCCATTCGAACCGGTTCGTGAGGGCCATTTGTCCCGGTTCCCGAACCGGGACTAAAAGGTCGTAACTGAAGCCCTCTACCTTTAGTCCCGGTTCGATCGGGAACCGGACAGATGGGGCTCCACGTGGCCGGAGCGGCTTGCCCAGGCAGGGGGACCTTTCGTCCCGGTTGGTGCCACCAACCGGGACCAAAAGGCTTCCACGCATCAGCAGTTCAGGGGCTGGGGTTTTTTCTGAAGGGGGGGGGGGGTTGGGGGGTTTTGTAGGGTTAATTTAGGGGTTTCATATATTGTGTTAGCTTAGAGGAGTGTCCTCTCTTATCTCCGTGCTTGGTCAACGCTACGTATAGAGAGGACTCGACACGCTAGCTAGCTAGTAAGCAAATGAAGGAAACCATTAAGTACAGAAGATCATCATGAACATATATACACAAAGAGAAGTGATCGACCTCTCCTTCTCCGATAGATTGGTCGAACAACAAGTTTTCGTATATCTATCCGACGCTACTATATATATATATATACATATATATATATATATATATATATATATGTATGTATGTATATATATATCCAATATAAGATCTCTTACGAAAGAATCCCGCCAATTCCTCTTGAATTGCTCATATGCGATCTTGTGGTAGGAGTTCATCCCGCGTCTGCCAAATCTAATTTCAAGAAGGGGGTCAATACATATATATGAATGAAACTGAACACAAATGATGGTAATAAAATAAAATTGTGAATATTATGGCTTACGCACTTCATATTGTTGTTTAGAGTAGCCCCGCTCACGGGTGGTGTGGTGGATGAACTCGCAAATGTAGTGTCCACACAATTCATTCCCAGGTTCCCGCCACAACCACTTGACAAGAAATAGAGGTCAATCAAACTGATAAGCAAGCATGCTAAATGGTATTGATGAAACTAGCTAGAATGCGCGGAACTAGCTAGTAGCTAGTACTTACTTTTGGGTGGTCAAATCGCAGTTGCGCCGGCAGTCCCGGAGCTTGTGCGGTGAACTTTTTCCAAACCCTGCCAGACAAAGAAAACAATTACTTGATATCAGGAAATGAACAAAGTTGCCGATATGGTGCGATAATGATTGATATAACTCACTTATCGAGCATTTGTCATGGTCGCATACTCCTCCGGATTTTTTCGTTTGGAGTGTATGACGGTTACTAGTCCCTTCTCAAGCTTAATCTCTAGCAAAATAAAGTGGAACCTGCGCATGCATGCATAACTCATCAATTACATTACTATAACCTCGAGTAATAAGGGAACCCGAATATGCACAAGACAATAACACTCACTTGTATTCGTAAGGAAAGAGTATTGTAGCTTTGTTTTGATTTCGAAGTAACGATGCGAGCAACTTGGCCTCGGTTTGTCTGGCATCATGTTTAACACTCCATTCATCCATGAGATTTGTGTTAATGAACCCAATATCACCTACTTGTCTTTTCTTCAATTCGGCGATCTTCAATCTGCATAATATAGTGAAGATAATTATATATACATGCAATGAAAGAGCTGAGCTATATATACAAACTTAACTAATTACAGAGAAGTAGTACTTACAGACAGCAGCAAGTGATGATTGTTTTATCGAGGTGTAACATCCCAAATTTTCAATTTGGAATGTTATACATTAGATCATCATTGCATATCATATTTTATTGCATTTTGGGTTGATCCTAGAAATCCTACGCAACTCAAGGACCCACGGAGAGAGTTGGGGATTTCGTTATTTTCATATTTGAGTTTTCTCAAATTTTGAAAAGAGAATCGTTTGATTTTAATTATTTTTCTCTTCGAATATTTCCAATATGAAAATAAAAGAGAGGGGATAAAATGACTTCCAAAAAATAAAGAAATATTGGAGGTTAAATATTAAAATCAAATAAGAATTTTATTTGGAGTTTTATCGCTATTTTATTTGAATTAAGAAAAAATGTGTTTTTAAAAATTGCATTATAGGCCCAAATAAATGTTCAATTTATCCGCTATATTTTTACAGGACGGGGAAATTTTATTTCAGGATTTTTGGAGTCTGTTTAGTATTTCTTTTCTTTGTTTTTCTGCGCGTCAGAATATTTTAAAAAAAAGGCAACCGCCTTACCGGGCCGTGTCCGCACAGGACTCTGACCCGGCCGGCTTTATAAGCCGAGGCCAAGGCCTCGCCAGCCAAACCGCATCGCTCGCCGCCCGCCGCAAGAAGCCGCCACCGACGGAGCCGTCGCCGCCGACCCGCCTCCGTCGCCTCGCCGCCCGCCCGGAGTTGCCGCCGTCCGCAACCGCCACCCCATAGCCCCGCCGCCCGTCGCCGTCGCCGCGGATCGCCGGAGCCGCCGCCCGCCGAGGTAGCCGTCGGTTTTATTTCAAAAACCTTTCGGTTTTTATTCGAAACCTAGATGCGTTTTTTATTAGATCGGTTTATTTTTCTTCGGTTTAGTTAAATAGCGGGCGTTTGTCCGTACGTTCGTTTTAACGAACGGTGTTCACTCATTAGCCGCAGACAGCGAATGTTCATTCGTTAGCCTGTTCGTCAGTTTTCTTTTTCCAGGGTTTTTCCGCGATTATTTTCGATCACGATTTCTGCCCTCATTTTCGTTTTAGTTTATATTTTCGCTCGTTTATCGGAATCAGACGATTCAAGTGCCTAGATCTTCGTCTCAAAGCCCTCTTTCTGTTTAATCAACTTGAACAAGATTTTGGTACTGTAAAATTTGACTTTAGTCCATAGTAGTAATCGGATCTTGTTTCTTTCGCAGTTTGAGTTTCGTTGCTTCATTTGATTTGATTCTTTTTGCAAACCGGAGTTCTTAAGTTGAACTTTCTGGTTAGATCTCTTATTTGATTTTTACCCGTGCTTCTAGTTGAGTGCTTATTATATGCTTGTTTGTTTGCGATAGAGTACCCGGAGTGCGAAGTGTGCTACTACGAGTCTCTAGGTTTCACGGATCATCAATAAGGCAAGTAACACTTTGATCATACCTCTTTACTACCCAGTTTTATTGCATTAGATCAACCCTCAAACAATTGCATGGTTAGGAGCTGTTTAACATGTGGGTTCTGGGAAGTAGATGATGAGGTAGAACCTATTACCCTGTTTATTATCAAACCTTTGGGATTTACTTTTACGTGATGCTTATATTGCTATGCTATGCTTGTAGACGTGGTTTGATTCCAGTGATTCATGGCAGATGTGAGAGTTATTATTAATGGTTAACTTAAGGTGGCTACTTTAATACACATCTGGGTGGATTGCTGGAGGCACCCTTGAGTACCCAGTGGTTGTCAGGGCACCTAGAGAATCCAGTGTTGTCCTAGGATATCCTGGAGTACCCGTGTGATCATCCTACGGTCCGCCACCCAGGCTCAAAGGGATCATAAGAGTATTCATGCTAGAAACTTCCGTGTGCAGCCACAAGCTATTATGGGCTCTAGCATAGTTGAGTATGATGCATAACCTCTTTCAGTGGTGGGCTAGCAGATGTAGGGGAAAGTAGGTGTAACTGTCCACCCAGAGTAAAGAGTTATTGTTTCAGAAAGATTGTGTCTCATTTCTCCGACCATGGATGTATTCGAGTCTTGTGGGGAAAAGTGCGCAAACCTCTGCAGAGTGTACAAACTAATCATGGTTAGCCGTGTCCCCGGTTATGGACGTTTTGAGTATCTAGTTCTTGGATTATCATGTTGATCTCATCACTCTAAATATAATTTGATTGGGTTAATGATGATGCTTAATTGGGATTGAGTTGGAGGAACCTTCTCAATGTTTAACAACCACCATGATAGTTAAATAAAATTCATTCCTTTGTTGTAGGCAAAAATTGGGTTTATGCAAAATTGTAACCATAGAGCTTTCCACCTGCCATATATGCATGTAGTGATAGCATTTATTTTGTTCGTTACTCTATGTATTACATTGCCAACATATTCCATGTGTTGACCCGTTTCGGGCTGCAACATTCATGTTGCAGACTTTTTAGACGACAAGTAAGGTGCCATAGGTCGTTGTCTTTCACTCAGTGATGCCGTTGGAGTTGATGGACTCACTTTAACTTCCAAGCCTTTCACTATTATCGATTTTAGATGGCATTAAGCCATATTATTGTAATAAGTTCTCTTTTGATACATTCAATGTAATAAGTGTGTGATTGCTACTATGTTATAAATCCTCAAGTACTGTGTGTGTCAGCATTACCGATCCAGGGATGACACTGATGCACAGAGATCAGACTGTTTGAGGTTTGGTCGCTACAAGATGGTATCAGAGCACACGCTGACTGTAGGACACGACCACTAAGCCAAAGACCTAGATCACTACTCTCTTCTCATTTCTAGCTCCTCTCCCTTTTCTACTCTATATAGCATGGCTGATGCAAGGAACAAGTTCACCCAACCGGATGAAGATACACCTTTTGGACGACACTTGAAGGAAGTCACTAGATACCTGAACATCGGAGTACCAAGCTTCACCGGGACCTACGTCGCCACTTTACTAGAAGAGGAGCGTTGGATGATTCGAGTTCAAGTTCCAGGAAGGACGTTCATGCCACCATCGAGCCCATAGAGTTTTCCTTTGATGCACCAACCTGGAGTCTAGGAAAGAGCATGGCAGCCCACATCACTATGGGACGCATTGGAGAAGTTTACCACAAGGACCTCAAGGATACTATATACCAGATTTGCGGGCGCCGAGATGAGCAATGGGAGATGATCAGCACCAGAAGGATAGATCCATTGTAGCTTTCATCCAGGAGTTAAACCAGCACATTCGTCGCCAGGAGAATCAGATGTGCGCAAGCATGATAGATCTGAAGAAGGCAATGACCAGGATCACAGAGCTGGAGGAAGAACTCAAGTCCACACGCGATGGATATGAGGAGGAAATGACGATACCCGTGGAGAAGAATGACGATCTGACAAAGAAGCTAGGAGTATTCATGGGAGACCCCACGCCAGGAGGAGAAGACGACGATTCCACTTGCCCGGAGAACTACATCATCATCGACGACACCGATTCGGACCCCGGTGATAGCGATGAGGACTATGTTGATGAAGCTGGAGCAGATATCATGGAGTCTTCCACCGATCCAGTTTTCTAGTCGACCACCATATCAGTAGTAGTATTCCCCATGTATATAGTATAGACCGAGCACTTTCGTAACGATAGTTAGACCGATTGTATGCCCTTGTTTGAATTGATTGAAGTGATATGTTTGTGTCTGTCTCATGTACATATGGGTATTGTTTTCCCTCTAGATCTCATTCTATTCTGTATTCTCATCTTTTCTAAACCCATCAGATGTCTCCGAGACATGACAATGGATTTGCTTTCCTGCCGGAGCTCACTCAGTTGATCCAGCAGCAGAATGCCTTGATGCAGATACTAGTCCAGAATCAGAACTAGGGGAACAACAACAACAACAACAACCCACCACCACCACCACTTGTTGATCACTTAGCCCGTTTTCTGAGGCTGAATCCGTCGGTGTTCTCCAGTAGCACCAAGCCGATAGTTGCAGATGATTGGCTCTACAAGATTGGAAGGGAGTTGACCACTGCAGGATGCCCATATGTGTAGAGAGTGCTTTTGCCGCATATCAGCTTGATGGACCCGCAGCATTATGGTGGGAGAATTTCACAACCACTTATCCCATCGACACTGTCACATAGGACCAGTTTCAGCAGGTTTCTCGTACTGCCCATGTTTCAGCAGGAGCTATGGCCATGAATAAGCGCGAGTTACGCAACTTGCGCCAAAAGGAGGCCGCACAGTGGGCCAGTATGTGGATGATTTCAATAAGTTAGCACGTTATGCCCCGGATGACATTGCTACGGATGCAGCTAAGCAGGGGAAGTTTCTGGAAGGGCTGAATGATGAGCTGAGCATGAAATTGATGGTGGCAACCTTGAACAACTACCAGGAGCTGGTAGATAGAGCTCTCATGATTGAAGGGAAGCAACAGCAGATTGATAACTGCAAGAGGAAGTATGGACAAGGCAAGTACAATTCAGGATCAGCAGAGACCCCGTTTTACCCCGAACTCGGAGGACACCTTCACCATAACCATGGAGGCCATCATTCCAATGGAGGGAGTTCTCACAACCATAGTGGCCCCAAGAATGGGAATGGGAATGGAGGAAGCAATGGCCAGAACCGTTCCAACCCAGTAATGCCCGCCAAGAAGGATCTAAGTCACACTACTTGTTTCAAGTGCGGGAAGAATGGACATTACGCCACGGAGTGTTCTGAAGCAAAGAATGGAAATGGCAATGGAAGCTCTGGGAAGAAGCCCAACCCTTTCAACAGGGGACAAGTGAACCACGTTAACGTGGAGGAGGTTGAAGCGCCACCAGATGCAGTAATAGGTAAGTTTTTGGTTAAGTCATTTACTGCAATCGTTCTTTTTGATACTGGTGCATCGCATTCATACATATCAAGGGGATTTGTGGATAAATATAAGTTGCCCACCAAAGTTGAACACCTATGTTAGTAAGCTCGCCGGGAGCAGAGCATATGGCAAGCCAAGGATGTTTTTAGATGCCATTGACCATAGGTAGGCATGTTTTCCCCTTAGATCTGATAATTCTGGAATCGCAAGGTTTGGATGTGATTCTGGGTATGGATTGGCTATCGATGTATGGAGGGAACATCGATTGCGCCAGTAAGTCGATTATGCTCACCACCCCAGAAGGAAGGAGGATTAAGTACGTACCCCGGCATGTGCCGAAGAGGACTCAAGTGAATTCCTTATCAGGAGTTGTACAGGAGGAAGTGCCAGTGGTGAAGGATTTCCCTGATGTATTTCCAGAAGAGTTGCCAGGCATGCCACCGGATATAGACATCGAGTTTTTGATTGAACTTTTGCCAGGCACAGGGCCAATATCTAAAAGACCGTATAGGATTCCCGCAAAGGATTTGGAGGAAATTAAGAAGCAGATTAAGGAGTTACTGGATAAAGGCTATATTCGCCCAAGTTTGTCACATTGGGGATCACCAGTGCTTCTAGTGGAGAAGTAGGATGGATCGTTGAGCATGGTTGTTGATTATCGTGGATTGAATGAAGTAACAATCAAGAACAAGTACCCACCACCGATGATCAATGCTTTGTTTGACCAGTTGCAAGGACCTAAAGTATTTTCCAAGATCGATCTGCGATCAGGATACCACCAGTTGAAGATTCGAGAGCAGGATATAGCAAAGACAGCTTTTACCACCAGCTATGGGCTATATGAGTATACCGTTATGTCATTTGGTCTGACTAAAGCACCTGCCTATTTCATGAACATGATGAACAAGGTGTTTATGGAGTTTTTGGATAAGTTCGTTGTGGTGTTCATTGATGACATATTGGTCTACTCGAAGAATGAAGAGGAGCATAAAGAGCATTTGTGTTTGGTACTTGGGAAGCTCAGAGAACATCAGCTATATGCCAAGTTCAGCAAGTCTGAGTTTTGGTTGAAGGAAGTTGGATTTCTCGGACATGTTATATCCGGAGAAGGAATAGTAGTAGACCCCACCAAGGTTGTCACTGTGACAAATTGGGAAGCACCCACGTCAGTTGGAGAGATCCGGAGTTTTCTTGGACTCGTAGGATACTACCGGAGATTCATTGAGAATTTCTCTAAGATTGCAAAGCCCATGACGGAGTTGTTGAAGAAGGACACCAAGTTCAAATGGACTGAGGAATGTGAGGCCAGTTTCCAAGAGTTGAAAAAATGTTTGGTTACAGCCCCAGTGTTGATTCTTCCAGATCAACACAAGGATTATCAAGTGTATTGCGACGCTTCTCGTCGAGGACTTGGAGCAGTGCTTATGCAGGAGGGAAGAGTTGTTTCATATGCCTCACGACAGCTTAAACCCCATGAGTTGAATTATGCTACGCACGATTTGGAGTTAGCAGCCGTAGTGCATGCGTTGAAGACATGGAGACATTTTCTCATCGGAAACCACTGTGAGGTGTACATGGATCACAAGAGTTTGAAGTATATCTCCACGCAGAAGGAGTTGAATCTCAGGCAGAGGAGATGGTTAGAACTCATTAAGGATTATGATATGAGGTTGCATTATCATCCCAGAAAGGCTAACATAGTAGCCGATGCGTTGAGTCGCAAGAGTCATGTCAATACACTCATGACCGGAGAGTTACCCAAGGAGTTGGCAGAGGATCTTCGTAAGCTATGTATAGAGATAGTTCCGAAAGGCTATGTAGCAGCATTGGAAATTCAGTCTACTTTGATGGATAAGATCAGAGAAGCTCAAAAGACGGACAAGGAGATCGCCGAGATAAAGGAAAGGATGAGCAAAGTAAAGGCTAAAGGATTTCGTGAGGATGAGCACGATACCTTATGGTTTGAGGACCTCGTATATGTGCCTAATGACCCGGAGATCAGGAAGTTGATTCTGCAGGAGGCCCATGATTCACCGTATTCAATCCACCCGGGAAATACCAAGATGTATCTAGATTTGAAGGACAGTTTCTGGTGGACCGGAATGAAGAAGGATATTGCGAAGTATGTAGCAGTTTGTGATGTATGTAAGAGAGTAGAGGCAGAGCATCAGAAGCCAGCAGGTTTGCTACAGCCATTGCCGATACCCGAATGGAAGTGGGATAAGCTAGGCATGGATTTTATCACGGGATTGCCCAGGACTCATTCAGGATATGACTCGATATGGGTTGTAGTCGATCGTTTGATGAAGGTAGCTCATTTCATCTCAGTGAAGACCACTTATACCAGTGCTAAGTTGGCCAAGATATACATGACCAGGACCGTATATCTGTATGGAGTTGCGATGACCATTGTATCAGATAGAGGAACCCAGTTTACCTCAAAGTTCTGGAATCAGTTGCATGAGACTTTGGGTACTGTGCTAGAGTTCAGATGACCTTTCATCCACGTGCATGCATGGATGCACCGAGAGAGTCACTCAGATTCATGAGGACATGTTGAGAGCTTGTGCGCTAGATTGTGGATCTAGTTGGGATGACAATTTGCCATATGCAGAGTTCTCTTACAACAACAGTTATCAAGCCAGTTTGAAGATGGCCCCTTTTGAAGCTTTGTACGGAAGGAGGTGCAGGACACCGTTGTTGTGGGATGAAGTTGGAGACCGTCAGTTGTTTGGACCAGATTTGATTAAAGAGTCTGAAGAGAAGGTTAAACTGATTCGCGATAGACTCAAGGTAGCCCATCCAAGCAGAAGAGCTATGCAGATTCTAAACGCAAGGAGACAGTTTACGAAGTTGGAGACAGAGTGTATCTTCGTGTGTCCCCACTTCGAGGAGTTAAGAAATTTCGAGTTAAGGGAAAGTTAGCACCATGTATTGTGGGACCATACAAAGTTTTGGAACGTATGGGAGAAGTTGATTACAAGTTGGAATTGCCAGAAGGATTGTCAGGAGTTCACGATGTGTTCCACATTTCACAGTAGAAGAAGTGCCATGCAGAGATGGCCGATCTCCCTCTGAGAGATACAGTGCCACTAGAAGCGATTCAGTTGGATAGCGATTTGACCTACGAGGAGAAACCAGTCAAGATTCTCGAGTTTACCAGTCGGGTCACATGCAGCAAGGTTATCAAGTTCTGCAAAGTTCAGTGGAGCCACCATACCGAAGATGAAGCCACCTGGGAACAGGAAGACCTACGGAAGGACCACCCTCACCTATTTCCTAGCCAACCCGAATCTCGAGGGCAAGATTCATCTTAAGGGGGGTAGGTTTGTAACATCCCAAATTTTCAATTTGGAATGCTATACATTAGATCATCTTTGCATATCCTATTTTATTGCATTTTTGGTTGATCCTAGAAATCCTACGCAACTCAAGGACCCACGAAGAGAGTTGGGGATTTCGTTACTTTCATATTTGAGTTTTCTCAAATTTTGAAAACAGGATCGTTTGATTTTAATTATTTTTCTCTTCGAATATTTCCAATATGAAAATAAAAGAGAGGGGATAAAATGACTTCCCCAAAATAAAGAAATATTGGAGGTTAAATATTAAAATCAAATAAGAATTTTATTCGGTGTTTTATCGCTATTTTATTTGAATTAGGAAAAGAATGTGTTTTTCAAAATTGCATTAGAAATAAATGCTCACTTTGTCCGCTATATATTTAGAGGACGGGGAAAATTTATTTCAGGATTTTTGGAGTCCGTTTAGTATTTATTTTCTTTGTTTTTCTACGCGTCGGAATATTTAAAAAAAAGTCAACCGCCTTACCGGGCCGTGTCCACACGAGACTCCGACCCGGCCGGCCTTATAAGCCGAGGCCGAGGCCCCGCCAGCCCAAGCCGCCGCCGCCGTCATTGCCGCCGCCATGCGAGTTCACCGTCACGCCGCACGCTGAAGTTCGCTGCCGCCGCCAAGAAGCCGCCGCCGAGCCCGCCGCCGACCCCGCCTCCGTCGCCGCCTCCCGACTCCACGCAGCCATCGCCGTCGCCGCCGCCACCCTGCCGCCTCGCCGCCTGCCGCCGCCACCGCTGATCGCCAGAGCCGCCGCCCGCCGCCGCCGTCCGTCCGCCGAGGTAGCTGCCGGTTTTATTTCAAAACCGCTCGTTTTTATTCAAACCTAGATGCGTTTTTTATTGGATCGGTTTATTTTTATTCGGTTTAGTTAAGTAGCGGACGTTCTTCCATACATTCGTTTTAACGAACGGTGTTTACTCGTTAGCCGCAGACAGTGAACGTTCGCCCGTTAGCCTGTTCGTCAGTTTTTCTTTTTCCAGGGTTTTTCCGCGATTATTTTCGATCACGATTTCTGCCATGATTTTCGTTTTAGTTTATATTTTCGCTCTTTAATCGGAATCAGGCGATTCAAGCACCTAGATCTTCGTCTCAAAGCCCTCTTTCTGTTTAATCAACTTGAACAAGATTTTGGTACTGTAAAATTTGATTTTAGTCCAGATTAGTAATCGGATCTTGTTTCTTTCGCAGTTTGAGTTTCGTTGCTTCATTTGATTTGATTATTTTTGCAAACCGGAGTTCTTAAGTTGAACTTTCTGGTTAGATCTCTTATTTGAGTTTTACCCGTGCTTCCAGTTGAGTTCTTACTGTATGCTTGTTTGTTTGCGATAGAGTACCCGGAGTGCGAAGCATGCTACTACGAGTCTCTAGGTTTCACGGATCATCAGCAAGGCAAGTAACACTTTGATCATACCTCTTTACTACCCAGTTTTATTGCATTAGATCAACCCTCAAATATTTGCATGGTTAGGAGTTGTTTAACATGTGGGTTCTGGGAAGTAGATGATGAGGTAGAACCTATTACCCTGTTTATCATCAAACCTTTGGGATTTACTTTTACATGATGCTTATATTGCTATGTTATGCTTGTAGACGTGGTTTGGTTCGAGTGATTCATGGCAGATGTGAGAGTTATAATTAATGGTTAGCTTAAGGTGGCTACTTTAATACACATCTGGATGGATTGCTTCAGGCACCCTGGAGTACCCACTGGTTGTCAGGACACCTGGAGAATCCAGTGTTGTCCTAATATATCTCGGAGTACCCGTGTGATCATCCTACGGTCCGCCACCCAGACTCAAAGGGATCATAAGAGTATTCATGCTAGAAACTTCCGTGTGCAGCCACAAGCTATTATGTGCTCAAGCATAGTTGAGTATGATGCATGACCTCTTTCAGTGGTGGGCTAGCAGATGTAGGGGAAAGTAGGTGTAACTATCCACCCAGAGTAAAGAGTTATTGTTTCAGAAAGAGTGTGTCTCATTTATCCGACCATGGATGTATTCGAGTCTTGTGGGGAATAGTGCACAAACCTCTGTCGAGTGTACAAACTAATCATGGTTAGCCGTGCCCCCGGTTATGGACGTTTTTGAGTATCTAGTTTTCGGATTATCATGTTGATCTCATCACTCTAGATATAATTTGATTGGGTTTATGATGATGCTTAATTGGGATTGAGTTGGAGGAACCTTCTCAATGTTTAACAACCACCATGATAGTTAAATAAAATGTATTCCTTTGTTGTAGGGGAAATTGGCTTTATGCAAAACTGTAACCATAGAGCTTTCCACCAGCCATATATGCATGTAGTGATAGCATTTATTATGTTCATTACTCTATGTGTTACATTGCCAGCATATTCCATGTGATGAGCCATTTCGGTGTGCAACGTTCATGTTGTAGACTTTTCAGACGACGAGTAAGGTGCCATAGGTCGTTGTCTTTCACTCCGTGATGTCGTTGGAGTTGATGGACTCACTTTATCTTCCAAGCCTTCCGCTGTTATCGATTTTAGATGGCCTTAAGCCATATTATTGTAATAAGTTCTAGTTTGAGACAGTCGATGTAATAAGTGTGTGATTGCTACTCTGTTATAAATCCTCAAGTACTTTTCGTGTCAGCATTACCGATCCAGGGATGACACTGATGCATAGAGATCAGACTGTTTGAGGTCTGGTCGCTACACGAGGGCCTTTTGATTGAAAAGCTGGAAGAACTCGTCATATGGAACTAACAACAGATCAATTCCAACGTGGTCGTGTATTTTTCCCAGACTTCTTGCAGATGTCTATGTACCAATCATGGAATCTTCGCATCATCGTTGTCAAGGAAGTACCAGGTCTGACGAGAGGCTTCCCGTGCTCGAATCTTAATATGTCCACCTCCATTGTTCCAAAAATTATTGCATCGTCGTCGGCCATATAATCTCCAGGATTGGTACCGGGCAGCATCCCTGGAAGATTAGCAACGATATCGCTAGACACATTGAGCGGGGGCACGATTGCTTCGCTTGTTCGCCGAGCTGGGGAATTTGTTTCCCTTTTCTTCGTTCTGCTTCTGGCTGTACTGCCTCCCGTTCTAGAGGCTTGAGAGACGATGGACCGTATCTGTATTGCCTCCCGCCTCTGGCTGTACTACTAGACGCCGAAGCAGCCGGAGCGGCTGCGGCTATCTTCTTTCGTTGCTTAAGAGGCGGAGCAGCCGGAGCGGTGGCGTCTATGTTCCGCCATCGCTTACTAGGCGGCGAAGGAGGAGGCGGGCTGCTCGGACGCGCCGGAGTAGGCGGAGAAGGAGGCAGAGTACTACCGCCCTCACGCACCAGAGCAGGAGGAGTAGTGCCCTGATCACTCGCTGGAGGAGGAGGAGGAGGCGGAGGAGGCGGAGTGCCCAGCTGACTAGCAGGAGCCGTGAAGTTCAGAAGCTTGATGTGCTCCTTCCGCCATAGACACGGAGTATGCATAGCAAGACCCAGCCGAGTCTCCCCATCACCTGTAGGGTGGTCAAGCTGGAGCTCCTCAAATCCCTCCGTTATTTCTTCCACCGTCACAACATCATAGCCTTGTGGAATCGGACGGCAGTGAAAAGTTGCTCCAGGTGAAGGAAGGAACACAGAGCCAACAGCCGCCTTTAATCTGAGTTGATCACATTGCGTCATAAGGTGGCACTGGTGTGAATCCGTGATAAAATCTACGGGGTCGCTAGGGCCCGCCAAGTTAGGCTGCTGAACAAGCTCGGTGGAAGCCACCTGCTTCTCCGCTGAGATGGCGGGGTAGCTTCTGGGGTAGCATCTTGGGCAGGATCTCGCAGCTGCTGGTTCTCAACATCTCGCTCCTCTAGCTTTCTTACCCTTGCCTTAAGCTCCTGCAGTTTGCTCTGCTCCACTTTCCTCCTCCTCTCTTGGGTTTTGTAATCGTCAAGGCCGGAAACCCAACGTTCCACGCAACGGAGCCTGGCGTGCCTCGTGTTCGTCCAGGGTGCTCAGGATTCCCGAGGGCCCTTGTGAGCTCATCGTTCTCTCTGTTGGGAACGAACTTCCCTTCCCGCACTTCGTTGATTGCTTTCCGAAGCTTCATGACAGGTGTTGCATGTTGCTCGTCTGGCCAGCAGCACTTCCCTGTTTCAGGGTCCAATGTTCCACCAGCCCCGAAGGACCAAGTCCTACAACGGTCTGGCCAGTGCAATGTCTCTGGTTTGACCCCTTTGGCAATCAAGTCCTGCTCAGCCTTGTACCACAACAGTCGGGATTTGAGGTAGCCACCTGACCCCATGTGATGGTAATGCTCCTTCTTTGCACCATTTATCTTGTTAGTCGCTGACATCTTCTTACTCCTCCCCGATGTCTTGTTGGCTACAAATGCGGGCCAGTGATCTCTTATCTTCTCAAATTGGCCGTTGAATTCTGGAGTTTTGTCTTGGTCGACATACGTTGTTTTCAACTCATTCTTCCACCTCCTGAATAGATCTGCCATCTTCTTGAGAGCATAGACTTGATCAATGGCTCTATAACTGGATTCTCCAGATCCTCCTCTTCCGGTAGGGTGAAATTTACCTTCAGCGCTTTCCAAAGATCTTCTTTCTGTCTATCTTCGACAAAAGAAACTTGAAGAAGCTCTTCCTTCTTAGGCTCATTCCATAGCTCGATTCTGATCAGGATCATGTCCCAAACAAGAACCCCGCACTGAGCAGAAAATGCTTCCTTGGTCCAGAGGGGTTTAATCGGTCATCATCGCGCCGCGATTTCTGTGGATCGTGAACCTTTCATCCGGTGCAACTTTTTCTTCGGGCCTTGTTTCTTTACTGAAGTATTGCTTGATCCGGAGGGCTATATAAAAGAAGAAAGAAGAGTTAATATATCTACACACAAAAACAATTAATTCACAAATAGCTAGTCAGCACAGGCTTTATATATATATATATATATATATATATATATATATGTATGTATGTATATATGTATGTATATATATATACCTCGTCGGACTTTACAACAGCTGTTCCCAACTCCGTTCGGTCACCGGAGCCGTCATCACGGTCGCCGGAGCCACCATCACGATCATGACCCTCCTCCATTGTTTGATCAACGCAGCCTGCTTCCTCTCCTTGCAGACCTTCTTTGATGTCGTTTAGAAACGACAAGACTACATCACCTCTGTCGCGGATTATGTCCCCCAATATCTCTTCTTGATCGAAGTCTCTTTGATGATCCATAGTTTCTGCAAATATTACAACATGGCAATTAATATACAAACATGAGAGATGGATATATCGAAGTTATCGGGGAGGGGGTATATCGACGACGATGACATATACATAGAAAAAAATGTTATCGGGGTGGGGTTATATATATCGACCCCCCCCCTCATGTCGAAGTTATCCGAGGGGGGGTATACCGACAACGGCGACATATACATAGAAAAATGTTATCGAGGAGGGGGTATATTGACCCCCCCTCATGTCGAAGTTATCGGAGAGGGGGTATATCGACCGCCTCTCTCTCATGATTGTCCGACGTTTGTGTAGTGTCAAAGGATTCAACAAAACCATGTCTTCATCATTAGGCGAAAGTAACAGGCACATGATGGTACGAAGCTCTCCAAAGTTGTTTTCGAACGGAGTCCCAGATAGGATAATTCGCTTTTTGGTACAAAGTACAGCAAGAGCCTTCCGAATATCGCTATTTGCAATGCCTTTGCTGAAATTCATACAAAAAGGCGGATCATCCTATCCGGGACTCCATTCCAAAACAACTTTGGAGAAATTCGTACCATCATGCCCTGGTTACTTCCGCCAAATGATGAAGCAATGGATTTCTTCAATACTTTGACACTAGGCCACCTATCGACCCCTCGGCGATCCTCGACCCCTCGACCCTAGCTAGTTGACGACCCTTGACCGCTCGGCGATCCACAACCCTCTAGCCTAGTCCCGACCCTCGACCCCCTCATGTCACGTTTGTGTAGTGTCAAAGGATTTAACAGAACCATGTCTTCATCATTAGGCGAAAGTAACATGCGCATGATGGTATGAAGCTCTCCAAAGTTGTTTTGGAACGGAGTCCCAGATAGGATAATTCGCTTTTTGGTACAAAGTACAGCAAGAGCCTTTCGAATATCGCTATTTGGAAGGCCTTTGCTGAAATTCGTATCAAAAGGCGGATCATCCTAACCGGAACTCCATTCCAAAACAAGAGAAATTCGTACCATCATGCCCCGGTTACTTCCAGCTAATGAT